>CM053615.1:58215078-58339444 GCA_028646535.1 Procyon lotor
GAATGGAGAATGATAGTTTACACAATAAGCGTGATAGCTACTAAAAATAATACTTTTTATTTTTATTCTTTAATTGTTGTAGGAAAATTCAAGAGTGAGAAGGAATATATCTGAAAGGGGCCAGGTCATACATTTGGCTGTGGACACACTGATTGTGGGGCATCTCTGAGATATCCAAGTGCAGATGTTGAGACACTAGATAGATACCCAGATCTGGAAGTTGATGGAAGTCTAGGCTGGAGAGAGTTCTGGAAGTCACGCATGTATAGATGAGATTGGAAACCTCAAGTGAGATTTCTTTGAGAGACTGAGAAGACAAGAGATGGGGTTCAGGAGAACACTAATATTTGAGGAGTTGGTAAAGAGGAGTTAGCAAAAGATATAGGGCTCATTAGGAGCCATTTACAAAGTGACTTAATGCCGTTTCATACGTGAAAAACATGAGACACATTGATATCCGTGTGTAGATATGGTTTGTTATGTAATGGCATCCACAAATATAGGCAAGGACACGTGCATACCATGGATTTGTTCATTTCATTCACTCACAGTAAATGCACTTTCTTTCAACCAGTGTTTACAGAGTTCCTACTATGTGCCTAGAATTATTCTAACCACTGGGGATATAGAATACACCAGTGAGCAAAACAGATCAAGTCCCTTACCAGGTAGAGTTTTATTGTGGTGCGTGTGCACGTGCACATATACACACAGGCATGCGTGCGCGCACACACACACACACACACACACACCACACTAAATACTTTAGAGCCTACTTCCCAAGAGGTAGAACAGAATGTAGACAGGCTTGTGTTTTTGCTGGGCCAAGATCCTTCATCCTCCTAAAGAATTGCCTGTCATCACCCCCCACCTATTGCTTTGGCCCTGTTATAGTTGTCTTTTTTTCACTTAAAAGGTTAAATGGATGGTTGAATTATGGGATTCTAGCCAAAATATGCTTCCCTTAAAGGAGTTCCCAGCTAATCAGTAAGCTGAGCTGGTTTGGCATCTGTCTTACATTACCAAGGAGCTGGGCATCTGCAGGCTGAGCTCATACTGGGGAGGCATCAACGGGACCTTGATCTGCCTTCACACTGTCATTGCCAAATGACAGCGGAGCAGCATAGGGCATGGTTCAAATAGATGGCAGGTTCTGAGGGCAAAGCCTGCAGGGATAATTTTTTATTGGAAACTCTTTCGTTTCACACCATAGTCAAATATTCTAACTGCAGCTTATCTTCCAATTCCAAAAAGTGAAGGTAAATCTATATTTTTTCACCTTATCGTTTTCCCCAGATTATTATTATCATTATTGTTGTTAAATGTTTCTCAGATAATATGGAGATCAGAGATTGTCTCCGTTTGGGGGCCAGTATGTTCTGGGCCCTGTTAGCTGATAGGACAACTATACCTCTAGAATTTTCTGTTTCTATTAACGGCACCATCTGATGATGTTTCTAGTCTCCATGGTTCCTTAAAGTAATTTCCCATTGAGGAAGCTTTTCTTCCCTTCTGTTCTTTTCTCCATTGTCTGGGTGAGACCTATTTGAAAGCCTATATGGTATTGGCAATGGGAAGGATATGGTATTGGAGATGGGAAGGATATAATCTTTATGGGTGAGAAAATACTCCATTATGCCCAAAATGTTGGCTGTTCTGGTTGTTTTCAGTAATGATCTTAGCATAACCCTGTGCTCCACCATCTTTCATAATCTATTGTATCTAATTAGTTATATATGAAGTCACTTTCTTAAAATACTATCTGTATGTGCATTCTTTGGCCAATAACTCTCAGTGAATCCCTGTCATGGTTGGAATCCAAATGCATTAGCCTACGCTTTGACCCATTGATTAACACCTTGAGGAATTTATCTTACAAATATAGTCACACCAATGCAAAATGACTTATTTGCAAAATTACTTACTATAGCATTATACATAGTAATAAAAGATAGGAAATGACTTAAATGTCATTTAATCAGGGACGGATTAGATAAATTATGATTTATACATACAGTGGATTACCGTTCAGTTAGGAAAAAAGGGAATTCTTTGTATAAGGATGGTGAACAATCTCTGAATTATACTGTAAAACAATAAAAACTAACATTTAAGAGAAAGATACGCATCTACACATACACTCATGCATAGATTTTCTTCTGTATGCATCGTATCCCTGGAAACACACCTAAGAAATATCAGTTGCCTGTGGGGTGGGGAGTGGGGGACAGGAGATAGTCAGAAGGCCAGGTATCAATTCCAGCTCCACAAAGCCCGCACCATCCGGGACCTCAGTGAAAAGCCATGAGCTGCCTGCCACGTGCTGCTTCTCTCCAGTCAGCCTTTCCTCACTTTTTGGATTCGCTGAGTCATGATGACATTTGTAATGACAATATCCTTTCCACCTCTCTTTCCCTCAAGTCATCGGGTTCTGACTTAAAGGACAAAAATGAAGTAAAGTAGCCTGACTTGTGCTGTAGGAGGGCTGCCCGCCATTCTAATTCCTGCCCGCCGCAGCTCTGGGAACAGACTTACTTGTCCCTAGAAATAAATGCCGGCATCAGATCCCTCCTGATCAGAGGCCAAGGCCACCTTTCTCCTTTCCCACTGGGATGATGTGCATGTGGAAGGCTGTCTCTCCTGCAGGGTGGGGCTCCTTAGTTCCCAGAAAGGAATCCTTGTTCTCTCCAATGCTAGCTCTCTGAAGCTTCCAGATGAGCTGTTGCTCAGAAGGTCTGAAGGTGTATTTGTGGTTTGATGTCCCTTTGAAACCTGCCTTGATCCGTAAATGAGTCCTCTTTCCAGCTAATGCCATATCCTCTATGAGGTGTTTGTTGGCGGGTTGTTCACTCTTCATTTTGCACAAATTTCATGAGGTCTGGGTTCCAGAGGCCTTGCCTAGAACAGAAATTTTGTGCTCTTTACATGTGACTTTGCCAGGAAAATGGGAAAACACTTATCTACATACTCTCTCAGTCTGCTAAAACAGTACCAGATACAATGTGATCTTGGAATCATAATATGCTGACAGCTAACAAACATTGAACTACACAGTCTGTGCCATACAGTGGTCCAAGCACTCAGTTTGCCTAAACCCATATAATCCTCACAGTAGCTCTATGTAGTAGCTACTATTAGCATCCCTATTTTAGAGATACAACAATTGAGACCCACATAGGTCAAGTCATTTGCCCAAGGTCACACAGCTACTAAGTGGAAAAGCTGGGATTTGAACCCATGTAGTTTGTCTCAAGCCCTTAAACACTTTGTACTCTATACCAGGTGTACTTTCAAGCTGTTATAATGTATTGATCTTTGTGGAATGACTTTTTGGCCTCCATCAAAGATTTTCCTCTTTAGGGCCACTCACTTTCTTTCTTTCTTTCTTTCTTTCTTTCTTTCTTTCTTTCTTTCTTTCTTTCTTTCTTTCTTTCTTTCAAGATTTTATTTATTTATTTGACAAAGAGATCACAAGTAGAGAGGCAGGCAGAGAGAGAGGAAAAAGCAGACTCCCTGCTGAGCAGAGAGCCCGATGTGGGGCTCGATCCCAGGACCCTGAGATCATGACCTGAGCTGAAGGCAGAGGCTTTAACCCACTGAGCCACCCAGGCGCCCCATAGGGCCACTCACTTTCAACCTGACTTAAATGTCCTAGGTCTCACGTAGCTAACAAGTGAAAATACAAGGGTTGGAACCAGACAGTCTGGATCCCCAGGCCAGGTACTTGATCCTTATGTTAGACTGCCTCTCTGGAATGACACTGGTATGGTAGACACTTTACTACTACTGAGGCCCATACTCCAATGTTGAGTTTAAGTGAACTAGGCTGTTCATGGAGCACAACACATTTCCTGATGAGAACTTTGGTGTCAGAAAGTCTTGCTCTACCTCCTTCCTGCCCAAAACCCACACCTGACAGGGATCCATACTGCCCACACCTGCCCTCACAAGGAGGACCAGACAGGCAAGAGCAAGGACTGGGATTCTAACACACAAGTTTGTTGATGCACCTTGTCCTATAGCTTCATCCCTACAAAACATGGCCTCATCAGTGACTTCAGACTGGACCTGTCCGTAGCATCCCCTTTTTAAATGTGGATGTGAGGGGGGGAGTCTTATCCTTGATCCTAGACCCTTTTGTGTAGAGGAGGAGAAGGAGTGGGGTGAAAGAGCTAAGTTTCAAGCTCCTTCAGTGTCCATCTACAGGTCCACCTCCCCCTGGGCAGCCATGTCTACGCACTCAGCCTTGGTGATCTCCTTCCCATAAATCTAATTGTGACTGCCCAAGAGCTCTCCAGAGCCAACCTGTGTGGCCACTTACCGTGACACATGGGGGGCATTGTGCTGTGCCCCCAACCAACTCAACATATATTTGTCTTCCATAAATGTATTGAACATCACCTGATACCATGTCACGAGGTAGCAAAAAGAAGATCAAGAGCCATTTCTACCTTCAGGACCTCATGGACCAATAGACAAATTATGTTTCAGTGAAAAAGTCAGCCCTGAGGTCAGTGAGCCATGGAAAGGAGACCTCCAAACTCTTCATGGGAGATCATGGAAAGTTGCCAACAGTAGACCAAACTTGACATGAGCCATGAGGGTATAAAAGGAGCATTTCAGGATGACAAGTGGAAAAAGAGCAAGGGAAAGAAAGAGGTGTCCAACAGGGAGACATGTGGAAGTGCAACTAATTCAGTATAGCTGAAGTTTACAGCACTTGGGAAGAAGCAGAGGAGATGCTGATACAAAGCACAAATTCCTCCTGAATGTGGGCTTCTTAGTAGCAGGGATTTTTGTCTGTTTATTGGTGGACCACTAGTGGTCCACGGCACCTGACGTGGAAGAGGCTCTCAACACGTATTTGTTGTATATGAAAAAAAAAACGGATGTGTGTCGGACCCAGAAATGCGAACTTTATCCTGGAGGGTTGCAGGATTTTAGGCTCGTGAGTGGCACGATTAGACATTTATTTTGGATAAACAAATAAAAAGGCTCAAAACAAAGGCTGGACACAAAACATACAAACAGCCATTTACCCATATATGTAATTGCTAGTAATAATGTGATAGCAATAAAAATTTAAAATACCAAGTAAACTAGGAATGTGCATGATGTACGGTAAGAAAACTGTAAAGCTTGCTAGAAAAGTAAAAAGAAGACTTGACTAAATAAAGAGAAACACCATGTTCCTGGGCAGGAAGATTGTATCATATTGTAAAGAGGTCACGCTTCCCTAAAATAATATATATAAATTTAATACAATTTCAGTTAAAAAAATCCCAGTGGGATTTTGTGGTACTTGACAAATAGCTTTTAAAATTCGTTTGTATGTATAAATGAATGAGGACAGCCAAGAAAAATGTGAAAAACCAAGAAAAATGAGAAGGGAGCTTGCTTAACCCGATAAAAGACACTGTATAAATCTATGGTGATTAAAACACTGTGGTACTAGAGCTGGAACACACAGAAAAATGGAACAGATATAATATCCAATGTGTGTTTATAGTTACATATAGTGAGAGCTAACATTTGCTGAGTACTTACTACGTGCATGGTGCTGTTCTAAGCATTTTATATTACTCATTTAATTTTCGCAGAACTCTGTGAAGGACATCGTATTATTATCTCCATGTTAGAAATAAAGCACATGGATATTATGCTACAAGCAGGCTAGGGAGTGGTATCCAGGCTTTCAAACTCAAAATTTTGACTTCATTTTCCATAACCATGGAATAATCTTTCTGCAGGTGAAAAACGGGAATTTAAAAAAAAAGAGATAGACAAATCAGACTATATAAACATTTAAACAATAAATGGAAAAAAATAATGTTAAAAAGAAAGTGAAAACCAGGAAGATATTTGCAAAACATATGATAGCAAAGGGTTACTATCTTTAATATACATTTATATGTATTAGGATATATAATAATATATAATTCTATTATATAAACTATATGTAATTATATTAATATTTATTATATACAAATTGATAAAATATGAATCTCTAGATAGAAAAAGTAAGGAATCAATATGAACAGGCCAGTTCATTAAAGGAGAAATATGAATGGCCAATAAACATAAAAGATGCTCAACTTCAATATCAGAGAAATGAAAATTAAAATGAGATCATTTTTCCCTACCAAAAGAATGACAAAGAATAAAAGGATTTATAAATGCCTGAAGTTCCTAGACCATATTGGTGGGAACAGCGCTATGCCAAACCATATTGCCTCAGAGCCCGAGGTAGAAGAAGAATCAGTGATACTGATTCTGCCTTTATTTAAAATTCTGTTATTTTGTTCATCATGGACTTCTGTGCATTCACTTTGATTTTTAAAATATTGCACTAAGATAGTATTTGTCTTAATTACTGAGTTTTTTAAATGCCTCCTTAAGTTTTGAGCCCAAGGGGCGCCTGGGTGGCTCAGTGGGTTAAAGCCTCTGCCTTGGCTCAGGTCATGATTTTGGGGTCCTGGGATCAAGGCCCACATCGGCTCTCTGCTCAGCGGGGAGCCTGCTTCCCCTTCTCCCTCTGCCTGCCTCGCTGCTTACTTGTGATCTCTCTCTCTGTCAAATAAATAAATAAAATCTTTAAAAAAAATTTTTTTTGAGCCCAAGGTGAAGTGCCTTCCTCATCTCACCCCAGTCCCAACCCTAAATGGAAAAATAAATTATTACTACCTTTGAGAATTACTTAAAAATGCAGATCAACCTGTTAGATGTGGTTAGCCACAAATATAGCAACTCTTTCTCTAGGAATTTTACCTGAATGTATGACTGGGCAAGTACACAGTCTTGTATGTACAGGGGTGCTTGTTGTAGCACAGTTCAGAAGAAAAAAACCTGTAAAACTGTAAATAATCTAACTGATCATCAGTAGGTGGTCGGTTAAATAAAGTCCAGTGTATTCGTGCAGTGGACTACTATGCAGACATGGCATAGGAGCCCCTGGGTGGCTCAGTTGGTTGAGCGACCAACTCTTGGTTTCGGCTCAGGTCATTTTCCTGATCAGGGTCATGGGATCGAGCCCCAAGCTGGGCTCCGTGTTTGGCGTGCTGTCTGCTTGAGATTCTTTTCCCCTCACCCTCTGCCTTTCATCCCACTTGTACACACACACACTCTCTCTCTCTCAAATAAATGAAATGATTTAAAAATAACAACGGCCTGGAGGTGTGCATAAAGGAAAAGATCCATATTGTATTCAGGAGTACATTTAAAAAGCAAGAACTACATGTGTACAATCATCCCCATTATACAATACACACAACTCCAAAGAAAGTCTCAAAAAGTAATGTCTTTATTGGAGCCCTATAAAAACGTAGCCAAAGGAGAGATCACACTTGACAAAAACCTCTCTTATTATAGCAGCTACTCTAAAACCCTTGACGGTCTCTCAAAATTCTTCCTGCTACCTCACGTCCCCATAATTCTCTGGCATGTTCCCTCTTCCCCATGATAGTAGATAGCGCCTTCCATGCCAGCAGTTGAGCTATTGCATTCCCTAGAGCCCCCGGTCTTCCGTTCTGTTGTAGATCCACCTGTCCTCCAGGAGGCCTGGTGCTTGGAGCGCATTCACCTTCCTCCCCAGAAGGCAGGTGTAACAGATGTTTATCTCTGTTTGGGGGAACTCCACAGCTTAGGGTTTGCTTCCCTCTGTGGAAGCCAGGCTCTTGCTCTTTCGGCCTCCCCTGCAGCCAGAGCACAGACACGTGACCTGGGTTTACTCCCAGGGAGCTGTCCTCGCCCCAGACTCGGAAGCAGAAAAGCAGTGGAAAGCAGCAGTCACTCTTTGGTAGCCAACTGCTGATGGTGGCAGCAGATCCATCCAGTGTCCCCTGGCAGCCATAGCAGGGGACCCTGGGGAGGCAACCCAGGGCTCAGCGTCAGTGGAGTCCACTGGGCAGGTGGCCCTACTAAGTCCAGCCTTGGGGCTGTGGTCTCCTCCGGACCAGCTCTCCAGTAGGACTGGGCTTGGACCCTGGCCATGGAGTCTCCAAGCCCAGTTGTCTGGCCTTCTAGAGGCTTTGTGGGTGACCTGATAGTCTTTGATATGGCCCTTTTGTGCTTCAATGAGCATTGTTTGCAAATAGGAATCCTGATTCATACATTTATCTTTGGTGCTGCCACATATACATTTGGTGGGGGGATCCGATTTCAGCATTCATTATGACACACCTTTAGGTACCTCCCTCCCCCTAAAAAAAACCACACACACACAAGCTTACAGGTCAAGTAAGGTTTTCGGCAGCTTTGTTCATCTAGAGCTGTGTAGTCCAATGCAGTAGCTACCAGGCACAGGTGGCTAGCTAAATTTCAATTAATTAAAAGTAAACAAAATTAAAAAATCAGTTCCTCGGTAACACTAGCCAGATTTCAAGCATTTCGTGGTCACAGGTGTCTCTTAGGTATTGTATCAAGCAGTGAGATGTAGAACATTTCCATTATCACAGTCTAGAAGATTCTTGAGATTTCACCTGCCCACCCCACTGAACCATCCCAGAGGGTAAAAGAGCACTTTGGAATATATTCATCACAGCACAGACATTTTAGGTTAATAGATGAGTGATCTTGCTGACCAGACAGGGTATGTTTTATTTGCGATATTTAAATTGTTCTTGCTTGTTAGCCCTGTGGCTTCCAACCTCCCTTTCCCCTCTTCCTTTCTTTGACAAACCCACGCTGGTGAATGTGTTCAAGGTATTTGGGCATATGCCGTAAGTCTCCCGTGAAGGTATTTGCCCTGTCAACTTCACAGGGTTGCTGTGAGTGTAAGAATGTAACTCAGCGGGGGATTTCATGTTTATGACTGGTATGGAAGGAGCCCTGAGATGAGATAATCCTGCGATTTTACTCATTTGACTCTGAGCAAATCAGTCAGCTTTTGCCCGGATTCCATTGTCTAGTACTACTAGTCAACTGAAGAAGTTGAATGAGATCATTTTTAAGGTCTCTTCCATTACCAACATTCAAAAATTCTATTATCCCATACGTAATCCAGAAACTTTGTTTATTCTCTCTGCAAGGGAGCTGAGAATAGAGTTGTAGGGCCGGTGGGCAATGGTCAGGGAGGTAGCGATGACAATAATCTAGAATGAGTCTTTATTCAAGATTTGATGTGCAGTAGCCCATTTTACTGGTGTTGAAGCTAGGACGTGAAAGGGAAAATGACAGTGAGGGGCTCAAACCACAACCTCTTTCTCAAATTACCCAGTTGTCATATCTTTACTGCCTTGTAGTTAATGTTTAAGCTTTCAGAAGCAACATGCAAATAAGCAAAGTTTGAAATCTGCACTTTCTCTTTGGGCGAACCAACTTCACGTTTGGCAGCTCATTCCCAGCTACCCTGAAACACTGTGTGTTCTTTTAAAAAATTCAAGCGGTATTTCTAGGTCACCCTTTTGGGTCAGCTGCCTGGTCATCCATCCCAGCGAAAGACTACATGAGCCCCTGCGAAGGGTTTTCTATTCAGGAATTCAAACACACAGACTATCAACTTTTCTCAATGGAATCTCCGGCTCCCACAGCTTTTATTAGCCAATTAAAATGTTAGGCCAAAGCTTCCTTAGAATCAAGGGTATGATTCTAAGTGAGAGAGTATTAAGGTCTGGCGGATTTGGTAGTTCTAGAATATCCTTTTAGCACTCTCTTGCAGGAAAACCGGATGTTCCTCATTGTTAATAGGGAACTGCGTTACGATAACAATATTTATTGTCATTAAGATTTTCTGTGTATGAAGTACTTTCTTGACATCCCCATTTTACAGATGTGGACCCAGGCCCAGAGAGGTTTAGCAGCTTGCCTTGCCTTCTGGTTCATAGTTAACCAATGGCTTTGAGAGGATTTGAAACTTAGAGCGGTCACATCTTGCTACCACATGCAGACGAAAAATGATCACAGCACCCAGAAGAAAGAGGTGGCAAGAAGCTGAGAGCAGTCTTGTCTCAATGGCAGCAATAAAGCCATAAAGTCAGTTGTGTCTCAGGCGAGTCTGCCTCTGTACTTTGCGGTTGTGAGGGGTCAAACTTTGGGGGGGTTCAGTTTTCCTTTCACTCACACCTTCAAGAATCCTACCTGATAGAGCCTTGTCTTAATTAACGTCACCAATGCAAAGATACATAACCTTAGCCAAAGGATACATTATTCAGTCATTTTTTTTTCCAGGCTAAGATGAGGACCTCCAAGAGCTAGCCGAATGTGGTGGCTCATCCACGGGTCAGGCTCATCCCCCTCTCCTCATTCTGGAACCTACGCCGTGAACTGTAGTGGAGAAATAATTTAATGTGGCATTTCGCTGAAACATCCTGTAGATATTTTAGGTATTTGCACAAGGAAGTTTTTGACCTTTGAATAATATATGTGCTGAGAAAGGTCTTGGGATATTTTAATATGTTGAACTGAGAGAGGCTGAAAGGGGTTTATTTTGGTCTCTGTTGGCTGCCACTTTTTTCAAATCCCATTGGAATATTTTAGTTTCTGTGAGGACGCTTTCAAGATTTTTCAAGATTTTTATTACTGCGACGTATTTCATGCCATTGGATTGTCCCTGTATCAAAGGTGACACGTGGCCAGTTGATGAACATTCCAGAAGCAGGCTCCATTAACACTCTAGGTGCATTAATGCTGACCTGAGGTGGCCACCTGGACCTCCAGCAGGCACCTCCAACTTAATGTGTCCCAAACTGACTGGCTGGGGACTTAGAGTGAACACACACTTTTCCAACATTTCAAACGTGGGCGTAATTCTTTGAAAACAGAAGTACCAGTGATGACAAGCATGAGCCAGACCAGTATCATTACAGGCATCTTGAAGATGGGATCTTTTCCACAGCTGGCTTTTGATTGAGGGTATGAATATGATACAATCTCTCAAATCAGCCGTTTAGCGGAGGAGACCGTGATTCTGCTTTCACGGCTGTAGGATAGACCTCAGCTTAAACTGGGGATCAGTTAAAAGTGCATGCGTGCAGTTTGGCTATTCTGTCAAAAACATGAGGAGACAGATTAACCCAGAATGCAAGGTAGGCCCCTGGCTGGAGCGTGGCATCTTTGGAGGTCCTGTTAACCTGTTTGTGCAATTGAGCAACCAGAAAATAAATTTCTGTTTGAAAAAAAGAAAAAAATACATTTCTGTCCCCTGGGATCCTTTATTTCCTAAAAAGAGGAACTTGCAGGTAAATTTATACATAAGAATGCCATGATGTGATCTGAAATTATGTTAAGCTTGGTTTTCTTCCAAATTAATAAAAGCATGTGAGCTCTCCCTGTCTTGCTCACTGCTGAGTTCCTAGAGTCTGTCACAGTGTTTGCATACAGCAGGCGTCCCATAATTGTCTCTTGAAAGAAGAAGTTCCCTCAAGTGGTGAGCAAATGTCCTGAGGAGACAGAAACCACCTTGCCAAGGAGATTTTGGAGCTGAGTAGCAAAAGATGAGTGGGGGGTCTTGGTGAAAAAAGGGAGCATGGGTGGGGGAAAGGAATCACAATAAAAGGGAACAGCCTACACAAAGGAATGAAGTCATAGACGTTAGGCACCTAATAATTCATAGCAGGAATCCATGAGTAAAATCTCACCTAAGGTCATAAATGACAGACTTTCACAAAGTGCAAATAAAGCCCCCATTCATAAATGTCCTGCTGTGGACGTTGGCCAGAAGTTGGACTTTAGACACAACATACACATTATATTAGGCCAATTACCTTTGTGCGTTGATGAACCATTTCTCGAAGTTGGCAGGTTCCTCTCTGCTGGTTTTATAAGGCTATTGCATAATGTCGACCTATTCTAGAACATTTCCTGGGGCTGCATCACCAGGAGTACTCATGAATCAAAGACTGGTCAGGAAAATACACTAACCTTCTGTGTTTGATAAAGTGGGAAATTCTTCTACAGTTGGTCTTTGGCAAACTGCCATGTTTTTGCCAATAATATACTTCTGAGACTATGAAACTGGCTTAAGAAATCTAAGATGATTTTTAGAAATCGCTCTATCTTTAAATACATTCTTTGTCTTTTCAGAGTTCGTGTATACATACAGAGTCCTTCAAGAAGAGTAATCCCCCTTTTCTCTCCCCATAGGATGCTTCAGAAAAGAGAAAAGGGGACTCAGTCATTTCCAAAGGTCAGGCTGCTGGGCTCACTAGATTTTACACCCTACCTATGCAAGGGTGGGGATGTTGGTGATCTTTCTAACCAATCACATATCTTGACTAGTACTCATTTACCAATGGGGGAGAAAAGTGTAACATCCTTGATGCAAACCATTTGGTGCAGATTTAGATAGCTCTTCCTGAGGTGCTTGCCTGTGATTTCCAATTAGGGACCATCTTTGCATTGGTTAGCATTTCATGCTAACCCTCCTTTCTGGAATATGACTTTTTATTAGGTACTGCAGATGTTAACTAACCACACCCAGGGTGCATATTAAAGTTAACTCCTATATGCATGTACATGCAGACACACACTGTCTATGCTGAACTGTTTTAAAGTAGTTATGGAGGAATTGGTATCTTTATTCTGGACTTTTTTTCCTAACAGTCCCATCTGTGCCTCTGCTGCCAATGAATAATGGAGTTAGTAAGGCTGCGAGAACGAACCAGCCTATATTGGATGTGTTTCCTCTCTTTTCTGTGTCAGATAATGTCGTTCTCGAACATCTTGGAGTAGCTTAGTTTTCAGCAAAGCTAACCGTTATCTTTTCCTTTCCATTTTCTCTCTCTCCCAACAATAAAGAAAAAAAATGATTTGTTGCCCCAACGCAATCACTTTGTTGCATTCAGTAGAAAGAATGGTGCCCTGAATTTTTAAATTACAGTGAAATTATAAATGAGGATATTCTTATCTTTGCATCATTAGACTGCCTAATAATCCTTCATCACGGTGGGCCTCAGGTGTCAGTTCTGTTACATTTAATGTATCACTAATGGTAGTTAAATACTGGAGACTGTAAACAATTTTTATGATACATGGTTTAATCATGTCCTACTCTTCCATGCATTCTGAAGGGGGTTAAAGTTGGAGTTAACACCTGGGGGCAGCACACATGCCCTTCACAGGTATGACAGGCATCAGGAGAGAAGAGGGAAGAAGAGCCCTGTCTTGTTTTGGCTGCAGTATGGCCTCAAGGTATGCGGTGACCTTGGGTTTGATTCTTGTCCCGGCTGTAGGGCTGAGTGGGGACTGCAGATGGTGCTACAAATGACATCTTGGGCAGATGTGCAGCCAGGTCTGTGCTTTGGGAAGCCCAGCACCTTGGTGCCTTCAGCAGAAGCCAGTTGGCACAAAGGACAAGGAGACAGGAAGATTCCTATCAGACTAGACTTCCTCAAAGCAACTTTAGGGTACCTGCTTCACTGTGCGTGGGATTCAATGCTATGCAAAGACCAACGTACAGATCAACAGAAGTGAAACACTACACATAAGAGCAATGATCCTTCCATGTGTTCTTTGCCCTACATTTTCCCCAAAGTTCTCGGGTGCGTCGCTTCAGAAGACTGGCAGTATAGGGTGGTGTGATGGAGATAGCACCAGGTTTAGCACCAAGCAAGGGAGCCCTGTGTGTGACCCTGAGCAGCTCAGCTCCACAATACCCTCACCAGCTCTTCCATGGCCCATGCATATGATAACAGCTTTCTGACAAGGTCTGTGTGATGATTAGTGACACACCCCTTAGGAGAAACTTAGATTTTATTTATAACTGGTGGCTGTCATCAAAGAGGGAGAGGTGGATGGTTGTCGTTAGAAGACTTTTGGTTTGCTTATCAGATGGATGGATGGTGGGATTGCAAGTTTGGAAGAGTTAGGATGGAACTAAATTGCTTTCATTTATTCCTTCAACACGTGGTCAGTTGGAGTGTGAGTGAATAGGGCAGACAAAGATGCTGGTTTACGGAGTTTACCTTCTAGTTGAGGGAGGTAGATACTAAGCAAATCATCGAAAAGAAAAACGATATAATGTTTGCAATGATGAGTGCTAGGGAGGCAAATAAAACAAGGGGGAAGGGTTAGAGAAAGGGCAGTGGGGTGGGGGCAGGGAGGTGTCCATCCAGACAGGATCCTCAGAGAAGGCTTCTCTCTGGGTTGTTGGAGCAAGCCATGCAAAACTCAGAGTTGAAGAATGTTCTGGGCAGAGGTTGCTGAAGTGCAAGGACCATGCAGCTGGGATGAGCCAAGTGTGTTTGCTGAATTTTCCAGGGAGTTCAACTGAGCAGGAATGAATGGCAGGACGAGAGGGCTGAGAGGGGGGCAGAGCCTAGTTATGTGTGGATGCT
Organism: Procyon lotor; assembly: GCA_028646535.1. NCBI lineage: Eukaryota > Metazoa > Chordata > Mammalia > Carnivora > Procyonidae > Procyon > Procyon lotor. The sequence goes on from CM053615.1 coordinate 58,229,349, forward strand.
TGAGCAAGAGGTTTGGATTTTATCCTAAGTGGGGTGGGAATCTCTTGAAGGGTTTTTTAAAGAATGCTCTAGTTGATGCTGTGTTTAAAAGGGGGTGGGAGGGATTTAGAAGGAATTGGAAGCTGAGACACAGGAGTAGAGTGATTTAGGTACACCTTAGAAAAGGATTGAGGGGAAACATACCCCCTGGTCTGTTTTCCCATTGGCTTGGGTATTGAAGGACCTTGGGGAGAAGGGAAATGGCCAAGGAACATTTTATTAGGTTGTTCAGAGTGTGGTGTGTGGTGGAAGCTCTTACTTCCTCTCTCCTAGAGAAGCTTCAGGAAATTTGGCACTGGTCAACAATGCTCTAGGGTGAGTAGATCCTATATGATAAGTGTGAAATGCTGTGTCCGACTTGATGGCAAGGTGGGATGAGAGTAGAGTGTGGTACGTGTGTAAATACCCTAGCACGGACAAAGCAGAAACTCATCAAGTGTGCCTTTCTTTCCCCACCCCCCATCCTTCGTCCTTGCGTTGTTTTCAGTTACTGTCTAAGGTCATTTCCTCATTTGTGGAATGACATTGAGCCAGCCTGAGTCCCTTTCAAGGTTGACAGTTTATAGCCCTATGGTTCTTTTATCCCTGGAGAAGAAAACTTTATATAAATTTGTCCTTAATTTTAATCATGGCATTTAACATAATTTGGGGATCAATCTGGAAATCATCAGGGGATTCTTTTTTTCTTTTAACTGCTCCCACAGATAGTGATTGTGCAACCGCATGGAGGAAAGATTTTTGCTTTTGATGCTGCAGGGAATGGAAAGTTGCTGCCATCTGCCACTTAGCCAGAATCATAATATCTTTTGCACCACAAAAGAAGGCTCCTAGGAGACTAGAAGATGGTTCTGGGTAGCCTCGATATACATCCAATGGTGAATGCACCATTGTATAGGGGAGATGCAGCCACGTTTGAGTAGTTCGGTTAAAGAACAGCTAAAACAGATTCTAGATGATTTAACCTCGACTTAATGAAAGCCCAAGGGAGGGACCATAATTACAACTTACTTCTCTTTTTCTTGGCAGAGTCTAGAGTCCATTTTGTTTTCATTTCACTTAAGGTATCCCTCCTACTCAATTATCTCCTCTTTGTGTAGTGGCTTTAAATGTTTTAAGAATCTTTTTCTTAATGTTTAAGAATCATTTTTCATTTCAGCTATATCCTGGGGAATCAGTCTAGACTAACACAAGCAATGCATCATAACTGGCATCTTGTAGCTAGTAAAAGGAAAATAAATTACAAATTGAATATTTAACCTAACAGGACTGTGCTAATAGCCATTAGGCACATGGGTCTATTTAAATTTAAATTAATTACAATTAAATAATGTTAAAATTTAAGCTCCTCAGTCACACTAGACACATCTCAAATGCTCAATAGTGATATGTGGCTAGTGTCCCCCATGTGAATAGTATAGATACAGAGTATTTCCCTCAGTGCGAGCAATTATTTATTTTTTTTTAAGATTTATTTATTTATTTTGGGGGGAGGGCAGAGGGAGAGAGAATCCCATGCAGACTCCCTGATGAGCTCAGAGCCTGACATGGGGCTTGATCTCACCACCCTGAGATCACGACCTGAGCTGAAACCAAGTTTGATGCTTAACTGACCGTGCCACTGGTACCCCTCATTGCAGGCAATTCTATTGGACATCCTGGTCTAGGAGTTTTAATAGCTTGATATCCACAGATGGGTTCTTTAGAATGTATAAAGAGGTAAGAGGTTCTTATCAAACAGTTTCCATGACATTTTAATTTCATACCCTTGAGCCACTGACATCTTCAGCAATGATCTGTGTGCTGGAACCAACTAATTACCCCAGGGGAAGAAAAGGGAAGCTAAGTTTCCTACAATTTCCAATGTGTTAGTGTTCCCAAGGGCTTTGGTTATTTTGCAAAGTGGCCAAAAGTATTTTCAGCAGATGGAAAGAGGACCCATCTACTGTAATCACAAGGCCCTACTGCAATGAACTCAGCCATTCCCATCTCTGGAGAAGGAGATGGAAGCCTTTTTGAAAAAACATGTTGACATTGTGCAGTCGAAGTAGGCAGCGAAACAGCTTACCACGTATGAGACTCTTGGGGGCCAGGCTGGTTTTCAAAGACTACAGAGAAATAACAGCAATTCTCTTTCTCAAATACTAGGTTAGTCAGGATGAGGCAAATGAGAACTTTACCTTGTTCTCCAAGCATAGTTGAGAGAGTATGTTCTTGCCAGCTCTCTGTGCTCTTCTCTTGACTCTGGCAAGAGTCACCCTCAGATTTTGGATATTGCCCTGGACACTAGATCCCAAGGGCTTTGTCCTAGTATTCTTTTGTGGCTCACACTGACCCTGCTCTCCGGCCACTCAAACTCAAATACAGTTCGGGCTCACCATTATTTATGATGTCTTAGGGCTGCAAGGAAAGAAACATTGTGCACATGTGCCCATTTGCATACTTAAAGAGCATGGTGTCTGAGGATTGTTGAAAGCTGTGGGTCCAAGGGCTTCCTGCGTCTGGTGAGTTTCAATTAAAAGGCAGCTTCTAGAGACAAAAATCCCAGCTCAAATCATGTCCTGCAAGGAGTCATGAGGACTGAATCCAAAGATGTCCATTTTTCAAGCTGTAGAATTGGGCACAGAAAGGCCCAGTGAAATGCCTGTAGTCACACAGTAAGTTAAGTATAGAATAAACAAATGATTATTTTTTAACTGAAATTCCTGTTGCATGTTTAAGAGCTTTGTTCCCCTTATTCTGTTCTACCCTTTATAAAGATGCTTTTGTGTGCCCAGGGGACGGGAGAAGATGGTGTAGATGCTGATTTTCACTTAATAGATTTTTCTTGGAATGTTTGTTGGTTTTATTCAAAGCATCAGTGGCAAGTTGGCCTTTGCGCACCTTGTCATCATGCTGACAGTGGGAAGACAGGAAGCAGGACGAAGACTCATTTCTCCCCCCCTGCAGTTTCAGGACAGCAACTTGGGCTAGCTTTCTGTTTGTGTGCAACAGGCTTCAGAGGGCAGGCCATCTCTCTGGCTCTCAGATGTTAAGGAAGGAGGCCAAATGTGGAGAAGAAAGCCAAGTAGGCGTTTTCTCCCATGGTGGTTATCTTTAGTCTATGGTGAGGTCATTTCCCACTGTGAGAAAGTTGCCTGCTCAAGGGCGAGGGGCCAGATTTGCACTGATTCCAGGAATCTGGAAAATTACCAATCATCCCAGCCTCAAGAATCAGACGACTTCAAGGTGTAAGCAGGGCTAAAATCCCTGTGTTTTTGTCTTGTCTTTATCTGTCTGTATGGAAAATATGTCCCAGGGTTCTGGTCCTTTGGGGGGAAAGATGGTTATAAACACATACACATTTGTGAATGTACGTATAAACGCCTTCTGCAGAAGCAGTCTCTTTTTTTCTATAGTGACTACGAACGTGAGAGAAATTGGTCATTTAAAGTTAAATTGAATGAGTTGCTAATGCATCGGAAGACATGTTCCAACAGTGGTCTAGACGTAATGAGACTTTTATAATCATCGCCACAGCCAAGATGACTTACCTTTTCTTCAATTTTAGTGGAAGGCAGTGACACACAGCCACATTCACTGTATAAATGAAAGGGTTTGACCGCCATCTCCTGAAGGATGGAGAAAGCATCTTTCCCCTTAGACCACCTCTAAAACCTTGGTATGAAAGTGCGACCCATGTGCAGTTGGCAGAAAAGAGTTAAGTAGCCTTACAGAACTGAGGAGCAGCCCAGTTTTGCCATATCTTTTGCATATCAGCAAATTCTAATCTTTAACACCATTGGGGGAGGACTAGAAAGCATTTGAAAATTGATTAGGAAGGAAGACAACATAGCCAAAGATTCTTTTTATCTCCCGGGAGACATCATTTGGGAAGGTCTTTGCCCAGAAACATTCTTTCTCATCCTAAATCCTAAGAGAAATAAGAGGAAGGTTAGGGATCACTGTTCTGGACAGAAGGCATCAAAGGGGTCCTGGGAACCATCTGATCAGAATGGCTTACAGAGATGTGGTAGAAAAGACGAAAGGACCAGGAGTCAGTGTGACCCACATACAGGACCAGCATCCTGGGTAGCGTGAGTAGCCATCACAACTAGAAAGGAGTGGCCAGTAAATCCATTCGTGCTGTGACAGCACAGCTAAGACTCACTGACTCCATGACCATGTGGTCAAGGATGAAGTCTGGCTTGATTCTGTAGAGAAGTGTCACTTACTCTGCCAAACGTGTGTCTGAAAAGAGGCAGAGGTAAATGAAATGTTAGAGGCAGCAGTAGCAGCAGCCACTGTAAAGGGAAACGAAGCATGCCAGGAGTCCTGCCACAGACAAAAAGAAGGCAGCCAGGCACATAAGAATGAAAGATCCAAGGAAAATAGGACCAGGGCTAGAACTGGGGCTTTGCTAATTTTAGCTAGGTACGTTTACTGACCTCACAGTAAGACTAATTGATGATCCAACAAGAATAATAACTAGTTCAGAATAATAGCTAGTTAATGCACACTATAATTAGTGAATTTTGACCCTACATTATTTAGCAAATCTGTAAGTAGTTTACCCATAGGGTTCCAAAGCATGTGCTTTCAAAGAACCAAATTAGGGCCCCTGGGTGGCTCAGTGGGTGAAGCCTCTGCCTTCGGCTCAGGTCATGATCCCAGGGTCCTGGGATCGAGCCCTGCAGAGGGCTTTCTGCTCAGTGGGGAACATGCTCCCCCGCCCCCACCTGCCTCTCTGCCTACTTGTGATCTCTTTCTTTCTGTCAAATAAATAAATAAAATCTTAAAAAAAAAAAAAACAAATTAAAGAACCCCATTCAAACATGATTACTAATCTTAAAATAGATGGCCTCCATCCAGTTGTAAGATTTCATTCAATGTTTTCTCAAAGCCTTTACAACTTGTAGGTGTTGGAACCAAAAGAGTCTGAGACCAAGTAGATGGACACCAACTTGAAGAACATGGCATTGGTGTCTCAGTATGGAAAATCTTGATAGTGTCTTCCAGATGGCAAGAGGCATGGACAATCATTATATAATTGGTCTTTAAACAGAAGGCTGGTACCACTGCCCCTGCTGTCTCTCTGTGTAGCCCCTGATACCAGCATTGCCAAAAATGAATGCTCATTTATTAAGCACCAAATGTATGCAGTCAACTGCATTTACCAAGCATTTCTTTACATAATAATCTTGTGTTTCACCCTCAGCGTACCTGGGAGGTAGAATTACTATTCCCATTTTAAAGGTAAGGGTACAGTGGGGTAAAATGTCAAGTGGGATCTTCCTCTCATTTGTAGCAATTGCCCCCAGAGCCTATTGCTGAGAACTTAGAGTTCGGAGACATAAGAGCTGCCATGGAGGACTTGCTGATGTGTGCACCATTCTTGCAGAAGGACCAGAAATAAAAGACATACAGCTAGGAGAAGAAGCATAAAACTGTCTTTCTTCACAGAATAATGGTTGTTTCTATAGAAAATTAAGAAATCTACAAAAAAGCAACTCAGTGAATTTAACAAGGTCTCAGGATAAAAGGTCAATATATAAACATCCATTGTATTCCTATTATACTAGCACTGAACAATTGGAAAATAACTTTTAAAAATGTTCCACTTATAATAACAGAATTCCTGGAAAGCATTAGGATCTGACTGATTTACCGGTAAGGGAATCAGCTATCCAGGCAAGTCAACAGAGAACAGTTGCTAGGAAAATAAAGCCTTCTACATTTTACTTCCAAAGAGCTGAGATGGCTCAAACAAACCTTTACACGGGCCCAGAGTGATTAACAGTCCCCAAACCACACGGCTAATAGGTCCGTGAACTGGGACGTGGACTTTGGCTTCACAGACTCAAGATTTTCTTTTTTTTTCTTTAACTCCTACAACACCCTTGTTCTCTCCATGTGTGCTGGGAATGGTGGGAGACCAGTGATGGGAGAGAGTAGATATACTGTCTATTCCAAGTACCCAGAGGTTCAAACATTCTTCCTGAACTCCTAGCATTTCTGTTTGGGATTAGGTTGGCTTTCAAAGTGCTGTGCTATGATAATACTATCGTATTTACACAGTATCTTTTACTAAGCTTTCCCATATAGTTGACTCTCACAATGGCTTGTAGGTAAGGAAAGACTGAAATGATCTGTTTTATAGATGATCTCTATATAGGTAGGCTCAGAGGGCTTTGGTCTCCACCGATGTCATGTTGCTTATAGGCAACAGAGCTAGAAATGGAACAAAAATCTGCTTTGAAAACATCCATTCATAAAAAACACCAGTCTTGGCTGACATGGACCGATTTCATTAATTCACATGGTCAGATTGTTGACTTAGGCCATGTCTGAGCATTGGAACACATTTAAGGAAACGCGGGTGCTTACATCTGTTTACTTATGTCTGTGCTCCAAAAAGGATGGAGAAAGGGAAGCTAGGCCTCGTGTTTTAGAGTTAAATGCCTAAACATTTAAACAGTTATATAAAGAAATAGTTAAACAGTTGTGTAAAGAAATAGCAAACTTTTGCCCCAAGTTTGGGGCGTCTCAATCAGTTAAGCATCTGCCTTTGGTCCAGGTCATGATCCTGGGGTTCTGGGATAAAGCTCTTCATTGGAGCTCCCTGCTTAGCTCATCTCTCTCTCTCTCTCTAATAAGTAAATAAAATCTTTTAAAATTTAAAAGAAAAAGGAAGAAAAAAACTGTTATATGCAAACAACGAATCATGGAACACTACATCAAAAACTAATGAAGTACTGTATGGCTACTAACGTAACATAATAAAAATTGAAAAATAAAAATAAATTTAAGAAAAAGAAATAGCAAACTCATTTGTAATAAACCTATTTTTAAAAAAATATAGACATCACGATTGAAGGCTTTACTCATAAGAAGTTGAACTCTTCCTCATTTATGGGTATGGAGTTCACAGATTCAAAAAACTTCAGAGTTGGAAAGCGATTTAGATTTCTTCTGGTTGAACTCCCTCTTTCCTAATTAATTGAGGGAGATGAAGCTCCAAGATTTTAGCTGATTGCTTATGGTCACACCACTGATCAATGACAGAATTGGTCCTTAAATCCAGAGCCAGACTCCAGTCTCGTCCTGTGGTAACACACCTCACGTGTGGGAATTGTTTCCCCTGGTTTTAGTGTGTATTGGACAATTTAAAGAAGAACTTTCAGGTCTCTAGTCTTTTTTTTTTTTTAGAAACTTTTTTTTTTTTTAAGATTATTTATTTATTTATTTATTTGACAGAGAGAGAGATCACAAGTAGGCAAAGAGGCAGACAGAGAGAGAGGGGGAAGCAGGCTCCCCACTGAGCAGAGAGCCCGATGTGGGGCTCGATCCCAGGACCCTGGGATCATGACCTGAGCCGAAGGCAGAGGCTTTAACCCACTGAGCCACCCAGGCGCCCCTCAGGTCTCTAGTCTTGAATGGTTGTGATTCTGGAATTCAAATGATGGCAGCTCAGCAACTCTCTGCCTGACCTTCTGCAGGGCCAGGAGGGAGGACTGCAGAACATGGTCCCTCCCAGGGACCGGTCCATCTCTGGAGCTCCCCACCCTGGACACAAAGGACAGTGTCATGTATCACTTTGCTCTACGACTTCTCATCCTAAAGGGCTTGTCACGGCTGGCCACGCAGGCCCTTGAAAATACTGTGGAGTTCTTTGAAGTAGGTTGTTTATTTTTCCCGAAACACATCTGCTAGTCATCTTGTTTGTGTGTTAAAATGCAAGTGTTGTGGCTGGCCATTGGAAAGAGAAGTCTAATCAAAAATAAGTACACCAGTCTGCTATGATATTTTTCATCAGATGTACCATCACCCTCCGTTTTGTTCATTCATTCATTCAGACTACTTACTGGGTGTTTACTGCCGGCCAGAGACTGTTCTGCCTGCTTGGGAAATAGCAGTGAGCAAAACAACGTCCTTGCTATCAAAAAGCTTTTATTGCAGGGGAAAGAGGCAATCAGCAAAGGGATAATGAGTTTTTTATATGTCAGATGCCGACGTGATCTGTGACAAAAGGAGGTTAGGGAGTGATAGTCGTAGCGATTGTGATTTTCTACAGGATGGTGCAGAGGCTTCTCTGGTAAGGTGGCATTTGTGCAGAGACTTGATCGAGGTGGAGAAACAGACCACGTAGCTACCTGGGAGAAGAGCTTTCCACGCAGTGACACAGCAAGGTGTGATCTCTGCATTAGGAGACCATTCGGTATCTTCTAGCAACAGCAAAAAGGCCTGCCCTGCTGGAGTGCAGCGAATTAGGTGGAGAGTGATGGATGCAGCAGGGCCACACAGGGTCTCATAAAACAATTTTTTTTTTTTTAAGATTTTATTTATTTGACAGAGAGAAACACAGCGAGAGAGGGAACACAAGCAGAGGGAATGGTAGCGGGAGAAGCAGGCTTCCTGCCGAGCAGGGAGCCCGATGCGGGGCTCGATCCCAGGACCCATGGATCATGACCTGAGCCGAAGGCAGACGCCCAACGACTGAGCCACCCAGGCGCCCCCTCATAAAACTATTTAAGGGATTTTTTTTTCTTTTTAAAATTTTTAAAAAATTGAGATATAATTTACGTCTAATGAAATGCCTGGGTCTCGAGTGCATGTGTTGAAGGGTTTTGGCAATTACACATCCCCTGTAGTCACCACTCAGAACCAGATAGAGAACATTTCTGTTACCTCAGGAAGTTCCTTCTGACATTTTCCAGTCAACGCCCCACCCAGCCCAGAGACGACCAGGGTTCTGACTTTAATCACTATTCCCGAACTTCATTAAAAAGGAATCGTGCAGCATGCCTGCTTTCGAGTCTGGTTTCTTTTACTCAGTGTGATGTTTTAGAGGTTCCCTCACATAGTTGCTATATCAAGAGTTCATTGCCAACTAGTATTCCACCGTATACATATATCCCAGTTAGTTTATCCATGGTCCTGTTGACGTTTCTTGTTTTTATCTTTTTTGAATAAAATTGCCACAAATATTCTTTTTTCTTTTTTAGTACCTTTAGGAGGTAATGAGGTACCTTCACCCATTTCCCTTGTCCTCTCCCCTCTGCCTCTGGCAACTTTATTTCTGAGTTTGGCCATAAATAGGTTTGAACAAGTCTTTTTGTGGATGTATGTTTTCATGTTTCTTAGGTACTTACGTGGGAGTGCGACTGCTGCATTAGAGGGTGGTATGTGTTTACCTTTATATGAAACTCTCAGTTTCCCCAAGCGATGGACTCATTTTACACTCCCACTAGCAATGTCTAAGAATTCCAGTTGTTCTACGTGCTCACCAACACTTGGTATTGTCTAGCATGTTTGTTTTGTTCTAAACATTCTGGGTAGTTGGAAATGCCCCTCATTGTGGTTATGATTTACATTTATCCACTAACTAATATTGAGCTCATTATCATTCTGAGGGGTTTTTTTGGCATCTGCATATCCATTTTTTATGAAGTTTATGTTCATGAGTTTTGCTCAGTCTTTTAAAATCGGGCTGTCTATTGTTCGTAAGCACTAAAAAAACATATTCTGATAAGAGCCCTTTAATAGATTGATTGATCTATCTCTCTTTTGATCTAGCTAGCTAGCTACCAATCTATCTACCTATCTAATATTTAGGCCAGTCTGAAGCTTGCCTATTTATTTTTTAAAGGATTTATTTATTTATTCATTCATGTATTCATTTAGTTGAGAGAGAGAGACAATGCGTGAATGGGGTAGAGGCAGAGGGAAAAGGAGAGAAGCAAACTCCCCTCTGAGCGTAGAACCCAAGGTGGGGTTCAGTTTCAAGAGCCTGAGATCATGACCTGAGCTGAAATCAAGAGCCAGAAGCCTAACTGACTGAGCCACCCAGGTGCCCCATTGCCAATTCATTTTCTTAATGGTCCCTTTTCATGGGCAGAGATTTTTAATTAGATGATATCTGATTTTTCATTTTTTTCTTTTATGGTTAGTACTTCTGATGCCCTGTATAAGAGGTATCTTTTCTCCTCCAGAATCATGGAAGTATTTTCTTCTAGGAGTATTATGGTTTTAGCTTTTAGGTTTACCTCTAAGATTTGTCTTGAATTAATTTTTGTATATACAGTAAAGTAGGAGGAAGGTGCGGAGACTGGTTCCGGCATTGTTTATTAAAATGCTTTATTTTCCCATCGAATTGTCTCAGTAGAAGGAGTTTGGTTTTTTTATTCCAAGTGAGAAGGAAGCTGCTGGAGAGTTTGAAGAGCTCTCTGAAGGCAATTAACACTTTCTACCTTGTACAGTAGCTGTTTATATGCATGTCTGAAACCACATGGACACACACTTTGAGACAGGCACCGTATCTTGCTTGGATTTTCATCTCCAACTCCAGCACGTAGCATATTGCTTGGCACATCGTAGGTGCTCAACCAATCAGTCAGTGAATTCCAACAAAAGCCAAAGTTAGCTTTTTGTTTCTTGTTTAGCACGTGGGTCCACTCATTTGTTTGTGCTCCGTATGGTTCCCACGCAGATCATGACCGTTTCCATTTAGATTCGTTAGTTTCCGATTTCCAGGGCATTTCTAATGTGTATGCAGTAGTATATATTTCTTTGACCCATACCACATAAGCATATGCTGGCCCCTTGCATGGTTAACTTAGCTTCTACTTTTGTTCTTGTTTTTACTTGTCACATTTGGGTAGAAAAGATTAAAGGGCATGTGTGGACCACAGAGTCATGGCATCTGGATTGTACCCTTGTTCAGCCCTCTCTACTCACTCCTAAAATGCCCAGAAAGACTCAGAAACAAGAAGACACTCTCACCACAGCCCTGAACAATATGACTGTCGAACAGGCTATTGCCAAGACCTAGGAGTAATCTCCCTGAGGGAAGAGCAGAGCTGAATGGAGTGGGGGGAAAGGCTTTTCATGACCTCCTAGACTCTTCCTTTTGAAGAAACCATTGGTCTACTCCCGCCAGAAAGCTGAGTGTCCCTTCTCTTACTCCTGACACACTGCTTCCTTTTTAAGGTAGCCACCAAGCTCCATCCTATTCACCCTTCCTTTATCCACCCAATCTCAACATTCCCCAAAACCAACAGGATGGGAAAAAGAGAAAGACCTTTTTCCTCCCCCTTGAAGCATTTGTAATGCCTCATTGCATCCTGGGAAGTATAATTCCATAAGTTCCACACTCAGGTGGGTCCAAGAGGTAAGATTTATGGCAGCAGCCATCTATATGCCAGAGTTGTAGTTTCTCAGATATATCAAGTTAAAGTCTCAAAGAATCAGACAACGGGAGTAGCAGGAGATGCCCCCTCAGGGGAGCTGCTTTAGAATCTGGGTTTGCGTAGAAGCTGTTCTTCCACCTGTCCTCCAGCTATAGGAGTGAGGTCATCACAGACGTGAAAGGTGGGCATTGACAATGCCAACTTCATGCCATGCGTGACTGTTGACACGAAGTCTAAGGGGAGCTCGCCTTATTTACATAATCATACTGAAAAAAACAATAGAAAAGACTACTTGGAACCAGTGGAACAAAAACAAAGTCTTGCTACAGACTCCCCGAAAAGGAGATTCAATCTTAAAAATTTATCAGAAAATGAAACCTCTGAAAATTGTCTATTATAGGAACCACAAGACAATTTCAGAAAAAATGTACAGGATTCAAAAAATCTTTTGAGATTTAAGCCTTCCTGAAGGCAAGGAAGACTTTCTGCCTTGCATTATAGTTGTTTATGACATGCATTTCCTTCTCTCTCTCTTTCTCTCTCTCTCTATATATATATACATAGATAGAAAATCCTTATTAGAGGTAGTAAATAACTGAACTGAGCCAGTGGAGGTCTGAACATATTATTGGAGAAGATAAATTTGAACTCTCCCTTGGAATGCAAAGGAAAAGGAAAAAGGTAGGCAACTGGCAGGGAAGATATGGTTGGATAGGGAGGGCAGGGAACGGAATTCCAACCCGAAAGCAATGGGCTTTTTGTTTGGTTTGGTTTCAGGTGTAGGATTTAGTGATTCAGTGCTCATCACAAGTGCCCTCCTTAATACCCATCACCCATCTAGCCCAACCCCCACCCACTTCCCCTCTAGCAGCCCTCATTTTGTTCTATAGTTAAGAGTCTCCTGGGGCACCTGGGTGGCTCAGTCAGTTGAGCATTTGACTCTTGATTTCAGCTCAGGTCATGATCTCAGGGTCATGAGACTGAGCCCGTGTCAGGCTCCGCACTGAGCATGGAGCTGCTTAAGATTCTCTCCCTCTCCCTCCCCCTTCCACTCCCAGCTTGTGCATTCCCTCTCTCTCTCTTAAAAAAAAAAAAAAGTCCCTCATGGTTTGCCTTCCTCTCTTTTTTCCTCCCCTTCCCCTATATTCATCTGTTTCATTTCTTAAATTCCATATTTGAGTGAAATCATGTGGGATTTATCTTTTTCTGACTGACTTACTTTGCTTAGCCTAATACACTCGAGCTACATCCATGTTGTTGCAGATGGCAAGATTTCACCCTTTTTGATAGCTGAATAATATTCCATTGCATGTATACATCTTCTTTATCCATTCATCAGTTGATGGATATTTGGGTTCTTTCTGTAGTTTGGCTATTGTTGACAATGTTGCTATAAACACTGGGGTGCATGTGTTCCTTCGAATCAGTATTTTTGTATCCTTTAGATAAATACCTAGTAGTGCAATTACTGGTCTCACAGTTCTATTTTTGTTTTTTTTAGTACTATTTTTAACTTTTTAAGAAAACTCCATACTGTTTTCCAGAGTGACTGCACCAGCTTGCATTCCCACCAACAGTGTAAGAGGGTTCCCCTTTCTCTGCATCCTCACCAACATCTGTTGTTTTCTGTACTATTAATTTTAGCTGTTCTGACAGGTGTGAGGTGATATCTCATTCTGGTTTTGACTTGTATTTGCCTGATGATGAGTGATATTGAGCATTTTTTCATGTGTCTGCTAGTCATATGTATGTCTTCTTTGGAGAAATGCCTGTTCATGTCTTCATTCATTTTTGCTTTTTTCTTCTTTGCCTTCAGAGGTGTGTCTAATAAGAAGTTGCTATAGCCGAAGTCAAAGAGGTTGCTGCCAATGTTTTCCTCTAGGATTTTGATGATTTCCCATCTTACATTTAGGACTTTCATCCATTTTGAATTAATTTTTGTTAATGGTAAAAGAAAGTGGTCCAGTTTCATTCTTTCACATGTAGCTGTACAATTTTCCCAACACCATTTGGTAAGAGTCTACCTGTTTCCATTGGACATTCTTTCCTGCTTTTTTGAAGATTAATTGACCATGTAGTTGTGGGTTCATTTCTCAGTTTTCTATTCTGTTCCATTGATCTATGGATCTTTTTTGTGCCAGTACCATACTGTTTTGATGACTACAACTTTGTAGTATAGATTGAAGTCCAGAATTGTGATGCCACCAGCTCTGTTTTTCTTTTTCAGGATTGCTTTGGCTATTTGAGTCCTTTTTTTTTTTTTTAATATTTTATTTCTTTGACAGAGAGAGATCACAAGTAGCAGAGAGGCAGGCAGAGAGAGGTGGGAAGTAGGCTCCCCACTGAGCAGAGAGCCCGATGTGGGGCTCAATCCCAGGACCCCGAGATCATGACCTGAGCCGAAGGCAGAGGCTTTAACCCACTGAGCCACCTAGGCGCCCTATTTGAGTCCTTTTGTGGTTCCATACAAATTTTAGGATTGTTTGTTCTAGTTCTGTGAAAAATACTGGTGGTATTTTGATAGGGATTATATTAAATGTGTAGACTGCTTTAGGTAGTATAAACATTTTTTTTTTATTTTTAAAAAGATTTTATTTATTTATTTGACAGAGAGATCACAAGTAGGCAGAGGCAGGCAGAGAGAGAGGGGGAAGCAGGCTCCCTGCTGAGCAGAGAGTCAGATGCGGGGCTCGATCCCAAGACACTGAGATCATGATCTGAGCCGAAGGCAGAGGCTTTAACCCACTGAGCCACCCATGCGCCCTGGTAATATAAACATTTTAACAGTGTTTGAACAGACCCATAGCCAGCAAAGAAATGGTATCAGTAATCAAAAATCTCCCAACAAACTGAAGTCCAGGGCTAGATAGCTTCCCAAGGGAATTCCACCAGACATTTAATGAAGAGTCAATATCGATTCTTCCCAAACTGTTCCAAAAAATAGAAATGGAAGGAAAACTTCCAAACTCATTCTACTAGGCCAGCATTACCCTGATTCCAAAAGTAGACAAAGATCCCACTAAAAAGGAGAATTACAGGTCAATATCCCTGATGAACATAGATGCAAAAATTTTCAACAAGATACTAGCAAATTGAATCCAACAGTACATTAAAAGTATTATTCACCACAGTTAAGTGGGATTTATTCCTGGGCTGCAGGGGTGGTTGGTTCAATACTCTCAAATCAATCAACATGATACACTACATTAATTAAAGAAAGGATAAGAACCACATGATCCTCTTAATAGATGCAGAAAAAGTATTTGACAAAATACGGTATCCATTCTTAATAAAAATCCTCAACAAAGTAGGAATAGAGGGAACATACTTCACCATCATAAAGGCCATATACAAAAGACCCACAACTAATACCATCCTCAGTGGGGAAAAACCGAGAGCTTATCCTCTACAGTCAGGGACAATACAGGGCTGTCCCCTCTCACCATTGTTATTTAACATAGCACCGGAAGTCCTAGCTTCAGCAATCACCCAACAAAAATAAATAAAATAGCCATCCAAATTGGCAAGAAAGAAGTCAAACTTTCATTATTCATAGATGACATGATACTCTGTGTAGAAATTTGAAAGACTCCACCAAAAAAATTACTAGAACTGATACACAAATTCAGCAAAGTCGCAAGATATAAAATCAATGTACAGAAATCTATTGCATTTCTATATAGAAGAACCAATAGAAGCAGCAGAAACATAAATCAAGGAATCAATCCCATTTACAACCGCACCAAAAACCCTAAGATACCTAGGAATAAACCTAACCAAAGAAGTAAAAGGTCTGTCCTCTAAAAACTATATAACACTTACGAAAGAAATTGAAGAGGGGGGTGCCTGGGTGGCTCAGTCGTTAAGCGTCTGCCTTCGGTCCAGGTCATGATCCCAGGGTCCTGGGGTCGAGCCCCGCAGGGTCCTGGGATCGAGCCCCGCAGGGTCCTGGGATCGAGCCCCGCATCCGGCTCTCTGCTCGGCAGGAAGCCTGCTTCTCCTGCTACCATTCCCTCTGCTTGTGTTCCCTCTCTCGCTGTGTTTCTCTCTGTCAAATAAATTTAAAAAAAAAATCTTTAAAAAAAAAAAAAAGAAATTGAAGAGGATCCAAAGAAATGGAAAAACGGTCTATGCTCATGGATTGGAAAAAAATTAAGTATTTTTGAGTTAGAAAGAAAAGCCAGAACAGGAATAATTCTAAGGGCTTTGAAAAAAACAATTTTCTGGGCTGAAACCAAGAATGTGGTTGTCACACTCTAGGCGAAATGAATGACCATATTTCTGGATCATGAAGATAAAGGAAAATATCTTGCAAAGGCTAAGGCACTTTCTCCCTGAGCTCCCATTAAGGCCTGTGTGCCCTCACTCCCAATCATCTATGGATCCCACAGCGCTTCCTCTCAGCTTAGGCACTAAGTAACTTTTCTGACAGCTTAATCAGCATTTAAATCAAATCCCACCAGGGCATGCAGGTTTCCTTTTGGATCATATTCAGATCCCCAGCTCTTGGGGCAGGAGCTACCTTTCATAAAATGGCAGAAAGGCAGACCCAAATCGTTTAGCCCACCGCCATTACCAGTTATAGGCATGGGCTCCATTGAAAAACGGGGCTCATTGTTCACAGTTCTTACTACCTCGGTGACTTGGCTTGGCTGCAGTGACTGCTATGTCACTTCTATGCTGCCTGATCTCTGGAATCAGCTCCAGTGGACGCGTGCGCGTACGTGCCCGTATGTGCGCATGCGTGTGTGTTTGCAGACAGGCACACACTCAACCCCACGAAGGGATGGACACGAACTACACCAGTCAGAATATACACTCACACTCTCTCCTGTCTTCCTAAATCCCGCTCCAGGTTATCCAAAATGGTACTCAGCTGCCGTATTTTTAGCACCAATAAAAAGGAGCAAAAGTCGTCAATTCTATGAACAATAAACACGTGTAGAAAAAGCAGCAGACTGTAAAGGCCGCCGGGAAGGGTTTCAAAGGCGTCTCTTCGGCACACGAACAGGCGGAGGTAGCCACCAGCACCCCTTGGCTCCCACAGTTGATTTACACCATAGTCTGGGGTGCCCCCGTGGTGACCACGCAGGTTGGCTCTGGGTTTTATAAATTCAGACCTCAGAATACAGTTTATTTGTGTTATGACTCCGTCCAAAACGTTCCAGGGAAGCCAACTCCCCTCACCCCATTAAAGGTGTACTACGTCATTTTACTGGCCTGTGGAGCCCGGAGGTAACAATGCGTGCTTTGTTCCTGCACCAGTCTGCCCCAGAGCATGCTGAGGCCTTTGCCAGGGGGCATGAGGCTTGTTCCCAAGAGGATTCACAGCCCTGAGGAACACTTCAGACTGCTTAACAGCCCTGTCCAGCCTTGCCTTTTATGGTGTTTTCCTTCTGCACCAGGGAATGACAACCACTTAGAGCGTCAGCCAGTGAGAAAGCGATGACAGCAAAAAGTCCACTCTGCTCTTAGTTCCAGGATGTCATATCTGCCTTGAACTACTGGTCTTTGAACCCGGGTTCCCATAATGAATTTGGGAATGCCAGTGGGCTTGGAGAGAAATTGGCCTCACTTGGAGCAGCTGGCCAGATGATTCTATTTTAGAAAGCACAGAAGAGTGTCTTCCCCCCACCCCCACCTGGCACATTAGTTAAGTACAGGGCACAGGAAGCCCCCAAATAAATGGAAAAAATTGAACATTTTAAATACAAGCTACAAAGTAGGTGCTTGATCACGTAGGCTAATATTTAATAATTTAATTTAATTCAATTTTTAGGGCAGAGTTACCAGAAATAAGTTGACTTCTTCAGTATTAATCATTATTCATTAATAATTGTGAGAACCGTAGCAAAGGGTTCCCATGTCGTAGAGTCATCTAGCGGGCTAGCCCAGTAAAAAGAAGCTCCAATAATATTCCCTGGAGGTTGAAAGGAGGACTGTTGTCTTTTAGATCTAGTATCTCACTTAATCATCACAGCAGCCCTGTGAGGTAGTACTGTTATTTTCCTCATTTTGCAGATGAGGAAACCAAAGCCACAGTCTAGTAGGATTGCAGCCTATTTACGGAGTGGTGCAAAATCCCACCAGGAGCATAAGGTATTGTGGGGGGGCTCTGAAAGCTGATGTGGAGGCACTGTGATAATTACTACTATTGCTAAAAGCCAATATTTTCATGGTTTTTTCCTTGGTAGTGGCCTCTGGACCAAATACATAACCATCTAGTTCTGTACTTTGTAGCTACCTAAAAGGGCACTAGCCTCGGTTCTTTTTGCCCTTGTCTTACAAGTGGTTCATGTCAAGCCACTACACTAATTTTCAGTTAGTCTCTAGTCTTGGATCTTTCATTAAAAATGCCTTCTTGCCTGATGATTCATAGACCTGTACCCATGGGGAATAATACATTATAGGTTAATTTAAAAAATCATTATTCCTGGTGGGAAAAAATGCCTTCTTAAATTGATACCTTACTCTAGAAATGTTTTTTAAAAATATATTCTATTCCATTTCTAATGGCTAACAAATATGCCTGGGTTATGATGGCTTGGAGTTTGTTCTGAATTGGATATAAAATCCTACACAATTATGCAAAATCATAAAAAGGATCAAAGAAACAGTCCTTCTTGCTAGTCACTTGCATGTCACAAAACAACATTTCTGAGTAGAAGGTGCAATGAAACGTAATTTTACTAAATGGTGCCTAGCTGGTAGGCATTAACAAATAGTAAGGAAGTGTCATTGTTCCCATTTCTAAAATACTAAGGACTCCATAATTTTAAAGACCACAAAATGGATTGGGCAGAAGTTATTCTTCTGACCAATTTCACCAAAATATTTACCAGCTCAAACTGCTTTTTATGCTGTTCGGAAAGCCATTTTCTTAATTACACAATTTATTCTAGGGCACTTACTTGATTAATCAGTTGGAATGAAGTAGGGTTATGTTTTTCTCACTCTGATGCAATGACCAAGCAGATGAGGGATGAAGAATATGAGCCGTGGCAAATGTACCCAACCCCTGTACTCTTTCCATTTGGACCTGGTGAATTGGGCTGCCCTTTCGCCCTTGGGGGGCATATCACCTGCCCAGGTCCTTATTCCCAGTAGAGCACGAGAATCTGTAGGTAAGTAGGTGCCATAAGAAGAAGAATAAGAAAAATTGGGGTAAAGAGATCTACAAAACTGCAATCCCAGTTGACCTTTGCTTTTTTCCTACCTCAATCAAATAGCGTGTGATCTTTCATGTCAGATGACTAACTTCACGTACTGTAATGTATCTCATGTTCTGACGACATTTACACATTTGTGCTCTGGACTGGGGAGTTACAGTTTGATGTTGGGGTGGGATGTGTTTCCCCTTGTGGCTCCCAGGACCACTGGGCCATCTGCTTTAAGCATGAGGTGATACGAGGTGCCTGGGTGGCTCAGTGGGTTGGGCTTTTGCCTTCTCCTCAGGTCATGATCCCGGTGTCCCGGTGTCTTGCGTCTGGTGCCCTGCTCAGTGGGGAGCCTGCTTCTCCCTCTCCCTATCCCACTGCCCCCCCTCCCCTGCTTGTGCTTTCTCTCTTTCTCAGATAAATAAAATCTTTTTTTTTTTTTTTTAAGATTTTATTTATTTGACAGGGAGAAACACAGTGAGAAAGAGAACACAAGCAGAGGGAATGGTAGCAGGAGAAGCAGGCTTCCTGCAGAGCAGAGAGCCTGATGCGGTGCTCGATCCCAGGCCCCTGGGATCTGACCTGGGCCGAAGGCAGTCGCTTTACGACTGAGCCACCCAGGCTCCCCGATAAATAAAATCTTAAAAAAAAAAAAAAAAGAGATAGGAACTGCTCTTATATTTCCATCTCCATCCCCCTGGGCTGCCCGTTAACTTTAGCAGGAGTCAGGCTGACAGGTCGGGATGCCCTTCAGAGGTGCCCAGGCCTTTCATGGTATGGAGCAGGCATGTCCACATTTCTCCAAAAGACTATTGAAATTGGTCATGTGCCCTGCCATATTAGAATCACTTACCTGGGCTTGGGCAAATCCCTAGTGCTGAAAAACAATCCCTGCACTAGGAATCAAGAGATCTGGTTCCCATCCAGACTGCCAGTTCTGGGACAAGTCTTTTTCTTTTATGGGACTTGTTTCCCTACCTGAAAATTATGAGCTTTATAATTTGTAAGGTCAGCTATATGTGAATTTTCTAGTAAGTGCAAATGGGTTTTCATAGGTTGGAAAAAAAAAACCCACAGAATATTTTCTAGGAATTGGAAGTTTTCAGAACTTGCAATTTCACAGAAATATTTTCATTATAAAAGTTAAGGTATTAGGTAATCTTGTAGAAGGATTCAGGACTATTTTGCTATTGTCTAGAATTATACCTGTGATCTCCATCTTCTAAATTTGAGCAACATTTTCGGAGCACTAATTCCATGCAAGGCACCAGGGTTGAGTGCTGCAATTAGGATTTGGTAATTCAGAGATGAACAAGTCCTGCCCCTGCTCCCGAGTTGCTCATACTCCACCTATTTCTTTCTTTGGATATTCAGGACCCCTGGTTAATGTCAAAGATATCTATGTTGGAGACCATGAACTTTACTTCCTACTTCAGAGCCTAAACAGCTCCAGGCTGGTAGACATCATTGACATGGCTTTATTCCTCCCATGAGTGATGAAAATTGTGCCCTTGAACCTACATGAGTGCAGGAACAATGATTTCAGTATGGCCAATTTTGCCAGACCTCATAATTTAAGAAGAAGCCAGAAATCAAGACTGTAGGAAACCCCCAGAGAGCTATATTTAAGAACGGGCAGACAGGGAGCTGAAGGAGCTGCACGAAATAAGAAATGCCAAGGAGGGGCGCCTGGGTGGCTCAGTGGGTTAAAGCCTCTGCCTTCGGCTCAGATCATGATCTCAGGGTCCTGGGATCGATCCCCACGTCAGGCTCTCTGCTCAGCGGGGAGCCTGCTTCCTCCTGTCTCTGCCTGCCTGTCTGCCTACTTGTGATCTCTCTCTCTTTCTGTGTCAAATAAATAAAAATTTAAAGAAAGACATGCCAAGGAAACACTCTCACTTCCCTTATTTGAGACAAAGACGGCCAATGAGAATGCTTCTCGACACCAGCATGTCTGGTTCCTCATTAAAGAAGGGGAAAAAACAAACAAATATACATGAAAATGTAATGTTCATGTAATTCTGCAGAGGTAGTATAAGGTAAAGAAAAGAGAAGGAGGAGGAGAAGAAGAAGAAAAGAGAAGGAAGGAAGCAAAAGAAGGAAGGGAGGAAGGAAGTAGGAAAGGAAGGAAGGAAGGAGAATTTCTATTACCATATGGAAAAGAAAAATCATGAAATAACAAGTAAGGTACCTAAATTAAAATGACCAAAAGTGGCCAATCAGGGAAGACAAACCTTATTTCTTTCTCAGCCTCAGAGCCGGCTTAGTATGTGCGAGCGTGTGTTTGTGCACGTGTGTGTGTTGGAATGTGTGTCTTTTCTAAAGATGATTAACAAATGGATTCTACTCTGATCTGACCAGTTGTTGCCATGCAGAAATTTTTAAAATGCTGGCAACCAATTGAAGGCATTCCTTTTTAAGATCTAGTGGCGCCCAAGCAAAACATGCCTGGATCATTAATTTGCAACCTCTTTTCTAGAGCATCTTTCATAACTTTAGATATTATGTTCATGATCAGAAGCAGCAAGTGCAGTTCAAGACAAGTTTCCTTCCTGTCGAGGAAACTCCAGACAGAAACCCAAGCAGACCGAGGCTCTTGCAGCCCCGCCGCACCCCTACCCTGACTTCCTGGGTAAATTATACCATCTACTTGCTGTGCTTTGTTCAGGCGAGTCTTTCAAAATATACCTTCATCCAGCTAGGCAGTCCTGGATTCGCACAGGGAATCCTGTTCCATTTGCTCTGAAATGTTTTCTACTCTGAAAAGTTCTAAACTGAGTGGGGGCTGTAGTTGAATTGGGCATACACAAGGGTGTCTTCAATTCTGAATCTTTCCTAAGTATCCATGGTAAAAAAAAAAAAAAAAAGTTTAATAATAAATTATTCAAATGTACATTCATTCTTGAAACATTTTAAGGATGTTTACATTGAAACCAGATGCCTTCCCCCAGTCGGCCCCCATTCTGTTGATTTTACAGTTCTACTGCTCACTTCAGTTTTCTCTGTAGGGTCTTTGTTTCTCCCGTGAGTAGAAAGAATGTTTCTTTTGTTTGCTTTTCTTGCCATCACTGTGGCCAACCTCTGGAGGGAACTCCCGCCATGCTGTGATTTGGCTAGAGTCCCTTTCCTTTCACTCCTGGAAGTCATACACTCACACAGTGGTAAATCGTTTCTGATACCCCCACATGCTTGGGCTTTTCCTACAACCTGCTTCCTCCATGTGGCTGGAATTTTGCAGCACTCGGAGTGGCAAAATAAAGAAGTTGAGTCAGTTTGGGAAACCCATCCCATCGAGCAGGACAAAGCTAGAATTTCTAGGGAATTTCTGGCCCTTCAAAAATGTCATTTGAGGGGTGCCTGGGTGGCTCAGTGGGTTAAAGCCTCTGCCTTCAGCTCAGGTCATGATCCCAGGGTCCTGGGATCGAGCCCCGCATCGGGCTCCCTGCTTGGTGGGAAGCCTGCTTCTCCCGCTACCATTCCCTCTGCTTATGTTCCCTCTCTCGCTGTGTTTCTCTCTGTCAAATAAATAAAATCTTTAAAAAAAAAAATGTCATTTGAACCCAAAGCTTTTATGTCTAATCTGTGCTGAATCTGTAGGCAAGCGAAGACCTTGAAGACTCATATTTTAAAATGCCTACAGCTCTTGATCTGTGGGAGGATGGGGGAATGGATATTTCCAAGGGTGCCCTTGTGCTTTCTTGAGGGGTTGGTGGTTGAACCCAAAGGGAGAAAGATCTAAGTCTAAGAGAATGTGAATGGCAAATGATAACTAAACAAAACTTTTCCCCATACTTTTATTTGGCCTGGGTCATCCATTCATTCATCATTTGTCAAAGAAACATTTATTTACACCTATTACGTATTTCCAGGCTCTATGCTAGGTCCTGTGAGACAGCAGTGCATATCTTCTGGTGGGGGTAATAGGAGAATCCAGAAAATTGTTAATGTGGCAAAAAAAATATGGAGGGAAAGACATAGAATAATGGGAGACCAGAGAAAAGCTTTCGGTATGGACTAGGTAGAATAAAGGCAGAGGGAGAGAAGACTTCTGGAAAAAGGTCACATTCAAAGTGACTGTGAGTAGCAATTAGCTGGACCAGCTGTCTCAAACTTCCATGTGCATAATAATTATCTGGGGATCCTGTTTTACTAGAGATTCTGATTCTAGATATTTGGGGTGAAGCCCAAGATTCTGGATTTCTAAGGAGCTCCCTTCCCTGACAATGGGATTCAAAACAGCACCCAACCCCCACCTCCACCTCTCCCTGTCCCCTTACCCTGCTTGCTTTTCTATAAAGCCCTTGTGAATAACTGATATTAAATATTCATTTATTTATATATTATATATAGGGAGAGCCCACTTAAAGTAAGGAAGGGACTTCTCTGCGGTCATAAAACATAACGGCAGAGGGAACTGTAGGTCCCAGATTTCTGTCTTTTCCCCGTTGGTTTATCGATTTTGATTTTGATTTATTTTAAAGTTTTATTTATTTTTGAGTACGTAGTATATTCACACGCTGAAATTCAAAAGGCATAAATTAAAGGCATAATTTTAATTCAAATTAAAAGTCTTCCACCCTTCCACTTCTCTGAGGTTCCCAGCAGACAAGTCTGTTACCATTTGCCTGCACATTTTCCCAAAGATAGTTCAGATATATAAAAGCCAACATTCACATACATTCTCTAACACGACCCCCTCCCCTTCTTTAACCTAAATGTTAACCTCTGGTCCTCTCTTCGCATTTTGACTTTTTGTTTCTAATACATCTTGATGACTGCTCCTTATATATGAAGAGCTTTCTTATTCTCTCTTATAGTGGAGGCATAGTTTATTGCCTGATATAGAAAAAAATCCTACCGTGGGGCATTTATTTGCTATTCTGCAGTGAGTAACGTGGCATACATGTCATTTTGCACATGGGTGATCAGTAGGATAAAATTCATGAAGTGGGATTGCTGGGTCAAAGTTATTTGTAGTTTTAATAGCCATTGCCAAATGCTTCTCTATAAAGCTTGACCCAGCAGCAGTGGATTGTCCTATATTGCTGGTAACAAATTCAGGAACCTTTGCCAGGGTGATGAGTTTGAAACAGTGCAGATTTTTTTTTTTTTAAAGATCTTATTTATTTAGTTGAGAAAGAGAGTGAGAGCATGAATCGGGGGAAGAGCAGAGGGAGAGGGAGAAGTAGGCTGTCCGCTGAGCAGAGAGCCTGACGTGGGGCTCGATCCCAGGACCCTGAGATCAGGGCCTGAGCTGAAGGCAGACGCTTAACCAACTGAGCCACCCAGGTGTCCCAAAACAGTGCAGTTTTAATTTGCCTTTCTCTTAGTACGAGTGAGTTTAAGCATCTTTTCATATGTTCCATGGCGCTTTTTGTATTTTCTGTTCTATGAACTGTCTATTCACTTCCTTTGTTATTTTATTTTTTAAAGATTTTATTTACTTATCAGAGAGAGAGGGGGAGAGATCATGAGTAGGGCGGGGGAGGTGGTGGAGGAAGAGGCAGAAACTGAGCAGGGAGCCCAGTGCGGGGCTCCATCCCAAGACCCTGAGAGCACTACCCCAGCCAAAGGCAGAAACTTAACCAATTGAGCCACCAAGTGCCTTTTGTTTTGTTTGCTTTTTTTTTTTTTTTAACTGGATGTTGGTCTTTCGTCTTACTGATTCATCGAAGCATATATCAAGAAAAGTTACCATTTTGTTAATTACATTGAGCTTGAACATCTTTTCATACATTTAAGAGCCCCCTGTATTTTCTCTCCTGAACTGTCTTTTCATAGTTTTCCTCACTTTTCCTTTTGGATTATTAATCTTCTTGATTTGTAGAGCCACTTAGGAGTTTCAGAACCCAGTTTTTGGACCCCACTCCAACCTCTTACCTTGGCCATGCTGTCTCCTCTAATGACATTATACTTCTCCTCATTTCATATGATGGGAAAACATTTTATAAATGGGCATGTAAAAACCAATTTCCTAAATGCCACAAACTTAGAAAATAGCCTCAAAACTGTGATTGTTTTTTTAAGGGGAAGATAATGTGAATCACTTAATCCTGGCAAATTCATCACAACATATGAACTTTTAGAACAGAAAATGAATCAAACCTATAATAAATCTTGCAAGCAATTTATAAACAGAAGCTACAGTCTAAGTTATTGATCACAGTTGGCAGAGAAAAAAAAAAAAAGTGGTAAACTGCAGTCTTCAGACTCAGTTTAAATGCAGCCTCTTCCATAAAGTATATTTTAGTATCCCTGGGTAGATGTTTCTCTTGCCTCTGAATTCCCAGAGAACTTTGCACCTCTCTTAGGAAGATTATCAAATGTCTGTTTCGTTATAGTTTCATACAAGAGTATTCCCAAGGGCACCCCTGACTTCCTGTACTGCTTATAGATTGTTTTTTTCTTAAAGGAAGCTTTGAAGTTCCCAAGCCACAATCTTCTTTTTTAAAGTCAGTTTTATTGAAGTATAATTTACCTACAGTAAAATTCACTCTTTTCGAGTGTACAGTTCAATGAGTGCCTGACAAACGTATCCAGGTGTGTAATCACCTCCAAAATCAAGATACAGAACATTTCCGTCACCACAAAGTGCTCCCTTGGGCCCCCTTCACCGTCCGTCCCCTCTCTCCATGTTCAGCCCCTATTACTCACTGATCTGATGTTTGTCACTATAGTTCTGCCCTTTCCAGAATGTCATATAAAAGGAATCATATATTCTGCAGTTTTTTGTGTTGGCTATTTTTACACTAAGCCGCAGTACTTTGCAATTAAACACAGAGGGAACAATTTCCCCATTGCTTTGTGGAATTCAGGCTAAGTAGGCTCGCTCACCAAAATTATGTGAGCGGTTTGACAGTGGTCACAAGGAAGGAGTGAAGAGGAAATGGGAGAGAGACAGAACAGCAGCTGAGACAGAGACAGAAAAAAAACTTAATATTTGTTATAATCTTCTTGATTGTTTAGAAATTGTGGCTTTGGGTAGGGCACTCTTTGTGGGCCCAGTGTTTTGTGTAATCGGCATGACAGCCTTACAAATTGTTATTATTCCCATTCTGCAGATGAGGACACAGATTCAGGCTGTTTATGTGGTTTGTCCCCAAAAAGAACCTAGTGACTGAAGTACGGGGATTGAACTAGCTCTCATTTGTTTTTGTTTTTAAAGATTTTATTTATTTATCTGACAGAGAGAGATCGCAAGCAGACAGAGAGGCAGGCAGAGAGAGGGGGAAGCAGGCTCCCCGCTGAGCAGAGAGCCCGATGCGGGGCTCGATCCCAGGACCCCAAGATCATGACCTGAGCTGAAGGCAGAGGCTGTAACCCACTGAGCCACCCAGGTGCCCCAGGCCACAATGTATTTTTGAGCTTCCCTGAAGTCTAATAAAGGAGGGGTAAAAAGAAGACCTATATGCTCTGGATAGAACAGTTTCCTTTTACTCACCCAGAAACTCACTTACTGTGAGCTCAGAAACTCACACTGTGCCTAGTATATGGTAGGTGCTCAATAAATACTGTTGAATGAACCAGTAAAAGAGATCTATCTTTCTGATCCTTCTAATGCAAATACACGGATTTTTTTTTTCCTTAGTAACTCATTGGGAGTTTTTTAAGTGTCACATTTTTCTTAGTTTTTAAAGTTTGCACTCAAAGTGCAAATGATCTCCAATCTCTGATTTTGTGTCAGGGTACATTGTCTCAACACGTGCATTGAAGGAGTGTGAGCAAGTTCCAACTATCCCCTTTTGGACTGTCTGTCATTTGAATGAAGGTTTATATTCATTAAAGACCACTCCAGAGGCAATATTCAGTTAATCGTTACTTACTATGTTCTATTTCTATGCCATAAGGAGTGAAAGTCAACTTGAGGCAAAATGAACTTAATATGAAGACCTAGAAATAATTTAAATAAATATTTAATGTCTTAGGTATATTTGGATACAAAATAGGCTATATAGGAAATAGTATTGTAATTGAAGGAAAATATAATCTTACGGTATTTTAAATTACCGGCAAACCAATAAGGTACATGGCAAATTTCTTCCCAAATAAGATTATTGCTTTTCTACAAACTATCTGAATGCTTGAAAACAGATGAATATGTCAGGAATGTTGACAATTTCACTTTGTGGAATGTTGCGAAATGATGTCTGAGGACAAAAATGAACAATGTAAAACATAGCATTCTATCCTATAAACCCGCGTGCTTCCCAAAGAGATTTCCAAAGTATTTCAGAGAAGTTTTCAATACTTTGGATTTCTCATTATCTCTTTACATAATTATATCTCTAGAATGGTTCATCTTTTCGTGATGAACTTTGGTCAGTGGAAATATAGTGACACCTGGGTAATAAGTCTAGGTGTCTATTTTTTGTTTAAAACATTTGTCTATTTGATATCCTGAGCCTTCCAATGAAATTTAATCTCAGGGTATAGTAAAAGTCTAAGTCTATTTTATTATTTTTCTTTCTTTTTTTTTTTTTTTTAAAGATTTTATTTATTTGACAGAGAGAAACACAGCGAGAGAGGGAACACAAGCAGAGTGAATGGTAGTGGGAGAAGCAGGCTTCCTGCCGAGCAAGGAGCCCGATGCGGGGCTCGATCCCAGGACTCTGGGATCATGACCTGAGCCGAAGGCAGACGCTTAATGACTGAGCCACCCAGGCGCCCCTATTTTATAATTTTTAAAAAAGATTTTATTTATTTACTTATTTGAGAGAGAGAATGTGAGCAGGGGGAGGAGCAGAGATAGAGAATCTCAAGCAGACTCCCTGTTGAGCACAGAGCCTGAAACTGCTCCATCCCAGACCCCCAAGGTCATGACCTGAGCCGAAATCAAGAATCAGATGCCCAACCGACTGAACCACCCAGGATCCCCAGTAAAAGTCTATTTTAATGCTAGACCCGTAGAATGATACTAATACCCAGGTTTACATTTATTGATCGATTATGGCCACTGGCAGATTTTTGCATCCTAACCCACAGAGGGGCTGGCAGTTTCTTGAAAGAGCAATGTACCCCTCCATATGGCAGTCACATAGTAGACTCCATGCTTTATCGCTGGACCCAAACTAGTGTAACTCACTCACTGCAAACCAGGAAAAAAAATCCCTAAATTATTACAAAGAAGCAAAAAGTACTTTCCAATGCTTTTTTGTCACTTGAACTCAAAGAATGAGAAATTTTACAAAGCAAAATAGAAAAACAATGCAGAGGGAGTGATCTTTTGCCTTGGAAGACATGGTTTTCCTACCAGCCCTTCACATGGATGCTATTCCTTCTCATTTGGCAGGGGGATGGGGACACGGGAGGAAAGGGCCGGGGAGGCTGAGAGCAGAAACCGGTATAAACATTGGGATTCTAGGGTCAGGAGAAGTGCCCAGGGAGAGCTCAAAGCTATAGAACATACAGCCAGATGGGGCGCCTGGGTGGCTCCTTCACTTGAACATCTGGGCTCAGGTCATGATCTCATGGGTCATAGGATCAAGCCCCATGTTGGGCTCTGTGTTCAAAGGGGAGTCTGCTTGAAGATCCTCTCCTTCTGCCCTTCCCCACCTCAAATAAATTAATTAACTAAAAAAAAAAAAAAAGGAGAACATGCAACCAGAGCCAAGAGAGAGAAGGATGCATAGAGACCACTGTTCAGGAAGTCAAACAGTATGGCCACTTTGAGGACATATTTGGGGAAAGCCAAGAAGGATTCTTTGAGAAGAAGGTGCAGGGAGTGGGACTAGAGAGGTGGACAGGTTAGCATGTCCTGGGGGGCAGTGTGGCATGGAAAACAAAGGCGGATGTCAAGTCAGAGGATGAAGGCACCCCAGTACCTGGAATCCCGAAGGCTCAATCCCTCCTGCCCACCCTCCTGACGCCCAGTCAATAGCCGTGTTCTAGTAATTCTTCCCACCTGCTCAAGTCTGTTCCTTCCTCTCCGTCTCTCCCACATTTAGGCCAAGGGCCCGAGGCCCCAGGTTCTCCTCCCAGACTTCCTGTGAGAAAAGCCCTGCGGGGCAGCCCACCGGTTTTGTAACCCTGGGTAAAGTACTTATCTTCCCTGTGCCTCAGTTTTCCCAGACAATAGAGGGGAATGCCTACCTGCTGCCATGGTTGGGAGAGAGCAAACACCAGATAAGCACTCAGCCCTCCCTGCATAGAGTAAGGCATCAATGTTAGTTACTGTGTCAGTTTCCCAGGCCCGACCTAACACATGACTCCACACTGGGGGATATAAAATAGTAACAATGTGCTCTCTCTGGTTCTGGAGGTCAGAAGCCTGGGCAGGGTGGCTTCCTTCTGGAGGATCCCAGGGAGAATCTGCTCCACGCCTCTCTCCTTCCTTCTTGTGGCTGGCGGATTCCGTGGTGTTCAGAGCTCTCATCTCTGCCTCTGTCTTTATGTGGCCTTCTCCCCTCTGGGTCTGTGTGTCCCAAATCTCCCTTTGCTTCCTCTTATAAAGACATTAGTCATTGAGTTTAGGGCCCATCCTAAATCCAGGATGATCTCGTGGAAAGATCCTTAACCTAATCATCTGCCAAGACCCTATTTCCAAATAAGATATCAAGGGTTAGGGTTCAGAGGTATCTTTTCTGGACTGTTCAACCCACTAGAGTTGTCAAAATTACTATTTTCAATGCAGGAGCTTACCATCTCTCTTCAGGACTGAAGAGGAAATAGTCTCCCTGTTTACAGTCTTCACACAACAATCTGTCCTCAATAAATAGCCCCAGTGATCTTTCCAAACCAACTTCCCTGCTTACACCCTTCAGGGGCTCCCTGCCACCTGTAGGAGGACAGGTGACATGTTGAGCAGAGCTGTGACCTGGTGCCTGCCTCATGCCCCCAGTGCCATCTTCCATGTCCCTGCACTTTGCACATCCCTCTCCAAAACCGGACTGTACTCTGTCTTGCCTCCTGGCCTTGCCCAGCCTCTTTCCTCTTCTTATGTCCCATTCTCCTCCCTGCTGAGGATTTATGCAAACTTTGCAGTTCAATTCTTATTTCATCTCCTCTGAGAAACCTCCATGGGAACCACCACCACCTCCTGCCCTGGAATTCTTCCCCAGCTCCCAGGAATAGGCGTTTTCCTCCTCACTCCCAGTGCATCTTTGACTTATCCCTGTCACTAAACTTCATTCATTGTTCTGTAAAGGCCTATTAAAGTTTTTGTTCCTCTTTGAGGGTTGTACCCTACTCAACTCTACATCCCAATGTCAGTGCCACAAAGGAAGGTGTTTAGTAGAGGGTGGATGGATGGATGGATGGATGGATGGATGTGATGGATGGATGGATGGATGGATTGGTGAGTGAATGGATGGATGGATGGATGGATGGATGGATGACTAATAACTGGGAAAAGTAAAACTGAGTCATGGATCATGTGGAACCAAGGGATAAAACCAGAACTAAAACTGAGGCCATCTACAATTAGAAGATCTGACCAGTTATTGGAGGAGGGAATGTGGCTACTTAGGACTTATATCTGCATAGTATAAATTATGAACAACTATGTATCTAAGCAGTCCTGTGCACGACACCCAAGATGACTGCTGAGCAAACACATAGCTCCCCAGAGTACTTGGATTCTTCTCAATTTTCAAGGTCCTAAATTAAAGAAGCCACTTTGGGAGTGGATAAAACATGGTTCTTACGTATTATACTTTCGTATGAAAAATACTGACTGGTATACAAATCCCTAGGCCCCCCCCCCTCAGAGATTCTGGTAAAGTCAGGGTGGGAGAGGCTCAGTGATTTGTGAAGAGGTTAAAGGAGCAAATGCTGTCTCTGTCGAATCTGCCGTCTATGACCTTAGTTTCTTAATTCTTAATCTCCGAAGTAGAAAAATATAATACCCCTTCCTGGGACTGCGGTGAGTGAACACAGTGATAGGAAGAGTCTGACATACAGATGTGCTGTCACCCTGCCATCGTTGCTGTCCTTGTCACCAGCATCAAGGAGATTCTTGATCAGTGCTGCTCAATTCTGGCTGCACAATAAAATCAGCTAGGAAATTGAAAACAGATCTCGATAGAGTCATTCTGGAGTGGGTCTCAGGGAGGGATATTATTTTAAAGCATCCCGAGTCTCCTGTGCTGTCACATGAAGACCCAGCAGGCCCTAGACCGATGCTTCTCAAATTTGAACATACACGTAAATCCCCAAAGGATCTTACAAAAACGCAGAGCTTGACTCAGAAGGTATCAGGCTAGCTGAGAATCTGCATTTCAGCCATGATGTTTCTGTTTCTGTCCGCAGAGCCCACCGTGAGGACAAGCCCTGAGTCCAAGCAGGCACAGCATATGGCTTGGTCAGGGGTTCGATGTCAACACAGGGACCGGTTGTGGTGGAGGCCAGGTGGTTCCCGATTACACCCAGGCCCATCCCTTGCCTCATGCCACAGTCTGTCCGGAAATTTCCCCAGTTGTCACTGACACGGCCGAACCGTGGGTGGAGAGGCAGGCAGGCTCTCTCTGACTTCTCTGATAAGATATGTCAAGTGAACATTCATTACTGTCCCAGGAGTCCTTTCAGGAGGCATTTAAGGAAATGCCACACACTTAGCACTTAGCTCTTCAGATTTCAGAGCTCGGGGGGTCATCGTTTTACCCATAAAAGGGCCATTTGTGTGTGTGTGGAAACTGCTGAGCCAATTACCCTGCCCAGTGGAAATAGTATTGTTGCCTCTTTTTTTGGCACAAATGACTTGAGTGTTTTCCAAACACCATTAAATGCCAAAGTCCCTGGCCCTCGGTTCCAGGTATAGTGACTCAGAGGTCTACCCTCAAATTGGGCAAGGTGGGAGGTGAAAATCAGAGCCGACTAACAGGCAGAGGATTTTAATTCCCCAAGACTGCGTTGGCATCTTGCAGACTCATTGTGATTTCCTCCAAGCAGCCCCGTCCAGGTTGTTGGGGAGGCTCTCGCTGCCTGAGTGTGTGATGTGTGTGTGTGATGGGACTCAGAGTATCAGGAAATCACCCTGAAGGGAAAGCTCAGAGCATCTTCACTCACCATGTGGGAGCTTAACGTGACATCACCTTTTTGTTGCATGTTGATTAGACAAAATTATGAGTCATTTAAATACCTGATTACAAAGACTTGCTATTTATGTGGCAAACCGATCCTTTAGATTTTCATTTTGTATTTTGTGATTCTTATGATCTAGAGTCAATACTAATTATATCTTTTTAAGAAGCATGCATTATTTAGCAGCCTCATCCCCAGAATAATAAAAGCCAACACAGACCTTTCTAGGTACCTGATCAGGTATTTATTATTGGCCTCAGGTTACTCAGTTGAGGCACTGGGAAGGTGAGTACCTTGCCCAGGATCCCCCATCTATGAAATACGGAGCTGGTATTTGAGCTGAGCGTCCTATCCCGGCAATGCTCTCACCTGCTGCATTGGCCTCCTTTCATAGGAATGCTGCCACTCAGCAGTGGCAAGAGCGCCGTGCCAAGGGCTCCACATGGATTGTCTCCTTTTGCCCTCAAGACACCTGGATGGGCAAGGCACTGTTACTTTCAGGTTCCAGAGGCAGAATCTCATCTTAGAGAAATTACGTAATTGGGTTTGGACCCAAGCGGTCATGTTCCCTCTCTTCAGTCCCCTGCCACTCCTCTCCTGCAGCCTGGAGTGGAGGTTCCCTGGGCCTGTCCATGGATGGTTCCATCAGTGCTCACCTCTGTTCACTCTGCCAATGTCCCCTTGCCATGTAAGGTTCCACAGTCACAGGTTCAGGGATCTGCACGTGGAAATCATTGGAGGTCATTATCCTGTCTACTCGCACCACCTTCCTTCTTCTCTCTTACCCTCCAGCTGGTCTTTGGCTCCTATCTTCTTCCCTCCCTGGTGGCAGCCAGAGTGATCTTTTCAAATGTGAATACATCCCTTCATACCTTGTCCAAACCCTCCCAAGGCCATGCTCTGACTGGGCCACTCTTTGGCCTCTTTTCCCATGACTGTCACCTCATTTCCTCTGTCCTTGCCACACCGGTCTCCTCGCGGCCACTCCCAGATACAGGGCACAGTCATGTCACATCACAGAGGCTTTCCATCTGCTGTTCCCTCAGCACTCGATATCTGCATGGCTCTGTCGCTTACTCCGTTAAGGTCTCTCTGATAATGTCACTTCTTCATCCCAATACCACTCTCTCCCCCTGAGTGTGGTTCGTTTTCTTCAGAACATTTCTGAAGTTATATTGTGGAGTTCCCTGCTTTTAATGTCTCTCTGCCTTCCCTGGAATGTATACAAAAGGGCTACCTTGTTCTCTGCTGATCCCCACAACCTGGGACAATGCTTGGTGAGAAGTGCAGGCCCAATACATGTCCCAGAGAGGAAGGAAGGTAGGAAAGAAAGACGGATGGGAGGGAGGGAGTAAGGGAGGAGGGGATGAAGGAAGGGAGGAAAGAAAAGGGGGGGAGGGAGGTGTGGGGAAAGAAAGAAAGGCATAATGGAAGAAATTTGCTTAATTGATTGTCCTTTTTATGGTTGTTATTTGAGGTCTTATTCTTTCCGGAGGATGATATTCCAAGTACCTCCAAAGAAAAGATACCACTTTTACCTCTTACCTCTTTCGATTGCATATTATTTACAATATGGTTAAATCTTCCCAGCATTGAACTAGTCCCACGCAGGTATGAGCTTCCAACAGCACAAGCTTACTACCTGATGTTGGCCACTTAAAGCCTGTATGACTGGAAGCTCTGTGTGTCAGTGTTCTTGTCTGTGAAATGGGTATAGTGATAGTAGAGCCCTCATAGGGCTGTTATGAGGATTGCATCAGTTAATGTTTGCAAAGCCCTTTGAAGGGATCCAGAGGACAGAAGAAGTGTCATGTAAATGTTTATTAAGTTAAAAAAAATCAGGTTAAGTTAAATCCCCAAGTTAAAAAAAACTTTACCCTTAAATTCAAACTATTCTCTCCAATGCTCCATTCAAACCTTTATTTAATATAGAAAGACATTGTGGACCTTTCAGCCTTTCACTTACATTAATTCGTTTCTAATTTCTTATAACCCAGGAAAATACTTGTTTATACCCGGGTTAAGGTAAAATGGCAAGTGTATCTGTGCCCAT
Organism: Procyon lotor; assembly: GCA_028646535.1. Lineage (NCBI taxonomy): Eukaryota > Metazoa > Chordata > Mammalia > Carnivora > Procyonidae > Procyon > Procyon lotor. The sequence continues at coordinate 58,262,780 of CM053615.1, forward strand.
TTCCCCCCACCTGTGGTCCTATTCTTACTAAATAAATGTTTCCTCTGCAGGCCAGGGGTGTTACAATGTTTTTTAAATAATGGGACCGAAGTTTAAGACCTCGCTTGCTCAGAGGGCAAATCTCAGGGGGCTCTGTAGCCATCCTAAAAGTATCATTTGCTCGGCTTTCCAGGATGCTGGCGTTTGAAATCTGACACTCATTTGTTGCTTTGCCTCACCCCCTCCAAAAGGCTGCTTCCCCTCTATTAAGGAAAAGGCTGCTCCCCCTTTTTTTTTTTTTGGTTCCAACCAACCTAACAGTGTCTTTAATTCAGTGACGAACTGTTTTCCTTGGAAGTCGTAGAGCCCAGTGGTTTTGGATCAAGCTTGAATTCTTGCTGGAAGTTCCAAACTGGAAGTCAAATGTCTTCACTCAGCCATGGTGGAGGCAGGAAGGTGGGGCCAGCCTTAGAAAGTGGATTTTGAACATTGCAGGCTATTCATCATAATGCCTGACGAGGGGCACCTAACACTGTATGAGGGTGACATGGACAAATCATTTTATTACGCAGTTCCGGCGCAATGTCCTGATATCTACTTTCTTTTGTTTTTATTGTTTCTACCGAGGCTAGAGAGCGATTTCCAGCTAATCCTGGGAGGCAAGAATAGATTGAAAGATTGCCTACTGTATACAGATGCCAGACAAGTCTTTTCTGGGGAGACCAGATGAAGCCACTGTAGAAGGACTAAAGGCTGGGTAGGCATTGATCAGAGCAAGCTGGCGGTTGGGAAAGAGACAGTGCAGGTAGCTCATGCGCAAGGAGGGGATTCACTGGCCTGGTGCCTTTTCTCTGCCAAGAGCTGTGAGTTGGAACAAAGGAAGGCAGCTCTCCGAGCCACCAGCAGATAGCTTGGGCTACTGTCGTCCAGGTCAAGGGGACAAGGAAGCTGAGCAGAGTTACCCAGACTTCTGACAGTCTTGCATTAATAAGCCAGGTGAGCTTCCTGGATCCTGGAGATAAATCTGCTCTCTTAGCTTTCTTAATTTTTCTGATATTCTAAGTCCCAGAGCAGAGATTTTTTTTTAACCAGATATCCATGGGTACTCTTGGGGTATCCATGGAAGAATTCAAGAGGCTCCTGAAAGCTCAGAAATTGTATACAGTGTGTTGTGGGCATGTGCATTTCCCTGGGAAAACAGTTTACAGTTTCTACCAGATTCTCTGAAGGCTTCTGTGATCTGCTTTCCTGCAAAGCTTAGAACCATTGTTCAAGATGGTAACATAAATCACTTTAGAACACTTTGCACTTGTGTCTCCTTCCATCTCTCATGTGCAGAATTTGGCGAAGCCAAAATGTAGCAAAAACAGTTTGCACAGCATGGAAAGACCTTAGAGAGCCAACTCTGGTGGTAAGACTAGTCAAAGGCATTCACAAGCTTCTCTAGTCTGAAGGCCATGGAGGCACACCTAGGTCTGGGTCAGCTGTGAGCCACCGTAACATAGATCATAGAGAGGGTACTTCAACATCAGACATGTGTTTCTTACAGTTCTGGAGGCTGAAGTCGAAGATCAGGGTGCAGACAGATTGGGATCTTTTTTTTTAATATTTATTTTTTTAATTTATTTTTTTTGTAACATAAAATGTATTATTTGCCCCAAGGTACATGTCTGTGAATTGTCAGGCTTACACACTTCACAGCACTCACCATAGCACATACCCTCCCCAATGTCCATAACCCAGCCACCCTATCCCTACCCACCTACCCTCAGCCACCCTCAGTTTGTTTCGTGAGTTTAGGAGTCTCTTATGGTTTGTCTCCCTCTTGATCCCATCTTGTTTCATTTCCCTCCACTCCCCCACTACCCCCTGTCCTGCCTCTCAAATTCTTCATGACAGATTGGGTTCTTAGTGAGGAACCTCTCCCTGGTTTGCAGAGGGCTGTCTTCTCACTGTGTCCTCATATGGTGGAAGGAGAGAGAAAAGCAAAATCTCGAGTGTCTCCTCTTCTAAGGACACTAATCCTAACACGAGGGCTCCATTGCCATGCCCTAATTACTTCCCAAAGGCCCCATCGCCATCACATTGATGATTAGGGTTTCCACATACAAATTTTGGAGGGACAAAAACCTGTTGTCCACAGTCCCTGGTGCTGGGCTAAACAAATAACTCAGGAATCTTCACTCGAACACAAGCATGTCTATGTAAAACACAGCTAGAGTGATACAGATATCAGTGAATAAATAGGATGGTGCTCATAAAAATTTTCACTGACCACGGACAATATGCCAGGAGCTTTGGATACATTGCCTCTTTTGATTGTCACAATAATCTCATAAAGTGGATAATAGTATCTTTCCCATTCTACAGATAAAGTAACATAAGCTCAAATATGTCAAATAAATTTCTCAAGGTCATTCTGTGGTAGAATTGGGATTTAAGGCCAGGTTTGTCCAAACTGTGCTTGCTCTCAACTTAAGTAACATTGTTACATCCCAGCAACCATTGTGGCAGCCTGAGGGATGCTGATTAGTCTAAGGTGCCCTTCGGGGTCTGACTTTATGATCTTTAAAGTTAACTGAAAGAGTGGCAAGTCAAGCAATCAATTTGTAAGTCACACGCTATGTTTGGAATTGGGAGGGATAACCAATTTTCCTTCCCAAAGGGACTGCCAGGCATCCCTTGAGGGGCTGGGATTTCTGGAACTCAGTGGAGCTAACAAGAGGAGACTTGGACAGTTAGAGAAGCGAGGGGGAGGCCACATTCCAGACATAGCATATGGTATGAGAAAGCACCAAATTTGGAGTGGGACAAACAGATGAAGAAGGTGTCAAGTTCTCCGGGGAGGAGTAGAGGATAGGAGAGGCTATACGCAGGGTAAAGTTTTGACAAGATGCTGGAGTGACTTAGCTGAGTCTCAAATGAAGGAGAACCATCCCACAACCCGAGGAGCCTTGCCTGCCCCATCCTAACAAAGGGAAGTTTCCACAGATGAAAGGGACCAAGTCCCAGATGGAAGCCAACTGCCTGATCTATAGGGACATCTTCACTTCTAGCAGGGAACTCCCCGGTTATAAAACCTAGCTCTATTGCAATGACTTGTCCACTTGCAAAAGATGACCTAACAAGAGTTCGGTTTAGGGGCGAGGAAAAGGTAAGGAACTACAGAAGGAGAGGTGGTAGTTGAGTGGGAAGAAGAGAAATAATGGGCTGACAGGGGGCAGCTGAGTCCCAGCAGGGGCAGAACAACCTTACCTATAACCTCGGTTATAGATACACGACTCTTAATCCAACACAGCTCATGAATGCTAACAATCCCCCCACCCTCGTCCTCCATCCCCGACCCCAAGGAAGCCGCCCCAGGAGAGGAAAATAAATGGAATGACACCACAATGGGAGGCAAGCTTGACTTTGCATCAGAAGTGGCCCTGCTGGCCTCCCCACTACTCCCCCACTCAGGGATAGACACCGCCTTCACCGGTGGAGAGTGGTTGAGTGTCCACTTCCCAAAGGGCTGGCCAGACGCATGAGCTCAGTGGAGTCAGGGAGCTGCTTTTCTGGACACACAAGATCTGAAGTCTTGTTGGTGCTCACACCCTTCTCAGAAATGAAGGGCACATCTGCTCTCCTGAAAACATGTCCCTTTGTCAAGTTAGCATGGGCTCTGTCCTTGGAGCCTCTGGAGGGGCTATCTTCCCACTGCTGGAGCTCCCCCAGGGCCCCTGGCTCCCGGTCAAGCAGCCGCTTCTGTGTGGGCTCTTTTTCCACCTCCACCTCTCCAAGTATGCCTTCCCCTCTAGTGGGATAAATTTAGCTCTGAATGAATGCAGAAAGGAGAACACATTCATGTAAACACAGATCAAGTAGCTTTCAAATATAGCTTTGACACAGACACAATCGGCAAAAAGATCCAAGTTCCTCTGTTTCCTTCTCTCCTGCTTCTCTCTGCTTTTTCCATCTTATTCTCAGAGCCCTGCACCTTTTTCTGCATTTAGTGAAGCGAATTACACATATAGATCAGACTGTTTGTCTTCAGACTGGAGAAAGCAGAATCACTTGAGGGATTGAGGAACATCAAGAAGTCAAAGGGAGCCCCAGGTGTTGTTGGTCATTTTCATTTAACTGATCGTCTTTGAAGCCCATCAGAAACTTGGAAGCCTCTTTTGTCTTCTGTATTAGCAGAGTGTTTTCTCCCAGTGGGCTGAGCCCGTGGCTATTATAGAAGGTTGCACAGGCCCGCAAACATTTTCCTGCTGACCCGTCATTTTGTCCCTAAGTCCTTAACTTTGAAGTCACCCCTCCCGGTGTTGTTCTTCACACTCACAGAGCATTTGTAGTTCTCAGAGCACTTTCTCATTCATGAGTTCCTTTAATCCTTACAAGAAACTTGTGAGGTAGTTATAGTTAGCTGTCCCCTTTCCCAGTTCATAAACAGAAAGCCTCAGCTAAGAGCAGTTAAGTGACTTGTTTGAGGTCACACAGTAAGTGGTGGAGTTAGGATTTGGAACGAAAATTGACACGTGGTCTTGGGCTCTTTCCGCTCTACCTTGAGCTGCTTTGGGGGACGGTAGCTTGTTCGGGAGGCCCGATCTGGGAGAGTTATATTTAGTAAACATTTGCTAGCGTATGGATGGTGGGTAAGGGGTGGGTAGGTGGGACTGAGACCCCAGACATTCCAAAGGGCTCAGCATCCAAAGGTGGTAGGAGCTGAAGCGAGGCTTTCCCAATTTCATTACTCACTCTCCAAGCAGGAGGGCACACAGGGCTGGTCTGATGGGCCATTCTGATGGTCTGATGGGTCCCTTCACTGCCAACCCCATGGGACAGCTCTCTCTCCTGTCAGCAGTGCTGACTTGCAGAATGTGAACAGCATTATCAAATCATGGCGAACAATGAACGTGTCGATGGTCACACTGCAAACAGGGATTCCAAGCTGACAGGGCACATCGTGGTCATTGTACTAACGCCCACTAGACTGGCCCCTAAGCTCTCTGAGAAGCCAATGACCCAGTTGTGTCTATTGGCATTACGTAACCAAATTGGCCTTCCCAAAGACTTTTTCACTTTGTAGCTAATTCATACCCAACCTAGAATCTACTCCACGAAGGAGCATATTTAATATGTAGGCATGTGGCTCTGTGGACATTCTGAAATCAAGCTTGTTTTCCATCTTTCCTAGAACGTCATCCTCTTCTTAAGCATTCTCTTCTCATTCTTTCTTATTTATAATTATTAAATTGACTCACTCCAAAAGATAAGACAGTAGGTGTCTATGAATCATTAGAGAGTCTGGTAATGAAATTTCTAGACAATAAATGACGCAGAGCAGAATCCTCCCTTTTAAAGGATGAGAAAAGAGAAGTACCTACTAATGTGAGGAATTTTAAGAATAACTATAGTTCATTCTTGTTCTAAAAAAAAAAAAACAACCTACATAAAAGGGTAGATAAAATCCAGTCATTCGCTTAGTCTGGTTTATGACATTTTTAATGAGGCAATAATTAGGCTGAGCAATTAGGACCTATCATTTCTGGAGCAGCTACTGTGGCCCCACTCTTGAGCATTTTATACCTGATATCCAGATTTCTCACAATATCCTCATAAAGTTAGAGTTAGTCTCCTCCAATTAAAGATGAGGAAAATGTGAACCAAACAAATTCAAAAAATGCAGCTAGTGAGTGTCGGGGCTGGGAGTCACACTTGTCCATAGAGCTCATGCCTTTTTTCTGTGTCACACCCACCTCCCACTTCCTAATTGCACTTTCCAAAACTTTTTTCAGTAACAAGATTATTAGGACCCGACATCTGAATATCAGGCAAAGCAAATGTAAAATGATCCCTAGCCACCCCGCTCTAATTCCCATATACTCTTCTCATACTCCCTCATTTCCTCTGACAGTACGCATCGGCAGTCCATTGACATTGCCAAAGCTAACCAAGAGAAAAGGAAACCATCAAAATGAAATGCTAATGTTCATTTCTGGATGGATTTTGAAGCTACTATGTGGAGAGCCTAGTCAATAGATAACTTAAGTGCCATCCAGCTAGTCTTGGCTGGATCTGTTTTTTAACTTCTCTTTTTTGCCCCACAGAGACTCTCTGGACGGATCTGTCATTTGAATCCCATAGGGGAACACAGCACATACTTGAAATCCCATCAACTTTCCCAAATTGTTCGCAACCAAAGGAGCCAAAAGCCTCCAATCACTTTTCCCCTCCTTTTGATTCCATCACATATGTTTTGAATGACCGCTTATTCTAAAAGACCCTAAAAGGCAAAACAGAGCTCATACGAGTACAAACATTTTGGAGGCCCCAGGCATTCCTTTTAAAATTACTTTTGTTAAGAGAAAGCTTCAGGTTACTCTGAAATTTCACACTCCTAGCTGCTGCTTAGTTAGATTTTAACTGTTACTTACTCAAGGGGTCTTGGAGAGTCATTTCCCTCCCAGTTTACAGGGCTCCTGCTCTCTCCACAGGGGAGTGGTCTCTGACCATCTGTGGTTCCCGAAAGACTCACGCTCTAAAGTAGAATCTGAAACTTTTATTAATAAAACATATATTTTGCAAATCCAGCATTCGGTATTCTCCCACTGCTTTGCAGTGCAGCATCTAACAGTACGGGAAGTGCTTAGGCAACACAATTTAATGTCCCAGCAAGAACTAGTGATTTGTTATACACATTATGCACCATTATAATAGATCTTTCCAGATTTTAAATGTGTAGAGGGCAGAAGGTCACCAATATTAGCACCAGACTATGAATTCTTTGTAATACCGAGCCATGCCTAATGTCTAGTATAGAATAGGTACCCAATAAAAGTTTGTGAAAGAAATGACATAATTTGTGTTAAAAATATCTCTGTTGGTAATGGATTCAATGATTTTCAAATGCTACAATTTAGAGAACTGAAGTGAGGAGTACTGGAAGAGAAGAAGATGTCTCCCCTCTGCTCTTTGGCAAGCATGGACCATTCGTTTTACAAGCCTTCCTGTTTCACTTAGCGTTCTTGGTCACAAGGAATAGAGATTGATTCCGGTTGATAGGAGCAGAGAAGGCATGAATTGAAAGTGTATTCACAGACTGGCCAAGAAGGCTAGAGAAGGAGGCTTGAACAGTGGGCAGGACCAATGGTGAGCTAGCATCCTGAAAGAATTTTTGGATGCTGTGTCTTCGAGATCCTTGGCAGGTGCTCGTGCCTGACGGAGCCCAGATTGCACGCCATATTGCAGCTTCTGGGGGATCTGGGCAAGCAAGTGTCTGGCATTTCCGAGCTTCTGGGATGAGAGGTGATTCTGACTGTCACTACGGTTTGTAATATGGGAATTCCCCAAAGATGGAAAGGGGCTCACAAATTGGGCAACCAAAAAATATAAAAGAATCTGCTACACCTCCATCTGGACAAAGCCCCAGGGTTCAGCATTCTGAATCTCTTCTCCCCTTTGACTTTTTGCCCTATCTGCTCTGACAATCCTCAACACCAACTAAACACACAACCACTGTGTGTCATGGGCCTCAGGTGGTTAAAAACCATGGAGGAAGTACACACAATTGGTCATGAGTCTTTTGTCTATTCCTGGTAAACTCAGCACAATGGTTCTAAACCCATCCCTAACCCGTACCTCACCCCGTAGGAATTTGTTTCTGTATAGGGCAATGTGCTCCAGGGAAATTTCGATGCAGACTTCTGGGTGGGAACCATGTCTTAATTCTTCCCATTTTCCACAGCTTCTTCATAAACCATTTCTGTTTTTTTTGAAGTTCGTCACGCACCCCATCAGCCTCAACCAGTGATCCTTAGGTGGGAAAATGAGGCTACCTGATACATACTTACTTTTGTCTCCTTCGACTCAAAATTTCTTCTTGTCTTTACCCATTCCATGCTCCTGCCCTGCTTAATTTCTCCTTCTTTCCAAGGCTACACTGGCCACCAGTGCCCATGGTCTAATCTGAGACTTAATACTCACCATCCCTTTTGACTGTGTCTTTGGCCTCACTTTCCTGATGCCAAATTTCTCTTCATTCCAGAAACATTTCAAGTCTTATCTGACCTAATGACTCTTCAGCTTGACCCTGCTCCCCATGAACCACCTCTAAACCATTCCTCTAACCACCTTCATCTTTCACATCCAAAGATCTGAAAGGAGTGGTCTATGCTCATGAATGCCTCCCCTCCACTTTTCATTCATTCTCAATTCCTCATAATCACTTTCAGGCTGACTTCACACACACACACACACACACACACACACACACACACACACACACACACTGCTCTCCCAGTGTCACCTCTGGCTTCCTGACTCCCCAAACTACCAGCCCCTTCTTAGTCTGTATCCTTCCTGATCTGTCAGAAGCATCTAACACTTTTGAAAACCCCTTTCCTCCTGTCGTGGCTTTTGATACAAACATCCCTCCTGATCTTTCCTTCTACTTCTCAGATGATACTTTCTTAGACTCCTTTGCTGGGCTTTTTCTTCTTGTTCTGATTTCCCGATCTGGCCATTCTCATGTCTTTCCCTATGACCTCAAAATAAATGACACTGAGATATGTGTCCCCAGTCCTGATTCTTCTGTGCTACGATTCAGTGCTTTCCAACTCATCATGTCCAGTGGGTGCCCAGGCTCTTCTCCCAACCCATCTCCCTTCCATGACTCCTTTCCTTTCTTTAAAATTTAAATTCACTTAATTAGCATATAGTGTATTATTGGTTTCAGAGGTAGAGGTCAGTGATTCATCAGTCTCATGTCATACCCAGTGCTCATTACATCCCGTGCCCTCCTTAATGTCCATCACCCAGTTACCCCATTCCCTCCACCCCTCTCTCCTCCGGCAACCCTCAGTTTGTTTCCTATGATCAAGAGTCTCTTATGGTTTATTTCCCTCTCTGATTTCATCTTGTTTTATTTTTTCCTCCCTTCCCCCATGATCCTCTGTTTTGTTTCTTAAATTCCACATATGAGTGAGATCATGTGATAATTGTCTTTCTCTGATTGACTTAATTTGCTTAGCATAATACCCTCTAGTTCCATCAATGTCGCTGCAAATGGCAAGATTTCATTTTTTTTGATGGCTGAGTAACATTCCTTTGTGTATATATATACCATATCCACTCATCTATCTGTGGACATCTGGGCTCTTTCCATGGTTTGGCTGTTGTGGACATTGCTGCTATAAATATTGGGGTACAGGTGCCCCTTCGGATCACTACATTTGTATCTTTGAGGTAGATACTTAGTAGTGCAATTGCTGGGTCATAGGGTAGCTCTATTTTCAACTTTTTGAGGAACCTCCATGCTATTTTCCAGAGTGGCTGCACCAGCCTGCATTCCCACAAACAGTGTAGGAGGGTTCCCCTTTCTCCACATCCTCACTAACATCTGTCATTTCCTGACTCATTAATTTTAGCCATCCTGACTGGTGTGAGGTGGTATCTCATTGTGGTTTTGATTTACATTTCCATGATGCCGAGTGATGTTGAGCATTTTTTCACGTGTCTGTTGGCCATTTGGATGTCTTCTTTGGAGAAATGTCTGTTCATGTCTTCTGCCCATTTCTTGATTGGATTATTTGTTCTTTGGGTGTTGAGTTTGAGAAGTTCTTTATAGATTTTGGATACTAGCTCTTTATCTGATAAGACATTTGCAAATATCTTTTCCCATTCCATGATGCCTTTCAAAATTTTTTGTGTGTATGTGGCAAGATATACATGGCATAAAACTTGTCATTTAAAAACAACTGTTAGGTGTACAGTTTGGTGACATTAAGTCCATTTACATTGTCATGCTCCTCTATTCCTTTTTAATATCTATATAGCTGGGGCAAGGGAGGACCATTTCTTGCTCATTACTTGTTTATTACGGCGGCCTGCCTGATCGCTGTTATCACTGGCTGAGCCTGGTGCTGATGGGGAAGAGCATGGGCTCATGAAGAGTCTGACCTGAGTTTAAATCTCAGGGTTACAACTCTGGCTGAGGCTCTCAGCCCTCTCAGCCTCACGGGTCTCATTTTCCTCAACTCGTTATTCTCTCCTGTTGTTGGGTACACAGTCACTCTGCTGAAGCAATAACAGCTTGGTTTATTGGTGAGCAAACACCCTGCAAAGAACTTGACCTGCCGGAGCTGGTGCTGGAAGTGAAGAGAAAATGAAGTGTTTGAAGAAAGTGATAGCTCTTAGCCAGAAAGTAGGCTTTCTGGATATACTGGAGTAGGATGTTGAATCTAGCTTTGGCTTGGATTTATGACACAAATAGCTCCACCTACACCCCTTATGAAAAGGAAGAGAAAACAATCAATCAGTAAAACTGTTTTGGTGATGACTTCAGTGTTCGGGCAGAGTAGTAATTGCTCATCAAGTGACAGGTAAAATCTCTGTGAAAGTTGAAAAAGCAATTTCGTTGAATTGCAAGAATTTGCCCAGGAAAGAGGTGATTTGGGGAAATTCAATGTGCATACCTTTTAAAATGCCTTTCAAATCCTGCATTTATAGAATCACCAAGGGTCTAAAGAGATCAGGTTATTTTGTTTTGTTTTTTCAGTGTTTATTATTTCATTTTATGGAGGAAAGATTACTTGTGAACGTTCACAACTCTAGTAGGTCCCTCCTGAAGGTTAAGAGGTATTTTGTTTGTATTTAGCATTTATTTCCTTTCGGACTTGGTCTTATCCATCTATCACATTCAGCCGGGGCCAGTCACAAAGTTGCACTTTCCTCCTGTTTAAAGGAATTGGTGAAGTATTTTAGGGTCCTGATTTTACTTTTCCTTTCAGAGCCTGCATAGAGAAGTAAAGACTGAGTTTCAGCCCAAAATGTCACAAGATAATGATAGAAACAGATTACCCTTTACAGAGCACCTTTATATATTTTATCTCATTAATCACTGACGACATTCCATTTTTCAGATGAGGAAACTGAGGTTCAGAGTGGGTAGGCAAGTTGCTCGCGTTTTCACGGCTGATTTATCAAGCCCCACCTAGCGGATTGCCAGAGACCACAAACTCCCTGTTGTCTATCTAAGTTACCACATTTGGCCTACAGAGAGATGCCCTGTGTTAAACTATATGCCCTGTCCTCCGCCCACTCGACCTCTGAGCGCCCTGCCATCTAAGGCATGTGGGCGAGGCAGCCCTTCCCTACTGGAAATGTCCCCACGTGGAGCCCCAGCATCTGGCATGCGCTAGAAGGCGGCCAGAACACTCGGTGGCCGCGGCCCGCACGTCACAGCACGTGCTTGGGGCCCGCTTTCTGCCAGAGGCCCCTCTGCTGGCTGGTACTGGCGCCACCTTGCCCTGCTCAGGCTCCAGAGAGCGCGCGTCCACTCCAGAGCCAGCCGTGCGCCCCAGCTGCCTGCTGTGCGCCCCAGCCGCTCGCAGTGCGCCCGCGCCCCAGGTGCCCACCCGCACGCGCCCTCCGCGTCGGTGCCTTGGGGACCCCACCTCCCCCGCCGCGACAGCCCGGCGTCTCCTGCCCGCCTAGAGCCACGGGGGGCGGTGGCCGCAGGTCCCCCACACCCCAGGGGCGGAGCAAGGCGCCGAGACGTCAGGGCGGAGGACCGGCGCGGGGCGGGCGCGCCCTCCGGGTGGCTGCCCGTGGCCCACGTCCCTGACTGGCGCGGCCGGCCGCGGCCGGAGCTGCAGTTAGCGGCGGCGCTGGGGCGCATCCAGGCGGCCGGCCGGGCGGGCGGGGGCCGGAGGCTGAGCCGGGGCGAGCCAACCGTGCGCACAGCTCTGCCCGCCACCCCCCATCCCCCCAGAGGACCCCTGGCCGCCCCTCGGCTCTCCCCTGGGCTTCCAGCACAGCCCCCCGGGGTGCCCATCCATTTCCTTGGGTGACTACAGCGTGTGTTTTGTTTTTCTTTTTTCCCCTCCCCGTGTGCCCTTCTCCAGGATGGCAGAGGCGGAGTTGCACAAGGAAAGGCTGCAAGCCATAGCAGTAAGTCCACTTTCATTTTATTTTCTTGCTCTATTGTCTGAGATGGAGTGTTTCGGGGCCATCGACGTTGACCTGCGGGAGCTCGGTGGCCCCCAAGTGTTTCGGGGCCATAGACATTCCGGCACAGTAGCCGCAGGGCATGTGTTTGGGGGATAGAAGTCTGTCAAGGCTCAGCTACGCCGCTTTTTCTTTTATCCGTCTGTGGCTAGAAACCCCCAGGGCGCGCTTTCGGCTGGGGATTTGAATGTGGAAGATTGGCTTAGAAATAAGATGCTTGCTACTGGGCTTTGGGAAAAAGACCAGACGCTTGGGGTTGGGGGTGGGGCAATTCCTGGAATATCCTCACCGGGTGATCAGTCCTACTCCCGACTGCATACACTGGAGAGGCGAGAGAACGGCGACCAGAACAGTGGCTGCCACCCTTCCTGAGGAAGCTGTTTGGTCTCCTAAGTGGGAAACCAGCCGTCAGCTCCATGGCCCGCCCCGCGGGAGAACCTCCTCCCTGAAACCCGGGGTGTTCATTTTCCCTGTTCTCTTTGAAATTGACAAGGACATTGGCACAAGCCTGCATCCTGGAGGTGGTCTGGGAACTTCTTAGAGCAGCTGGGGTCCTGGGCATAATATTCCGAGAGCGCGTCCTTCTTCGGGGGTGGACAATCTGAAACCCATTTTCAGCCTATGAAGGAGCAACCAGTTTTGGCAAAGTTTACATACACTTACAGAAAAGTGTACCCTTGTGCGTCTTGAGAGAAAAAAAAGAGAACTTTCTGGGACTGTGTGGATTTGAGCAATCTTGCCCCAGTCTTGCCAACGATCTGCAGATGTGGTATTTTTACTGGAGCCACCACAGCTGGGTTATATATTTCCTTTGCAGATGAGGGAATGATTACTGCTGCTGTATGAAATAATAACAATTAAAAGAGGTCTGTTCATATATTGGCATAAAAGAATCTCCAGACGTTCTTCTACCTTAAGTACCTTTTTTTTTTTTTTTAAAGTCCAGGAGTTCTCTGGAAACACATATAAATTTGTAGGAGAAATAGTGTGTAATGTTTTGGAATCGAAGTATATTAAAGTGTTTTCAAAATCCTTTGGACAGATTCTTCATGGGGAAAATGCATATGGGCCCTTCTTTTTAAAAGAATCATTTGATACAGTTCCCAGGGCACTGGGACCATCTTTACCAACGTCTTCAAATTTTAAATGTCTTGGAGACTTGACCACTGAAACGAGAGGGACATTTGTTGGCAGTGTTGAAATGCTATGGGTTTTTGTTGTTGTTGTTATTTATTTCTTTATTTATTTATTTGCCTGTTGGGCAGTCTTTGAACTTGGTCCTTCAGAACTCAGGAAAGCTGTTTTTTGTTGTTTTATTTTTGTTTTTTTCTCTTTTCCTTTCTCTCTGTGCATGTGTATTTGGATGGTTAATGAAGTTGTTTTATGGTTTCTAAAGCTAGTGGCAAGGCAGTGTGGCCCATGTGTCATGAACTTGATAAGAATGGAGATATTCGGTTCCTGGTGCCATGTAGCTGGTGGGTGTTTTATATAAACTGAATAATAGAGGCTTTAACCGCTCCGAAGTGGCTGCTCCAGAGAACATTCAGTGGCTCCTAGACTGTGTGAGGGTTTCCCACAGTTGTCACATTTTCTGCCTTTGCAGAGCAGCTTTCCTGGATGCCTGAGCAACAGCTGAGCCTTATGAAAGGACTTGATCTCTCTGAACCAGGAGCCGGTAGCAGCTAACGCCGGGGCCACCCCTTTCCAAAGGGGCTTGGGTAATCCCAGCAGGGGCCCACTGGGTTTTCAAGAAAGACGGAGCCAGTCTTTTGGAATTCTCTTGAGTTTAAGATAAGGCTAAACACAAAGAATTATGCCTTTTCAATTGTGGAATCCAGTTTGTCCTGGACCTGGGAAGATGTTCTCATGAATGTGTCAGCCTCAATTAACGTATGTGTTGTTTTGGGTTCGGATACACTAACACTGTGTGTGTGTGTGTGTGTGTGTGTGTGTGTGTGTGTGTGTGTGTGTGAGAGAGAGAGAGAGAGAGAGAGAGAGAGAGAGAGACGGGGAGAGACTTAAGAAATGAGAGAGGTCAGCGGGTCTTGCAACCCTATCAGTAAATAGTTCTATGCTGTGCTTTGGCCTAGTGCACACTCTCCAAATTTGGCAAACACTCCCCCTCCCTTCCGCCTTCCTAGAGTTCTCAGGGGACCGTCAGGAGGCAGCCCCCAAGCCTTCCTCCAGAGCCTAGCGCTCCTGCAGTATGTCTGGAACTGTGAAAGAGGATGAGCACAAGCCCTTACCTCTTCACCCGCGTGGGCTCCCCTCTAAGAGGCGGAGCAGATGGACAAGGAGCCTGGTCTGAGGGGTCGTGGGCCGTCTTTAGTCTGGACTGCTGTTCCTTCGTCTGCACTGTGAGCTCACGCATTCTACCTCGTGGGCTCCTCGCAAGGCTTAGCTCTGGTGCAGGCGAAGTACCTGGCATGTGGTTGTCATTAGAGGGTCTCAAGGCAGAGCCACTGAGCCCCCGGTTCCTGTCTACAGCATCGCCGTCGCCCGTGAGGCATAGAGACAGCACCTATGAAACCCAGAGCCTGAACAGCTTTTTACATTTTCCCCTTTCATTCTGACAAAAGGCCTGGGCTGCGTCCTGCATCGGTTCCTCTGGCTGCTTCAGACACAGGTCTGTCACCGGAGGACTCATCAGAGGGAAGATATTACCTTTTACATACTTACATTCTGGGAGGACAGATGTCCTGTGACCCATCTGTCACATGGTCATCTGGGTTTTTTTTTTTTTTTTAACCGCCTGGGAATGAAATACTCAGAAACTGTGGTACTTTAAATTCAATCTTCCAGCTGACTCCGGAGCCTGATCAATGAGAAAAGATAGGTCTCATCCTGCCTCTTGCAAAAGAAGAGAAAGTCCATCTTCAACAACTTTCTCTACTCCCAGGCACTCCCCCCACCCGTAGGGACATTTGCCAAGTGGTAATTTCAGGAGACAGCACAATGCTTCTGTAGCAGAATGAATGCGAATTAATAATTCCAGGGAATAATAATATAATTGTCCTTTATTGAGCATCATCTATTCAGCAAGGCCCTGTGTGATTGGCTTTTTTTTAACCTTAAGTTTTTAATAATCTAAAGGAGAAACACATATAAACAATTACTGTAGAGTGCCAGCCAGGCTTATGCAAATGAGCACTCACGTGGAGCAGGTAAACCAACCTCTAGGAGTTGTAGAACATTCCCCAGAGAGGAGGTATTGGAGCAAGTCTTGAAGACTAGGTGAAATCACATATAGCATAAGTAACCTTCCTAATTAACAGAAGGCATTTATTTGTTTATTGTTAGTTTATTATTTTTATTTATTAATAAATTAATAAAATAATTAATAAATAAAAATATAAATAATAAAATAATAAATAAATAATATCATTTATTTTGGTTTATTTATTTATTTATTATTTTTATTGTTAGTTTATTATTTATTTGGAACACTTAATATGAGAAAGGAAAAGCCAAAAGCATGAAGAAGTTCAGTCAGTAGCTAAAGGCACAAACTCAGTAATCAGACCAAAGGGCATTTCAACACATATTATGTCATTTAATACTAATAAACTGATGAGGCAGGACCTGTTGTATTATCCACATTTTGCAGAGATAGAGCCCAACATGAACAGATAGTGTCGAAGCCAGGATTTGAACCCACACTTCAGAGCACTGGAGCCCCTGTATTGACTACTGCCCCAAATTGCTACTCCCAAGATGGCGGCAGTCTTCTGCTTTTCCTGCCAGTGCACTGTGCAGGTGGTTCCGGCAGCCCCAGGGGGAGCCAACAGGGGAGAAGTAGACATTCAGTAGCACCGGGAAAGACCAAGACAAACCAGGAGGCCCACATCCTTTTGAGAGTCTTCCAAGCTGGGTTTCAGTGCATGGAAATATCTGATGTACTTTCTAACTGAATGAGTAACCCTCTCTTGGGAAAGAAGCTACGGAGTCTCAGTGGAAATCATGGGGAGAGGATGTTATGTCTGTACATCTGCAGGAGGACGGTCTTCCTTGGGCATGTGGGAAGATAAGTACATGTTGCAGAGGTCAGCACACACAAAAGCTCGCAGAACCATGTGGACAAGGTCTTGGCCTCCACCGTGGACCAGCGTGAGCATGGTCACAAACATGGGAGGTCAACCCAACCTACACATACTTTTTAGAGAATTTTGTCATTTAATGAGAACCCGCTCTGTGGAGTAATGAAAATGATCTTTTGCGTCTGTTTGCCGGTTTACAATGTGCAGACGCCTGTGTGGGTTACTTTAATGCTGAGCTGTGTGGGGCATTATCTTCACTTTACAAGTGAGGATATAGAGATATCCAAGCTCATCCAGTGAGATGTGGAAGAGTCAATTAAGCCTGGTCTCTCCTGACTCCTGTCCCTTGTGTTAGTGGCACATCTAGCTTGGAGGGGGCTACCCTGATAGGCGTGGCAGCTGCCACAAGGGTCCTTCTGAGCTAGAGTCCTTGGGCCAGGAGGAGAGGGATGAGCTTGTGGGTACATAGGCCTGGAAGTGCATCCATGAAATCTGCCCTTCTGGGGATCTCATTTTGGGCTCCCATCCCTGTCTTGAAACTCAGTTAGTGGGCCTGGGTGCCCACCCGATTCCATTCTCTGTCCCAGGAAGCCCAGGAAGGTGGGTGGCATAGACTGGCTCAGCGTGCACTTGCAGATGAACACTTTTGGCATTTCCTTGGATTCATGTCTCAGTGCC
The DNA here is from genome assembly GCA_028646535.1 of Procyon lotor. NCBI lineage: Eukaryota > Metazoa > Chordata > Mammalia > Carnivora > Procyonidae > Procyon > Procyon lotor. The sequence continues at coordinate 58,279,465 of CM053615.1, forward strand.
TCTTGAGAAGATAAGGCCTCGAATACTGCCAGGGTTAGAGTGTGGGACCAGGAGCCGGAGTGCCAATCAGCCTGCATTTGATCCAGGGCACTTAGGTTGGTCTGCATAACCTGGGCAGAAGTCCTGACTGCAATTTACATGTGATCCAGCCCAGTCCAGCTTCCCAAGTCAGGGACCCCTTAGAGTATTTAGAGATCCAAAGCCCAAATCCTACAGTAAAAACAACAATAACAACAACAAAAACCCGAAACAAAACAAAAACCCTGATTCTTCCAGGGACCATCCCCATACATGTCCCTTGTGCAAGGGTCATATACCTCTCTGGCCACTTATCTGGACCTCGGAGTATTTCAGGCTTTAGCATCTTAGGACAAAGAGCAGCTGCTCTGGCAAGGGCCCTGAGAAAGAAGAGCAGTCATCGTTAAAAAGTCATCATAAAAAAAGCCAAGTGGGGGGTTTCTGGGTTATAATGATTTGTCAATATTTAAGGGAAACCAGGGCTTAGTACTGGTGCTTCTGTATTTCTTCTGGGCTGCCCAGCACTTTTGGGACCCTTGCTGTTGATCCTTTGAACTACCTGCATTTCATCACTGATCCCTTCTGGGAATGGTGTTCAACTCGCTTGACGATAATCATTATGTGATGTGACATCCATCATCAAGTGGTGTGACATTGATGGAGACAGCAAATGGGCACCGATGCACAGAGACAGTGGTCCCCTGGTCTGGTAGTGCCTCGCATGGTCTGGCAAGTTATGAGCAAGGCTTCTGGTGTCCGAAACCCTTGCCTTGAGTCCTGGCTTTTCTCTTAGTATCTGTATGACCTCACTGTCCCTCATTTTCCTCATCAGTAAGATGGAGATAATGATAATACCTATGTCATGGAATTGTTGTGAAGGTTATTGGAGAAATTTCATGGAACATGCTCAGAGTCAAGGAGTCAGAAAACACTCCGCCAAAGTGCTCTAGTTGTAAGTGAATCATTGAATCATAACTCATGGGTCTTTAAACAGAAAATGGACACCAAGCATGGAAGATGAATTCTATTAGCATCAACATTTCTGCCAAACTGGGAAATTCAGGTGAACATAGTAGCTACTGAGCATTTCCAGTGCAGAAGGATACTGCTAATAACAGTGAAGAAGATTATTTATGGTGGATAGGAGTTGCACATTTAAAGGCCCCAGGGGTCAACATGTAACATGGAGGCCAAGGGGGCAGCAGTGAGGACCTGGAGCAGAGACAGCACTTTTCATTTAGGATCCAGTGAATTTATACCACGGGAGAATGTGAGTGAGTTCTATGTCCACTCAGCTTCTAGAGAAGTAGGAAATCTGCTTTTTAAAAAAGATCTCCCATTTAAGAAATAACTAGTTTCAAAACTTTAAAAAAAAATTGTGGACATAACAAAATTCCTTTGGGCCAATAGGTCAAACTTTTATGACCTCCAGATGTAGGTAGAGCTTTGAACTTTAGGATGTGCTTTTCTTATGCGTGGGTTTCGTAAGGCTATTGTGAAGTAGTATGTCCAGCACCCCCTACGTGTTTCATAATGTTACAAAATCAGGGTATATTTTCACCAGGGTTTTGTGAGTTTGGTGTCCAAATGTTTGGATTGGAAATGATTGGGCGTATTTACTGTATCTTTTGATACTAAGCGAGCTTTTGGTAATCACTAACGTTTTGTAACTCAGAATATTCACATCTTGGTGGGTGATTGCTCTCTCCAAATTAACAAAAATTTTAGACAATCAGTACCTTGAGGTGGGAAATTCCTGTTCCAGAAGAATCTAAGGAAGGAGGTATACAAATCTGAGCCTCTCCCATACATCACTCAGGGTGTTTATATGATATCAGTTTATTATCAGCCTCACATAATAAACAACCTAGGGAGACCCAGCAGGGCTTAGGACTTTTAGTAAGAGCGGCAGCTGCCATTGGGCACAGACATTTTGCCAGGTAAGGCGTAGAATGGTGCTTCTCAAACCTTAATGCATTAAGATCACCTGAGAGCTGGCTAGACCCCACTCCCAGAGTGTTTGATTCTGTAGGTCTGGAGTGGGGCCGAGAACTTGCATTTCTAACAAGTTCCCAGGAGATGCTGTCCCCTGCTGCTGCTGCTGTTCTGTGGAACAAGTGGAGAAGGCCTGGCAAAGAGATAGAAGATGACGGGTCAAGAAAGATGGTGGCCTGGGTCTTGATCAATGCCACGTGCCCACTGTGACACGTCCAGGAGTTTGTGTGGCATGGATATCTTCAAGAGGCAAAGTAGAATAAAAGAGCGATTCAGTCGTGATCAGCGGGAGCCTAAACAAAGCTCAGTTTGAAAGTGATCCAGCATGTTCTTCTCACGTCCAGTGGATGATCAAGAAGTGGTCTCTGTTTGGGTAGTTGCTTTAATTGATTTAAATATAGTGAAATTTCTATCTTTTGGTCACTTGGAGACCCCTGTTTGAAGGGTAAGCTTGGGATTGGCTGATTAAAACCATGGGCCACCAAATTCACGTAGGGAGCACCTTGGTGAGACCAGAAGTCATGCAGTGGGGTAGGTAGCCACCTGCACAGTGGGAGGCCATTGAGAGGCGCATGGTACCTATTGCAGCGCTCTAGATGGAGACGTCCCCTTGCAGATCAGGCCATCAGGCCTGGTGGCAGCCCCTCCCACCCCCCCACGCCTGTTTCGTGATGCAGCTGCTTCTCACGTGGGCAACTCTAGCAGGCTGCCAGGATGAGCTGCAACTGAGGCTCATTTACTTGACGATGGGTGATGATTCTCCTAAGCCAGTGTGTGCACAGGCATAGCTTGTCACTGGCCTATCAAAGAGGAGTTTATTCTCGCAAAGCGATCATAGCAGGCTTCCCTCACCCTCGCTTGTGGCGTCCGTCTTCTGAACCAACCCTTCATGTGCAGAAGGACTCACCCTCACCCAGACTCTTCTCTGTCCTAAAACACCACACACAGAGGCCACCCTGTACAGGACGAGGCCCAAGAGAGCATGGATAGGATTGTGGGTGATGGCCGCCCAGCACGGGATCCTTTTCCGAGGAATGTTCGCACATGAGTGCCTCGGGTTTGGGAGGCTACTACTGCACAGCTGAGACCTATTTCTGACAGGAAATGCCAGCAGAAGCAGAGGTTTGTGTGGGGTGGTGTGCGTTGGAGCTACATGGCCCTGACTTAATTCTTATGTCCATTTTTCCCTTTCGTTTCTTGTTGGATTAAAATCTTCCAAAGGAGATTATTACATTCATGAGAAAGAGAGACAGACAGATAAAGACGGCCTAGCGCCTATTTACATAATGCTTGAACATATATTAAAAAAATGCTTTGGGTTAGTCTTTGACCCTGGCATCAATGCTTCCGTTGCATCACCTGAGTTTAGGCAGAAGGTGGGAACAGGGAACACAGTACCTTTCCCTGGCATAAGATGGAAGGGGCATCAAAAGCCAATGCATCCCCCGTCCCCAAGATAAAAGCTCTAGTTGTAGATGAGAAGTTTGTGGGCCAGACCTCAGGACACATCTTCCTGCTCATCATCCCCTACCCCACAGCCTGAGTTCATTACCCTGAGGGCTACTGGGCTCTTGACATTCTGTGCCCCACCAAATGTCTTCAGGGCATTTGGAAAACCTGTCCTTACTTTTTTGCTGAATTATACTGGTCTACTTACTATTCTAGGTGGGTGGGATTTCCCCTCATTCTTCTAAATTATAACCAGTCATCTGAGTATTCACTTTATTTTTAAATTCAGAGCTGAAACTTAAAACTTTGAGGGTTATAAAAAAAAAGTTATTCTTAAGAGAAAAACATATGCTTGAAGAGTTAACCCCTTTGGTGGTAAGCAAGGGACCTTTCCCTGAGTCTGAGCAAAAATGGCGACAACTTTGAGGCCAGCGACTAGCACACAGGGCTCCAGGATTTGGGCAGCTCTGAGAGGATGTGTGGGCCATCTCTGACGTGAGAGAGAGGCTGGGGTCCAGGGGACGTGCCTCTTGGCTGAGAGCCTCAGAGCCTTCTCTGGGACTTCTGGTCGGTCTCAAACACTGAGATTCTATAGTTTGATTTGTCAACGTGGGCTGATGATACCTGCCGCCTCTAATGGGGTAGGCAGTGGTGCAAACGTTTCCTTGTTCCAGTGGGACTGTACGGCAGGTAAGATCTGAAACGTAGACAAGAGTAGAGCGGTTCCTAAAGAAATTAAAAATAGACCTTCCGTGTGGTGCATCAATCCCACTCCTGGGTGTAGCTCTGGAGGAAATAAAATCTCTACTTTGGGGAGCTATCTGCACCTCTTTATTCATCGCAGCTTTAATTATAACCAAGATATGGGAAAACCCAAGGGTCCATAGTGTGATGAATGGATAAAGAAAATGTGTATATACTATACTGGCATATTATTCAGCCTTTAAAAAGAAGGCAGTTCTGCCATTTGTGACAATGTGGCTGGACCGTAAAGGCATTGTGCTACGCGAAATAAGCCAGATGCAGAAAAACAAATACTGTGTGATCTCACTGACACATGAAAGCTAAAAAAAAAAAGAAGAAAAGTCAAACTTACAGTAATACAGAGTGGAATGGCTTTTACTAGGGGCTGGGAGGTGGGGCAAAGGGAGGATATTGATCAAGCCTGCAACTTTAAGTTAGAAGATGAGTCAGAAGACCTAATTTATAACATGAGGACTAAGGTTAATAATAATGTGTTATATACCAGAAATTTCCTAAGAGAGTAGGTCTCCTGTGTTATCATCACACACACACACACACAAATGGCAACTATGTGAGGTGATGAATATATATAATATATTTGTGAATACATGAATATATGTAATATATTCATCATACATTCAATATATGATATAATATATCATAATATATTATGAATATATTATGTTGATTATAAGAATCATTTCACAGTATATATGCACATCAAAACATCATGTACACTCTAAGTATATGCTATTCTTACCTGTCAATCATACTTCAATAAAGCTGGGGGGAAAAGATTAGTTTAAAAAATCTGAAAAGCTTGAAGCTAGCGTGAGTGACCTTAACTTCTGAGGGCCCCATTTTTCTTTACCAGGTGTTGTACAGGCAGCCTTGTCATGAATCGTAAAGTCTGAGCTTATGTGTTCAACCCATAGTGCTGTTCATTAAATAAAACTCGCAACGGAAGCTGAAGGATATTTAACAATTGGGGGGATAAGTCTGGTGGGGATGAGTCAAAAGGCAGGGAAGAGCCTGGAGGCTAGGATATATTTTCTAATGCCAACAACTACTAGAAATAAGACTCTAGTTGCCCAATCACTCTCATCCTTATTCATCCTGGAGTGAGAATGATAGATACCTGACCAGGATTGGATCTGAGAAGGGAGAAGGAAGAGAAAGGACTCATTCTGACAACACAGAGAAGAGGAGGTGACAGGGAAAATGATTTCAGTTGCTCAACCCCCCCTCCCCCGCCACCTTCCACCATCATCTGTGTCTGGACATGTCAGCTGCTACGACCCCTGGATGATTCCAGCTCTCCGTCTGCCCTAAGCCCAGGTCCACAGGGAAAAGCTGGAAGTCGACCGGCTTAGCAGAGGAGGGGCAGGCATGGAACATCTCCCCTGTAGGGAGACAGGGAACCCCAGGGCTCTAAAAACATGGAAAATATGGCAACTTCATCCTTTTGCTTTTTTTAGGGGGAGGGAGGAGGGGTCTCCCAGTTCCTGAGAGCTTTCCACAGGCCTGAATGCCTGGTGTTAAAAACCCAGATGTGTATGGGTGCTGGGTCGACAAGATGGCTGAGTTGTTGGGCTTGTGGTGACCCAGACAGGGCGGGTTCCTCAGGGGCAGGCAGCACTCAACCCTAGTTGATTGGTACTTTGTGGGAACACACACCCAGGATCTTCTGCTTTTTCAAGAGAACCTGGAAATCCAGCTTTTGAAGGAAGTCTATTGATGTTTAAATGTTCGCAACGATTTAAACACTTTGTGGGCCAAACCTAACATAATGAGATTTTAACGCGGTGTGGGCTGGGCCCATTTCCCACCCCAATCCCCCCCTGCCAGCCCCCACCCTGGGCCACCAGCTTTCCGCTTCTGCCTTTCACGGCGTATTTTACTGAATTGCCAGGAGTATGAGGAGATGCTGGGGTGGTGTTTTATAGCTGGAAGCAAAGTGAGATGTAGACAGGTTTAGGCATGTTGGGCAGATTTGTGGGTGGGCCTGTCAGAAACCTTTCGAGGCACCTCGGGGTTGGGGACCCTGTAAGAGATCCAGAGTCTCAGGTTAGTCAGGATGGCTACTTAAATCAGTTCCTCATGTGGCTTGCTGGGTGAACTCATGAATTCTCTGTGAGACGTAACAACTGAAAGCCTTCTTTAAAAGAAAATTAGCATAGGAGCACCTGGGTGGCTCAGTGGGTTAAAGCCTCTGCCTTTGGCTCGGGTCATGATCTCAGGGTCCTGGGATCGAGCCCTGCATCGGGCTCTCTGCTCAGCAGGGAACCTGCTTCCCCATCTCTCTCTGCCTGCCTCTCTGCCTACTTGTGATCTCTCTCTGTCAAATAAATAAATAAAATCTTTAAAAAAAAGAAAATTAGAGCACACGTGACCTTTTTGATGTATGCCTCTCTGAATATTTTTGGCGGGGAGGGCCAGAGGGAGAGGAGAGAGGAAATCTTAAGCAGTCTCTGGGGCAGGCTCCAGGCTCAGCTCGGAGCCTGATCTCATGACCCTGAGACCTTGTCCTGAGCAGAAATCAAGAGTCAGACGCTTAACCAACTGAGCCACCCAGGTGCCCCTGCTTCTCTGAATTTTAACCCTTGTGTAGATTTGTGTAACCACCCACAAAATCAGGATGTGGACAGTTCTGTTGGCCTCCAGTACTCACCCAAGAAGCACTGGTTTTAAATTTCTTCAGACACTGGCATGTAAGTTGTTCTGCTCGCCCCTCCTCTTGCACCCTGACTTTAACCAGAACAGGAAACTGGGGTTCCCCATCTCTGGTGGGTAACTTTTTCATAATAAGTACCCCTCCTAAACCTTTAACAAATTCTAATTTTTCCACAGTAATTAGTTACCTTCTGCTCCAGGCTGGCCCCTTTTTTCCCTTTCCCCTACCAGGGTGATCACATTTAGCAACTAAAAATATGGGATGCCCAGTTATTGCCTGGCACACACTTTTATACTAAAATATTATTTGTTTATCTGGAATTCAGGTTTAACTGGACATCCTGTATTTTATGTGACGAGCCCATCACCTTCACACACACGTTGCCTCCACCACCGATTTCAGAACCTGCTTCTTCTGGGGCTGTGTTTCACTCTTCCGTTGTGAGTGTGAAGATGCCCCTTGGTTTTATTTTTTTATTTTTATTTTTTATTTTTTTCCCCCGTGGTTTTAAATAGTAATATGTTTTTTAGGGAGAGAGGGCACATATTGGAAGGATGAGAGTGCCTCATCAATACATTAACGTGTTTCCAAGATATCCATCTGACCTAGCTTTTCTGGAGACTAAGAAATGGCCTAATATGTGTTGGAAGGAGAACAACAGAATTTCAGAAATTGGTACATTTCCCAGCCCCTCCTCCCCCTCCCTCAGCCCAGCCTTTGAATAATATCAGACTGCAGAGTCTAAACAAGGAGATTGCTCACACTGAGTGAGTTTAAAAATACCCCTGGAATGCTACCCTTTGCAAGCCAGAGATCTTATACTGTATTGAGTAAGATGGGGCCAGGGGGTGTGTTGTGAATGAGTCTCACCGTGGCCCAACCAGATGATTCCCAGTCCGGGTATTTTGGTTGAGAGCGCTGTGATGGTTGATTTATTTGTCCTATTTGTTTGTTTATCAAATTTATCAATTATCAATTTATCATTTATCAATTTTACTAGTGTGATTTCAGAATCACAGTGAGACAAGAAGGAAAATCAGTTTTATATAGCAGCTGCAGAATTAAGAACAAAAGGCAATTCCAATGTTCTGTCTAGGCCAAGGGTCAGCAAACAATAGCCCACAGGCCAAATCGGGCCTGCAGCCGGTGTGTATAAGGCCTGTGAGCTATATGTGACTGTTACAGTTATAAAAGAAAGGAAGACAGTCTTTTAAGGAACATTTCGTGACACAGGAAAATAATGTCAGGTTCAGATTTCAACGTGCACAAATAAAGTTTTATTAGAACACGGCCATTCCCATTCATTTACGTGTTGTCCAGGGCTAACTTCATGCTCTAACAGCACAGTTGAGTAGTTCCAGCAGAGACCACGTGGCCTGCAAAGCCTGAAATACTTATTATATGACCGCTTCTAGAAAAACGTCTATCTCCTGCTCCAGATAGCATATCTTCTATGGTTGTTTCTGCCATTAAGGCTCTAGGTATCTTTTAACCTTAAAGAAGTAACTGTTGTTGCCGGTGGTCCAGAACAATCAAGCGTCTCAGACAGGCTTGACAGTTTCCTGAGCTACCGTGATGACAGGCTTAACCTCACTGAAGAGGTCACATGTGAGTTTTGCGACTGTAGAATTTCCTTGTTATATCCTTGCTAATCTAAGCCACCAACTGCACGTTGTTTCCTTTTGAAAGCTTGAAAACCTGATCTCTTAGAAGTAATGGGTTGGCCCATCTAAAAATAAATCATTGCATTTAAAACCATTTTTTTTTTCCTAGTGACAGGGCCTGAGAGGGTGGAGGAAAACCACTGGTGATTCTCCAGGTCATTTTTCTTTCTCCTCAGAAATTGCCAGAACCCTCCTTCTGCTCTCTCTGAGGATTTTGAGAGTGAAGTGTCAGAATGAGAGTCAGAGAACAACACACCTACCGCTTTCCCTGAGTCCAAGCAGGAAGCCAGTGAATGGTGGCTTCTGACCAGTGGCCCTGTCATGGAGGGTTAGTTACCTCCTGGAATCCAGAGGGTCACTGCCTTCAGTGCACGTGAAGTGACCTTCAGCTCAAGCTTGTCAACTCAAGCCTGTGGTAGCAGAGTCCACACTGGTCTCTCTAAATCGAAAAGTGTTTCCTTTCTGCCACACATAGAGAAGCGACAGAAAGACTCTCAGAGAGGGTAGGCTTGGGCGGGGAGGGGGTGCGTGCCATCTTTGTGCTCTCCCTTGGCCTCACTGCAGCTCACTGGTACTTCTCAGAAAGGAGTCTGAAGCCCTGATTTTTGCAACTGTCACCCAGGGGACACCTCGAGATCACCTGGTCTGGAGACCAGCAGGGTTTATAATTGGGGTCCCATGGGGCTGTATATATTTTCATGCTTTATTTTCTTCTATTTTTATTTTTAAAGTTTTTTTTTTTTTTTAATTTGGGCATTAAAGAGAGAGAGGGAGAGAGAAGGGCAGAGGGAGAGGGAGAAGCAGACTCTCCGCTGAGCAGAGAGCCTGATGCAATGCAGGGCTCCATCCCAGGACTCCAGGATCATGACCTGAACCTAAGGCAGATGCTTAACCCACTGAGCCACCCACATGCCCCTATTTGCATACTTTAAAAGCTGCTGCCTGAGGATCTGGCTTCCAATCAGCCTGAAACTAGGCGCTGACTGAGATCCCTCTCTTTGGAACACTGGCAGGTCTTGACATACCGTTAACAACTAGGAACTATCAAGATAAATCAGGCTGCTTAGACAGTCATGGTTCAACAATATATTATGAGGGTCATATATCAAGTGGGGTTTATTCCAGGGATACTAGGATGGTTCAACATCCATAAATCAATCAACTTGATATACCACATTAATAAAATGAAGGATAAAAATTATAAGATCATCTCATTAGATGTTATAAAAGCATGTGACAAAATTCAATATCCATTTATGATAAAAATTCTCAACAAAGTGGATGTAGAGGGAATGTAGCTCAACATAATAAAAGGCCATATATGACAAGCCCCCAGCTAACATCATACTCAGTGATGAAAAGCTGAAAACGTTTCCTCTAAAGTCAGGAGCAAGACAAGGATGCCCACTCTTGCCGTTTTTATTCAACATAGTTTTAGAAGTTTTACCCAGAGCAATTAGGCAAGGAAAGCAAATAAAAGGCATTCAGATTGGAAAGGAATAAGTAAAACTGTCATTATTTATGGATGACATGGTTTTATATATAGAAAACCTAAAGACTTCACCAAAAAACTGTTAGAATTCAGTAATGTTATAGGGTACAAAATCAATGTTGAAAAATCTGTTGGATTTCTATACACTAGCAATGAACTATCAGAGAAATTTAGAAAACAATGCCATTTGCAATTGCTTCAAAAAGAATAAAATATTTAGAAATAAAATTTAGCCAAGGAAATGGAAGACCTTTATACTGAAAACTATAAAACATTGATAAAAGAAATTAAGGAAGACACAAATAAATAGAAGGAAATTTCATGCCAATGGATTGGAAGAATTAATATTGTTAAGATGTTCGTATTATCCAAAGCAATCTATAGATCCAGCGCAATCCCTATCAAAATCCCAATGGCATTTTTTACACAAGTAGAACAAACAATCCTAAAATTTGTATGGAACCACTAAAGATGCAGAATAACCGAAGCAATCTAAAGAAAGAGGAACAAGGCTGGAGGCATCCTATACCCTCCTTTCAAATTATATTACAAAGCCATTGTACTCAAAACGGTATGGTATTGGCATAAAAACAGACATGTAGATCAGTGGAACACAATAGAGCGCTAAGAAGTAAAGCCATGCATATATGGTCAATTATGACAAAGGAGGCAAAAATACACAGTGGGGAAAGGATAGTCTCCTTTTTTTTTTTTTTTAAAGATTTTATTTATTTATTTGACACAGAGAGAGAAATCACAAGTAGGCAGAGAGGCAGAGAGAGAGGGCGAAGCAGGCTCCCTGCTGAGCAGAGAGCCCAAGCAGGGCTCGATCCCAGAACCCTGGGATCATGACCTGAGCAGAAGGCAGAGGCTTTAACCCACTGAGCCACCCAGGCACACCCTCCTTTTTTTTTTCTTGAAGAATAAAATAAATAGGTTTTATTTACTGTAATATATAGACCCCCTACCCTCAACAATGAGAAAATACACATTATTTTCAAAAATATGTGCAACATAGCCGCAAAAATTGAACATGTGTCATACAGTAAGGAAACCTCAACTGATTTTAATCTGTTGGTATTATCAAGACCAGTGAAAATGATAGAATTTAAATTTTTTTAAAGTAAGACTCTTTTTTTATTATAATTAATACATGAGAGACTCTGGACTCTGGGAAACAAACTGAGGGTTACAGAAGGGAGGGGGGTTGGGGGATGGATAACCAGGTGATGAGTATTAAGGAGGGCCCATGTTGTGATGAGCACTGTGTGTTATACGCAACTAATGAATCATTGAATACAACATCAAAAACTTATGAGGTACTTTATGCTGGCTAAGTGAACATAATAAAAAAAATAATACATGAATATAGCCTCATTTTAAGACATGAAGTCATTCAAACAACCGAAAAACAGCCTCATTTCTTTTTCCCCTCTAGACAATGCTATTTTAAAAAAATATATATTATTTTTAGTTTAAATTTTAGGTAGTTAACGTACAGTGCAATATTGGTTTTTGGAGTAGAATTCAGTGATTCATCACTTACATATGATACCCAATGCTCATCGTAATAAGTGCCCTCCTTAATGCCCATCACCCATCTAGCCCATCCCTTACCACCTCCCTCAGTTTGTTCTCTATTGTCATGAGTCTCTAATGGCTTGTTTCCCTCTCTCCCTTTTTTCTTTTCCGTCCCTTCCCCTATGATCCTCTGTCGTGTTTCTTAAATTCCACATATGTGTGAGATCTTATGATAATTGTCTTTCTCTATTTCACTTAGCATAATACCCTCTAGTTCCATCCACATCATTGCAAATGGCAAGATTTCGTTCTTTTTGATGGTCGATATATAATGATATATTCCATTTTATACATACATACATATATATATATATATATATATATATATATATATATATATATATCTCACATCTTCTTTATCCATTCATCAGGGAATAGACATTTTGGGCTTTCTCTGTAGTTCGGCTATAGTTGATAGTGCTGCTATAAATATCGGGGTACATGTAACCCTTCAAGTTTGTATTTTTGTATCCTTTAGGTAAATATCTAGTAGTGCAATTGCTGGACCATAGGGAAGTTCTATTTTCAACTTTTCTGAGGAAACTCCGTACTGTTTCCCAAAGTGGCTACGCCAGCTTGCATTCCCACCAATATTGTAAGAGGGTTCCCCTTTCTCCGCGTCTTCTCTAACACCTGTTGTTTCTTATGGTGTTAATTTTAGTCATCCTGACATGTTGAGATGGTATATCATTGTGGTTTTGATTTGTAATTTTTTTTTTGTTTTATTTATTTATTTGTCAGAGAGTGACACAGTGAGAGAGGGAACACAAGCAGGGGGAGTGGGAGAGGGAACCCAATGTGGGGCTCGATTCCAGGACCCCGGGATCATGACTTGAGCCGAAGGCAGACACTCAATGACTGAGCCATCCAGGCGCCCTGGTTTTTATTTGTATTTCCCTGATGATGAGTGATATTGAACATCTTTTCATGTGTCTGCCATCTGGGTGTCTTTTTTTGAAAAAGAGGACAGCCTCCTTCACACATGATGTTGGGAGAACTGGACAACCACTTGCAAAAGAATGAAAATGGATCACTATCATACACCATACACAAAAATTACCTCAAAATTAGCCCTGAAACCATAAAACTTATAGAAGAAAACACAAGCAGTAAGCTCCTCGATGTTGGTCTTGGTGATGATTTTTTGGATCTGATTCCAAAAGCAAAGGGAACAAAAGTAAAATCAACTTTTTGTTGTTGTTGAGTCAGTGAGACTATATCAAACTAAAAGCCTTTTGCACAGCAAAGAAACCATCAACAACATGAAAAGACAACCTACTGAATGGGAGAAAATATCATCAAATCATATATCCAATAGAGGTTACTATCCAAAATATATAAGGAATTCATACAACAGCAGCAAAAAACCCGCAGACGATCTGATTAAAAATAGGCAGAGTATCTCAGTAGACACAGAGAAGACATACAGATGGCTAATAGGCACATGCAATGAAATTAACGTCATCATCACTAATCATCAGCTAAATGCTAATGAAAACCACAATGATATATCACCTCATCCCTATTAGAATGGCTGTTATCAAAAAGCAAGAAATAACAAAGATGAAGATGTGGAGAAAAGGGAACTCTCAGGCTCTGTTGGTAGGAGTGTGAATTTGTGTAGCCACGGTGGAAAACAGTATGGAGGTTCCTCAAAGAATTAAAAATAGAACTCTACCATATGATCCAGCAATCCTACTTTTGGGTTTTTATCTGAAACACTAATTCAAAAAGACATGTGCACCTCTATCATTGCAGCACTATTTACAATAGGCAAGATGTGGAAACAACCTAAGCTTCCATGGGTAAATGAATAAAGATGTGGTCTGTACACAGTGGAATACTACTCTGCCATAAAAAATGAGATCTTGGGGCACCTGGGTGGCTCATTCGGTTAAGCATCTGCCTTCAGCTCAGGTCATGATCCCAAGGGTTCTGGGATCGAGCCCCACATTGAGCTCCCTGCTTAGCAGGGAGCCTGCCTCTCCCTCTCCCATTCCTCCTGCTTCTGGTCCCTCTCTTGCTATCTCTCTCTCTCTGTCAAATAAATAAAACCTTAAAAAAAAAAAAGATCTTGCCATTTGTGCATGGGTGGACCTTGAGGGTATAATGCTAATAAGACAAATAAGACAGAGGAAGACAAATACTGTATAATTTACTTGTACATAGATTCTGAAAAACAAAACAAGCGAACAAATGGAACATAACCTAGAATGGTGGTTGCTGGGGGAAGGTGGTTGGGGAGAGGGTAAAGGGGGTGAAAGGGGCCAAGAGATACAAACTTCTAGTTGTGAAGTAAATAAGTCATGGGATATAATGAGCAGCATGATAATTACAGTCAGTAATATTATGGTGCGTATCTGTAAGTTGCCAAGAGAGAAAATCTTAGAAGTTCTCATAAGAAAAAAAAAATTTTTGTAACTTTGTGTGGTGATGGATGGTAACCAGACTTATTATGGTGATCATTTCACAGTGCACACCATTATTGAATCATTACATTGCACTCCTGAAATAAATATAAAACTTGTATGTCAGTGATACCTCAATTAAAGACAAAGGGCCAGGCAGGATTTTGAGTCTAGTCTGCCTGGAAATTTCCAAAGGGACTTTGGTGCCTTAGTAAATATTTTCAAATTGCCCAAGGTTCTCTGAGATAACGGAGCCATAATTGTGAAACCAGATTTAAAAACAGCAATGAGTGTCGTGCTTGGGCTGCCCATGTGACCGCGTTGTAGGGAGCCGCAGTGTGGGTACTCAGGGGTGCTCCCCCTGCAGATGGATGGGTTTTGCCCTTGTGGATACAGATTCCTGACCCTGAAATTCTCTCTGGGCAACCTATGGAGAGGCTGCTCAGAGAATAGGACGTCAGGCATATAGTGGAGAGTCTCTCAACTGTGGACTACTGACTTGACATTTTGGACCAGATAATTGTTTGCAGTATAGGGCTGTCCCCTGTATAAAATCTTATTGTATAAAATCTTCTTTTTTTTGGAGCAAATACCCAATTTATTTCAGCCTTCCCACAGAAGGTCTGAGGTGCTTGGCCCCACGGGGCTGAGATGTTTAGCAGTATCCCTGGTCTCTGTCTGGTAGATGCCAGTGGCAACCCCCCACTCTAATTCCCCATCATGACAATCAAAAATATCTCCAGACATCTCCAGGTGTTCCCTAGGAGACAACATGAACTCTTCGAGAGCCACTGATCGAGTGTAACATAAGGGATACCTGACTAGATGCATTTCCCCTATTTTTGGCATTGGAGATCCATTGTGCTGAGCTTTCCTTTTCATCCTTAGGGATTCATTTTTAAGCCTTGAAGGTTTTTTTTGTTTTGTTTTGTTTTGTTTTTAATTTTCTAGACTCTCCCAAGAAGATACAAGTTTCTCAAGAAGGGTAAAGCTTCAAGCCTGGAATAGCAAGTGGTTTTCATCCCTCAAGTCAACTCTGCCTTATGGGTAGTAGCCATCCATAGTGCTGCCTTGGGAAGATCTCCGAGGCCACCCTGGGGTTTGGGGGAGAGAACGCCATGGCAGAGCTGTCTTTCATGTGCAAGAGATGAGGGATACGTGTGTGAGGAGCCTTGTTACTTCACGTCCGTGCAGAGATTCGCGTGTGATTCCTGCAGCATTGTGCATTTGTCAGGGCAGGGGCCAAAAAGGTGTCTTAAGAGGCATCTTGCCCAAGTCCTGCAGAGGTGGAGGTGCTGGAGAGTCGGTTGGTTGAGAATAAGTGGCGGGGAGCAGAAGAGGGTGGACAAGAGCTGTGCTCTTGTCGTCATCATCTGTGTGCTGCCTTCCATGGTACGTTGTGCATTGGGCCAAAACCTGCTTAGTGACTGGAAGCTGGACTCTTAATTGCTTTTATATCTTGTGCCCCTTTGCAGTCTTGTGGACCCAGTTCAGAATAAAGCGGAAATGTACAAAATAAAACACATAGGATGAAAAAGATAACTTCTTGTACCTAGTTACTGTGGGAAAAATATTTAGAAAATTGCAGTAGGAAACAGATGTGCTACTTTATTATTCTATCAAATCCGATGACAGTTCTAACACGCAGTCCAATCTCAAATTATTGATGAATATAGGTGATACTTTGAGTTATCTCAAACAGCTCTAATGTGAGATGAGTATAACTGTGATTTCTACTCATGACAAAGTCATGGGTACTAATGACTTTCCTGAGGCTTGTGCTTACGTTCGTAACTAAAGATGGTGCTAAATTTTGGCTACAGGTTAGTGAGAATAACCTTTAACTGGAAGTCCTGGTTTCTGAGTTATCCCTAGATTCCCTGAATCTTTTCCTAACCAGGCCCCTGCTTTGAAGGCTCCCTCCATTCTCTAGTCTGGTACTTCCCCGGCCACCTTCCTGGGCACTCATCCCTTGCAAATTTCTTCAGGTTCTATCTTCCACACTCCTTTCCACCTAAACTCTCTTAGCTGGGTTGTTCTTTGGTCCCTAACTTTCTCACTGAGTTTAGCCAGGGAAGGGAAACTTTCAGCCCAACTTATGGTTCCCCTAAGCTCAAGAGGAGAGAAAAAGGTGGGCACATCATAGATGCCCAATGAATGTTTGTTGAGTTGAAAAGGTTGCTTTGCCAACTTCACCCTTTTTATCTGGTGCTGCCATTGGATGCTTGGACTATGTCTCAGGTCATTCCACTCTTGATGCCTCCCCTCTGCTTGGAGAGCATCCAGTATTTCCAGTTAGAGCATCAACTTTCATTCTGGTTTGCCTGGTTCCTGGAGGTCTACAGAGTAAGACTGTGAAATTGTGTGCCCTCGGGAAGAGAGAGGGCTGCACACCCATTGACTTCAGGAGCAGCAGTGAGCAGTGGGAGCAGTAGGACCTTTGACCATCAATGAGCCCCCCCATGTGCGCCTGCCATGAGCGGCTCTGCATAGGCCTCCCCATCTCCATGGCACACCTCGCTCTGGACCAGCAGGGCAGGGGTGTGTGCAGGAACCGAGCAGCCAGGGGATTGGTAATGGCTTCGTGAGAATTCCCTAAGAAAAAGCAACAAACAAAAACAGGCCCTCTCTAATTTAGTTCCCTATGATATCAAAGTCACAAGTTTCCGAAATGTGCTGTGTGACATTAGCACTAGTGGTTTTCACCGAATGAATACATCTACTCAACTTGGATCTTGTGGCTTCAAGATGGGTGGTTCTAGCGCCCCACCCCACTGGATCGTGATGAAGGATCTGTAGTAGACTCCTAGGGCTGTCCTAAAAGAGTGCCACGAATTGGGCAGACGTGTGCTGACTCACAGTTCTGGAGGCTGGAAGTCTGAGATGAAGGTGTCAGCAGGGTTGGTTTCTTCTGAGGGCTTCATGGGAAGGGTCTTCTTCTCCAGGCCTCTTTCCCTGACTTACAGATAGGCATCTTCTCTGTGTCTCTTCACGTTGTCCTCTATATGCGTCTGGATCTATGTCCAAAGTTTCTCTTTTTATAAGAAGACCCCTCATTTTGGATTAGGGCCTAACCTAATGACATAATTTTAACCTGATTAGCTCTGTTAAGACCCTATCTCCAAATAAGGTCACATTCTCCAGTAGAGGATTAGAAATTGAGGATACCTTTTTTAGGAGGGCACGTTTCAACCCCTAACAGGGTCCCTGCATGTTGTCAGATGGTACCTGTGTCTCACAGTGATGGTTGTTTGTATCCTACTCCACCTTTGATTATAGTGCTAGAGATCGTGTCCAAGGGAAATGGCCCAGGAACCCATAGGTAGAGATTCCCATTTACCATTAATGCCTCAGATCTCTGCCCCCTTCCCCCCCCCCCACTTATGACTTCCTTTTATCACCCACAACCCTCAGCATCTTACAACCTTCTGTCTCCAGTCAAAGTCTTGTGTCTGGAAAGGCCCAGAATCGCATTTCACACTAAGGTGTGATGAAGAAAGCTTAAACACTCCCTCCCTCTGAAAGCCAGTTAAAAGCAGGACAAAGCTGTTAATGACATCACAGGAGCTCAGGATGTCCACTCAGCCACAGTTAGTGCTATCTGTGTTTTGTTTGGGACCTGAGGTTGTCCCCCTAACTCGTCATCAATCATGAGCCAAACATTCCTGGTGGGTTCACGGCTATTTAGAGTTTACAGAATTCTCTCATTTCCATTATCTTGTTGGGGCCTCCATGAACAGGACAAGTATTATTTTCTGGATTTTACTGCAGAGAAAACAGCTCAGCTAAGCAATCGATCCACGTCCATATAGGGCAATATCATCCACATCTCTATGCCAGCTCTCTCTCCATTACCTCCAACACACCTGCCCTGTCACCTTCTGTCTCTCCTCTGGGTTCCCACGGTGTGGTCCAGGCAGCCTGAATCTCAGTCTCACTGATTCCCTTGCTCTGCTCCAGGAGCCCATCCTGGCCCTTCCTGCCATCCTCCGGAGGGCAAAAAGTAGCTTACTCCTGGTCAGGGTGGCCAAGGCAAGAGTATTCTTTGTCCCCAGTTTAGGCCAAAGGAGCACACAGGCAGAGGCACAAAGCTTGCGATGGGGAAGGGAGCACCAGGAAACCACATGGAGTTGGGCGTTGTAGAGCATCCCAAGAAATGAGGCTAGAACAGCAGGAGGTGCTGGGTCCTGGTGTGCCCAGTGCAGGGGGCCAGGACTTGCCCATGGGTGGTGGGAGCCTCTGAAGACCCATGATTTCTCAGAGAATGCTCTGGTAGCAGAGTGGAGGCAAGAGGAGGCAGAGAGTGATGGTCAGTCCCTGCGCACCCACCCAGAGCCCCATCACTGCCAAGCTGGTACATTCCTGAAGGGTTCTGAGGTAGCCTCTCCACTCTTTCCGTGCAGAGGTCACCTTTAGCTTTTATTATCACTTAAATCATCCTCTTTATACTGAAATCCAGAAGCAGCAGCTTAACCAACTTCAGCTGAAAACCTTAGAACCAATGGAAACCAATTTGGAGCCTGAATGTTGGAGGTTATTTCTGGACGCTGTGACATCCTGTTCAACTTTCAGAGGAGCCTGGGAATAAAGGGGTGACTCAGTCTGTGAGCTTATTTTTAGGGAAAGCTGAGAATTCGGTGTGGAGCCACTCAGAGTCCCCATCGCCTGCCCATGCAGAGTGTGCTATTGGTGAAGAGATTTCTGGGCAGAAATGCTGTATTTATCATCAACTGAATGTTACCCAGCACCTCCTACACACCAGCACAAGGTTTATTGATTTGAGAAGAGGGTAGGAATCCAATATAAACAAACCTTTAAATCAGAGAAGCGTGTTTCAGGGTATTTGCATTTGAGAGCTGACTTCAGAGCTGAAGAACCAATGGCACAAGAGTTCCTGTTTCCTGGGGTTTTCGTAGGTCTTACACATTATGGTAAGTGCTTTGCAGAAGCATAACAGGAACGTCGGTTCTCTGTTAGAGGTATGGTATTGTCATCACTGTTTTAATAGTGGGGAAATGTTAACTTAAGGAAGTTAAACACTAACTTAGGGCCAGGTAGCTGAGTCCAGATTGGACCCGAGATCTGGCTCCAAAGTTCATGCAAATGACCGCTCCAGGTTTGGCAAATAAGTGGCCCACGTGCAGCTACTCTTTGGTCCTGGGAGTCACTAATTGCTCATGGAATTATTTCCTGCTCAGCTCAGATTTGGCCTCAGGATCCTTCTCAACACAGTGCTCTAGATAGTTCCTATGACCAACTGACCAGCCTTCGTGCTGGAGATAAAGCCCCTCTGTCATCTTATTTTTCTCTTTGTATTTGCTCAAAATAAAATCTTAAAGTCTGGAGACTTTTGCTGTTGTTGATGATGTCTACAGATCTATTTATAATCTTTTATTTCCTAAATACTTGTAAGAAACAGAGCATTTAACAGGATTTCCTCTTACAGTCAGTGGAGACTCTGTATTCTTTAATAGGGGGATCCAATTGCCTTGGAGGGAAGAATGACATTTTAGGAACCCGAAGCCTTGGTATGGACAATTGGCTTATGTATTGGTGTCTGAAGTGATGAGTGGAAGATGGGAAATGAACTCCAGGAACTCAGGCTGTTTATAGCAATAACCCTTTCAAATAGCCCAGTCTGATTAATTACAGCAGGGCGGTGAAGGGGGTGGGGTGGGGATGTGGTATGAAGGCTAAGAAAGCAAGATAATGGAGCAGACTCTGGGGGGAACACGCTCTGTTTCAGTTGCTGTGAAAAATGTCGGTTCAGCAGGCAAGCCTGTTGTCCTAAAAATATAGCAACAGTTGGGGCTGGAAGTCCCAATGGAGAGAAAGGAGCTCCTAAAAGCAAGCTCAGACAAGAGAAAGGGGAAGGCCATCTCCAGGTTGGTGGCCAAGGAAGAAACAAGGGCTCAGCCATGTAGCAGGATGAGCTAGAATCCACCCAGGAGGAAGTCCATGGTCAAGATATGAAACTGGAACATTAAAATATAATAATAGAAATATATTGCTGAGGCAGTGCATGGAGGCTAGCATGATTTCTTTATGATTCCAGATAATTGAGCTAAAACAGGGTTCAGTGGTTGAAATGGAGGGAGGGTAGTACGTATGAATCACCAATAGAGGATATAGTAAAAAAAAAAAAAAAAGAAAAGAAAAAACATTTTTGCTATGTTTAAAAAACCAAACCAAACAAAAAACCAAAAAAGCCAAGTCAAGAAGCAATGGAAGCCTGTCGGCAAGGGGCAGGAGCTCAGTCACAGGCCTGGGCTGTAGGGCACTGGCCCTGGGGATGGGATGGGTACGAGTGTGGCAAGGGTCATTCTGAAGTCAGAACTGGGTCTCACATCAGGGCGGAGCTGGAATCGGCACAAGTGTTGCCCCGCCTGGGTACTCCCTGGTGAGCAGCAGCCCTCTCCTTGCTGACTCCATCTTGTCGAGTCTTATTTCTGGGTGTAGGTATTATGTAAGCTCAGAGGCCCTCCGGATCCTCTGGATCCAAACCAGAAAAAGGACTCCCTTGCAGATGATTTTACCTTACCTCTTGAAATGCTGGTCATTTGCCAAGCAGGGCTTCAGAGACCCAATGGCTTCCCAAAGCTCTGTTCCTAGGCATCCCATCCAGTTTCTCCAGTTTTCTCATCTGCTCAACAACTGGCTGGGGGTGACGAAGGGACTACGGCGAGCCTGTGGGCTGCGTGGGAAGGATGGAGAGGGGCAAAAACAACTTAGCATCAGCATGAGGGGGTACCCCCCACAGGCCCAGTTCCCCATCCCTCACCCTGCTTCTCCCTCCAGTAGTAGACATGGTAGGACAGGGGATGGAGAAGGTGGACAGTGGCTTGGAAGTCTCAGGGTCTGCATTTAATGGGTGTTCCTTGGGAGTCCAAAAAACAGCAGTGGCCGTAAGTATACTCCTTGGAGCTTGGAAGCTCCGTGGCTGTGTCCTGGACCAGGCCCATAGAGTCCAGAGAAAATCAAAGGCTGTCCTATACTCAACTGTCTGGCCACGCTCTGAAGCCCCACCTTTTCCCAGGCAGCTTCAGAGAAAGACAACTCCCAGCCCGGATCTGACAGCTGAATTGGATGTCTGAGTTGTGGCTGTACTATTGCCAAAAGGACTTGAATTGTTTCCCCGGGGGGCCTATGGAAGCAGCCAATAGCCTACTTTACCCTGAGTTAAGCAGAAATCCTCACCTGTGAGGATGTTGCAATGTCTGCGTCACCTCATCACTGGAGAAAATGCATTTCAACCTCCTGCAGTTTATTTCATGAAATGGAGCATGGCATCAAGGAAATAAGATAGTCAGCATGGCATCACAGCAGGTCAGAAATAGTATCATCTACGTATTTTGATTATATTTTAAAATTCCATTTACACAGAATTGGAGCTCAGTTAATTAACTCCAAGCCATAATATCAGGCTAGGTTTGAATGGATCTGCATTTCAATGGCTTCCTCCTCCAAAAATAATATTTATATGCCCAATAGCAGCCTATCATTCTAATACTGAAATCATGGAATTTGGTTGTTTTCCCCTCATTTTTCAACAATCATTACTATTTATGCAGTAGTAATGAAATCAAGCAGTTATCACTGGGCTTTTTTGTAGATGAGGTTAATTTGTCAATTTCCTGCCAGTCTTCCATTACTTCCAGTACACATTTTTCTGGTTAGCTGACAAATCAGAATGCTAATGAGAGCAGAGCAGAGAGGACTGGCAAAGTTTACTTCTGTGGATTTTACCCAACTCATGATTGGTTGATCTTTTTGTTTTTCTTTAGGTTTTCTAGGACAGGGGATTTAATTTTTTTTTTTTTAATAATCATCTTCCACTCAAAAACAAAATGTGCAATGTACAAAAAAGTGAAAAGAATGGAATAATCTAAAAGTGTTCAGCATGGAGCCTGACACTCAATAAATCTTTTAATATTTTATAAGAACAAAAATGTGTGTAATCTCAACACCAACAAATTTGGGGGACTTTCTGTGCATAGATTATATATGGTTGTAATTATGCTCTGTATAAATGTTAGTTGGAACTTTTCCATTTAACGTTTTCATGAACATTTCCTCATGCTGTTGTAAACTCTTTATAAATACCATTTTAATTGGTTACATAATTGTTCATTAGGAGTATATTTGGCTCTGAGTACCAGAAAACCCAAGAAACAATAATTTAAGGGGTTTTTTAGTTTCATGGGAGAAGAAATTGGGATAATTTGAGGCTCTTAGGATAAGGGAACTGATCAAGGGGGACACAAGGAGCTCTCGATGCACCGCCGTTCTTAGGGAAGGCTGTCTTGGGCTGGGCATGGGGTGTTCCTGGAAGAAGCAGGAAGTTTCACCTCCTGCATACTGAGTCACATGATTGCCCTAGCTCAAAAAAAGTTTCGGAAGGTAAATTGATAACTTTCCAGCTTCTTTGGTGGAGGAATGTGGATTTCTTGAAATAAGATGTCCAAAACTAGATTTACCATGTCAAAGAGCAGTTGATTTTTGTGTTTTCAGAATTTCATTTGGATTGCCTACCTGGTAAGTGGCAGGATCCTGTGCTCTATTTACAACCATCTGATTTGATCCTAGAAGCACAAATGTGCAACCAGTCATGAAAGTAGCATCAAAACTTAAACCGGTGGATGTTGGTTTCAGGGAGGCAGCTATTAATAGAAGGAAATGTTCCTTGACATTTAGGGCCAGCCCAGTTTGGACTAATTACTTCATGGGATGGTGAGCAACCTGTGCCCAGATGTAGAGACTGCACAGATACTTGGTATGTAGGCATGAGAGGTAACTTACGCATCTGGTGAAGTGGGCCAGGGGACCTCTCAGATCTGTACATCTCCATGTTTTAAAATTAGAAGATGTTTGCTAAAATAATTCCCCAAGCACCTAGGATATTGGTTGTGTGGTAGAGCCTTGCTCCACTGATGTTTCAGATCAAATATAGTTACCTGAAATGAACAGAGTTATTGCCGGAAACGACAGGATTTCCCTGTTAGGCTCCAGGCTTCAGTGCTGTGGGAAAGCTCTGCCTAGGGTTTGGGGCCAGCCATTACCTGGTCCATAATCCAGCCCCATTCACAGTTATACACCTTTTTCTCATCACCTGTTAAGATGACTCTACTATTTCCCTTTATACCATGGATTTGCGCTCCTGTGCCAATAAAAGTTACGTATTCCTTGTGTGGACTCTACCTCTGACATTACTCATTTATAAAAATAGGGAGAAAGTAAAAAACCACTGTTCCTCTTATTTATTTGCAAGAGTGGTGCTACTAGAATAGAAAGTTTTGCTGATCAAACTCATGGACTAACTTAAAGCTATAAGATTAAGTGCAGTCAATAAATAAGTGAGTTTGAGTTTATGTGACTCAGTCAACAAATATCTTGTGAGCATCTTCTGTGTGTTAGACATATTTGTGGGTGCTCAGTATGTCAGTAAATGCAACAGTTTCTGCTCCCCATGGAGCTTGCATTCTAGGGGAGGGTGAGAAGATTTGCTATTAGACGAGTGACTACGTACTGTGTTGGTTGGCAGTAGGGGGGCTAGGGAGCGCTGGGGAGGGGAGACCTTCAGAGAATGGTCAGGGAAAGCCTTACTAATAAGATGGTGTTTGACACAAAGCAAAGGAGTGAGCCATGTGGGTGTCTGGGGGAAGTATACTCCTGTGAAAAGGCACATCAAGGCCATTAGCCCTGAGTTGAGACCTACTTGGTGTGTTCAGGAAGCAATGTGACAAAAGTACAATGGTAGCAGATATGAACAAAGAAGTGGCGGCCAGGTCTAGATTATGAAGGTATCTGGATACCAGGATAGAAACTTTGACTTTAAGTAATATAAGAATACATTGGAGGATTCAGAGCATAACCTGACCTGTTTTTTTAAAAGGATTCCTCTAGCTGCTATCATAAAAATAACTTGGAGGGGGAGGGATAAGTGTGGAGTCAGGGAGACCTGTTGGCAGAATATTATATTAATTCAGAAGACAGATGAAACCTGTCTTGGACCAAGATGGTAGCAGTGGAGGTGGTGAATGATGGCTATAGTTAGATGGTACAGCCTAAGGGGTTTTCTCATTGAGTAGAAGTGGAATGTGAGAGGAAGAAAGAACTCAAGGATGCTCCAAGAGTTTTGGCTGATGCAGCTGGCAGGATGGAGTTTCACTTTGATGAGGTGGAGACAACTATGGAAAGACCTGTTTTGGAGAGAAAATAGGACTTCAGTCTTGGAAATGTTAAACTAGAGATGCCTCTTTGATACCTGAGTGGAAATAGTGGGTGGGCAGTTAGGTGAATGAGTCTGAAGTTCAAAAGAGAGGTCTGGGCTGATGGCGTAAAGATGGGAATCATCAACATCTGCATGGCCTTTCAAGCCGGGAGGGTAGATGAGATCACCAAGGGGGCAAAAATAGATAGAGAAGAGGCCCAAGGATGGAGCTCAGGGCTGTTGCCAGAGATGTTGAGGAGCTGGCAAATGAAACTAAGAAACGGTGGTGGGTGAATTAGGAAGAGAATAAAGGTAAATGGTGACCTGGATTGAAGAAAGTATTTCTAGAAAGAGGAAGAGATCATCTTTGTCAAATGTTGCCAAGAAATTGGAGGTCTGAGGACTGACCATTGGATTTAGCCAATGGTGCCCTGGAGTGGGGCTGCTGTGATGGAGAGATGGAGAGGTGGAGGGTCAACACCGAATGGGTTGTATTTCAATGAGAGTAAGACAAGACGAAATGACAACACTCTTTCAAGGAGTTTTGCTCTACAGGGAAAAAGAGTATGGGAGGCATAGATGAAGAAGAATGTGGGCTCAAAGGAGCCTTCTTCTAGAAATACTAGAGAATGTGTGAGGGCTTCTGAGAATGGTACAGAGACTGGGAGAAGTTGGTGAGGCAGGAGAGAGAAGAGACTGTTGCTGGACATCCGCAAGTTGGGGTGTGTGGATGCAATCTGAGCACAAATGGAGGATTGTCCTCATACGAGAGTGACGGCCCAGCCTGTGGGACCCATGGGTGGGCTGGAGCCTGTGATAGTAGGGTAGGGATGAGCCCTTCTGACTGCTTCTGTTTCCTCAGTGAAATGGAAGCAAGGTCATCCACCGGCAATGAGGAATGGAGGAAGAGGTGCTGGAAGTTTGAGGAGATAAAAGGTATAATATAATCCTCTGAGACGGTTCAAGAGCAATTAGTCTAGGAAATGCAGTTTGATTTCTGGTGACCTCCAAGGCCCTTTGTCATCTGAGGTCATGAATTGAAATCAAAACCAGACAGCATGGTCTTGTGTTTTTCTCCAGCATCTTCAACTGAGTTTGTAGAGGTACAAATACACAAAGTGTTGGGTTTCATCTCAGTTGGTGTTTCGGAAGAATGTGATTATAATTATGGAGAGTGCTATCTAAAACCTGGCCAAAGATGGAGGCGAAAGCCTGAGGTGGGTAAGAGGCAGTGGAAGGATGATAGGATCAAAGCAGTATACAAGAGTACCACGTTATGCTTTTATATGTTGGGTTCCTCTTTATAAATTCACCGAATTTGTAATGCATGATGAAAAGTTAGTATGTTAAAAAATTTTGCTTTGAAACATCCAGTATCATAGTAAAAAATTATCTGTCAGTGTTGCTGTTTATATTACAATCCCTTAAAGCAGGTTACAGTATATCTGGGAGAAACGTAAGAGATGAAAGGCATTACATATCCATAATGTAAGGCATTATGGATACGTCTGATGCCATTGACTGATTGGGAGGGATCTTCGTGGAGGCCAAGTGTGAGGTAAGGATCATCAGCCCGGCCTCCAGGGCTGAATTTGAAGATGCCGCTGATGCCTCGCCAGCCAAGGGAGCAACAGTTTTGGTCATGATAATAGAACTGGTGATGGGTAGAGTGTCTGGTCAGAGAGACAGAAACTGCTAGTTAAGGAGAGGGCAGCTGGGCATCTAGATCCTGAATGTGCCCAATCCAGGAGAAGCGAACTGGTAAGAATGGAGGACAGTGGGCAACGGGAATACCCATGTAAGAAAGGAGCAGGGTGGTAGGGCCATGTACTAGACAGAATGGGCTCTAAGGGACAGCAGAGGGAGCCCACGAGGAAGGGGAGAACCTGGGTGGGCCTCTTAGCCTCAGACACTCTCCCCGCCGTGGTCTGTGTTGGCTCAGGCATTGGGTAGGACCGAGTCCAAGGGTGCGGGCACGGACAGGTCCAGCTGTGCACTCTGGGAAAGGCAGGGGCAGAGGAAGCGGGGACGAGCTGACGAGGACCAGCTGCTGTCTTCCCCCAGAGCAGCTGCGGGGCCTAAATGCCAGCACACCATTTATACCATCCACGGCGCCATCATCCGTACGTAACACAAACCAGGACAGCGTGAAGGGGAACCACAGGCTCCCTTTCTTGGCCTTCCTGACTTTATTCTTGCCCAGGGCAGCTGCGTGGGGTGGGTCAGCGTCGTGAAGTGGTGACTCTACAGGGCATGAGTTGTGATTCGAACCCAGCCTTGGCACAAGAGCGTGGACGAGTCCCCTCGTCCTTGACGAGGGAATGGCAAGGCCCGTTCTCTGGGTAGCACGAGAGAGGAGCTATGGAAGCGTTCTTGGAGGTGCGATGGAAGGCACAGCTGGGAGGCTTCCGTGGTATGGGATACAGCAGCCCAGGCCTTGCCAAACGAAGGGAGGTCAGCACAGACTAAGCAGACCAAATCAAATCTCTGATGGTTGAGTGATTTTTTAAAACGATTGCAGGTCTCCGCAATTTAAAAGGACCGCCCACTGTGGCTGAAAACATTTTTCAGAGCAGATCAGATAAAGCCAAGTTAGAAACTGGTCGTCACTCTAAATCACGTGGTGTGCTATCAATGACCTAGATTTCCCCAGAAGTTTTCCCACAGGAAGTGAAAGGAAAACCACCGCAGCTGAGTCTTGATTTGTCAAGAGCAAAGAGATCAACACAGCATTAAAAGATTGCTCTTCTCTCAGCTTGCCCTAATGAATTGAGGTCCACTTAATTCAGAAGCCGGTGAGATGTGTAAATCACTCCTATAGAATACATGGTCAGATTTCAACCCCAGTTGCCGGCAATCTATAACGGCATCTGGTTACAACGTTCTTCTGTTAGCTTAGCAGACAGAATGCTCCGGTCACTGCTGAAGCCCCTGCTTTTTAATGCCTCACACTGTGAGGTCAGTATTTTTCCCATTTTCTGCCTCCACCTGAGAAGGTAGGGATGGAAAGTGGTATAAAAAGAGGGCTGGTCCTGAAGCAGAGACCCAGATGGCGCCTCTCATTTGCTCTATAGGATCTGGGGCCACCCAGAGTGGCCCAGGGCTGTGCTAGTTAGTCCCGGGCATCCTGGACCTTCCAAGAGGCCCATCAACTCTCGGGAAGAGCTTGGAGCCAAACGCTTCTCATCTGTCCCCTATCAGGCCTACAAGGTGGGGCAACAAACCGCATCCTGCAACCTAGTTGATGAAAAGGAGCCATGGTCACTGCAGGATGGTTCCTGAGGGTTCATCCCCCTGGGATCCTCCTTGTGGATCCCCCACCTGCTCTTACATCAACCTTATCACTCCCACATTCTGAACCCTTGGCCATGCAGCCTGCTTCGACCCACCTTTGGCTCTCTGGGTTTGTGTGACCACCCTGACTGGGCTTATTCACTCCCTGGCTCGCGCGCCCAGAGGTATAGGAGGAGTTTCAAGTGTCCTTGGTTACACTGCAGGGCTGCCAGGCCCACATCAGGACATAGTAGGTGAGCATAGTTCAGACAGAAGCACATGGCACACACTTGTAGCCCCACCTAAAATCTGCATGGTTCTGTTGCCCTGCTGTGCTGTGTGCACATGAAGTGTGAACACATAGGTACTTTTGTGTGCTCTTGCCCTACAGTGTCAATGACAGTGTTTGCAAGTGAAGGAAAATCTGGTAACATAAAAATACAGGCCTGGAAAACCTTTAAGGGTAATTGTGGGAGGATCCTGAGGCTCTCGATGCTGTATCTGAAGAACCTTGGAACAGCCAGGGGTAAAGATGCGATATTTGGCCCTAGGAAGAAGGGAGCTTCCTGTCGCTGGCAGAATTCATTCATTCTCATAATTTACTCATGTGCAGAGTACATATTGGTAGCTACTGGGTGCTGGGGACTTAAGGACAGCCCAGTGGAGTAGGTGGACCATGAGTATTCCGTAAGAGGGGAGCATGTGCTCTTGTCCATCGTCACAAACTAGTAAGTGGCAGGACTAGATTGAACACATGTCTATCTGACATTGACTTGTCCGTCAACCATTAAACTACATGACTTCACAAGCATTTCCCTGTAACAAAATGAAAGGGTAGGAGATAGGATTAGTGAGAAACAGTGACAGAAAGGTGGACCCCGGGTGTTTGCTAGGTAAGGGGTTTAGCTCTTATCCTGTGGGTAATGGGAAGCTCTCGGGGAGTGATCTAATTGCATATGCACTTCTGAAAAAGTTCTCCACTGTGGTACCGAAAGTAATGTGAGTTGGGAAAGAGAGGGGGGCGCAAGGCAGGAAGAGCACCGAGAGGTGGTTTCAGTGATCTGGCGACGAAGTGGTGATTGCCTGAAGTAGGAGAGTAGCTATGGAGATGGTGAAGAAGACTGGACACGATGCTTAAGAGGTTGAATTCTCAGACCTTGGAATGACTGAATAAGATGGGAGAGGTATGGAGAAGTACAGGTGCTAGACAGGTGTCTGGCAAAGATAAGTGGGTGGGCTGTTGGTACTCATCAGGGTAGGGAACGTAGGGAGAGGGAGATATTGGGGGAGAAAGTGATGAGTTTATTTTGGACGTGTTAAGATCATGATGCCTTTGGGAAATACATGTGAGGTGCCTGGTAGGACATATAGGTGTAGAACTCGGAAAGGAGATCTCGTACGGGGATCTTAAAGCCCTGCATATAATCATAACTGCAGCTGCAGGAGTGATTGAAGCCACCTAGGCAGAGAATGTAGAGTGTGAAGTCAACCCGATGAGTCACATTTAAGGGATGAGAAGGCCAGCGAGGTAGGCGAGTAAGCAGGGAATCCGGGCAGGCAGGAGGTTCTTGTTTCAAGTGTCCTTGGTTACACTGCAGGGCTGCAGGGCTGAAAGGTTCTTGAAAGAAGAACCTTTCAAGAAGGAGGGAGTGACGCACAGTGGTGAAGGCTGACAGGTTAGGAACGCAATTTCTGGAAATAACATGATTGAATACACCAGCTGGAAGGTCATGATGGCCCTGACGGAATGGGAAAGCCGGTTAGAGTAGTGAGATGTGGAGCTGCGCGGAGAGGAAGTGAATGAGAGGAAGACTGAATGAAGCCCTTCTCTCCCCAAATGGTGTGATTGTGAAAAAAAAAAGAGAAGTGGTGAGTCTTTGGCCACAGAGGGCATCAGGGTTATAAGGACAGCTGTTTTAATTGAGAGGAAGCCGGAATTCTGCAGAACAGGAAGGGGATGACAACAGAGAAAGAGGGGAACACTGCAGATGAGTGGAAGGAAACTTGATGGCACGTGGTCTCTGAGAGGTCATGAAATGACATTCAAGGCACTGGTGATTAGCTTTTTTATGTATAAATGGAAAAAACAAAACCAAATCAAAATCCCATATTGAGTTCCTACATGAGCTAAGCCTAGGGTTGTGCTGGGGAGGGATTATCTTCTACTGACCCTAGAGAATTGACAAAGAATAGGTACAGAGATTGCGGGACAGTGTTGAGAGCCCCCCCTGAGGCTGCGGACCACAGATTGTTGGTTCGCATTCTCTTGCAAGGTGTGAATGATCTTCTCCAGAATGGGCTTTTAGTCTTGGGAAATCAGGATGAGCGCCTAACCCTGGTTTGGGATTTTTCTGGATGGGTAGAGATCAAGGTTATCTGAGAGGAGGCTGTCGAGGGCACTGTGGGAATGACGGTTGGATGACTCATGCTCACAAACACTGAGGTCACCCAGCATGATGGTGGGATTGGATACGGATACTGGGAGCCAAGGAATGAAGTCATCATCAGTAGGAATGAGGAGGTGACTATAAGAGCAGTTGGTGACAGAGATGATAGGATGATAGGGTAGAACAAGGGAATAAGTGAGACTTTTTCCAGGAGGTCAGAGGAGTTGTAGTCTGGAAGCAACATTAAGAAGTAAAAAAATTGCCAAACCCACTTCCTGTTCCTAATACAGTCTGGTCTTTAAAAAAGTCCTATTTTTAAAACTATTCCATACTGTTCACTTAATCGGAAATTGAACTGACAACTACCGGTTTTCCTGGAGACGCTACCAATACCTTAAAAAGAGCTGTAGGAAGTAGCTCATTCTCAGCTTTATTCAACCAGATTTACTCACCTCTACTGAATTTTCCAAATCAGTGCATCCATATTTTAAGGAATAAATCTTAGGTGCAAGAAATGGTGGGAGTTAAATGACATGCACCATCACAGTCATCTTTTAATCAAGCAAACTAATCGTATAGCTCTCTGATTAAAATTTAGACGGCAGTGGACACTTAAAAAGTGAAAACATTCCAGTTAGCACTTTTGTGGCTGTTTGACTGACACGTGGGCACAGTGGCTGGCCTTCTGGTCTGGTCTGAGGCTAATTTTGAACTAGGAATATCACATACGCTCCCGTGATGTCCTCTGACCTTTAACACACGCTTGGCTTCCGAACCTGCCTGTTAGGCTAAGAGTCGTCAGACCAGAGAAAGGTAGATAGCTGCATATCACAGAGGTAGCAAATTTTGTCTTAAAAAAAAAATCCCCTCAGACCTCTATAATTAAGGAGTTCATAGCTCTATTACTTAGATTTTTTTAAATCCAAAAAAAACAAAAGCAAAAAAACCCCCCAAGAAAACATAAAACCCTGCCAAACACTCAGGCTAATGAGGATGATACAGGCTTGTGTATATTTGCGGTGGAAGTAGTTCCTCTGGTAAGCCATCTGGTGTATAAGGGTTGAAAAACGAAATCCAGAAAGCAAAAAGTTGGTCGCCTCAGAGCCTGCAGGGGTGCTCAGAACTCCTCAACATCATAGTGATGACCACTGAAAGTTTTGTGACTTGAATTAAAGTGAGGAAGGTAGCGGGACAGCTGTATTTCATTTCTGCTTGGAAACGGGGCCCTTTTGTCTGTTCCAAATGTTCTTGGCCCCCTCCCTCCATTTCGTGGAGTCTGGTTGTTAGTGGAAAAGTAGTTGTTGAAATATAGGTTCACTCTTGCTGAGCCTGCCACTCATCAGGATTTCTGGGGGACCTTTGGGTATTGAATTTAAGATAGCGAATCTTGTTTGTGATATGTGGCAAGGTAAAGAAATCATTCAGCAGACTGACCACGTGTTCATCTGTGACTTCATTCATAGAAATGCATGGATTCCCCAGGTTAAGGGCTTGCTTCCCAGTTATCCAGGAACACAAAAGGGTGTAGCGCCGCCTAGTGGAGATGACTTATTGGCGTGTGTTCCGCCTCTTTTTTTTTTTAATTAGCAAGCTGTTAGAAAATACGCTAGTGAGTGCATTTATTAAATCTGGATAGCCATGAAACAAAAAGGTATAAATAAGCCCTTCAAAAAATTTTAATTGACTATACAATCTTTTTTTTTTTGTTAAAGATTTTTTTGTATTTATTTGTCAGAAAGATAGAACACAAGCAGAGGAGCTCCAGGCCGAGGGAGAAGCAGGTAGAGGCAGAATCAGGCAGAGGGAGAAGCAGGCTTCTTCCTGAGCAGGGAGCCCGATGCGGGACTCAATACCAAGACCCTGGGGCCATGACCTGAGTTGATGGCAGATGGGCGCTTAACCAACTGAGACATTCAGGCATCCCAACTACGTGTCTTTTAATGGTGAAAATAATGACTTTGAACCACAGTGTCTTGTAACTACAGGGGCTCTGGGGTTCATAATATGGAAACCAAAGTTATAGTTACTTCTGAGTAAAGGGAGAGGGGTTGAGATTGGGATGGGACACAGGGAGAGGCTTCTGGAAGTGACTGTCAAGTTTCATTGATTTTAACTGGGCGGTGGTTATAAGGGTGTTTGCCTTATAAGAATTCATGCATCAACATTGATTTTATGGTCTTTTCTGTGTCTATATCTAATAATAAAAAAGGAGAAAAATATGGAAACTTTTGACCAACGTACCACAACCTGAATTTATAGCCCTTTTTAAGAGAAACCTCAAAAACGCTAAGGGTTATATGGTTTTGACACTTTATTTCATCATATTTTCAAAATAAGGCTTAGGTACTGGCAAATACTTGCATCCACAGACTTGGTGGCATCATCCAAACTGAATATGTTGTCTACCTCAGTAGATGTATTGTGCTTTCTAGTAGACTGTGTATTTTTGTCCTGTCATGTATTTGAATCTGAGTTTTATATTCTCTGTGGCACAAACATTCCCTTTCTCAGCCTCTCCAAGAAGTCCAAATTCAGTAATGCTTCTGGTTGCCATGGAAATGGCCATTTAGGTTATAAGTTCATTTTTGTAACCAATCAGAGCGAGAAACTAACAATTACTTAGGAAGACATCTGCCTTTTAGAGAAATCCTTCACAGAGCCCCAAATTCAGAAAAATTATACTTTGTTTTCTAAGTGAGACGTGGACAGGTGCATTAGTAATGCTGAAACATCTGACTGCCTTCTCAAATAGGGAAAACTCTTAGCCTTTTACAAGGAGAAATTATTTCTGAGTGATATAAGTGATGGCAAATCAACATTGGATTGTAATATTAAATCGAACATAGTTTAATGCTGAGTTATTCAGTCGTAACTAAATTTCTTCAAGACACGATGCATTTAAAAATTCACCTTAAAGAAAATCTCAAAAAAAAAAAAGCTTTCATATAATCCAGATGAGGAATGAGAAAGAAACAATGAAGTTGAAAGGCCCAAATTGATTCCAGAAGCCCTTGCCAAGTTTCCGTAATGTCTCATTAGCTGTCTGTGGGGGAGGGAAGCTGGGGAAAAGCAAGGATTCTTTTCTAGGCTCTCAGGGTAGGAAGTGAGATTTCGATCTGGTCAGTGTGGTCTTGTACCTCCATTTGTGTCTTCTACCTTATCCTGGACAGATCTGCTCCCCCCTCCCCCTCAAAGGAAGAAGATACAATGACAGCACTCATCCCAGGGGCAGCTCCTCCTACACCCATCATAGACCACTACCCACCCCCTCGTGGTTTGGATACACACACACATCCTTCCGCAAAGACTGAATTACATGCACGCGCGTGTATTGTGTATATGTAGCTGGGGGGTTTGTGTGTGTTCCTCTTCTCATTCTTCATCGCACAGCGTATCTAGAGATTAGCCCCTGAGTTGGAATACACTACCCTTATTCATTAGGCATTGTGAGACCACTAACTATCAAAAAATAAGCTTTTTAAATTTTTTAAAAATTTTTTCAGTGTTCCAAGATTCATTGTTCATGCACCACACCCAGGGCCCCATGCAGTACATGCCCTCCTCAATACCCACCACCAGGCTCACCCAACCCCCACCCCCTCCTCTCTAAAACCCTCAGTTTATTTCTCAGAGTCCACAGTCTCTCATGGTTCATCCCCCCTCTGATTTCCCCCAATTCACTTTTCTTTTCCTTCTCACAATGCCCTCCATGTTATTCTTTATGTTCCATATGTAAGTGAAACCATATGATAACTGACTCTCTCTGCTTGACTTATTTCAAGTCAGCATAATCTCCTCCAGTCTCGTCCATGTTGGTACAAAATTTGTCCTTTCTGATGGCTGCGTAATATTCCATTGTGTATATGGACCACATCTTCTTTATCTGTTGAAGGGCATCTCGGCTCTTTCCACAGTTTGGCGATTGTGACCATTGCTGCTAGGAACATTGGGGTACATGTGGCCCTTCTTTGTATTGCATGTGCATCTTTGGGGTAAATACCCAGCAGTGCAATTGCAGAATCATAGGATAGCTCTATTTTTAATTAAAAAAATAATGCTTTTAAAAAACATGACAATTGAAATGAGAGCATCTGCCCAAATAAACATGAAATAGAAAGTTTCTTTAAAAGCATTGTTTGTAATAATAAAAAATTAGGAACAAGTCAATTGGAAAAAAAGGCAAATGATTGAATACGGTATGTTCACAGTATGGAACATTTTGCCGCAGCTTAAATTGTAAAGTCGATCTGTAGGTACTGATGTGAAAAAAAAAGTCTGTGTACATGCGCATGCCTTATGTAAATACATAAAGAAGGGGCTAGGAATTTGAGATTTGGTCTTTCCTGTTAGGATTTGGTCTTTCCCTATTAGGATTTTAAAATATCAAAATGGTGTTCATATAATGCTCAAGTTAATAAATGCTGTGTCAGCCAAATTGAAACATCTTTGGAATTGACTTTTTAAAAGTTATCTTATACCACCTGGGGGTAAATATACCAACATGGTTGAAATTGAAATGGTAACCTGAATTCTCATTGGACCTTTTCAGCTCAGGATGTTTTCAAAGGAGGACTTAGGGGGAGGATCCCCTCGTGTGTGTCTGTCTAGGGTACTCCAACGTGTTGGTTGATGGCTTAGTGCTCAGTCTCTATCTCCTCCTGCCCACCGTTAGCTTAAGCTCCCTGAGTAGGGAGGTGAGATGATCAAGGGCCAACCCATCTCAGTGTTTCCTGGGTCCTTAAAAGCAGATGCTGTCTTACTCTAACATTTCTTATTCAAGATACCACCAGCCCCAGAGAGTCATTGGGAGGGACTCACCAAAGATGCTGGCAATGCTAGCTATTCCTTTGTCACTTGAATTCTGGCTTGTGAACAGATCTTTTGCCCAAGACATGGGAAACCTCAAAAGTCTCCTTGAGTTGTCACCTTTGGAGGGATCCCTGGAGTGCCCAGAGAAAGTGGAGCCACACTTTTTCTCTGAATAGCTTTTTGCACAATGTATACCAGTGGCTTTGTAGACCTGGTTTTCATTGTGGAAGTATTCTCTCCGGGGGCAGCCATGGAAGCCACCTGCACATTTCAGTTAGAGCAGCATGCTGGAACTCATTTACTTGTTTGCTGCCTAACGACTGTCCCAGCTGGGCTCCCAAGGACCCCCAGGAACTTCTAGATAGAACACAGCACCCTGATATTAGCCTGTGAATTCAGTCTATATACATCACCTCAACCTCAAATCATTTCTAAGTGCTCTCCTGTCACTGCACCAGGCATGGATACCCATTTCCAACTTCTATGGAGCTGGCCGCCTTGTGAGCTGCTGGGTGGAAACAGGCACAATCCAAAGCAAGGCCACTAGACGTCTCAGTCGGTAGAGCAGGTGCTGCATAATATTCCTTGAATGGCTGAATGAACAGACATTCATATAATCTGGTAAGTGAATAGGTCCCCTTCCGTTACGGAGCTCCTAGGACCCACGTCATTTAGAAACCTCTCAGAAGGGGCACCTGGGTGGCTCAGTTGTTAAGCGTCTGCCTTCGGCTCAGGTCATGGTCCCAGTGTCCTGGGATCGAGCCTCAAATCTGGCTCCCTGCTCAGCAGGAAGCCTGCTTCTCCCACTACCATTCCCTCTGCTTGTGTTCCCTCTCTCGCTGTGTTTCTATCAACTAAATAAAATCTTTAAAAAAAAAAAAAAAAGAAAGAAACCTCTCAGAGGTTGTTGTATATCCATCCATTCATGGATTCTTTCAACAAAGGTTGATTAAGTACACACTCTGTGCCAGATACAGTGCTCAGTGGTGGGGATATAATGGTGAAAAAGGCCATCATGGACTTCAGAATTCTGGGATAGATGTAGGGTGTTGTGTAACCCCAATGAATTGGTCTCGATGTTTCTCCTGTGTTCACTCATTAGCAAAGGACTGTTAGCACCTGCTGAAGACCGCCAGCCCTACTTTATCTTCATCTCCTCCCTGGATATGACTCTTCCTAAGAGGGAGCCCATTCTCTTAGGTACCTTTGTAAATGGATCTCCTTGTGTCAAAAAATAAAGTGCCTCCGATTCCATTGCTTGTAATGGGCATTTGGGACCAAAGGCATTTTATTTTATTTTTTTAATGAAAAAATAGTTTTTCTTAAGTTAATGTTTTTTCTTCTAGACCTGGATGCCCTTCTCTTACTCATTCCCTGCCCATGCAGCTAATCAGATTTGAAGGGTAAAATAACACCAGACTCATCATCGAATGTTTCATGAGAAATGTATTATTAGTTAGAAGCCTGGGGTTCTAAGAAATAGAGACCAGATTGAGCTAGCTCAAGGAAAAAGTGGTGGGGGTTGTTATGATAAGGATGCAGGGGTGTCTCACAGAATCAGAAACAGAGATGTGACTGGGCCTAAGGAGAGCATTAAATTTGGAAAGCAGAAAGTCCCTGGAATCTTTTCTCTGTCTTTTCTCTTCCTATCTTCTTCATCCATCCATCTCCTTTACTTCCCTCTTTCCTCTCCCCTCCTTTCTCTCTCTCTCTCTCTCAATATCTCTTTCTCCCTCAATATCTCTTTCTCTTCTTAGCTTCATCTGCTTTTCTGATGCATGTGGTCAATCAAATATGGTGGCCTCACAGTTTTTAAGTTTATATGTTGTAGGCCCAGCTGCATCAAAGAGACTCCCTTCAAATCAGGTGTGGTCAGGAGCCAGAGAACTAGTGTTTCAAAGTGGCTCCCAGGATTCACTCTTCTGGATGTGGGTTAGCTTCTAGAGAAGTGGAACATGTATGCCCAAAGGTATCTAGTATGGCTGGGTCTGCACACACACAGTTACACTTACAGTGCATATATCAAAATCCCTTTAATGATGGCTATACATTTAATTGGAGATGGTCAGGTGGGCCCTACCCTGAACCCATGTGAGAGGACATGGCTCTGACAGGAGCGGCAGCATTCAAGGGTTCGTGTGGGGTTCTAGGAACAGCCCTAAGTTCCTGGATCCATGGTGGATCCGTGACTGGAAATAACTCAGGAGTCTTGGACAAGTCCTTGTCTTGGCTGAACCTTCGGAGAAGTACAACAACCTTTACTGAGTACCTACCTAATGATGTGCTGAGTACTTTATCCTCATCATCTCCGTTAATCCTCACTCCAATCTTCCAAAGTCAGTAGTGTCATCAGCATTTTATAGATCTTAAAAAAAACTTGAAGTTCAGAGATTTGGGGGGATTTGAATTGGATCACTTATTTAAAACACAGTAAGCCAGGATTTGTGTTCTCCTCGGCATCTACGTTTGTTTCTTGATTTGTTTTGTCATGGCAACCTACTAGGCTATCTCCTAATTAATAAGGAGACACATCACATTCATTCCAGTTTTCCTAAAGTAACAGACCAAAATGATTTCTATTTCTATTCCTTGAGTTTACATGCCAGGTAGGGAATGGCTATGTGTATCTCTTCGGGATTCATCCATGCATGAAACTCCTCAAATCAGCACAATACTGTACAACCTAGTTCTGTTTTGCTCATCAAGAGCCAGCCAGTGATTTACTGACAATCCAGACAAGTGGCCCATTCATGTGAGTTCATGATTTGTGAGTGATAGGACACTTCCCTGCCTAGTTTCTACCTCATTTCAAGTGGGCTTTATAATGTAAAAGTGATAGGTGTACAAATAACTCTTTTGATAGGAGTGCAGCTGTACCATCAGTCAGATATTTTTATTTGACATTTATCATTCTTTCACAAAATGGGAATTCATTTCATGAAGAAGAGTTCACACAGAGAAATTGCACTTTGGGTTTTCTTAAGAAATGGAGAGTGTTGTGACATTGAGTTCATGGGTTCACCTTTTCTGACCCTATGGAAAGAATAATATCAGTACTTGAATCTAATAATGGAAAGGGGTAAAGTGAGTCTTCGAAACAGACCTAAAATAAGTTCAATTTACTGTTGCTAGAAAATGGATCTCAAAAGAGTGCTCCTGAAAGGTGATGATGTGGCGATGGGGTGTACAGGTTTTTCTGTGGACTCTTTGATTCCAGTTTATCAGAAGAGATGGAAGAAATATGATTTATTTTATAATGCTTTAGTTATTGACTACATAGGAGTTTCTGCTTCAGCTCTTGTTCACAGCCACAAACTAGCATACAGAGGAAATATTGTTTACTGATTGGAATAATTTTTTTAAGAAAGTGAAAATTCCCTATGGCTAAACTTAGTTATTTGGGTAGGCTTCTTCCCCCAGATGCCCACCGCACTTCTCCATTGGTCTGGAGAGCACACACCATGTTGTGTCACCCTCTCCTAGGAAGCCGTATGGCCATCCTTTCCCAAGAGGCTTTCCTTTGCATCCAGATGTGTCTTATATCCACAGCACTTGGTGCATCTGTTATCTCCTCACCTGCTTTCCTCTATTAGACTGTGAGTACCTTGAGAACTAGGAGAGTGACCTATTTATCTTGGTTTCCCCAGCACCCTGGAGCGAAGGGCACAGCATGTTGTAGGCTCTTGTGGCCAATGTAATTCAAGGCATGTTGGGACTGCCCTGCTCACTGTGGATGGAGGATAAAAACAGAGGTTTCTAAGTTCCCCACCTGCCACAAAATTCTGGGCTGTGAAAATATGAAGTGTTCCTTTCTGCATACACAAAGTCTTCCATTTCACAGTCTTAGGACTGAGATGACCAGATTTGCTTGGCAATCCTGTCCACTTATAAGAATCAATCCAGCAATCAATTAGTAATTTTTAGAGTTAGTACGAAATAAGCCTTGATTTATAATTTGATCGTGCAAATGTTTGATGAGTTCGATTAGGCAAACAAACAAAAACTGGAAAGAAAGACAAACTTGAAAGGAGAAAGAATGACCTATTTGACTTGTGTGAATGATTCTTCATGAGTCTATGTCCCGGTGGGTATGGAATGTGAGACTGATGAATTTACCAGAATCTACTGGCTTCTGTTTATGATTTTAGTGTTTAAAGATTTGGATATGTTCTTCATGCCTCATGGCCCTTAAGCGCAAGCCACATTTCTTTATCTGGTGGAAACAAAGAAGCCATGCCTGGTTCACAGAAGGAGAAAGAAAGTGGTGACTGCACGCGAGACACTGTGTTGGAGGCTTTATGAACATGTTAAGGGATTTAATGGGCAATTTTGGTGATAGATGATTTTCACTTGATACACTGGTTACAAACTGGATGCGACGTCCTTGCAGATGCAGAATTTGTTCTGCACATAGACTTCAGGGTTGGCAGGCTTAGTGAGCTCGTCATGTGTGTCAGCGGAGCTGAAGGAAGGGCGGGCGAGGGCCTGGTCCCCTCACCAAACCAAGAGCTGCAGCTGATGTCTGACCAACAAAACTCATCGAAACCCAGGATTCTGACCTTGGTTTGGCTGCCGGCTGGGGTTGAGTAAAGCCTTTTCACGCCTGCCTTGCCTACCTCAGTTAGTGAGGGGTGTGGGGTCCGGGAGGGAACTGTTAAGGTAAAGGAAGACCAGCAGCAGCCAGGCAATGGTTCCTTTCACTAAGGAGACTAGAGTGTGTTTACTTAATTGTAACTGAAAAGCCCCAGCCAATAGTTTCAAAGCTGGGTTGGAATAACAGAATGGCCTTGGGGGAGGGAGAGAGAGAAGAGGATGCTTGGTTTTTCGTGTGGGCTCTACGCTGTGTATTGTGTTTAATCCTCGTGGCGGTCTGAAGTGGAGGGGACAGTCCTCTCTGGTTCACCAGCCACGCCTCGTGGGCTGTAGAAGGCCACACCATCAGCCGGATGGAGTCTAGACCAGAACCCGGGCCCGTCTCTATTCAGAGTCTTGGTTTTGCCACTATTGGCAAAGATTGAAGGCCAGGGGAGACTCGTGCGCTCCCGCAGATGTCGTCGGAACCCCGGTTTAGGGGTTGTGTGTCAGGAGAATGGGTCGATTGTGAGTCTCTGGGTCCCCAGAGCCTTGGAGGGAAAAAACCTGGGTCTGGGAGTTGGAGCTGTTCCGCCGGAGGTGCAGGGTTCAGTGGGGGTTTCCAGTGCCTTCTTTCCTCTGGTGGATAGCTATAACTGCCCCCACCCCCACCGCAGAGGATCGCTCGAGCCTGTGTGCACACGTGCACACACACACTCGAATACGAGGCCCTATTTCCTCCGTGGGGGGGCCCCTGTCCTTCCCCCTTCCCACCCACAGCAGTGTGGGCCTCTCTGTGGCAGGACCTGGCCTTGTATTAGGGCCCTGATGTAGATGGACTCCTTACCCTGGCCCCGGAGAGCGGGCCTCCTTCATCTCTAAGCCCCTGTGGTTCCTAGCACAAGGCTGATGAAGCTGCCTCAGGGTCTGGGGTGATTTTTGATGAGTAATGTAGGCGACCTCTTGGCACCCATGTGCCACCATCTGTCCCATGCTGTGGGTGCCTCTCCAATGAGGCTGGACAACTTCTTAAGATCGCAATGAGAACGTTCCTAGCAGAGTCAGAAACTTCTGGGAGCTGTTTGTAGGCCCTTAGACAGTAGTCTGCTTTGTGGACTCGTCCCCAAGTTAGTGACAGAGGCAGTGAGAGGAGCAGAATAAAATCGACAATGCTACACACCCTTTGAGGAGTTCATAACTGATACCACCCTGCATTTCTTGATGATCGTTGGGAAACATTAAGGGTTGCAGTGCTTAAAATAATCCATTCCTCTGATGAGCCGACTGTCTAAGTCAGTATGGAATTCTCTCTTTTTGATGGCTGAACTAGTCTTTTTTTGTCTTGGTAAAGGAAATGATCTAAAAGCTCCTTGTTTTGGGTGACTTGAACTGTCAATTAAATTTTAAAAGCCAATTATTTTTAAGCAGTAGAGCCTTACAAATTCTAAAGTTGCAGATGGGAGGCCAACCAACCATCCGAAGTGTAAAGATTTCCTTTTTTGGGGGAGCGCTCGTAGATTCTTTCCATTTTTTTCCAGTGCCCCACCCCCTCCCCCAGACATAAGGGAAAGCTCACCAACTGGCAAAGTTGAACAGGTGTAAAGGATTCGGCGCATGAAGAAGCAAGACCCTGACCTCTCATGGGAACAAGAGCAGGGAGTGCTGGTGCGGGGCAGTTTTGGCTGCATGGAAGGTTCTGGAAGTGCTCCAGGCTTCAGGTTCGGCAAGTGTCACTGGCCGAGTTCGAATCCCACCCAGTTCAGTGGCTTGCTAGTATGTACACATGGCCAATTACTTAATATTTCTAAGACTTGGTTCTACTCTCTCTGAAATAGGTTTATGGTAACCATACTCACTTTGTAAGGGTGCTGTATTGCGAGGAGCAAATGAACCGTCTGTGTGAGTAGGGTAGCACAGTGCTGGGCTCACACTTGATGCTCAATTGATGTCAGTTATTAGCTCTTTGGAGCTTTCTTACTTCAGTCTCGGGGGCTACATTAATCCTTCTTTCCTGCCAAATGGTAATCTGAGGCCAATTGCCATTTTCAAAAGAAATTTTCTTCTTCTTTTTTTTTTTTAATTAAGAAAAATGTACCTAGGAATCGAATTTCTGATCT
Organism: Procyon lotor; assembly: GCA_028646535.1. Lineage (NCBI taxonomy): Eukaryota > Metazoa > Chordata > Mammalia > Carnivora > Procyonidae > Procyon > Procyon lotor. Next base: position 58,320,858 of record CM053615.1, read on the forward strand.
AGTTTCCATACCCTAACAGAAAAACCCAGATACCTTAAAAGAGTTTCCACGAAACACAGATTTCTGATCTAGGAAATTCCTCATCAGGAGTGATGAAGAGCTTTTGCAAGCCCCAGAGTTCCTTTATGCCAACAAAACCATTCCCTGGTCACAGATCATCTGACCCAGTTTCACTATGGTTCTCAAATGGTTAGAGCTTGTTTAAAAGGCAGGTATCAGAGCCCCATCCCCAGAGAGGCTAACGGGGGCCTGGGAATCTACACTTAACAAGAGCCAGTCTAACTCTGAAAAGGCGGTATATTGCCCTCTGCCTCTGGGTTCCCCTCATCCCTGCGGCCCCTGTCTCCCCAGGGCAGGTGCTCTGTGGTCTTTCTCCTGATGGAAGAAGACGTACCACTCCCCTAAGGACAAGCTGTCTCACCTTTTAAAATCGACTTCCCAACCGAGTATTGAGCACCTACTGTGTGCTTGGCACCATGACAGGCCTGGAGTTGACAATGATGAATTCAGCAAGGCCCGTGCTGATGTGGAGCTCGGAGTCCAGCTGAGGACACCCTCAGAAGAGGGCTCCCATCTATAATGAAGGTGCTCACAAAGGATCGTGAGGTCAGCGCTGGCCCAGACCACCCCAGCCCCGCAAGGCCCCTCCACAGGTTCCCGTTTGTGGTCTGTGGGCTCACGTAGTTTGAAGACTCCCTTGAGCATCAAGGAATGTTCCAAGCATGACTCATTCCGGGAGTTGTTGGTATATATGACAGGACAATTAGTCATTGTGTGGGAATGCCCAACACATCAGAGGATATTGAGCGTCTCTGTCCTCCCAACACTGGATGACAACTGTGCCTCACCCCATCACTGTGACAGTCTGAAAAAGAAGCACTACCATGGCGGGATGACACTGCCCCAGGTGGACGGCCTCCCTCCAGTTTAGCTCTTTCTCACTCCGTCTACAGCTCTGTCCCTTCTGAAGTGACCTCCTCCCCCCAGGGACGCGCTTTCTTGGGACTGAGTTTGACAGTGTGCAAGGTTGATATGCTCTAAAATGCAAATAGGTTGACACAGTATCCACCAGGGGGAATGAAGAGTCATTGCATGACTGAGAGAAACCAGTTGAGATGAAGAGGGTCCTTAAGCACTTGTAATTTTTTCCTATAAAGAAAAGTCATTTTATTTTTTTCCAGTGATGGGCAGATGAAAGTCTTCGGGGTGCCTTAGTGAGTAAATATGACTTATAATCATATAAATGATAATCAGCATTTCTCAGGATGTAAAGCTGTACAGGGTCTGAGGCTGATCCTTAGTGCTGCGAGGAGCAGGGCCAGGCTGGGGGGCTTGGAGAAAAGAGGGGCCAGCCTGAGACCCTGCCTTGCAGAGCGTCTCAGTTCTGCCCAGGATCACCACACATGGAAACCAAGCCGAGATGATCGCTTTTGTCCCCTGAATGTCACCCCATGCCAGGCACCGTGCTGAGCGCTGAGAAGGACCTCTTAAGTCCTCACAGCAACCGAAGCTTTTGAATTTTGCCATTGGGGAAACTGAGGCTTAGCAGCCAGCGTCAGACGGCCAGGAAGAGTGGAGGTGGGATTCGTTCAGGTTGTTCAAATCCAGAGCCAGGACCCTGGACCACTGTACCATCTGCCTTCTCACCCATCTTTTGCTAGATTCATCTCTTTTATTATTCATTATAGATTCAGTCTGATCCCCCCTCATCTCAAATTCTTCAAAGATGAGCAGCACTTCTCATACAAACCCTTTGTTCTTATGCTGGGGGAGCGGGGCGTCTCTGCTTTGTTGCTTTTGCTGTTTCCTTTTTGTCTCTTTTTCTTTGTGAGACCTGAGACCCCACAAATCCTAGACGAGACCATGGGCAGTAACCCCTCCAACATCGGAGGGGCCCCGCTGAGATGGCTCGGCTGTCCCTGTGCCATGGTGCCTGCTGCTCTCACCGCTCAGATTTGGGCCTTGTGGAAGCTGGCACTTAATTTCAGCAGTCTGATAGATGACAAGTGGCAGAGAAACACGCTGGCAGAGGAAGAGGGACAGGGGAGGGTGACATAAAAGAAAGGCTAGCGCTGGCGTGGAGAGACCTGGGTTTAAACCCAACTCTACCATTTACCCACTGGGTGACATCGTCCATGCTCCAGTTCTCTGGGTCTGTTTCTCGTTCACGTGTGAAACTGGGACAGTGTCATCCACTTTCCTAATAGGGCTCTTGTGATCATTCAGAGCAAGGAGACAGACGCATCTGAAGAGAGACAAACGCACCTCCCCCCCCCCCCCCCCCCCCCCCCCCCCCCCCCCCCCCGGGGATAAACAGAACAATCCTTAGGAGTGGTGGTAGGACATTTGAGCATTTCTATTTATTTTGTCCTTAGTAGGAAATGAAGCTTCACTAATATTTAATATAAGGATTGCCCCTGATATCCACAGCATGCTGTGTGTCCTAGGCATGTCCCAAAAGGAAAGACGGAGTTCTAGAAGCGGAGGGGGGGGCAGCTATGTCTTCACTTAGCACGTTGTACTGTTTTCCAGTTCATCTGTGCAGGTGACATGGGCTCACAGAGCTCATTATTCATTTTAAACTGCACCAGACTGAAGATGTAACTTAAAAAAGGTTTTTACACAGACACTATGAATTAAAAGCTAAAATGAGGGGTGCCTGTATGGTTCAGTCGGTTGAGCGTCTGCCTTCGGTTCTGGTCATGATCCCAGGGTCCCAGGATCAAGCCCCACATTGGGCTCCTTGCTCAGTGGGGAGCCTGCTTCTCCTTCTCCCTCTGCTGCTCCCCCCTGCTTGTACTCTCTCTCTGTGTCTCTCTGTCAAGTTAAATAAATAAATGCACGAATGAATGCTATATGAATAGTATCCACATAGACCAAAAAATGGCAGAGCTAACATTTGAAGTCAAGCTAATCTTGACTTCCGGGAGGATTTTTTTTTTGTCCGCTTCAGCCAGATATTAAAAACAAAGACATGCGAATCATATTTGATAAGAGGTTGGCCCCAAGTGGTTAAAAATGATCAAGAAGACTTTTTGAAGTAAAGATTTATATCTTCTCTCATGAAGAGTTCTATTTGTTCACCGATTTAACAGATTGCTTGTTTCATCTACAAATTATCCATTTTAAATGCCCATTTCATGCATATCCTATAATGTACACGTTAATTCAGTGGTACATATATATTATGTTTGTCTATTATTTATGTACATGCAGATGGTACCTACTGAAAATATTTTATAGATAAAGGTGTGTGAAAAAATCTGAAGGCCTCTGTGTGTAAAAATGTGCAGAGCCTGGCATAAATGTTAATTTCCACCCACTTTCCCCCTGGACTGGATTCCGTGGTGCTGAAGTGGGCCTTGGCGATGGAAGGAAAGGTCGGTGTGATTTCCGGAAGGGGGTGCGTCTAAAGCTAACAGCTGTGCTCCCCTGGGCCTGGCCCTGTGCCAGCTGCTCACGCTGAGCAGGGACACGGCCAGCTGGCTGCCTATTCAGGGTCCACTTCTGTCCCCACTGGGCATTTGTCTCAACCCTGGCGTTTAACCACCAGACACAGCCACGGAGACAAGCTAAGATTCAGGTCTGTCACTCTTGTCCCCACCGGCCACACCCAGTTTCCTGCTTGAGCCAGACACAAAAACTACACTTTTTCAGATTTGGGGAGGTCCACTCCTCAAACGAGCTCCGGACAGTTCATCTCTTAGTAAATCTGAACTTGGGATGCGGTCGCCCTTCCCGGTGATACCGGCAGGTTGCAGTAGCTCACGCCTGCTGAGCGGGGAGTGTGCCTAGCCTTCCACTAAGCGCCCTTCCAGAGTGATTTAATTTTCACAACCATCACACGGTGCAGCTCTGCTGCCAGCTCCATTTTCTGCATTAGCAACCCGAGACTTAGAGAGCTTTAGTAATTTTACTAAAGGAAAGTAAACTGAAGGTGAAATTGAGGGTCTTAGTGTCTCATTGGCCTGAGAGTCATTTTCTGTTTGCAAAGCCCATTTTGTTAGGAACGGAGGGGATGTACCATCCTGCCTCTTCAGACAGACATGTCCCAAATGCAATGTGGTATCCTGGATTGAATTCTGAAGTGGAGAGAAAAGACGTTCGTCTAAAAAAATGGTAAAATCCCAGGAGTCCGTAGTTGAGTTAAGAGCTCTGTATTCGTGTGAACCTAGTTTTGGCAGCTGCGCCGGGTCCTTGCAAGATGCTGACACGAGAGGAGGCTGGTGGGCGAGGCCAATTGGTTGACCTTCTCTACTATCTCTGCCACGGTTTTATGAATCTAAAATTATCCTAAAACTCAGAGTGTATTTCAAAACGGAAACGCCGAGTTCCCATGTGTCCGTTTGTGGACACGCACACTTGCATATGGGCACGTGGATGGTTGTGCGTGTGTGAAGCTTCTGGAAGCCACTCTGCACATTATTGCCCACCCGCTGCTGTCCCCACGTGCTGTGTGATCCCAGCAGTAAGGCACACCTGCCCACCTGGGAATTACGAGGTTGCCAGCCAGGGGAAAGCCTGCAAAACTCACACATGACATGCCCTGTCATTGTCACACCTCACCTTCGCGGTGGAAACCCTGCATCGTGGGTGGTAGTCTCGTACCCTGGGTGGAAATGTCGGGAAGCGGTGTATGTATGCTGGTAGGAGGGCATCGTGAAGTCAGTCACAAAGGTGAACTCAGGGAGGGCTCAGAATGACCAATTTATGTCTTTTTTTTTTTTAAAGGATTTTATTTATTCTTTTGACACAGAGAGAGATCACAAGTAGGCAGAGAGGCAGGCAGAGAAAGAGGGGGAAGCAGGCTCCCTGCTGAGCAGAGAGCCCGATGTGGGGCTCGATCCCAGGACCCTGAGATCATGACCTGAGCCGAAGGCAGAGGCTTAACCCACTGAGCCATTCAGGCGCCCCAATTTATGTCTTAAATGCTCATCTCGGGGCCATTTGCAGCAACTTTTTTTTTTTTTTTTTTTTTGGCAAGTACCTCGGAGGATTCCTCTGCCTTATCTTTTCATCCAGCTCCCAAAAGGAAACCAAGGGCCCCTGGCAGTTTGATCTAAAAGGTGAGCCAATGACCTGCTGGCCACAGACGTTCGCTTTATTCCTTAAAATGGGCCGCAGTGAGGCTGAGAGCATGTGTGGATTGTCACTCAGCTAATGGCTGTCTCCTGGGCCGCCCTGTAAAGCTGGAATGAAGATGCTTCGCAATTTAGGCGAGAGCAGTCACTTCCCCAGATGGCTAGGAGGCAACCATGAAAAGTGCTTGACTTGCTAAAAATTGCTCGGTTAACTAGATTCGGGGGTTTTTCAGGGTTTCTGGGTTAGACCGTGTTCATTTCGTACTGCTGCTCAGTGTAATTGCTCGAGGCCCCTGGTGAGCAGAGCAAACGGGGATTCCGGCTTTCCTGAGTGACTCCTGGCACACAGCCCTGGGGAGAGGAAGAGAACCCACTCGTCGGAATGCGTCCCATGACCAGGCAGAAATACCGTGTGCTGAGAGCCCAGTAGGCTTGGCCTCCTCCCTGGAAACAGCTTTCCAGGTGTATGTCTGTCTACTCGCTCGCTCAGTTATTTATCATCTGCCGTGGGCCAGACATCATTCTGGGCTTTGAGAATATAGCGGGACAATCAGAAGTTTCCAGCCTGGGTTGGGTAGATCGGGGTGGTGACTTCTGAGCTGAGATCTGAAGGATGAGGAGGAGGCAGGAGGAAGAAGGGACAGTGCTGGTGGGACAGCAGCTCTGCCCTCTCCTGCCATCTCTCCGAGGCCCTGCGCAGAAACTGGCCAGAGGGACAGAGGAGGGGTTCAGGATGGGAGGGCCTCGTCCCCAGGCTTGATGGGAGAAGCTCAAGGCACCCAGACTTGAGGCCTGCAATAACAGGGACCTGCCTCCAGAGGCCATGAAACAAGGGGCAGATTGGTGTCAAGGCTGCTCCGCTGATGAGTCTAAAAAGCCAGGGGGCTGGGCAGACTCCTTGGCCAGGGTTCAGCATCATAGGAGAAGTCTCTGGCCATTGTGGTTCTTTCTTGCCCAAGTTGCCCACCCCCTTGTCAGCACTGTCCCCCCCCCACACAGACCATGTACCCTTCCTGGCCAAGCTTTGTGATGTAGAATGCAGATGTTAGAAGGGTGAGGGCATGAGTCCCAACTACACTTATTACTGAAGCCTTGGCTTTGGGAAGGAAGACACAGTGAGGTCTCAGGACAGACCTGGGTGCAAATACCAGTGCCACCTCTAGTCCCTCCCTCTATGCCCTGGGCACTCTACCCCTTGAGCCTCAGTTCCTTCCTCTGCAGAGTAGAGACAATGCAATCTTCTTGGTATTGTGAGACTTAAAATAACATCTGATAGTTGCAGGTACTTGGGACTCTCGGTGAGAATCTCCCCCGCTTCACCCTCCCTCGCTCCCTCCTTTCCTCCAGCAGCAAGGAGGACACCAATTCAAGACCCCGAGCGCCCCATGTCACTAGCAGAGCTCAGCGGTGGGAGTCACTTCTTGATGTGGTGTCGCCGGGGTCTGCAGACTCCAGCCTGCGGGCCACGTGGAGCACGGCCATGTCTGTTTGTGTCCTGCCTGTAGCTGGACGAGGGCAGAGCTGGATAGTTGTGGCACGGACTGGGAAGCCATAGATATTTACAATGTGGCTTTTTACAGAGTGAGTTTACCAAGCCCTGCGCTGGAAGATAGAGGTTAAAGGATCCAGGATGCAACGTGCACCCCTTATAAAGAGAGGGAGTATGAGGTAGGAGAGAGAGAGAGGGAGATCACTCAGAGATTTCACTGTCTTCTATTTCCCAACAAATGCAATACTCCATACTAGGTGTTACCTATGGCTCTTCCAGCCCCCTGCTTGAAGGCAGGAACCCTCCAAATATCAAGTGCGTGGGGCCCAAAGCCCCAGGATCCTGGGCTGGTGTTAGTTAATAATTCTTTAGGGAGGGGCGCCTGGGTGGCTCAGTCGTTAAGCGTCTGCCTTCGGCCCAGGTCAGATCCCAGGGTCCTGGGATCGAGCCCCGCATCGGGCTCTCTGCTCTGCAGGAAGCCTGCTTCTCCCGCTACCAGTCCCTCTGCTTGTGTTCCCTCTCTCGCTGTGTTTCTCTCTGTCAAATAAATAAAAATCTTTAAAAAAAAAAAAATAATAATTCTTTAGGGAGGTAGACAGCTCAAAATGAGCCTAAACAGAAAGCATCCAGCTGGGGATTTGCAGATAGATACCCTCTCTGTTGAGAAATACTATGTGGTGTCACAGTGTAATCTTGTTTGTTTCTTGGATCGCCTTTTCTTTTTTCTTCTTTTTGTAAGTTAGTTGGTATTTGCATGTCAAAAAAGCGTAGAGTAATACCGGTGCCATTTACCAAGTTTGTGATTTCCCTTTCCTGTCCTCTCGTTGTCCTTTTCATTCAATGAGACCTTTATCAAATATCAGCCTGGCTTCTTCAGTCATTCCCCTGATCAGGAATGTGCCTGAACTAAATGCTAAGTTCATGGAAAGTGCCAGAACAAAGGAGAAGTGCTCATTATGTGTAGGGTACCCCCAGGGAGGCTGAACCAGGTCGGAGAGACCTCAGTGGTATATGGATTCCCTCTCTTGTTCTCAGGTTGTCATTAGACACCCCTCCCCACCCCCTGCTGCTGCCATCCAGAGGAGACCAAATGGGGAATTCTGGGAGACTTTGGACATACCTGTGGGTTCTACTGCCTGCAACTCAAAGCTGTCAGAGAACCTACTCAGCTCTGCTTTCTTGCTTTTTCTTAGTACTCACCAGACGTTATAGGTAGCAGCTGCATAGAAGGAATCTGTTCTCAGGGGTGATCTTTTTCCTAACCATGGTCTTTCCCAATTTTGAAATGTAGTGTAGCATCTGGGCATTTACATAAAACCTCAAAGCACAAATCTTGTTTAGTTTTGATGGAAACCAGATTCCATTTGACCTGCATTTGAGGTGTTCACCGTAGTTCTATATTCAACCCCCCTGCGACTTCGTCTGACTTGGTTTACCGTCCATGTTCCGGAGTAGAAAATTGTAATCTAAACCAATTCTGGGACCCTCACAGGAGAGGACGAGAACTGAGCAGCTGGCAAGGATGAGAAATACTACAAAGAGAAGCAGGGTTGACTCTTAAGAGACTTAGGCTCAGTACACACCCTACAGCCCTTACGTCAAAACCCCATCAACCTTTGGCTGAAACCCAGATTTTGAAGAGCAAAGAAAGTAAGGACTTAACTGCAAAAGCAGGCAGGTGACTGACTCTATGCTGAGTCCTCCGCAAAATTTTAACCAAATAGCTTATTTTGGACTGACGAAGAGGAAGCTCAAACCAGCCTAGGCAGAAGGAAACTGCTTCTCAGACTGTACCATGGGATGATCACATGCCCTTCGGTGACTTTCCACCTTTGCTAACGTTAAAACTACCTGGGAACATTCACATCCTGTAGTGCCCAAACTAATGAGACCCAAGTCTTGGGAGGTGGGGCGTGGGCTTGGTACTTTATAATGTTCTTCAGGTAATCTTAATGGTCATCTGGGCTGCATGCTGTGGGGAGAATTAAGGTCAAGGTGTGGAGGCATCCAGCTGGCTTCCGAATGTTCAGGACTGGATGAGACTGGAAGCCAGAGGTTAAAAAGAAGGAGATCAAGGCACCACTTACGTGATATTAATAGCCGGAAATCTTGAGTCTTGTCCCAAACTGTAGCCGTAACTCTGGAGGGTTCCCTGGGGAGAGATATACGTGGGAGATGATGGCAAAGGAAAGCAAAGTCTCATTTTATTCTGAGGCATACTTAGCACAGATCCCCACCCACCTGCCTGGCCCCCAGGCCATGGTCGATCTCCGATTTTAGCCAATGTGGGTGGAGTGGAAAGTGACCAGGAAAGAGAGACAAGATGAGGTGCAAAAGGGAGGCAGGCAATGCATTATGGATGGGCTTGCTTTGATTTTAACTCAGATGAAAAAGGAAGTCATTGGATGTTTTATGAGATGCATCTTATTTAACTAATCACTTGCTGTTTGATTTTTTTTTTTTTTTTGGTGTTGCATATGTATCTCTAGGTCGAATATACTTTACAAAAATCTTTGAGCATGTCAAAGATGATTTTCTCTGCATAAATTCTTTATGATAAAGTCAATCAATAACTTTTGAAATGGCCTTCTGGAAATACCATTCTTATTTGTAATTCTGACCGAGATTAAAGAGAGGGTCTTTTTTCTTCACACCCTCTCCAAAACAGGACACATGATATTTTAAAATACACTGAGGGTGTGTAGGAAGCAAGAGAGTGCATTTCATAGGTGGAACACGGCAACCTAGTGCTTAATTTGCATTTCTTTGGTTACTGATAATGTTGAACATTTCCCCTATATTTTGTTCTTTTTCCTGTGTGTCAGTGTTCATAGATTTATTTGCACATCATCTAGTTTTGTAAGAACCTTTATTTACTAAAGGTCTTAGCCCTTTGACATAAAATTTGCAAATATTTGGTTCCAGATTGGGCACTTGCCTTTGAGTTGTGTATTTCGTCAATACTATAAAAACCACATTTTTAAGTTTTATGTAACGAAGTTATATAATGAAGGTTCATACTTTGTGGTTTCTTTCTCTGCTTTATGTTTTTAAAGTCCTTTCCCTTCCTAAAAATCAGATAATCCCTGTATTTTCTCATGTTTTCAGTTTTCACATTGCCTAAGTCCATCGAGAAATTATTTTGGTAGATGGAAAATTTTGTACTTTTTTTTTTTTTAAGATTTTATTTATTTGTTTGACAGAGAGAGACACAGCGAGAGAGGAAACACAAGCAGGGGGAGTGGGAAAGGGAGAAGCAGGCTTCCCGCCGAGCAGGGAGCCGCATGCGGGGCTCGATCCCAGGACCCTGGGATCATGACCTGAGCTGAAGGCAGACGCTTAACGACTGGCACCCAGGCACCCCAAATTTTTGTACTTTTAAACCATGGAGGACAGCAACAACAGCAGAAGAAATAAACCTTCTTTCATTATAGACAAGTGGGCACAATTTGGTTATATGATCATTCTGACAGTAACAGTGCAAGGAAGAGGGGTACGAATTTGATTCCTCCTAGAAAACCAATGGAACTAAAAAAGAGAAAAGCATCACTTTTTTAAACCTGAAAAGTATACTCTTAAGCCTGAAAACACAGAATAATAGTCTGTGATAAAGATAGATGACACGTGTAGGGGTTTAAGAACAGCTTGCAGTTTATTAACGAAGTGGTAGATATTTTCTTTCATTTAAACTCCCCCTGGGTCACTAAGGATATGGCTATTAAAGGAGAAAACTGTCCAAACCTTTTATATTAGTTGCTTGAGTCTTATTTTCAACTCAGATTTATATAATTTAAGACACAGAGAAAATGGTTTGGGGAGGACAGTTTGGCCCCATTAAAGCATTAAACGCTCAAATCCTTTGACTTAGCAGTCCCTCTGCTAGAAATTTACCCTATAGATATGGCCACAAAAATACATTTAAGATGTATGCAGAAAAAGATTCATTAGAGCCCTGTTGGGAACAGCAAATAAAATACTGGGAACCACCTAAATAATCTATCAGCTGCTGACCAGTAAAATAAAGTAAATCTGAGCAACAAAGAGTGAGGGGGGACCCCATGTGCTGAGATAGAAAAATCCCTGATACATCCCTAAGAAAAAAAGAAAGTGGAAAACGGGAAGCATATGTTATAATTCCTTCTATATAAAAAATAAAAGATCTCTATGGATAATAGGTTGGTGTACTTGTGGGGTTTTTTCCTCCCTAGTAGGTTACATTAAAAAAAAAAACTAAATTAATGGGAGTGGAGTATAGGGAGACTCAGCTATTCATTTTATTTCTTTATGTATGGTTTGAATTTTCTCACCATGCGCATTTATTAGTTTGATTAATATTATGTTTTTATTTTTATTTTTTTTAAAGATTTTATGTATTTATTTGAGAGAAAGACAGAGATAACGACAGAGATAGAGAGAACATGAGTGGAGATGATGGGGAGACTCCCCACTGAGCAAGGAACTCAATGCAGGAATTGATCCCAGGACCCTGGAATCATGACCTGAGCTGAAGGCAGACCCTTAACCTACTGAGCCACCCAGGCACCCCATATTATGTTTTTAAATCCTCTATTTATCTGGGCAATTTATGTTTTCTTCTTTGTACTTTTCTCATAGATATAGGTAGATGTAGGTATAGATGCTGGTAGATGGTCACCGGATATTGACCTCTAAAGAAACAAACAAAAACATGGTTGGCAAGAGTCAGAGAAGTTGTGTGCATCTCTGTTTGGAATGATGCTCATTTCTCAGAGTTGGCCTTCCTTTGTTGTGAGAATGCCCCACATGGCGTTCGCGTTCTATTTTTGTGCACACTATTTTGTCTTGTATTTCCGACAACCACAGTTCTGTTCGGGTGCATCCTAGCCCCACTACTGGTCCATCAGCTGCTGCTCTGAGACCTGCAAGCATCCAGTGGGAGAACTGCTTTCCACGAGGTCCGTAGGGGGTCCACTCCTGCTTCCCGCCGAGGGGCAGGACCTGCAGACCTTGCACTTCTTCCCAAGATAGGACTGTCAGTTTAATGGGTGCCTCTGCCCCTTACTCTTCCTGTCATCTAATTTTAGAGACATATATTCTAACACTCAAATGCCCCAGTTTCTCCACTCATGAGCCTGACGTGGTAAATTGAGAGCTTTCCCAGCTGCTGCCTCATTTTGCAACTGTCCTTCTCAGATGAAAAGTTCAAATGGGAGAGACCTGGTTTGCATTTGCTCTCCTTGTGAAGTCGTTCAGTCCCCTGGAAGTGTCTCCTGCAGGAATGAACTAAATGAATATGGTGGCTCACCAGGGATTGCTGAAGGTTCCAATCCAGCCTCGACGGATTTGTTTGGAATTGGGAAATGCTCCCAGATTTTGTAAAAGGCCTTCTGTTTAGGGGATCGGGGTTGTGGTGGAAAGATTTGACATCAGAATGTTTTGCATCCTCCACACCTCATTGGTTCTAGAAGGTTCTGGCACATGTGCACGAAGGTGGGGAGGTCGTGTGTTCCAAGTGTCTTGCGTGGAGCTCTCTCAGAACTAAGCCAAAGAACATCTCTGTTCACAATAACGTGCTCAGGAATCAGATGGTCTGGGCTTCATCCCCTGCTTGGCCACTTCATCCCCAGTGTGGCCATGACCTTGGACATGTTTATTCACTCATGCTCGGTTTTGACTATTCTCATGCATCACAAGGGGGGTAGTAAAGGTACCTACTTGGAAGTGTTCTGGGAGCACCTGGGTGGCTCAGTTAAGTGTCTGCCTTCAGCTCAGGCCATAATCCCGGGGGGTCTCCCTCTTCTTCTCCCTTTGTCCCTCCAACCCCACTTGTGCTCTCTCACTCTCTCTTGCTCTCTGTCTCTCTCTCAAATAAATAAATAAAATCTTAGGGGAAAAAATTGTTCCGAGGATTAAATGAAAAACTGGAGGAATCCTGGCACATAGAAAATAGTCAATAAACTTAATTACCATTATTATTAAGGGTTTTGTTGTTGATATTTTTACCACCACCACCATCCTTATTCTTAGTTTCAATCAGTACACATCTGAATTTTGGTTCCATGAGAAGATTGCAGTTGCCTGGGCAAAATCCTAGGCCCAAAACTTCATACCAAGTGCAAAGAAAGCACCTTTACCTATTGAGTTCTGCACTCTGTCAGGATATGCGCTTGGTTCCATTTTTTATTGTATTTCACATGGGACCTTAACACATTTCAATTTCCATATTTCATACTGGCTTCGAATTCTGTTTGACACTAGCCATCTGACCTCATCTCTGTATCTTCCTGCACCTCGGTTTTCTCCTCTGTAAAATGTGGATAATTATCGTCCCTAACTCACTGGGTCATTGTGAAGGCGAAAGGTGTGAATATTTACCCATCTGAACGGTTCCAGGCACACAGTAAGCACTATGTAAACATTTGCTAGTGTGACTTTATAGATGAGGAAGGGCATGTGACCATCTAGAACGTGAAGCCATCGTCCTCCCTAGTATCGTGGATTCCTAGAGCTGGAGGAAGCTTACAGTGAAGCTGTTCCAACCTGCCCAGTTCCCACGTGCAGAATCGAAAGCCCAGAAACAGCAGACTCATCCCAGTCACCCAGGAGTTAGGGGTTGAACCTGTCCCCAAAGCTGGATCTCCTGACTCCTGATCCGGTGCTCATGGGGCATCATGGTGGGAGTAACATAATATTTGAGAGGGATGATATGGAGATTACGTTCTGTGTGTGAATTTAGTTTTGTTATTTCTGGCATTTGGGACTTTCTCAGAGTTCTCTACCATTCCATCTGTGTAGAAAGTGCGTGATTTTTTTCTTCATGGTGGACTTATCTGTACGATACCATAAAACAGATCTTACCTTCTCATGAGAGCTGTGTCAGACCACTCTCCTTTTTGGTTTCCAGAAAAGGACGCTAAAGGGAAGCCCATCTAGCAGAGAACTGGATATTATAACCATTAAAGCAAAAAAAAAAAAATTATCTAACCATATATATATGGTTAGATAATTATTTAAAGGGTAACACTGAGGGCAGATCTTAAAAATAGACTTAAGATATAACCCATATGGATTATAAAGTATCTACAAAAGACTTTAAAACTTCCCTGTGCTGTGCATGGGACCAGTCACTAACAGGCTAGCTACATTAACGATTCAATTTTGCATCTAACCCCTGAATAATATTTGTTAAGATTTTAGGTGTTAACGTATCCTTTCAAAAACCCTTAGGGAAGTTTAAACTAATCAGTGGCTTCTTTCCCATTGAAAATTCCTTCTCCTGACTTTATAATTTCTGTTAAAAGCGAAACAAAGGAGGCGGTTCCCTCTGTTACCAATAGATGGCAGGTTCAAGGCCAAGGAATCAGTTGAATAAAAGATAATTACCTAAATGGGAATGCTGGTCCAAACTAAGCAATGGGAATCAATAGAGTTGTAGAATTCTCTACTTCACATGGTGGTGCTGTAGGTTGAATGGGGGCACAGCGATGGGCAGAACAGTGCGATTATAGGAAATGTAATTTACTTGTCCTTTTGACCAAGTCTTTTGCGCTGATTCCAGATTCTGCTCCTTAGTTTTGTGGGATCAGAAAAATCACATAACAACTTGGCTTTCAATACACTCGTCAACCTAAGGCCAAGCACCATGTTGTTCATTTGATGGCAGATGGACATTGCAGGGGGCTTAACAAGTATCATCTCTCTCCATTTAGCTAACTACTTGGGGAAGCCTGGATGTAATCAGGATCATGATTGGTGACCTTCAAGTCAGAGCCAGGAGAGAGAGTTTGGATATCAGGTGGCATTGAGATCAGATAACTGATCTCTGGTAGGGGTACATCTGCTGAGCAAACTCAACCTTCAAGTTAGCTGGACAGGCAGTTGGACAGAGCTGGGCGGGCCTCTCCTCGATCGTTCCGTACTTGATCACTCAGGTTCTCAGTTTTCAGACTGACCATCCTACTTCTCTTTCCTCAGATATATAAATAACACTGATTTTATAGCAGCATTAAACAGGTAATTATAATTCAACCACAACTGAGATAACATTCTGATTCCTTAATAGAAAAAGCTCACAGGGCCCCCCATTTGCAAGTTGATTTTCCATAATCTAATTTTCACAATTACCTTACTACTTAGCATAACCTATATAAAAGCTGGCATCCTGGTGATTCCATTTCAGCTAGAAGGCACATTCAAAGAAGCACTGTCCAGGGAAAAGTCCGGTGTTCTTATCGGAATCTTTGGGAGTGCATCAAAGAGGGTTCATTTGATAAGCCACAATAAAAATATCGCAAGATTCTCTCCTCCTGATCCTCATCATATCTCAGCTCCTTTTATTTTTAAATGGGTGAACTCCAAACTGTCCCCAAGCCATCTCGGTTCTTTTTACTTCATTCCTTCCTTCCTTTTCTCTGTCTGATTTCCCCCGTATCAGCTATATGCCTTGTTCCCCTTCCAAGTGCAAACTATTTAAAACAGTCTGGATCTGCAGTTCAGCACTCTGCCCCTTTCTCTGATTCTGCAGTGCAAAACCAATGAACCAGCTGGCCCAGAGTCACTGACAAGCCTGTGTGAGCTCAGGGAAGGGATACACAATTCCCTTTGGCTCACAATGGGAGGCCATCAAAGCAGCTTTCTCTTTATCTAGCACTAGCTGGAGGAAAGACTGCAAAATGTAAATTTTAACATATTTTCTTTTTTTTCCCCCTCTCATCTAAATTCTGGCATCTCTTGAAGGCAGTAGTGCTCTGAATAAGTAGGTCTTCTGGTTCCTTCCCACAGATGCATGCTGGGGCTCTAAGTATCTGCTCAAGTCTACATGGGCCTGAGCAGAGGAAAGGGAACTCCCTATCTCTGCTCCTTACTGCCCTCCCTGCTCAGCCCCTTCCCCTCTCTCACTGTTTCTCCCAGACTCATCTGGAATGCCTCCCCAGCCACCACCTGGCCTGGGTTGCAGCCGGGGAGAGTAGAGAAGAGAGAAGAGGGAGTCTGCCTCTAGCTGCGCAGGGGTGAACATAGGCCTCCTGATGACTTCCCGTTGTCTTGCCCAGAGCGTGCTCCGTTCCACGGGTGCTCCTTCCTAGACTAAAAGCCTGCAGTTTCCTAATGTTGTAATACTTCCAGAAAATACTTGCCAGGAAAATATATAATTTACTGAAAGTCAATGAAAGTGACTTACTAGGCCTCCCAGATAGTAGAGAGATCTGGAAACCTTCCTAATGGATTGAGATCACTTCATTCCAGATGTCTCTTGAGTCACATTCCCCCTGAATGGTTCGCTACTGTCAGCTCATTATGCTTTCCCTGGAATTTCCCCTTATCCTAGCTTTTCTCCCCAGAATGAGCTTTCCATGATTCCTTCCCAGAGTTAGCTTTTTCAGCTCTGTTCTTGTATGCATGGCAATAGTGGTCTATTCCATATGGGCTAATGTCTCCAACAGAAAGACACTTCTGGCTCTATTGAGTGATTGCTAATGTGTTTTCAGTGATATATTTTACTGCCATTTAAATCATGAGTGCAAATTCATAATGCATTTGAGTGAGAGATTTGTGCAAATAGAACATAATCAGAGGGGAGCAAATATCTCAGTCAGATATACTTGTCTATTACATGTCTCCATCATGCAGTGCTCTAGGCTTTGGAGATGCATCACCCAAGATTTTTTAAAAATTAATTTATTTATTTGAGAGAGGGAGATGGGGCAGGGCAGAGAGAGAGAATCTCAAACAGACTCCCAGCCCAACACAAAGCTCAGTCTCATGACTCATGAGATCATGACCTGAGCGGAAATCATGAGTCGGATGCTCAACTGACTGAGCTACCCAGTGTCCTTGCATCAGCCAAGACTTTTGTCCTTAAAGAGCACATAGTTTGGTAAAAGGAGAAGATATGTAACTAGTTAAATGTGTAAGTGCTGAAGTGCTCAAGGTGCTAATGCAGAAAGACCCACAGCCTATAAAGGGAGCAGAGAAGGAAGGAGTGATGGAGGGAACAGAAAAGGTATCTGTACTTGTCACTACCCTTTGAATCGCAAGTGACAGAACTACTACTCAAACCAGTTTAAGTGAAAGGGAGGTTTATTAGTGGATATAATTTAGGAAGGCCAGGGGTGGTTCTGGCTTCATACGTAATTAGACCTGGGACCCATTGGTGTCACCAGGACCCTTCTTTCTCTTTCATCTCTGCTTCTCTCGGCCTCTTTGACCTTCTCCAGCATGGATGCATTTCTTCCATGGGGCTTGGGAAAATTGCCACCCAGATGTGCATTGTCCCAGCTTAACCTCAGTGGAAAGGGAGATTTTCTCTCCCAGTATTCATGTCTCTATCTCTTATTGGTCCTGCTTGGGTCATTTAGCCAGCCCTTGGCCCAATTGCTATTGCACTGAGTAAGGTAGAATGATTAGCTCAGCCTGTGTGACACACAAATCCTTGTGGCAGGGATGAGCCTGGCTACATGTGATTAACTTATGACTGTCATACCCACCAGCTCCATTTACAGTGAGGGTATATGAATTCTCTGAAGGAAAGAAGACTGGGCAGATGCTTACTATAGTTTCATTGATATTTAAACAATATCATCAAAGAGGAATACTTTTTTAAAAAAATATTTTATGTATGTGTGTGTGTTTGTATGTATGTGTGTGTGTATTTGGAGAGCTTGAGCAGAGGGAAGGGCAGAGGGAGAGAGAGAATCTCAAGCAGACTCCGTGCTGAGCACGGGCCCAATGCAAGGCTCGATCCCATGACCCTGAGATCGTGACCCAAGCTGAAATCAAGATTTGGACGCTTGACCAGCTGAGCCACCCAGGTGCCCCCAGTACTTTTTTTGTCCAATGAAGCAGTGAGGGAAAGCTTAGTATTTGCCATTGCAGGCAATGGGAGGCATTCTAGGATTTGAAGCAAGGGATGAAGATACACTTCCATTTTAGGGTATCACTCTGGCAGCCATGCTGAGGGAGTTGTTCAGAGCCAAGACTCAGAAGCAGGGAGACTAGTGAGGACACCCTTGTGGTAAACCAGATGGAAATTGGGTATAACAGGTAAGTGCTATAGAGTGTTAAAGATACTAATGTAGAATATTCTACATGTGCAAGTGGGGAGATAAAGGAGGAAATATTAAGGTAGTAATAAATATTGTGTTCAGGAAGCAGAAGATGTGGAAAATGACAAGCAGAGCTAACAGGAATCGGTCTTTTGAAAAAGTGACATGTCTAGGATAATTGCAATTTCTGACTTGAGTAATGTCATTTGCTGAGATGAAGACTAGAAAGAACAGATGTGAGGCTAGGGGAGGAAGGATGGCCAAGATGATGATTAGGCAAGCGCTAAGTTTGAGGGAATGGGTATGAAACGTTGGCCATTGGATATGGGAATCTGGAGTTCAGAAGAGAGATCTAGGCTGAAAATACAGATGGGGAAATTATTAACATGTCGTTTCATGGTCAATGAGACTAAAGGGAATCATGTTGTCTGTCTGGACTGGAAAGAGAGTTAATAGTTTTGCTTCATCCAGGGAAGGAGAAGTCTGGGAAGCATCAGGCTAGCAGGTGAGAAGCACAGCTTGGATCTCAGCAGCCCACGCAGGCGACACCAGGAACCCAACAGTGCCCTACTGGAACTTGTTGGACGTTGACTCATAATTGATTCTATACAGAGGCTGGCTACACATCTTAACTCTTCTCTTGGGTTAATAGTGACTTGAGGTTCTAACCCCAATCACTGTGGAAGGGGACTCAACTCATCAAAGATTCCTCTAACAGCCATTGATGTACAAAGCGTCCTTGGGACGGGGCCAAGCCTGAGTCTGCAGCAGACGCAACACAGACGTGAACATGCTGATGCTGGTGCCTGGTTGTATATATTAACAACTGTTTGGTTTTGAGTTTTAACCTAATAAGGAGTTTCCTTGGGGAAAATGTGAATACAGCACCAGTGGGAAAGTACTGCTTTCCCACTGTTGCCCATTCCCGTACCAGCATGCTTTGGTCTGTGTGGCTGAGAGCCAAGACGCTGCCTTGCCTACTCTCCCCGCCTGCCC
>CM053615.1:58349240-58428169 GCA_028646535.1 Procyon lotor
GCGTCTGCCTTCGGCCCAGGTCAGATCCCAGGGACCTGGGATCGAGCCCCGCATCGGGCTCTCTGCTCTGCAGGAAGCCTGCTTCTCCCGCTACCATTCCCTCTGCTTGTGTTCCCTCTCTCGCTGTGTTTCTCTCTGTCAAATAAATTAAAAAATCTTTAAAAAAAAAAAAAAAAGAAGTCTTGGTTTGGCTTCCGTGTGCACTGAAATCATGCAACGGAAACTCGATACCAAACCAAGATCTTACCAGGAGTCACTGGGAAGGAGTGATAAGAATTATCATTGTCGTCGTCGTCGTCATCATCATCATCATCAAATATCATTGATGGCTTCGAATATCATTTATGAATCAATGACTCCAAAATTGATGTCTCCAGTTCCAGTGACCCCTGAACTCCATGTTCCTGTATTCAGCTGTTTTCCCAACGTGTCCCCTTAGAACATGTCACTTCCATTTATAAGCCTCTCAAGCTTAGCCTGCCCCAAATGGAAGTTTCCGTTTTCTGCTGCTCTAGCCCTTGTTCTTCCTCTAGTCTTCCCAACCTCCAGGTGAGGATACCACCATCCACCCTTTTGCTCAAACCAAATATCCATGTCACCTTTAATCCCACCCTGTCCCTTGTCCCCCCCATCTAATCTGTCAGCAAGTCATGACTCTCCCTCTAAAGTACACCCTGTGCCTTCCATTTCTTCGGTTTGCTCCTCCGTTTCAAGCTCGCACATTCTGTTACCTGGTGATGTAATAGAATCCAGTCACATATACTTTGTAATCCTGTCCCTTCCAGACTGTTCTCTTCTACAGTGCTCAGGACAAATGCCAAACTCCTCAGCAAGTCTGCAGTACCCTGCCGAATCTGGCCCCTGCACTCCTCCACATCTCCAATGTGTTCTCCCTTCCCTTTCCCACCCCCCACTCACTGTGGTCCCGCTGCTTGGATATTCTTTCTGGTCCACAAACACGCTAAACTCTGTCCCACATCTGGGCTGGTACGTTTGCCAGTCTCTCCTCCTGAATTTCCCTTCCTTGGATCTCAGATCTCAGCTCAAGTTTTCAAGTACTCACAGGGACTTCTCCCCCCTAAAGTGTCCTCCATCTGTCCGTGTTTGTCCTACTGTCCTGCCTACCTCCTGCTGTGCATGTTTCGCAGTCCGAAATTATCTCACATCCTTGTTTATTGGGACAAAAGCTCAGTGACCCGGGGGACTTGCCCGTCTTCCAGGGCAGGGTCTTCAGGACCTGGCAGAGGGTCTGGCGCATGAGGAATGGATGGGGACCCCACTGCTCCTGAGATGGGGATGCAGGGGGAGAGACAGCTGTGTGGGAGGATGATGAGCTTCTTTTCAGGTCAGGGTTTGGCTAGCTGGTGGGAAAGCTTATGCATTCTCCAGGCCCTTGGATAGTCACAGGTTCTTATGCAAGGTTATTCAAATTGTGGACCTAGGACCAGGACCATCAATGACAGCATCACATGGGAGCTTATTGAAATTCAGATTCCCAGGCCGTATCCCAGACTTTGAGAATCAACGCCCTGGTGGAGGTTGAGTGGGGGGTTGGGAGAATCTATACTTTCACAAGCTCTCCTGTAAGCCTTACACATACTTCCTTTGTCATGACTCTTCATAGTTGCATCCCCTTGACAAAAGTGAATTTTGACAGTTCTGCACTCCTGTAAGCTATGATACAATTTTTTGGTATATGCTGTTTGGACATAAAATAAAAAGAAAAGTTTCTATCTTTAGTGTTTACTTCTGCCGTGCTCTGCTTGCCACTTAATTCTGAAACACTCAGGAGGCCAGTAAGGACCAGAACAGTAGAGGGAAACAGGTGCTTTCAGTGTGTGTGTGTGAACAGCACGCACAAGTGCGTTCTAGTCCGAGGCCGTAACACCACCAATCCTCAGAGACAACAGGAGGGCATCTGGCGGAGCTTAAGGGAACCTTTGGTGGTAAACGTATTTGCATTGGTGCTTTGCCCAAGCAGCATTAGTTCAGGGCCAAGTGGAAAAAAATGAACTTTGCTTTTTGGTTTTTGTAATGTCCAAACACTTGTGTGAAACAGACTTCTCTGAGACCAGACCCGCTGTCTTGTTCTGTTAGAATCTCTCTTCTTGGCTCCAGCTGTTGGGGATGTTTTGGTGACATCACTCACTGCCTTATCTGGAGAAGAGACAGATGTGAGGGCACATGTGCTCTCAGTGTTCATGGTCACCGGGCTGCTCTTGTCAGAAGTACTGATGGATGGCTAGGACTCAATCAGCCAGAAATGAGTGATTAGACCCTTTCCTCAGTGGCAGGAGGCACAGTGCAAAGAAGAGCAGACAGAACATTCCCAGGAGCCGCTACTGGGTCACGTTTCTAGAAGTCCTGGCTGTAGAGCATCCTTCCTGGGCAGAGAAAGCTGCGTCTATCCATGGCTGTCTTTCCAGAAGAGTCCACTCAAAATGGACTCAAAAAGTCCATTCAGTAGTGTAGGAATTCCAGCCATTGGAACTTGCTCCTACGTATCCAGCAGGGGCTTCATAGCCCTGCATAGCTGTTGGATTTCTCAATGGAATGGTGAATCAGAACCGTTAATGATTTATTATTGCTAAATGCTGGTGATTTTTAAAAACTCATTTTATAGCTTCATCATAAGTAGCTCTTATTCCTTAAGCTCAAGACAAAAGCGAACCTCTGGAATTGTCTACCTTTTGTTTATTTTATAAGAGTTATAGAAAGGAAACTGTAGTGAGTATGAGCTCTGTGTCTACAATATTAGAGATACTCCTCTCTCTCATGTTGGTACATCAATTTAATTGACTCCAAGCCATGCATAACCTGGCTCTTCGTCATTATAAGGGGTCCCTTTCCTTTGCCTTGCTCAGCCTGCCTGATGAAGTCAACCCAGATCCTGATGGAGGTGACGCCGGGAGCCAGGGAACCCAGGGCTTACCCTGTGCTTACACTATGTTGACTGGATTCATGGCCGTTATGAGACCAGGGGAAAACTGGTCACGTGCCCTGCTTCTGGGGCACCCTTACAGTGCTCCATTCCCAGGACTGCCGACCTGCCCAGGGGACACTCAGCCATGATGCCCAGGGTCCAGCCTCTGCAAACATCTAATAACCACCATCTGCCATCTAGGGACCATGTAATGAAAACCCAAATCAAAATCCTCTCCCATGCCTTCCTCACCTCGCTCTTTGTTTTAGGGAGTTCCCACCTGCCTTTCTTTTGAGCTGTTTTCATTTCCCTTGTCGAAGCAGTAATGGCTCCCTCCCTGCCATTGCCTGAAACTCAAAACCTTTTTATTTTGGGGGGCACCTGGGTGGCTCAGTCATTTAAGTGTCCAATTTTTGATCTCAGCTCAGATCTTGATCTCAGGGTTGTGAGTTCAAGCCCCACACCGGGCTCCACACGAGCCTACTAAAAATGAAAAAAAAAACAAAAAAAAAACCCACACCTTTTTATTTCACTCCACAATATATTAGTACCCTGGTGCAAATGGAGTGCGTGATTTTAATACCATTTGGAGACCACTGCTCAGGATGGTTGGGAATCATTAAAAAGCCTCTAAGAAGTAGGATAGAACCTTTTTTAAAAAACACTTTAAGATGGACTCGGTATCTGGTGATCTTAAGAAATTATATAATGAAATTGCAGTTGCACAGAAAAATGTCCTTATGTTTTAGAGATTCGTACTGAAATACTTATGGGTGAAATGCCATGATGCTTGTTATTTCCTTTAAAATGCTTTGGCGAAGAGTTTGTAGGAAATACGGCAAGCTGTTTATAATTGTAAAGCTAGATGAGTTACACGGGCATTCATTATACTGTTTCCTGTTTTTCTGTATGTTTTCAAAAGCTTTTTATAGTCGGAAATGCAGAAATAAATCCTGTTACTGGGTCTCTAGGGATTGGGCCTGAGGGAAGTCGGGAGCCCAGTTAGTGAGGAGGCGAAGGCAGCAATTCAGGTGACCACTGATGAGGGGCGGAGCTAAAACCGAGGCACCGCGACACAGAGAAGGCTGTGGACCGAAAGGTATCATCTAGTCTGTTCTCTTCCCTCATTCCCACAGTCCAAAGTGCTGCGGGAAAAATGGCTGCTGCAGGGTATCCCCGCTGGAACTGCCGAAGAGGAAGAAGCCAGGAGGCGGCAGTCTGAGGAGGATGAGTTCAGAGTCAAACAACTGGAAGATAACATCCAGAGGTAGGTGGTTCCCAGCGCCGGCCCCCACCCCACCCCTTTCCGCGCGCGGAGGTCTTACAGTGCAGTAACCGCCACTGTCCTCTAGGGGGCCCTTCTCGGTGTCGGCCCCTTTGGTTGGGAATTCTCTTCCTAAAAACAGGGTACATTGGTATCATTTAAACGTTTCCAGATAATCCCGAGTCATTACTCTGAGTACTAATTACTGTAGGGGCCGTCATCGGTACAGCGATGTTTTCCTAGAGCAGTGAGGTGTTGGAAGCAGCTTACCCCTTCACTAAATGCCCACCTTTTGAGTTCTTCCACCAGCTTTTGTCTTTTTCCTCCTGTGAGTCAAGCTGTTAGCTGTTTTTGCTGCTGTAGTGGGTCTGTTTCCTACATTTGATCAACCTGAAGTGGGGAGACAGTAGCCAAGGGTCTGAGAACGAGAGACGTGCCTAACAAGGGCACCACCGTGAATTATGTGCCTGAGCTCTAAAAATTAACCTTGTACCGTATGCTTGCATTGCTCAGAGGGTGAGTTGGGTTCCTTTATGGTTCTCAACAGGGTTCGGAACATTTCCGTCTGGGAGATAAGTGACCTTCCTATAGCCAGTGGTTGGCCAGGATCCCACAGGAGCAAAAACATAGGTTTGCACTTGAAAACTGTGGTCATACCAGGTCCCAGGACACCTAGCCAGAGATAAGAGATGGGGGTGGGAGGTGGTGATCAGAGATGCCTTAGAACCAAATCTCCCTCTCCATCCCAACCCACCAAACCCCACCTCAATATCTCAGCCTCAAGAGCTTCATCTCTTTCTCCCAAGGGTGCAAGCTTGTTCAGAATACAAAGGGCAAGACCTACCTCACTACTAGCCTTTAAACCCAAGCATTCATGAGGACTATGAGAGTCCCTGGGGACTCCTGTAGTGTTACCGGAGGGAAAAGCAGACTGCCCATGAGCCCTAAAGGCCTGAGTCCCTATTTGCCTGGGCCCTAATGTCCCTTGAAGAGTTCTCAAGAGCAGCTTAGCTAAATTTTGCTTGTAGAGGAAATTTGCTAAGAAAAAGTTTATGTGAGATGTACATATGTGCGTATACACACATGTGTGTATGTGAGCATGTATATATGTATACACACACACGTGTGAATATGTGCCCATACATGTGTGTGAATGCACACACAGAGATACATGTATGTGAGTATGTACATGCATGTATGTGAATGTGTGTGCATGTGCACACGTGTACATAAACGTGTATGTACATGCATGCAAATATGTATACATGTGCACACATATACAAATATGTATACATGTGTGCATACACATGTGTGTGGCTATGCACGGGTGTGAATATGTATATACACGTGTGCACATGCAGAGGTGTGAGTATGTTTGCATGTGTATATTCACATACATATATGAATCTGTGTGCATACTTGTGTGTATGCACATGCATGTGAATATGGATACACGTGTATACTCGCATACATTATGTGCATATGCATGTGCATATGCATGTGTGCATACATGCATGTAGGTGAGTGTGTGTGCACGCATGCATTGTGTTGGCATGTGTGCACATATGTATCTATATGCACACACTTTTTTTTAGCATACAAAGGGTAAAGGCTAAACTATTACCAGACCTTTTAGATAGGTAGATCTATACATGTCATTAGAAGAAGAAAATCTTAGTCCTGGAAAGACGGCATCAAGCTTGTGAAGACAAGTACCTTAGAAAGTAGGAAAGGCCTCCTGTCAGAAGCCCAGAAGGTAGGAAGGGGAGGGGCAGGAGCAAGTCACCCAGAGTCCTGGGCCTCGGGAGTTCCTCTCCTCCAAAGCAGCTCAGCTAGCTGTGTCTTAGACAAGATGAAGGAGCCAAGGATTATTGAAAATATCGACAGTAGATTGGGGAGGGTAAGGCTGCTCAGAGAAGTGGTTTTACAGGAAGTCTCAGAAGTTCAAGTCCATGGTGATCTCAGCTGTAGGTGACTGGGGATATAATACAGCAGCCTTGCTTTGTCTTTACTCTTGTTGGACGTTCCGTCATTTTCGTTTCTCTCTTTCACTGGCTTTACATACTCATGACAGATGGGTCTGGTGCAAAGCAGAAACTCCCCACCTATCTGTTGAGCAAAGAATTGGGACCAGGCAGGCCTCGTATCAGGGGACCCCTGCCTGGCAGAGGAAGCCTAGAAGATTGTTCTCCAGGCTAACTTCATCCTGGCAGCCCCGTGGCCTGAGCACAGTCTGTTCACTACCGTGGATGTGAAGGGAGGCAGTGTACGCACTGATGGGCAGAAAATTTTGCTTAAAATCATTTTTTAAGCACTGGGTATCTTTTCTCGCTGAGGCTGACCTGTTCATTCATTTCATCCATTAGGTGTCATAGATGGAAGGCAGAAAGGATTTGGAAGAGGATAAAATTAGGTCTATGACCTTTCGTGTGTGTGTGTGTGTGTGTGTGTGTGTGTGTGTGTGTGTGTGTGTGTGTGTTTAATGGCATTAGAAGACGTGCTCTTCCCACCAAACTGTCACTTTGGCTTTGGCCTGCATACACGTAGACCATTATTCTGGCCACACAGGTGGTAACCCTTACCTGTGAGATGAGCCATCACTTGGAGGGAGAATCTTAAATCGAGCCTTAGTTTGGGCTAAATTGACCCCTGGAGTGAGATGTAAGAGTTAGGGGCTGGTTTAATGTTCACGTGGGCATCACCATATTCAGAAAAATAAGGAGAATCTCTTCTTATCTTTTGAGTCAACGGAACAAAGAGCTCACCCATGTGTGCAGCCAATCTCTTGGAGCCCGCTGAAGAGACAGCCGAGCCAGAAGGAAAGAAATCATAAAGGGCTGGGGATGCGGGTGCTTATTAAGCCTGGATTCAGGGGGCATTTCCTTCGGCCACAGTGATGGCTCTGCGTGGCAGTCGCCATTTGCTGGGGGATGGGCAGTGTTCCCTCGAGCTGCTTTTCTGTGGGAGCAGGGCTGCCACTGGGCATCATTTCTTCCTCAGGGCCTCTGGAGGGAGGAGTTTCTTCCTACCCTGGAAGTCAGTTGCTGCTTCTCCTCATCTTACTCAACGACTTCTCTGGTGGAACTGTTAGCGTCTTCCAGTTCCAGTGCCAAGGGAAGAAAGGAGCTGTGCTGCCTCTTCTCTTAGAGGACCCTGAGCCCCCTCGGCCGCTTTCCTTAGTCAGGCATGGTTTGGTTCGCTCTCACAGTCCTGGAGCCACTTGGACAGCCCTCGGGGCTCGTCGGAAGCACAGGCGTCCTGCAGTCTTACAGTCTGTGTGGTTGGGCTGTTCCGACTCTGCTCATTTGGGCTGAGCTCAGCTAAGTGACCCCAAGGCATAGGTTGGATGAGTCTGTGCTTTCTTCCCCCGGCACTAATGAGCTGACCGTGACTGTTTCCTTTTACAGCAATGGCAGGGGGGCCAGAGGACTGACAGGAAACAGAACTGTCTGTAAGGCATTAGCCACAGCAAGTCAGGGCCACCCCCAAGGCGGAGAGACAGTCCACTTTTAGTGGAAGGAACCTCAGAGTTGTGTGGCACAGGGCACAGATACAGGGAAGGGTGGGAATGGGGGCTCATAATTCCCTCTTCCAGAAGCGTGATTGTTCGAGAGAGAACTGCAAGCATTAGGGAAAGCCTAGAAAAGCGAATTCATGAGGAGGAAGATGAGCTTTTTAAAACCGCTTGAGAATTCAGAGGGACGGGGAGAAGAGAATGCAAGAAAACAGGAGTGGCTCTGAGATCAAATTCAGAATCGAATCTTTATGTACCAGGAATCCTGGAAATTGGCAACAGGTCAAACGCAGAAGAATCACTAAATAAAGGAGTTCTAAAGGGAATTTTCTCTCTTTGAAGCTGAATATCAATCTTTAGATCTTTAGGTTTGAGTCCACTAGTCTAAGTCACTCCTGAGTGTAAAATAAATTCTCCTAAAGAGGTATGCGTGGGGCATCTGGGTGGCTCAGTCAGTTAAGCGTCTGTCTCTGGGTTTCAGCTCAGGTCATGATCTCAGGCTTGTGAGATCGAGCCTCGGGCTCCACGCTGCGTGTGAACCTGCTTAAGATTTCCT
Organism: Procyon lotor; assembly: GCA_028646535.1. Classification (NCBI taxonomy): domain Eukaryota; kingdom Metazoa; phylum Chordata; class Mammalia; order Carnivora; family Procyonidae; genus Procyon; species Procyon lotor. The sequence goes on from CM053615.1 coordinate 58,357,498, forward strand.
CTCCCTCTGTCCTGCCTCCCCTGACTCGCTCTCTTTCTCAAAAAAATATAAATAGGCAAACTGTTTTCAAACCATAGAGTAGATCAGTAGATTTTAGTCCCTGCTGGTGAACCAAGAGTAGCTTGAAGAACCTGAAGGAGCAATAAGGAATAGTAATCAAAGAGCAGGGAGAATGTGTACAAGGAAAGATTAAGGAAAATCTGTGTCGTTTAAGTTTGGAAAAAGAAAAGGTAATTGCACCCTAACTCAGAACCTCAGTGTAGGTCGGATTTAGGTGATGTCTTAATTCCTTATGTCTGAATATTTAGTTAATTACTATTAAGTAATTAACATTAATTACTACTTGAAGCCTGAATATAATACAGACTTCAAATAAAGCATGAGAATTTGCATTTAAACACATCTCTTTCCTTAGATATCTTCAGGAAGAGAGAGCATGGCCATTTTTCCCTTTCTGAGCCTACAGTTCTTTATAGTGCCAGTAGTCATATAATAAATTCCAGGTTTCCCAGCATGTTTTTTACAAAAGTGTTATTTGTAAATTGGTGGTTATTTGGAATGAAGAATGTTGTCTCTCTTCCAAGACTGTTAGGTGTTGCAGGCAGCACATAAGGAAGGACAGAGGGAGTGGGGGAAGGAACTAGACTCTTAAATCCTGGGCCTTAGAATCACCTGGGAAGCTTTTTTAACAAATACAGATTCCCAGGACTTATTCCAGAAAATTTGGATTCAGTAACCCAGGTGAGAAGCCCTGGATTTTTTTTTTTTAAGGGTGCTCCTGACCATCTGTGCAAATCATAGTCAGGTTCAAGAAAGATTGCTGTAAATGGAAAAAGAATAGAACACAAATAAAATATAATTAGCTAAGAGCACAATAGAACTGCAGTGATTATATCACAGCAGTGGGAAAGGAACGAGAAGACTGGTCCCTACTGTGGATAAAAAGATGTGTTTTGTTTTGCTTGTTTACTTTTTTGCACGACTTTTCCCTGGGCAGTGTCAGGGTAGCCCAGTCTATTGGTAATATTCTTGGCTCTCTAGAAAGCAAAAGTAAAATAGGCTAAATATGGTCAGCATCGTTGAAAGCAAAATCTGTACAAAGATCTCTCTTTTTTTTTTAATTTCAAATGTCACGTCTTCTGTGTGCTCTATTTCCAATTGGAGTGCCATATTGAGAAAGCCCGAAGGATTGTTTCTGGCTTGGGCCCATGGTCAGCCGCTCTCCATGCTGTCCCTGGATGGGAAGGGTCCCTGGGACCACATGTGGACCTCACATTTTTACTCTTGGAGACTTCTGGCCATTAGATCCACACTCACCTTGTCGGCTTCACATCTGCTCCAGTCCACAAGTCATGCTGCTTGCCCTGTGATTTTTCCACTTAAGATTCTCTAATTTCATCAGGTTTTATTCATATGTTTGAGATACAGTGTTCTAGTGCTCTCACTTCGGCAGCATGGACGCTGAAGGTGGAAGGATCCAGAATAGATTAGTATGCCCTCGGCACGAGGATGACACTGAAATTTGTGAAGCTTTGAAATACAGTGTTCTTAACTTTCTCGGACGAGTGAGAAATATAGGAGAACTGTATCCCCACCCCCCCCACCTTGGAATTACCCCCGTGAAGAGGAAAAACTTCAACAAGTAGTAAATGAAACTGGGACAAGCTGTTCTAAAGCCAGAGTATTAATTCTAGCTCTGTTAACTTGCTGTGTGACTCTGGGCAAGGCTCTCACTCTCTCTGGTCTCAGTGTTCTCATCTTTTCCTCTCTCAGGATCTTCCAGCTCTGGTATTCTAAGAGTCTCGAATTTGGGAAATTGAATAGAGATCCCTTTTCTGAGCAAATCTACCTGTGTGGAGAAATGCTACTGTTGTAGAAGGAAGTGCTTGTGGCGACAGGCCAGAATTGGGGAAAGAGGTGAAGTTCTCGGGAAACAAAAAAGCCCCACGCGTGAATCACTGACTCGTCGCCGTAATGACTGATTCATCTGATCAGCTGTCAGTTCTAAAATATCTCTCATCAAATATTGATTGAATAAAATATTGAAGTCCCAGCTGCTCACCTAGAGAGGGGCATTGCAGCTTTTGATTTTTTAATTTTTTTTTAAAGATTTTATTTATTTATTTGACAGAGAGAGAAAGAGAGATATCACAAGTAGGCAGAGAGGCAGGCAGAGGGAGAAGGGGAAGCAGGCTCCCCACTGAGCAGAGAGCCCAATGCGGGGCTTGATCCCAGGACCCTGAGATCATGACCTGAGCTGAAGATAGAGGCTTTAACCCACTGAGCCACCCAGGCTCCCCTCATTGCAGCTTTTTAGAAAGAAAGTTCAAAATGCAAGTGGACTGTCTCATTTCTGCTTCTAATTTGAGATTCTTGGAGTGCTTCCGTTGGTCTCTAAATGAATTCGGATGCCAGAATTCACTTAGTTTTCCACATCCTTAAGAGGCTCAAAGCAGAAGACTGGAGACATTAGGCAGAGGCATGTGTGTGTTATATGTTGGGATTTTGGCAACCAAGAGGATGACAGCCATCCACAAATAACTGTTCTAGAAAAGGCAACCACAGAAATGTTCATTGGAATCACAAAGGACGCTTGCTTGGGATTCATTTTGTCCTTCATACATGCTATTTTTGACTCCATGGTGCACTGTTCTTCCGCAGAAGGGTGCGGAGTGCGGAGCGCTCACACGGGCGGTCCGCAGCTGCACCCTCCTGGCCTGCAGCCCTGCCCCACACAGCCACATCTGGCAATCCAGCCCTGTTCTCCTCCCCATTCTCTATGTTCTACTATAAACCATAGAGTGATGTAGAGGCATCGCTATACCATCTAATACTCGTGGGTCTCTTACTCACTTCCGGGTCCCTAGCTTTTTGGCTTCCGCTTAATTCATTAATTTTCTTGTTTGTGTCCTCATCATACTCCCATGAAGCCATGGTGATGATGGTGAAGCCCATAATACAGATGGGAGAACCGAGGCTTAGAAGATAAAGCAACTTGTTGCCCCAAACGACCCCATTAATAAGTGGAAAAGTGAGGGGTTGGCTCGGTTGGTAGCTAGGGCATGTGACTCTTGATCTCAGGGTCTTGAGTTCAAGCACTGCGCTGGGCTTAGACCTTACTTTAAAACAACAACAACAACAAAAACTGAAAAAGCGGTATTTCAACTGGCTCCATCTAACTCTAAAGCACATTCTCAAAAATCTGAACACAAGTTATTTTGAGGTCAGAATTTTTGAGACATGTGATATATTGGTCACACTGAAATCACACTGAAGTTCTCATAATGCAGCACCCAGTGTTTCCACAGGAAGCAGTGTAGCCAATGTGTCCAGACCCCAGAGAGGTTGGGCTTGGGGCCATTGAGAATGGTCACGTGGTTCGGGAGCCTGCACCCTCAGGTTCGGTCTGGAAGTACAGGCTCCGTTTTAGGCTTGGTTCCTTTGTCTCTTTCTGAAGCCCTTTAGTCCTGAGGGCACTTTCTTGGCTGTAGAAAGCCTAAGTGTCTGCTGCAAACAGTGTGCAATGACGTCAGAGACTCCCGGCACTACTGATGCAGAGCAGGGCCCTCCGAGTCTGGCTGACTGGGTTTGAGCCCTAGTTCTGCATTTGCAAACTGTTTGATCTTAGACACAGTGTAACTGTCTGGACTTGAGCCCCGGGACCCTGGCCATAGCAATGCCCATCTGGAAGAGCTGTTGTACAGATCCTGGGCTTTTGTGAAGTGCCAAGTACAGTAGGTTGTCCGTAAGTAAGAGTACTGCTTTTGTTGTTTTCTCCTCCATGCCTCTGGACCAGGGTTTGTCGGTAGCAGCACTGTTGGCATCTGGGCTCGAGAATTATTTGTTGGGGGGCCTGTGCTGCGTATTGCAGTATTATTAGCAAAAGCCCTGGCTCCTACCCAGAAGATGCCAGTAGCGCCTTCCCACCTGCCATCTGAAGGTCGGAGATGTCTCCAAACATTGCTAAATGTCCTGTGGGGCCCAAATAGCCTCCAGCTGAGAGCCACTGTGCCAGAGCCTGGAGTTACAGGTGTTGATACTAAGATAAAGTCACCCATCAGGGAGCTTCAGAACCCGGAAACCCTAAAAAGATGTATGTGGCACAGATGCTGGTGTGCACGGTTGGTGGGGTTGTAAATTAGTAGAAAACAGTATAAAGGTTATTCAGAAAATTAAAAATGGAACTTTCCAAATGATCCAGTGATTCCACTTCTGGGAATATATGCAAAGGATATGAAAACACTAACTCAGAAAGATAACTTCACCAGGGCACCTGGGTGGCTCAGCCAGTTGAGTGTCTGGCTCTTGATGTTGGCTCAGACCGTGATCTCAGGGCTGTGAGATCGAGTCCCACACTGGGCTCCATACTGGGCGTGGAGCCTGCTTAAGATTCTCTCCCTTCCTCTTCCTCTTCCTCTGCCCCTCCCCACCCACGTGTGTGCATGTGCACTCTCTCTCTCTTAAAAAAAAAAGCTACCTGCACCCCCATATTCATAAGAGCATAATTTACAATAGCCAAGACATGGAAACGACCCAAGAATCCATCAGTGGATGAGTGGATAAAGAAGATGTGATAAACAGGGGCGCCTGAGTGGCTCAGTTGTTGGGCGGCTGCCTTCGGCCCAGGTCAGATCCCAGGGGCCTGGGATCGAGCCCCGCATCGGGCTCTCCGCTCTGCGGGAAGCCTGCTTCTCCCGCTGCCATTCCCTCTGCTTGTGTTCCCTCTCTCGCTGTGTTTCTCTCTGTCAAATAAATAAAATCTTTACAAAAAAAAAAAAGAAGATGTGATAAACATATATGGAATATTATTCAGCCATAGAAAATAAAGAACTCCTATCCTTTGTGACAACAGAGATAGACCTTAAATACATAATGCTAGGTGAAATAAGTCAGAGAAAGACAAATACTGTATGATCTCGCTTACATGTGAAATCTTCAACCAAACCTACAAAAAACAGACAAAACGAAGAAACCCCAAACGCATCAGAAAAGAGATTAGGCTTGTCTTTACCGGAGGTGGAGGGCAGGGAGGAAGGGGAAGTTAGAGGAGGGTGGTCCAAAGGTGCGAGCTTGCAGCTAAATAAATATTGGCACGTAGGGTATGCCATGATGCCTACGGCTGTAGGATATACAGGGAAGTTCTTAAGAGAGTAGATCCCAAGAGTTCTCATCTCAAGGAGAAATATTTTTCCTTTTTTCTTCTTTCTTTCCTTTTTATGGTATGAGAAAACGGATGTTCGCTGAACCTATTGGGGGGATCACGTCACAGGATCCGTAAATCGAGCCATCAGGCAGTACACCTGAAGCTCATACAGTAACATATGTCAGTTATTTCTCAATCAACCCAGGGCGAAAGATTTATGAAGAGAACATTCGTGATTTTCAGTGCAGCCTGACAGAAGTGTTTCAGGTGCTTGTAATGGAAGGCTTCTTTCAAGCCCTGAACCATGAAAATCAGTTCTGAGTCAGAAAGAAATGATGGCCTTTTTCTTTTTCTTTTGCATCCAAGGCTGCACCGATTTTGCAAAGGTAGTGCTTATATGACAGCTCCTTAAACCGTGGGATCTTAGAGTACCCAAAGCTGTCTGACGCTTGAATTTGCAATGAACCCAGCGAGTGGGGGTCCGTACGTAGTCTCTCCCCGAGGCTCCTCGTGACAGGAATCTCGCTTCCTCACAAAGTAACCCTCCAGTCCGTATTGGAACAGCTCTCACCACCACAGAGGATCCTCCCTTGGGATGAAAGGCATGTTTCCTGCAATTTCCACGGGTTCTCTGCTCCCTGCCCTCCAGGACCACAGCCAAAGTCCCTCTTCACAGACTCTGAAATGGGAATGCTTATGGTCTGTGCTCAGTTCTGGAAGCTGGGACAAGTCAGGCAGGAGACACGGTCCCCTTGCATTCAGCACGTCAACACGGCCTGTGTGTAGCTTAGCGGCGGCACTAGAAACGCCTGCTTTCAGGGGCCGGCTGTGAGGTCCCAGACATCTTGCCTTCTTTGGGTTTTGTGGGCTCCGTTATAATTGCCTCATTATCGGTCAGGTAAATTGGGTTTAAAGCACCCATGATTATGAAAATAATGGGAGAATTTTGTCCATACACTGAGACCACATTAAGAGCCACATTTGGGGAATGCTTGCATTTTCCAGCCCTTAGAACAATTGCTATAATTGAAGACATTGTGCAAAGTCAACTTTCTTGGCAGCTGGCCCCAGGCTTTTCAGCATACGAATGCCACGCCTCGGGTCTCCCCTCTACAAAAAGTTTCCCTTCCAGGGGCGCCTGGGTGGCTCAGTCGTTAAGTGTCTGCCTTCGGCCCAGGTCAGATCCCAGAGTCCTGGGATCGATCCCCGCATCGGGCTCCCTGCTCTGCGGGAAGCCTGCTTCTCCCGCTACCATTCCCTCTGCTTGTGTTCCCTCTCTGGCTGTGTTTCTCGCTGTCAAATAAATAAAATCTGTAAAAAAAAAAAAAAAAAAGTTTCCCTTCCGAAAATCATATTTTTCTGCCCCCGTAGCTGGTAATATGGTCACTTGTAACCTTTCTGTGTTCCTGATGAGACAAAGACATCAAGTGTCCCGTTGACATTTTCCTCCACGGTTTTCACCTGCTGTGCATTGTGAAGGCAGCGGATGGTCTCTCGGATCCTTTTCAGCAAGGGCAGTGTGTAATCTTACAACATGGTGTCGCGACCGTGGAGTCTGGGGGCTGTGGCCTCTCAGCCATGGGGGCGCAGGGGGGAGCAGGCAGGCTCCAACCTGGGCGAGAAGCAGACGTGTGTAGGCAGACTGGTTTGACACTCCATAGCCGGGGCCTGGAGCCAAGTCAATCTTCTAAGCACACCTCCGCTTTTTCTTCACGACTGAGGCCCCAAGAGAAGAGTTCAGTGGGACCGGAGGCTGCTTGAAACTTGTCACGGCAAGTCCTGCGTCCACCAGCCCTGCCAGTTTCTCCTTCCCTCACCTCTACCCCGGGCTCGCTGCTGCAGCAAAGGGCTCAGTGCATGGACCCACTCCCATTCTAGGGCTCCAGTTCCCTAGCAAACTCATGCCAGGACCCGAGAGGAAATGTCCCCCTTCTTTCTCCCACCTGGAAAGAAGGGGGCTCTGGCTCTCTTCCCCACAGTGTACACAGCAGCCGTGGGGACTTCGGGCCACGGGAGAGGGAGGGCGTGCATGGCAACAGGGGAGTTAGGTTGGGCACATCTATGAGAAGGGATTGGCCTACATCCTCCTTCCTGTCCCTTTTCTGAGAAACTGTTTTTAGCCCATCTGGAGCCCATGTGCAGTTATATTTGCAAAATGAGTAATTCGGGGTTTTTGTGCGCACGGATTCTTTTTTGTACTTAGGTATCGTTGACACACATGTTAACATTAGTTCCAAGAGGACAACAAGGTGATTCAACTTCTCGATGCCTTATGCTCTGCTCACCGCACAAGTGTAGCATACAGCCCCGTGACAGCTCCGTTGACTAGATTCCCTGTGCTGTGCCTTTTCTTCTCATGACATAGTCTCTCCACAGCTGGAAGCCTGTGTCTCCTACGCCCCTTTGCCCATTTCCCCCCCTCCCCCTGCCCTTCCCCTCTGACAACCATCAGTTTGTTCTCTGTACCGATGGGTCTGCTTCTGCTCTTTGTTTGGGTTGTGCTCTTGGGCTCAAAGTCAGGAATTGGGGCAGAGCACAGTGGGGATGACTTGTCTTTGCTCCCCAGCATGCGGGGTCAGCTGAGAAGTCCCCAAGGGCTAGGGGTGGCTCAAGGAGCTGCACGCTGAAATCACCTGGAGGCTTCTTCACTTGCACGTCTAGGGGCTGAGCTAGGGGGACGCAAAGGCTGGGACTAATGTCCGAGGCCCCTCCACGGGCTTGGCCTTCTCAGCACACGGCAGCTGGGTTCTGACAGGGAGCACCCCGAGGGGGAGTGTCTGGTGAGCGAGCACCACGAGGGAACCAGCTGGAAACTGCAAGACATCTTCTGTCTTGGCCTCTCGGAAGTCACATCACCCCTGCTGCGTCTTACCGATTTCATCCGGGCCACGAAAGCCAGCTCGGACTCAAAGAGAGGGTAAATTAGACTCGACTTTTTTTTTTAAAGAGAGCATCATTCAACTAACATCTTTCATGAAGACAAAAGTGGGTTTTTTTATACTCTTTATTTAAATTCTGCTTAGTTAACATATACTGTATTATTAGTTTCAGGGGTAGGATTTAGTGATTCTTCATTTGCATATAACACCCAGGGCTCAGTACATCAAGTGTCCATCACCCAATTATCCCTCCCCCCCCCCACACCTCCCCGCCAGCAACCCTCAGTTTGTTTCCTTGAGTTTGGGGTCTCTTATGGTTTGTCTCCCTCTCTTTTCATCTTATTTTATTTTTCCTTTCCTTCCCCTATGCTCATCTGTTTTGTTTCTTAAATTCCACATATAAGTGAAATCATATGTTATTTGTCTTTCTCTGACTGACTGACTTCGCTCAGCACAACACCCTCTAGTTCCATCCACGTTGTTGCAAATGGCAAGATTTCATTAGGCTCTATTTCTTTTCTTTTTTTTTTTTAATGAAAATTCTTTTTTTTTTTTTTTTATTTATTTGACAGAGAGAGATCACAAGTAGTCAGAGAGGCAGGCAGAGAGAGAGGGGGAAGCAGGCTCCCTGCTGAGCAGAGAGCCCGATGCAGGGCTCGATCCCAGGACCCTGAGATCATGACCCGAGCTGAAGGCAGAGGCTTTAACCCACTGAGCCACCCAGGTGCCCCTAGGCTCTATTTCTTGAGGGCAGCGGGCCACCACTTGGAAAGACATGGGGTGGATTCCAGCCCGCTTTTTCCCCTCAGCTGGTGTCCTTGGGCAGAAACAAGCTGGGTGAACATGCACAGTGGTCCTGCCTTCTTCTTGGTCTCCACACAGCCCCTTCTTGTTGGTCGTCGGGGTATTCCCAGCCTCCCCTATTCCCACACGATCTAAGTCCAGACGAGATGGATGGGATGCTTTTTACAGGCAGCTGGGGAACACAGAAGTAGGCATGGGAACCATCAATAGCACAGTGGTGGGAAAGGTCTGATCGTGGAAGTTCAAGGGTTCTAGAGGAGCAAATAAGGAGAGGGGTACTTCATGCTCAGGGAGTGCACGTAAGACTTCCTGGTGAAGGAGATGTTTCAGGAGAAATGCTTTTCAGCCGTTAGACAAGTAGTTTTCTCTTTTTCCATCCCATCTCATCCTGTTGGTTCTTAGCTAGGATATAAATTCAATTGAGAACAAGGACTTTATTGGTTGCCCCGTATTAGTTTTCTGAGGCTGCTGTAACAAATTACCACAAACCTGGTGGCTTAAGATAACAGAAACTTATTTGCTAACCGTTCTAAAGGCCCGAAGTCCAAAATCAAGGTGTCTTCAGGGTTGTGCTCCTTCCAGAATCTCTGGGGGAGGATCGGTCCTTCCTTGCCTCGCCCAGCTTCCAGAAGCTCCCGGTGAGCCTTGGCTTGTGGCTGCGTCCCCCCCATCCCTGCCTCTGTCTCATGTGGCCTTGTCTTCTCCCTATGTTTTCTCCTCTTCTGTCTCTTGTAAGGACACTTGTCATTATAGGGTCCATCCAGATAATAGCAGATGAGCTCATCTCAAAATCCTTTATTAATTGCATCTGCAGTGACCCTTTGTTTCAGATGAGGTCACACTCATAGGTTCCAGGGGTTAGGGTGTGGACATAGCCTTCTGGGAGTCACCATTCAATACACTACACCCACTGTGTGTATCCCAAGCGCCCAGAATTGTGCACGATGCCTAATAGGTTGCTTAATAAATATTTTTCAATTTAACTGATCCGCCTCAGCCTTAGATCATCCATGGGACTGTCATGAGAGTCATAACCAACACTTCCAAGTCAAGATGGTACAGAGTTGTGGTTTGGGGCACGAGCATCAGCATTACACTTGCTGGGTTCAAGGCCAGGGTCTCTCCTTGCCACCTGTGAACTCTTAGGCAAGTTCCTCTCACTTCTTTCTACCTCAGTTTCCTCTTCTACAAAAATGAGATGATAATAATAATGAATTGAACTTTCCTGGGTAGTGGTAGTGGTTAAATTAATATAGGCAGAGTGCTTAGAAGGATCTAGGACTTGGTACCCAATAGACTCTAGCTTTTATTACTAATCCCCTTCATTATTTATGAATTATTATTATTCTTCATTAAAAATGAAACAATGATGTGACACTGTACTGTATGTAAATCATCCCAACTGTGTGACTTTACCAGACCTCTGCTCCACTTTCAGAAATAGCGGAGAGGGACGCCACCCCCACTAAGCTTAGCGCGCCATCTCAGAGGTCAGCTGCCACCAGACCCACGAGTCCAGTGGTGACTCGGAAGCACCAGCCCTCACCGTTGACAGGTCCAGGGCCGTGGAGGGAAGGGGGGCTGGGAGCACAGCTCTGCAAGTCGAGCGGCAGCTGCCTTACAAGCGTGAGAAGCAGCTTCTGTCCCCAGGGTAGCTGCCCGCCTCCCGCCCCTCGCCTCTCAGGTTCCCTTCTGCCCTGTGATCAGCTCCTGTCTGTCCCCCCGAGGCCCTCAGCAGGAATGCCGGGGCTGCTCAGCCTGGCCCGGCGCTGTCCCCTACAGGGGAGGATCATAAAGAACAATACCAAGGGCAGGAGAAGTAGGACGGTCTGATAGATGGATTGGAGAAGACTCCAGATCAGGTGTGGGGCAGACCTGGTTGAATAGGGCGAGTGGCAAGAGTTACCTCAGCAGGTCGTTAAAATAAATAAATAAATAAATAAAAAGGACTTTGTGTCTTCCGGTTGCTTATTTAAAAAAAAAAAAAAATCGGGGCACCCAGGGTACTGCAATCTGTTAAGTGTCCGACTCTTGGTTTCAGCTCAGGGCGGGACCTCATGGTTGTGAGACTGAGCCCACGCCGGGCTCCGTGCTCAGCGTGGAGTCTGCTTGAGATTCTCTCCCTTACCCTCTGCCTCTCCTGCTCATGTGCGTGTTCTCTCTCTCTCTCTCTCTCTCTCTCTCTCTCTCTCAAATACAGAAATAAATCTTTAAAAAGAAAAAAAATCATCTAGGCTGTCTGAGTGATGCCCACCTCAGGTCCTTAGGAGGCTTGCTTTGTTTGAGAAAAATGGCTAAACCCGATGTTCTTCAAAGTAGGGTCCGTGGGCTCCTTCTTGTCAGACAATTGTTCGTTATCAGTCTATGACAAGACAAGGACAGAAATTGCCAGTTTGGAAGCTTTCGTAGCAATTTGACCTTGCCATGGCAACCGGGGGCGGGGTGGGGGGTGATCAGTGGACCTGTCTCACCGAACAGACCAATCTCCTTCCCGTGGTGAGTGGCTTGTGTCATGAGCCAGGTGTGAGTACAGGTGTGTGAGGGGTTGGGGGAGGGGGGAGCCCTAGCCCCTGACCACAGAGAGTCTGACAAGTTCTGCCCCAACCCAGACGGCGGAGAGATGATGTGCCTCCAAACCACCTGTTTTGCCTGAATGTTTAAATATTGCCATTGCCATCTTTGTGCATCACTGATCTTTAGATTTAGAAAAGAACTTGGAAGGTCCTTAGAATAGCCCCTCCCCACACTTCTCACCTTAAAGGTAAAGAACCTGAGACCAGGGCAGACAACAGGACTCTCCGAGGGACCCAGCCCGCCAGTAAACTGGAACTAAACCCAGGTCCCCTGTGCTCTTTCAAAGCTGCCGCTCTTTTCCGACAGCCAGAGCAAAAGCACGTTTTAGCCTCTAATAAGGAATCACAAATTCCAAATTAGTACCCCAGAATGATACGGTTTCTTCAGGCGCAGCCGGTTTACAAACACAACTCGGGCCTTCCACACAGGGTCATCTGCGGGTGCTGTGGTCTGTTTTGTTCAAGCAAAGGATGGGAATCCAACACACTGGCATTTGAATCTTAGCCACTCAGATGTCCTGGTTGGTGATCTTGAGAAAATCAGTTAATGTCCCAGCTGATTCTGTAACTAGGAACAACAATAAAAGTTGCTTTCCTTGGGAACATCCTAAGAATTTTTGTCAGGCTATAAAAGGAGGCCCAGAGAGATGATTTGGTCTGGGAAGGCAGAAGTAGCCTTAGGTCTACAACCCCAGAAGCGTGGGTCTTCATTCTGGAAGACTCTGTGGTTTAAATATATCACCTGGAGCTGGGGGGAGACCCTTGTCAATGGGCTTGTTCAGCCCTCTGCCTTCAGGTAGGACTACATTTATGCCATTTCTTTGTTTGTTTGTTTGTTTGTTTTTTAAAGATTTTGTTTATTTATTTGATAGAGAGAGAGAGATCACAAGTAGGCAGAGAGGCAGGTAGAGAGAGAGGGTGAAGGAGGCTCCCTGCTGAGCAGAGAGCCTGATGCGGGGCTCCATCCCAGGACCCTGAGATCATGACATGATCATGACCCTGAGCTGAAGGCAGAGGCTTTAACCCAGTGAGCCACCCAGGTGCCCCATTTATGCCATTTCTAAGTGATGCACATTTCTCCTCTTTTTGAAGAAGGGAAAGTTGGGTGGCTTTTCCTTTGGCAAGGGCTGCCATGGTCACGATAATATTAATGGAGCCAGTCAGGGAGGAAGTCTGGCTTCCTCAAGGCACAGTCCCTGCAGGTGGACGGTCACAAGGGACATCCTCCTATCTCAAGGATGGCGACACTTAGGTTCTAAGTGTGTCCTTTGTCGAGTGGAGCCAGATGCCTGTTCTGATAAAGAACATTATTCAGATGTCCTCGGGCTTTTCTTCAGATGGTATAATTTTACTGGCTTTCAAAGGCCCCAACTGGAATTTTCCCCAGCCAGCTTTAGCTTCACTTAGTAATTAGCTCCAAGGTCTTTTTGCCGCTCCTTAGATGTGAATCCCATGCTAATAACAGGTGACGTGGACCTTCCACAAGGTTTAAATATTCACCACTCAACCTTTTAGCACAGAGCACTGAGGCCAACCTGGCATCCTTCACAGGGGACAGAGTGGTATGGGGATACGAGCAAACATTCTCACTGGTTTCGAACCTTCACTTCCACACCTCTGATGGCCTCAGACTAGTTACTTAATATTTTGTATTTCAGTGTCCCCATCTATTAGATAGAAATTTCATAGCACATACTTTGAGGATTGTGAGGATCTGATGAATTAATACATGTAATATGCTCAAAATAGCATATTTTGGTAGCTATGGTAGATATGACCCAAAGCCTGTGTTTGTTTTAAACAAATGGAATGATTCTCAGACCAAGTATTTTCACTATCCATTTATTAGAGGGGGGTTTAATTTGATTTTCAATTATGTTCTAAATCATACTCGTTGTGTCCAATATAAAAAAAGAACTATAAATACACAGTTGTGGTTTCTTCTTTTGGAAAGGGAATGGGAAGGACTCCACATTGCCATTTTAGAGGTGACCTTCGTGCCTCACCCTGCTCATCTCTCACCAAAATTCCACTGTGTTTGCTACCAGCTCATTCAGTAGGACAAGGGGTGTAGGGGAGCCCATTTACTGTCTAGACGAAGTGTCCTTTAATCACTGGGGTATGCGAATTTGCATTAAAATAAATTATAGGTAATCGCATTAGCAAACCAAAAAAATTGTGATTTGATAGGGTAAAATATAATTTACTTACATGTCCTATGAAAGCTATCTGTAGCTGTCTCTGATCTCTAAAGAGAATTCGTATGGAAACACCTTTTAAAAAAAGGATTTAAACAAAGAGGTCACATAAGCAATGGTACCCTACTTCCTTTGCAGTAGTTATATTCCTTCACGCCTGCCCCAGGTCATAGTGATATATCAAGGTCAAGCTCCCACTATTCCAAGTAAAAGTACAATTTCACCTGTACACACAAAGGTGCATACACACTCCTGTTCTTCAAGTTTTCTTTCCATACCATTTTAGAGATGAGGACACACATCTCAAAAGTCCTCTGTCTCTGAGCTATTTGAAGATACATTTTGCAGAGTGCTAAATTCATGGTTCTGCTTTTATATATGTTAGAAATATCTTTTGCCTGGACTCATTTATGTGTACATCCATAGAAGCCAATAAGTGTTTCCTTTATTAGGATGGACTCAACATTGCTTGTTGAATTATTGGACCTTTTAAAAGTCCATCAAGAGATTAAATTCTAGGAGTCTTGGTAAAAACGAGGCAATCTGTGTGAACGAGCCTAGGAGTGTGTCACTGACCCGGGAACAGCCATTTCTTAGTGCTATCATCTGTTCCCATGGCTTGTGAAATGTATTCTTTCATCCCACTTTCTTCCCCCTGAGCTATCCATACAGCCACCCACCTCCTGTCTGTATCCATTTGGAACCCTCCCAGATACCTCAAACTCGGCATGTCAAATACTAAATTGTTTACTTTCTCAAATTTGTTCCCTCTCTTCGGTTCTTTGTTTCATTGAAAAGCACCGTTGGACACCCAGTTACCCAAGTCTAAGCATCCTTGGTTCCTCTCCCCCTCTTGACCCCATATCTATTCAGTCACAAGTATTTCTGGAATCCTGCCACCGTTTTTTGTACACACCGCCATGACACTCGTCCCGGCTACCATTATCTTCCAGGTGAATTGGAAGAGCACCACCCTCTCACCCCATCTCTCTGCCTCTGGCATGTGTCCTTCTAACCCAAACGCCACCCAGCTACCAGAATTATCTTGCAGATTTATATCTGATGGCACCACTCTCCAGTTTAAAAACCTTCACCCACTCCCCTTGGACTTTAGATAAAGTCCAAACTTCTTAATATGGCTTAGAGAGCCATTTATGATATGGCTTCTGCCTACTGCTCCAGCCTCATCTCCCATAATTGCCTCCTCTTCCTCGCATTGCTGGCCACCCCAGTACTCTCTGCAATCCCTTGGAGGTGCCAAGCTCTCTCTGGGTCCAGTTCTTTATACATGCTGTCCCTTCTGCCCAGAACACTCTTCAGCTCCTCTTTACTTGGCTACCTCCTGCTGACCCCTCAGGCCTCAGTTAAGACTCTACTTACCCTGAGCCCTGAACACTGGTTCAGTGTCTCCCATGGGCATTTTTAGCCCAGAACTTGCTGTATCATAACACACATGAGATTGTTTTCTGCTCTAGTCTCCTCTAGCTTCGGTTTCCTGGAGGCAAAGAGAGTGTAGTGTTTACTTTTGTATTCACAGATCCTAGCACACAGCCTGGGACAAAGGGCTTTCACTTATCTTTAATGGAAGAAGGAAGAAAAGACTGAAGGTAGCAAAGCAACACACCCACAATTACTCTGAGAATAAGTGCTAGTAACATTTCTCTCTGTACAGGCATCTCCAACTGCGACTTGGACCTTTGTCTCTATTCCTTTGATTGATATGTAATGATGAAAAGGAAGGAGACTGTTTTCCTGAAAGGCTTTCATTTACATAGAAGTATGGACAAGTACTGCCGTGAACAAACATCCATGCTCACAACTGATTGCTCTATAGTGGTTGACATAATACTCATTTGGAACAAGATTATTAAATATATGTTCATTGCACATCATACCTAGCGGTGGTAAGGTGTAGGAATTACAGAAAAGAGGACAGAGTCCTCTTTCCTGCCTTTATGAATCTAACAGTCTAGGTGCCTGATGGTTGATATGTGCATATGACTGGTACTAGGATACATCATACCTGTTCTCAAGATAGTAGATGTTCAGAGAAAGGAATGATCCCAGAGGGGCTTAGCGTTTGAGCTTTCACTCCAGTGGGATTTCTAAGACTGATGCATTCACTCAATAAACTGTTATTGAATGTTTATGATGGAGGCTGAGCTAAGTTAGAGATAGACAAATAAAGGTAGACACAATTGCTACCCTCAAGAGATTTATAATCCACTCAGTTATAATGGGAGACAACTCTTCAACATCCCTTAACTTTGAATATTCAGAAATCTCCAGAAGCTTCTGGACTTAGGTTTCTATTGGTCTTG
This sequence comes from Procyon lotor, assembly GCA_028646535.1. Taxonomy (NCBI): domain Eukaryota; kingdom Metazoa; phylum Chordata; class Mammalia; order Carnivora; family Procyonidae; genus Procyon; species Procyon lotor. The sequence goes on from CM053615.1 coordinate 58,373,416, forward strand.
AGTTTGATATTAGAGGATCCCCTCCCAAGAAATATTTATCACCCAGAGAGAGTTAACTTTGACTCTAGACGGTACACTCTCATCTTAACCCAGAAACTTTAATACCCGAATGTTGTAAAGCAGTCATGGTTCCACTTCTCAAAAATAAGAGATACTAGGTCGAATTTAATGTGTCTCAATTTAGTAGAAGGAAACTCCAGGCTTGTGGGAAACAAGCTATGAAGGCCGTGTTGGGATGTGCATTGAATGGCCGCCATTGAGATGGAGCAAAGGCTCACGGATATCATTAGATATTAGCAGACTGGAATACGGGGGCCCTTCCTTGACCTTGGTGTGGTCTTGGCCCCTTACAGCCTCACGTCGGGTCCCAGCTCTAGAGCTGGGCTTGAGTTACTGGATGATGAAGTCTTTAGAGACCGTGGCCACGGGCCTGCTGGAATGGAGCTTAACTGGCAAGGTCAGCTGGTTGTCATAGACACTGCATTTTGACCAAGCGCGTTTGGCTCTTCACAGCTCAGCCACCTGTTGTAGACAGCTGAAGGGGGCCTGGCTCCGTTGGGAGGTTGTTGCTATCTCTGGTATGTTGTCCCTCCCTGGGAAGAGAAGGGTGTGTGGAAACAGGAAGGACAGTAAACAGTTGCTTCTCTCCCAGAGTCACTGTCCTCGTCAGAAGCAACGATCCAGGCATGGCCAGTCAAGGGTGGTCCTTCTGCATGGGATCCGCCATCTCTTTGAAGACTGGATAGTCACAGACCTAACTATAGAAGCAGCTCTGCAGAAAAGACCAGAATAGCAAGCTGGAACCAGATCACAGGGGGCTTTGAATGCTGAGCTGAGGTGGTTAGAATTTATTCTAGAAGCCGTGGAGCATGACTGAAATGTTTCAAAGCAGGGGAGATATAATAAACCCAGTGGTGAAACTGGGATGCCGGCTCAGTGCAACTAGAGAAAGAGGGGGTAGGCGAGTCAGGGGTAGACTGGGACCAACTGGGCACGTGGCCGGTGTAGGTTGAACTGAGCAGGATAGAAGAAGACAGACCGCTGACAGAGGCTGGACCAGGACACAGATCACAAATGTCACTCAACAATCCTGTGATCCTCACTCACACCTGGGCCAGAGGAGGCATTGCAGAGGCTGGCAACGGCTCTAGAGACTTCCCAGGGAGAGGCATTGCTACACCATGAAGGAGGACTTCCAATCTTGGAACCACTTCTAGCCCGGCCCAGTTGTGCCTTTTTTTTTTTTTTTTCTTTTTTAGTCTCGGCAATATTGTGGGCCTGGATAGAGTGCTACCAGGGGTTCTCATCGGGGGTTCTTCTTCCCCCCTGGGGTTCCAAAGGCTGAGGAGGGTTTATTATGAAAGCAGTGAAAAGAGTATGTTCTTCAGCATCAACCGACCTTTGTCCGAATCCCAGCTCTGCGCCTCCTTAATTGCACGGGCCCTTGGGCAAGCTGCTAACCCATCTGCAAAGCAGGAATCAGCAATAGGTATCTCATTTGGCAGTTGTGAGGCTTAACTTAGGGAATATATGTAAAGTATCTAATCGGCGCTGACCACGTAATGGGTTCCCAGCTCCTGTTGGTATCCTTTTGTCCTTCTTAGAGCACAGACTTTGTCCTCTGTGGATTCTGTTTCTCTCCAGCCAGAGGCAAAGCCACGATGGGTCATCAGAACAGTGGCATCCTTCCTTATGAAGTCAGTTCAGCCATACCTCATTTTTCTTGGCACTGGCTCCCAGAAAGACTGTATGGTCTTCTGGGACCATTTCAATGCAGGAAAGTAGGTGGATACCCCAGGTCTATTCCTGCTTGTAGTCCTTTGTTCGGTGAGATATGTCACCATTGAATTCTTTTCTATACATTGATTCTGCTGAGTTTAATTCATCTACAGGTGGAGTGCACCTATAAACTTACTCAGCTACTCAGCCACTCCTCAGCAAGCACTCCCAGGAGAAGGCCCCACGACCTCATCACAGAGCCTGATTATTCTCTCCCCAGATTCTTACTGGGCCCTGGGCCCTGGCTGGACCTGGAAATTCAAGATGCTTATGACCAGTTAGCTCTGGAATCTTCTATCCGGAAGGGAACACAGTTATACCCTTACCTTGGTCCCCATGAGGGGAGAACTTAGGGAAGGAAGTATGCACAAAGTACAGGCCTCCCCTCGATTCCACAGATAGCCAGGGTCTACTTTGTGCAGGTCCTTCTGTTGGTTTTTGGGGTTCCTGAGATGACACAGGCTCAGCCTCTGTGAACTTCAGAGACTTCACAGACTTCACAAACCTCTTGGGCTAGATGTCATTCCTGGCCTTGGTCACTGGGTTACCAGATGTACTGGTGAAAAAGCTGCTCCTTAAGGGAAGTGTTGTGCTCCATAAGGGAAGGGCCAGGACACACAGATGTGGAGAAGTGTGCTAAGATATCCCCAGAAAGGGAGCCGCCCTCCAGGGCCTCACTGCTACTTTGCAAAGTGGGAAGAGCTATGGGCCTTGGGGGCTGTATCTGCCCAATGACTGGCCTTCAGTGGAAGGGAGGACATTGTAGCTGGGAGGAGTCGATATATTGAGATTTCTATTCCCAGATAACCATACACTACCAAATCTCCAGAATGACAGCAATTTCCTCCTAGAAGCTTTATCTAAATTCCCAAACATACTACCTTAGTTTGTGGACTATGACTATTCCCTGCCACTAGATGGCGCCCTGTGTACACACAAGCCTTTTCCACGGAGAAGCCTTGCAGTAGATTTTCTGGATTTTTTTTTTTTAACGTGTATACACATACACACAGACACAAAATCTTAACTTTCACCATGTTTTTTTTTTTAAAGGTTTTTTATATACAGAGAGAGATCACGAGTAGGCAGAGAGGCAGGCAGAGAGGAGGAAGCAGACTCCCCACCGATCGGAAAGCCCAATGCAGGGCCCAATGCGGGGCTCGATCCCAGGACCCTGAGATCATGACCTGGGCTGAAGGCAGAGGCTTTAACCCACTGAGCCACTCAGGCACCCCATCTTTCACCATCTTTGAAGCTGATAACCAATTCACTAACTTCCCTTTTAACATTCAAATGCTAGAACTTACATATTCTGGAAAATTGGTTTAACATAAAAATCTGTGGGTGTTCTTAAATCCTCTGGGCCATAAGCTACATGATTAAGAAAGAAATTAGAGGGGCGCCTGGGTGACTCAGTGGGTTAAAGCCTCTGCTTTCGGCTCAGGTCATGATCTCAGGGTCCTGGGATTGAGCGGAGCCTCGCATCGGGCTCTCAGCGGGGAGCCTGCTTCCTCCTCTCTCTGCCTGCCTCTCTGCCTACTTGTGATCTCTCTCCTCTCTGTCAAATAAATAAATAAAATCTTAAAAAAAAAAAAAAAAGAAAGAAATTAGATTTGAATCTGTTCTATTAAATATGTTTTGGTTTGCCTTGCAAAGTAATCCACGCCGTGTTTAACAAAATAGTCTTTAAGTTCAAATTTTTTAAATAATGCTTACTTTAAGCAGTAGTCTTTAAGTTCAATTTTTTTTAAATAATGCTTACATTTAAGCAGTAGTCTTTAAGTTCAAAAAAAAATTTTTTAAATAACGCTTACTTTCTCCTTGGCAGGAAGTGTTCTGAGATATTTTAAATGTGAACTTATTTAATCTTCACGGCGAAATTAGCTCTTCTGTATCCATCATTATAAACATCCTATAGACAAGGAAACTGAGACTAGAAAAGTGGGGAGCTTACTCTGTGTTTCAATCAGGCTAATCTAACTCCCCATCCTGGCTCATTTGCACTACGTCCTGCTGCCTCCCATTGGTCTAAAACAATCAGGAGGGGCTTAGCAGAAATCCAGTTGTGGGTGGCATGAAAGATATCAGAATTCTGATTTCTCCTTTTTCCCTCCTTTCAATATTCTTCTCGAAACCAAGGAAACAAAACAGTCTGTAATTGCCACGAAAGGATTTTATGTATTACACAGATGTCTGCTACTGTTATTATGGGGATATTTTGGGGTTTGTGGGAAGGTAGGACTCTCAGATGTGCCCAGGAGGTGTGTGGTCCTTCCCTCTTTCACACACAAAGTATTTATTTGGAGATCTCCCACACCGAGGTGCCTGTGCTACGTCAACGACAAATCTGGTCCCCCCTGCCCTGTTACAGCTGAGCGTCGCAATGAGGTTTCCCTGTGCTTTCAGCAGGCAACTCGCCCTTAGCCTCGGGATCCTGAAAGACTAGAAAATGGTAGGAAAACTGCAGAAGTGGGACCACAGCCGAGGAGGAAGATGGCCAGTGCCGCCTCTGCATAAGCTACATCAGCGGCGCAAGGCAGATGCATTTTTAAATCATGATTTTGGAACACAGTGTCCTTTTTCTGTATCCAAGAGTTTCCATTTCTAACGGTCAATCAGATCATCTCTCCAACAGAGGGCTTCATCTGAAAAGCGCAAGTCTCTGGACACATTTTAAAGGGCATTCTTCTCTGGACCTGATGCAAGCCACTTTCGTGCTGCTCCTAAGAGCTTCTCCAATTTGGCTTGCGTAATGCTGTCCGACCCAGGCTTTGATCCCTAGGTGTGAATCATTTCGTATTTGGAGGTTTGTTCTCCTTGGCAGGCTTTTGGTATAAGGAAGACCCTGTTTTCCTTCTGGATTCGAAAACCCAGCAGGAGACATCACTCTCATTTGACTTCTTCATACGCTAGCTGTTGTGAAACAGAATTCAGGCTGATAAGTCTACAGGGATAGAGTTCATCAGAGAGGATGTGTGTGACTTTATTTGTAGTTCCTCAAGTTTTTGTCTCAGAACCCCATTATAAATGTGGGGTGCCTGACTTTCTTTAACTTCCGTAGGGCCTCCCTGGGACATTGGCCCACGCAGCAGCCTTCTGCCAGGTTTCTCAGCACTGTGGCCAAGGGGGTTCATCCACCAAGGCCATTCAGTCCCCAGCTGCCCAGCCTCTGGGGCACCAGGGGACATTCATGAGCCAGAGGTGGGGGAGGTAGTTCTACCCTCAGAACCGTCTGTACCCCTGGGGCCCCATAGGGCCCTCTTGATGGCACTTGGACAGAATGTATTATATCCGTAAGAAAGAAAAATGACGGGGGCTGTTGGAGGGACTCCTGTGAATGCTCCAAGGGACACCAACAGTGCAAAAGCACTTGGTACCTGCAGTCCCCACAGGGCGCTCCAGGAGGACAGTGTTGAGTGTTGACTCAGCCTCTGCGCTGTAAGGGAGAGGGGAAGCCTCGGCATTTGCCCAGCCCCGTGAGGGTCTGTTAGGCTGTTACTCTGAGCCCTTTCCTGCTGCAGCAATGTGGGGCCGTGATGCAGCTAACCCTAGGGCTGGTTTCCCTTGTAGGAACTCGTGGGTTTGAGACCATTTCAATCCTTGGAATTTCTTAAATTGGGGCCTCCAGGTTCAAATTCATTTCCTGGGTAACACCAAAGCAAAGACCATCAAAAGGGACAGAAATGGCTGGCTTGGGCTGTATTTCCTCCCTTCCCCAAGATGGGAGCCCTCTGATACATCCACGGTCGGACAGTCGCAGGGAAGTGGCCGAGAGAGGGGTGGGCGGGAAGGTGAGGTCTGGAGTCTCACTGACACAGATTCTAGCCACTGGGCCACCACAGTCTACTTTGGGGCTTGGTTTCACTATTTAATGTGCTCATCTGTTTCAGCCCAGCCTGTGGGGTCACACCAGTGCCAAGATTTGATTTAGAAAGACCTTGGTGTCATTGGAACATAAAAATCAATAAATGGAGCCCTTTCTTGCTTTCCACAGTAGGTCTCCTCACCTCCTGCCTGGACGACTCCTAACTGGTCTTCATGCTTTCACATAAAGCATTTCTACCCAGCCAAATCCATTCTCACACAGCTACCATAGTGATCTTTCTAGAACATAGCTGATCCAGGCATTCCCATAAAACAGACAAATAGACAAGAAGCTTAAGTGGTTTTCTCTTGCCTTCAGTATCAGATCTAAACCCCAGAGGTAGCATTCCGGCACAACGTCCTCCTGGACCCGACCCTCCCTGTCACCCTCTTCCCATCGCGAGCACACTTGGAGTTGTCCAGTCTTAACAGTTCCTCACTCACTTGCTCGAACCCTCCTGGTACATCGGGCCCCTTTGTCCATGATATTGCCTTGGCCCGAAATGCCTTCTAAACACCTCTCCGCCTTGATACTTTTTCTCATCCCTCAAGGTCCCACGGAAACGTTCCCAAAGCCTGAAATCCTGCCCTCCCTTCCCAGTCCCTCAGCAGTCAGGCTGTCTTCTTTGCATTCCCATAGTCCTATGGACCTCCAGTTGGAGCTCCGCTGAGCACTGCTTTGTAACTGTTCGCACACTGGCCTCCCCATCTGAGGATGAGTTTTTCAAATGTAGAGACGCGGCAACCATCACTGTACCTAGCTCAACACATCCTTGATGAGCAATGAGTGAATGATCCAGAATATTCCGTACCTCCCATCCCAGGACAGAGAGACCCAAACGCTGTCTTCTTCTCCAGCCAGCAAGCACCCCTATTTTGATTTCAGACCCTTTTCTCCTGGCCAGGTGCCTGATCTCAAGAGTCTCCTACACCTCAGCCCGTAGCCACGACTGCAGCCCTTGGCTCCTGAGAGGAAGGGGTGGGGCCTAGTGGCTGTGTCTCTGAGAACATTCTGGAGAACAATAGCAGGAAGTGTGCAAGTGGGAGACAATCATTGGGCTCAGCCCATATGGAGGTGCTTCCTGATTGGCTTGATTTGTTCTGAGCAGGAACTCTTAGAATAACTTTGGAATTATCCCAGTGGGATGACAAATTTCTTCACGGAGGAGGAACTGTCACCTGGTAACATCAGGCATGGAAAACATGGTTACCAAAAACAAAAAAACAAAACAAACAAACAAACAAACAAACCACAATAAAACATAAGAGGAAGGTCCCTTTAGGAAGACGGTTGGGATTTGCCACGGCTCCCGGGGCCAACCTTCTTCTGAGACTCCGCTGGAGGCACAATTCACCTGTCACCTGTACCTTCCAGAGGGAGAGCATTCTCTCCTGTAAGGGCTCAGAGGCCAGAGGTGCCTTCTGTCCTTCGTTGACCTGTCAGGGAGCTCATGGAAGCTCAGACTGTAGGGGGCCCTCAGAACCACATGCCTGTGGTAGACACTGATCGAGCCCTGGCTGTGTACAAAGCTCTCCTGGAGGCACTGTCGGGGTGCATAGAATATACTAGATGCTCTTTCTCCTCTCAAGGAACAGTGGTTTCCAGGCCACATTCTGTTCTGTGGGATGGCCCAGCCAAGGCAAGGATGGGAAAGGAGAAGCAAGAAGGGCTCCCAGTCCACTCAGGCCTCAACCGGAGCCGATCTATTTGATCAAGATATTGGAAAAAGAAAACTCTGCACCAGAAAGAGGAAATATAGAATTATGGCTTCATTTGCCCTTGGAAGGAGGCAGCCCAGGACAGCCTAATACCCTAGGCTCCAGCAACAGGCAGATCTAAGTTTGGATCCCAGCTCTGCCCCTACTGGTGATGGGCCACCAGTTCTTGAACTTCTCTGAGCCTCCAGTAGACCATCCGTCAAGTGCAGGTGGTAGAAATAGCTACCATGCAGTTTGCAGAGAATTGACGAATGCTTACAAATGACGTCGCACATTGCCTGGCTCATGGTAAATGCTCCATAAATGTTAGCTGTTTTTACCACTACTATTGTTGGACACTAAATTTTTTTTCTGATGAATGACTCATTAAGATGCTAACTCAAGTATCCTGAAAGCTCAGTCAGTCTCCTCAGAGTAACCTCCGATACAGACAACAGGCGAAAATGGGTTGATTACCCCCAGTTTGGGCATTGATAAGAGCTGTGGCTGAAGCCATGTGGGTCCGCATGCACACACACACACACACACACTCTCTCTCTCTCTCTCTCTCTCTCTCTCTCTCTCGGGCTAATGGGGAACTCTAGCTCAGCAGGAAAGCTATCACGGAGTGCTGGATTTAGACACAAACAATGAGTAAACAGGGATTTGGATGAGAGGAATGTGCCACATAAACAATTTTCACAATCAGATATGAAAGGCCAGATGCTTCCTGCATGAAGGGCAAACCCAAAGAGAATCATTGGGTGACACAAAGTGAATGCTGAGAGTCTCCGTCATTCTGGCCCAATTCCTGCATAGCTGTGTGTCCTCCACCTGTAGTTTTATGTAGGTGAGCCCCAGAGTAAAGAACAGTGCATTCCACATGCACACATGTACACACACACACACACACACACACGCATGCACGCACACATGCACACACACACCTGGGTTCAGGGGAAATGATATACTTGAGATATTTGGGGAAGTGAGTAAAAAGTCTAGAAAACACAGCAGTTACCTCCTGCATTTTCTTATCTCAGAGAAAGCAAGTAAGATAAGTTGCTTCTAATCAGTTCTTTTTACTAAGTCTAGGTTGCCATTAATTTGAATTTGTTCTTTCAAGAATCATTTTTGACTGAAAGCATCGAGCCAAAAGGTCTGCTTGAGGCTGCTGTCAGTTGAGAAACAATTTATACATTCACTGAAATGTGTATTTCCTCCACCAGCATTTCTTGAGGCTCCCTGAGCCCCGTTTCTTGCTAGATGTAAACCAGCTGGATGCTAGAAGCCACATTCAAAGAAAGCTAAAGAAGAGATGGTTATTCTTTTCAAGAGTTTGGCAAAAGGGAGATGGGAAGGGAACCTCAAATCCATAAACAAGTGATTCAAATACAATGGGAGAAAATTGGTGATAGAATTATGTCCCCAGGATAAGGCGGCAAAGAGGAAGGGCACCTTCACGGGAAAAGTATCAGGGAGGACTTCCAGAAAGAGAGGATACCCAAGCAGATTCTTAATATGCAGCAATTACCAAGGGGAAGGGGGAGACAAGGGCAGTTCAGGCAGAGGCAGTTATAGGAGCAAAGGTGTTGAGGCAAGAAAGAGCACCCTGGGTGCAGGGATCTTTAAGAACATCATGTTCCTGGAGATAAGTGGGTGGCTGGGAGTCTCTAGACTAAGGAACGCAGCGCAGAGAGTCTGTGAGGGGTTTCTAGCAGGGGAATGCAATTGGGTGTGTCCACGCACTTGGTGGATTTGAGGGTGATAAGGCTGGGTAGAGGCAAAGAGATTGATGGGAAGGTTGCTATAGGCATTTGGGAGAAAGAAGGAGAGAGCTTTCACAGGGCTGAGGAGGAAGAGATATGAAAGAGATTTGTGGGGCAAATCGGCAGGATTTAGTGCTACTATACGTGTGTGTGGTGATTACCAGAGAGGGGCAAGTCAGAGGTCAAGATAACATCCAAGTTTCTGTCTTAAGTAGAACAGATTGGGGGTGGTACCAGGAACTGAGGCAAACAATGCCAGAGGGAGGGACAGCTTTATGGAGAAAGATGAGTCGGGTCCTGCCTGTGTTGGGTTTGAGGTACCTGCAGACTGTCCCCATGGAGACACGCCAAGTGCAGTTGTGTACAGAGGCTGGAGTCTAGGAGAGAGGCTGAAGGTACAGGGTAGGTAGGTGTCGGCATGTCGTGGGAATTAAACCTTGAGAATGGATGTGATTAGCCAAGGATAAAATGTCTAGCGAGGATGGGGCGCCAAATGAACATTTAATAAAGGAGAGAAGAGGAGCCCATATAGAGAATCCAGTGTCAGGGGGAGGAGGAGTAGTCCACAGTAGTTTAAAAAGTGGAAAAGTTAATAGATGCACCCTGAAGAGTATCCGTGAGACTCAGCTGTTAGGACGTCATGGACGTGAACAAGACCAGATACAACACAATGGCGGGGGCAGAAAGCAGAAGGGAGCAAGTTGGACGGTGATTGGGATACAAGGGTGTTGAAGCGGCCAGAGGTGAGTGCCGTCGGGAGAGTCTGGGAGGGAGATTCAGCAGCAACTCCAACAGGATGCAGGGTCATAAGAAGTTCACCTATTTTTAATGTGAAAGAATTTATTCTTGTTTATGGACCAAAGGAAAGAAGTCCTCGGGGAGAGGTTGAAGCTATAAGGGGAGGGGATAATTGATGGAGTACCTACCCAGAGGAATCTGCAAGGTCAGGTGCACAGGCAGAGGCCCTGGCCTTGAGCAGGAGAATCTCTTGAGTCAGAGTCGGGGGGTAGAAGGCTGGATGAGACTCCTATTCTCTTCTGACAAAAAGAGACACTTCTTGGGCAAGAGTAGGTTTAGGCCACGGAGAAATGTGTTGCTTTGAAAGGAGATTCATCTCACTGTTGTGTAATCAAAACTCTTTTATTTCTGATGAAACAGGCTCAAACAGGAATCACACCCAAGAAATCAGTGCTCAGCACAAGCTTGGAAGTGATTTCCTGCAGCAAAAATCAACTTGCACGGATTCTGATGGTGTGAGCCATGTGATTCCAGGTGGAATAAACACACAAGAGGAGAGAGAGGCTGGTCTCTGTGGGCTAAGGAAAACTTAGGGAGAGAGAAATTTGCATTCATTTTTTATTTGGGATTCAATTGGGTTGCACCAGCATCAGTAATGAAAAGTGTTAGTATGTCCCAGCTGTATACTTAGATCAAGATATGTCTACCTAATATTAATTTTTTTTCTCAATGTATATACAAATTAGTGTATTTGGAGGGGGGAAAGTAGCAAAACCAAGCCAAGATTTAAAAAACCATATTGAATAGCACCATCTCCAAGTCAGTTTCACTATGGAATCCTTGAAAAGTGTTCTTGCTTTGCCTTGCTTTTCATTCATTCAACATATATGTATAGGGACCAAAATAATATATAGCCCTGTCTCTCAATAAGCCTGTCCTCAGGAGAGGGGCGGTGCAGACAAGGCTGGGTAGGGTGAACACATTTTTGACACTCTTATCAGATGGTGTATACCAAAAACCTAACAGGGCTAGCAATGCTATGGGGAGGAGGGAACGTAACAGGTTGAAATGACTTAAGAAAAACATTACTAAAAAGACAGGATTTGGATTGGGTTTTGACTCTTAGGTGTGTTAGATGGGGTTGAGAGTTGGGAGTCATTCCTGGCTTTTTCACAGGGCGGCATACTATCTGTTCAGGCTGGCACACGGGGGAGGGCATAGGGCCAGGAAGGGGTTAGAGCAGAGGACAGAGGGTGTAAACTTCCTGCCTAAGAAGTTTGGGTCCAGGAAAGAGTGAATAGAGAGCCACCAGGAGCTTTTCAGCAAGGGAAAGGATATGAGCTGGACTTTAAGAATTCTTGATGGGACCATTCTCTTCTCTGCCATATTTCTGTCTCAGGGATGACATGGGAAAAAAAAAAAATGAAATGGGCTTGAGTTTCCACTGACACCTTGCAGTCAGGGAAGGTCCTGTTCTTTTCAAAGGAGAAGTGGAAATCCTCTGTTTATTTAAGAGCCATTAACCTTTTCTTTTTTCATAGTGAAATACCAAACGATCTGGGGTGATTCCAGATATGCTCATCTAAGTAAAAGGAAGCTGTTTCCTTGCAAAATTGAGTCACCAATGAAAAATATTTTGCGAGTGCCATAGAAACAAATGTGCTGTATTCCTGAAATACGGAAAAGGAATTTTGTAGCATCTATTTGTGTGAAAACAAACAATATTCTTCCCAGTGCTCTACCTAGAATATAGAAACAGAGACTGAGGTAGAGAGAGAGAGAGAGAAAGAGAAGGCAGGTGGGCGTGGGGAAGAGAGATGGGCTGGCGAAGTATTCTAAGAATGGAGGAGGGGTCAGAAGATTAGGTCTCGGGCAGAACCAAGGACCCAGGAAGCAGGAAGTAATGGGGCAGTCTTCAGAATCCTGCTAAGGGAGTGACTCACCCTCCATTTTTCTCCATTCTTGGGTCACTGCTCTCAAGAGGCAGACTGGGCAAGAGTTCAGGCAATCTAGGTTAGTTACATTCCTACTCCGTGGCTAGGGATGTGGGGCCGTCTCATCAGTGAATGGTTTCACCAAACCCATGGGAACTCTAGAGGAACTGTGGACGAGCTGATTGTTGTTCCCAAAAGTCAAGTAGCGGGGATCCGGGACAGGCACAATTCACAGCAGTTGGCCCCCTTAGCCTCTTACCACACTCACTTCTGAACCACATGTGATGTGTCTGTGTCTTCTGTTTCCATCTGCAACTTCATTGTCCTTGATGAGCGCCATATTGTTAATTAAGTCTTATGTGTCCAGGTGACTGGCTCAGCTGGAAAGTTGTTTCAAGTACACACAGACAGCAAAGACTGCCTCTTTCTCATGTCAATTCAGCTGGCAAAGCCTCTGAGAGTTAGACTGACACAAAAATCTCAGTCGTAGCACACCAAAGAGATGCTAAGACATGGTTGATTATCATTAAGCAAAATGCAGGAACTTTCCTGCTGAGCCTTTGGAGGGGCAGGGATTTGAGGTAGGGCGTTGGTCAAGCACAGCTTCAGCCAAGCCCCATTTACAAGAGTTGACCGGCAGTCATGAATTCCAAACTTGGCAATTGCTTATTCTTCCCTTCTGCTGCTGCTGAGTCATTAATGAGGCTCTGGGCTGCCATTAGCTCTGTCCCCACATTGTCAGCAGACTTCTAAGAGCATTCATTCAAATTCATCCATAATGTCTTGTATTGATTAGAATTAAATGTGGATGCAGGTGAAGAGATCCACAATAACAATGGCTTAAACACAGTGTTTATTTCTCCCTCCAGTAAAAATCCACAGGTAGGCAGTCAAGAGTGGTCTGGTGGCCTTCTCTGTGAATTCCTCAGGGACCCCGGGCTGCTTTCAGTTTCTCCCTCTCCTATCCTTGTCCTCAGAGTTGGAGATGGTAGTTCAAGCTCCACCTGCACACATGTGCATTTCAGGCCGAATGATGAAGGAAGAGGTCAAGGAGAAAGGGCTAAGAAAGCTTCTGGAATCTGCCCTACAGGGCTTTCACTTACATCCCTTTGGCCAGAATACAAAAGAGGCTGAGAAATGTGGTCGTTATTCTGCGTGGCCGTAAGCCTAGCTAAACCTTAGGGATCACACTGCTGGGTAAGAAAGGATGGAAATCAGTGAACAAGCCGCAGTCTGGGTTACATGTTTCCTTGTGCTGGAAATACAAAGATGTGAGCAGCTCTCCTCTGAACACAAACATTCTTCCTGAGGTTCTTGTTCTGGCAGGTTGGCCAGACAGGCACCCCACTTGGCTGCTCAACTGTGAACGTGCAGTTCAAGAGAAGAGAACAGATCTCCTAATTCAGCGGCCGGGCTATCTGCCAGCCTCTCCCGTTATTCTGGGAGAATTTACTGAGACTCCAAGACATGGCAATGAGCAGCCGTGTTTGGCTTCTCGCGGTTTGTGTGTGTAACCCTAGCGCAGGTTTCTCAACGGAGAGGAAAATTGTAAAGGTTCACTCCATTGGCTCAGACCTTCTTCAGAAATAGACCTGTAAACATTTCTTTACCACTTTTCTTGCCTCAGCTGACTCAGGGCTGAGTTCCTCCATGGGGAAGCCCGCAAGCCCCCCTTCCTCTTCCTACCTTACTTGTCTACTCCTCCTTCAGCTCAGGGCCCCTCTCCCAAATCCTGGGCCCCAATTCATATCATCGATGCCCCCAAACCCCAGGTGGCAAGTTCCATTTGCCTGGGTCTTCCCATTTCCCAGAATGGAACCCCTACAAGTCATGGTGTTTGCTACACTTGACCTCTGCACTTCCAAACGATAGCGTTCTGATGGTGAATGCTCCAGGGAAATGAACATCACCTAAATTAGGGCAATCTGATCTGAAGGTCAGCACTGCCAGAAGAGGGAATGGACTGCCTTTAGAGGTGGTGAGCTCCCTGTGTGGGGAGGAATTCAAGCAGAGGTAGGATGACTGTTGAGTGGAGTACCGCTCAGCGGCTTCATGTTTCTGAAAAGCAATTAGGTTACATAGCTTCCACTCCTTGCCTGACCTTCTGTGGGCATGAAAAATACATTGTGTTGCATTATGCATTCCTCAGGAAATGAGGGCAAAAAGAGGAAGTGGTCATGGGGAGGTAATCAAAAGAAGTGGCAAAGAATACCAGTTCTCCAGCCTGACCACCAGGGTCTGAATCCTGGTCCCATGTTATATTTGTGACCCTGGGTAAGTCAGTGACCCTTCTGTACCTCATTTCCTTCATCTGTGGACTATTGTGAAGCTTAGGTATCTTAATGCTTGTGAAAGACTTAGAAATAGCGTCTGGCACGCAGTAAGCACTCAGAAATCATAATCATTACTATTGTTGTTGCATATAGGCAATAGATACGTAACCAAAACAATATTAGCATTCTGAGTATTGTAATGATTATTCTCACCACCTCTGATGGAGAAAGGAAAACAAAACACATCTGAGTGAACAGGCAAAGTCCTCTCCAAGCAGTAAGACCAGTGGAAACCCAGTTTGTATGAGTCTGTACTTTTTTGGATTTGACTGAGAGACGGCCACACGAAGGAAACATTTACTGGCTTTCTCCCACTGCAGAGGAGGGAAGGTAGGGCCTCAGCAAAGCCCTTCAGGCCAGAAGAGGCATAGCAAAATGCAAGCACAGAGTGAGCCATGGGGAGGAGCCCGGGAATGAGGGATAGAAATGCTGAGGACCGCTCTGGGACCATCGTGCTGAGCCGTGTCACCTGGAGGGTAGAGCTGGCTGTGCCTGAAAAGGCCATACAAGGCCGCATGCCCCCGGGTGAGAGCCGGGACACATGATATTCTGGGCCGTGGCCTGTGCTGTCTCCTTGGCCTGGCACGTTTTCTTCTCTTTTCCACCTGGTGAATAATCCTTCAGGGCCCAGCTCACATGTCACGTCCTCAGTCAAGCTTTTCTCACCGCCCTCTAGCAGTTGGAAATTGCCTTCGGCTGTGACCTCAGCAGGGCCTTGGACTCCTACAAATCTGGGCTAATAGTCCAGATGCCTTTTAAGTTGTCTTGTAACGTTATGTGTTTACCTGGCTGTTTTGGTCACTTGACCAAGAGCTCTCGGGGGCCGACACTGTGGCTGACCTCGCTGTCTGTCCCTGAGGCTCCATGCGGGGCCTGATGGGTTGAAGACCTCAATGGATGAATGCATAAATGGATTTTGAAATAAGAGTGACTGATGCACCTCACAGAGCCAGAGGTCCGTCTTTCGTATCTTCCTGCGGAGAAGGTCCTTTGGGGTTAGGGGGATTGTGTAAGACCATCTGGCCTTGATTGCAACTTTATCTCCAGTAAATTAAGCCTGCACAGGTGCAGTGTGTCCCCTCTGCTTATTGCCCATTACAGGTTGCTTTGTGCTCAGAAGAATCCGAGCAAGCCGGTCCGAGGCTGCCGTGTGCACCTGTCTCAGTCTTAAGAGCCTCGATTAACCTGGCGTGTAAATTACATTTCCTGCCCACCCTTCATTTTTAGCTCAGCAATATCTACTTGGCTCCTCCAGGGAAGACTGCCTTAGATTTCGGCCATGGAACTGCAAAGCCAGGGCGTCTCTAGTCTGGCTGAGATGACTCTCAATTTCCTGGGATGCTCCCCGGCTCCGGGACTTAGGTTTTCCATAGAACAATAGTAGCCTGGGCTGTTCAGTGCCCTGAGGACGTGGCCCCAGCCCACATGTGCATTGGTAGGGAAATCTGCTCTTCAGATCCAACCTGCCTAGACTTAAACTGTCGATTTCCCACATTCATCCCCTTTGAGGGAAACTCATTTGTTGTTACTATAGAAGTTGAGTTTTGTTGCTTTCTCTCCCTCCCTTTCTCTCACCCAGTCTCGCTTGCTCTCTCTCCCCCTTCTCAGTTACACAGTATCATGACCCAAATCTTTAGTGCTTGACCTATATAGCTGAGAGGTCTGAAACCCATAGGGCCAAGGGCAGGCTGTGGAGACAGTGGGTCAGCCAGTGGGCATCTGTCCACAGAGGATTCTTAAACACCTGGGGCTGCTTCACTGGGAGATGTGAGCGACTTAGAGTCAGCCTTTTTTTCCCCTCTTTTTTCCAGTCAGCCATTCTTTTTCTTTTTCTTTTTTTCCTAAGATTTTATTTATTTATTTGTCAGAGAGAGAGAAAGCACAAGCAGGCAGAGAGAGAAAAGCAGGATCCCTACTGAGCAGAAAGCCCGATGCGGGACTCGATCCCAGGACCCTGGGATCATGACCTGAGCCGAAGGCCCGAGGCTTTAACCCACTGAGCCACTCAGGTGCCCCTCAGTCAGCCGTTCTTAACACGATTTTGTTTATTTTAGAATCCCCGAGCTCTGAGTCCAGCCACACAGGTCCAAAAGTATTGGTTGAATTGAATGGAAATCCACATTGGAGTGTGTCCATTTAACCCTCAGGGACACGGGAGAAGCTGGCTCCTTTCCCATGCCCCAGTCTGTAAAGTGCTGCCTTCTCAGCACTAGGTCAAAGGAGGTGTTTAAAAAAAAAAATATTGTTTTATTCTGGTTAGATAAGGAATATATGATTTTTTTTAAATTGGGAAAATACTGAAAATTATGAAGAACAAAATTAAACTTACCCAATATCCCATTACCTGGAGGCAACTGCCACTGATGTTTTCCTATTTTCCCAATCTTAGTCCTCATGAGAGAGGGCCCTGTATTGCTCCAGATTTTTCTGAGGATTGGAGGAAGGGGGGCAGAGGGTAGGTTATATTCTTTCTAATTTTTTTTAAAGATTTTTATTTATATGACAGAGAGAGAGATCATAAGTAGGCAGAGAGGCAGGCAGAGAGAGAGGGGAAAGCAGGGTCCCCACTGAGCAGAGAGCCCGATGCGGGGCTGGATCCCAGGACCCTGAGATCATGACCTGAGCCGAAGGCAGAGGCTTTAACCCACTGAGCCACCCAGGCACCCCTATTCTTTCTAATCTTAGAGTTTCAGGCCTTACTGGATATACACACACACATATTACAAATTTATATATATATTATTGGGATGTGTTTAATTAGGATATATATATTCACATGTATATGTCATCAAACACATACATATACAACAGATACCCATGTAATATATAAGTATTGGAGCCGTATCAGCTGTTGCCACAATAGTACTATATGACTACTCTCAAACTCAGTAGTTTAAAATGAATATCACTTTATTGCTCACACTCCAGTGATTACACTGATTTTTTTATTATTTGCTGATCTAGGCCAGGCCCCACTAAGCAACTCTAATTTCAGGTATGGGTCCGACTGGGCCTGGCTTCTTACTCTGGGTTGGGCTCAGGTCCACTCCCCATGTGTTCTTCCAGGGGCCAAGGCTGAAGGGAGAGCCACTGAACACAGAAGCTCTTCCCTTGGTGCTGCCAAGGCCCGCAAGGACAGAGGCAGCTGCACAAGCACCCTGTGTTGTGTCTGCTCACGTCCCGCTGGTTAAGGCAGGTGATGTGGCCGAGCCCACAGTCCGGGGGCAGGAAGTACAGCCCACCCACCATGAGACCAAAGCACGTGACCCAGACCAACATCAGTGGGTCAGGGATGTATCCACTTCCCACAGAGGGGCACAGGGGAGGGAGGGAATATGTCTGAGACTAAGAGACTCTACCCACGTCCTCCATACCCGCTGAAGAACTCTGTCCTCTCCACTTCAGTTTGCTCAGAGCCCAGCTGGCAGGCACACCGTCATCCAGCCTTCCCAGGAAGCCGCCTCCAAGGCTCCTCAACCCCCTGAGCTAGTTCCGTTTCTGGATCATCACTGCCCCACGTGTGTTGTTCCTATTGCACACTCATATCCCCTTTCCTTGATTCCCCCAGAATAACGTACACAGGGGAGGGTAGAAGATTTTGCGGCACATCTGGAACAACAAAGGAGTTTTGTATCTCTTTGTTTAGATGTCTTTGTCACTCGGCCCCATCTCCTGTGGATTCTGTTTGCATCTCAGCCCGCACACAGCCTCTCAAATCCAGGCTTGCTGAAGAATTCACCTTGGCCTCAGAGATCCTGAAGGTCTCATTTGGCTGAGCCATGTCTTTTTTGCAACTTGGTTTCATTTCTTTGATTCTTTCAACATACGTTATGTTGAGCACTTGAGCCTTCCAGCCCCACGATGAGTTTATAATCTAGAGGGGGAAATGAATGATTTCTATGTGCTATCATATGGGGCTTAGGGTTGCTAAACCTCAGCACTACTGATATTTGGGGCCAGATAATTCTTTGTGGTGGGGGCTATCCTGGGCATTGTGGGGGTTTCGGCAGCATCCCTGACCCCACTACCCACTAGATGCCAGGGGCACCATCCCCACTCTCCTTGAGTCATGGACAACCAGAATATCTGCAGACATTGCCAAATATTGCCCAGGGACAAATCACCCCAGTTGAAAACCATAGCTCTAACATGTAGTAGACTCGGTAAGACTTCTAATAAACAAAAATAATGTGCTAATAAATGAGGGCATCTGTGAAAGCTCCATGGGGTGGCTGGTGTCTGTGCTGAGACTTCAAGAATGGTTAGGGTTTTGAGATGGGTTTCTTGGAGGAGGGAAAAACATGGGACACATATGGGCCAATAAAGACTAGCTCTTGTTATCCAGAGTGGAGGCCACATAGACATGGGAGGCTAGCTAGTGGAGGCCACGTGGGCATGGGAGGCTAGCTACTAGAGGGCCACCTAAGTCGTTACAAAGACTTCTACCTCTACTGGGAGTGAAATGATAAATACATCTGTGTTCATTTGGCAGGAATATGATTGTACATGAGAGTTTGTCTTCATAACCCAAAGTAATTGCGGCAAAGTCGTACCCACCCAGAGGTCATTTTTTGGATGCCTGCGAAGGAAACCTCTGAGGGGCACAGTGCATCCCTAAATAGACCCATGCCTGTACCTTGGTGTCCCTTACCCCTCTGAAGATCTTGCTCTGGACTCTTCATCTTAGGTCTTAGTTGAACAGACTTGGTTAGCCAGTTCCCACCAGCAGATTAGAAGATGGAAGAGGGTGGTGGTGGGCCAGATACAGATGGGCACAGACTCTGTGGCAAACTTTCAGCATGGCAGAGGGGAAAGAAACTAAAGGCAAAATTGAATGAGCAAACAAATATGTTCAGGCCAAATAATTCTTTAGGCAAGGGAACATCCACCCCTTCGTAACCCTTAGGACATTGCTGCGTGACAATGCCACCCTAGTTTGCTAACTTATGCAATGTTTAGCAAGGCACAAACTATGCGAGATACTATAGAACCCATGTGGTAAGAGTTTAACACCACGGTCAGGGGTAGGGTCTAGAGTTTGACTTCTGGCTTGAGTTCTTGCCTTAAGGCTCTGTAGCAATCAACTGGCCCCTTAACCTTGCCGAGCCTCAGTGGTCTCATCCGTAAAAATGGGGATTCCCTCCTCAGAAGGTCATTGGGAAAGTTAAAAAAAAAAAAAATCTGTTTTTTTTTTCTGAGCTCGGTTTCTGAGCTCGGTTCTTTGCACAGATTTGGTGCTCAATAAAAGTTAACAATACTACCATTTCCTTAAAAGAATAAGCTACTGAGACCTCTCTCAGATCGAAACTGTTCTGGAATGTTCCCAGAGTCTCTTGGCAGTGCCCAAATTTCCCTTTCAGAAAATAACCTAGGATGGCCGTGACAACTGAGAAAGTTCTAGAAGAAAGTTCCAATTGTATCAGATCCCCCTCCCCTTCTCCTTCTTTTGGGCGGAAGAGGATGGGCCACTGAGGGCGATGACAACAGGCTTGCAAGGATATTGCCCAGCAGCCTGTGGCAACACATTACCAGTTATTGTGAGATTACTAGGAGAGTAGGAAGCTATTCTCCTTTGGCCCTTATGCCCTATGCTATGCAAAAGTACCTACCACCAAATTAAGAACAGGCACACTACAGAGGTGCAGGGGAGACCCCGAAGCGTATCGCACAGTGGTGGCACTGAGCTAGGGGCTCTGGGTGGTTTTCCTTCGATCACTGTCTGCAACCTGGCAGGGCTGACCACGCGGGGTGCTCTGTGGGGTGCTCTGGCCTGGCATAATACCGGGAGACAGAGACCGCAGGAGCTGCTCTCTGGCCCAGGAGTGCCAGGACAATAAAGGACCCTGTTCTCTGTTTGTGTGTTTTCCAGGCTGGAGCAGGAAATACAAGCGCTAGAAAGTGAAGAGTCCCAGATATCTGCCAAAGAGCAAATCATCCTAGAGAAGCTAAAGGAGACAGAAAAATCCTTTAAGGACTTTCAGAAGGTAAAAAAAAAAAAAGTGATTTCTCCAGATTATATCCAAGGGGAAGTAAGCACTAGCAAATAGGCACCAATGGAGATGTCGAGGCCGGGCTCTGTGAAATGCAGTGTGGGTGTGTGAGGGCCCGGGCTGTCTCTGACCCTGACAGAGGCCTGTAGTCAGGTGTGGGACCACCTGGTCTGCAGGGAAGCACGGACGAGAGCCTGTAAATCAACCCCATCTACCTATTATCCAAACCCTTTATATGCCTGGTTCCTAAAAGGTCGTCTCCCCTTGGACTTCAGGATTCCAAAGCCAATTCTTATGAAGCAGATTAGACCTGCTTCTTGTGGCTTCAGTTTAAGTCTTTCCTTTATAAAAAGGCCAGAGGTAAAACTGTTTCAAACGGATATGAGTATCAAATAAACAGCGTAAACACCGTGGAAACAGGTGATGCCCATAGCACAGAGGAGAGAACCCATAAAGCCAGCAGTCTCTGAACATCTCAGCACCTTCCTTCCATTTTATCACCCAGCTACCCAGACCGAAGAGACAATCCATCCAAATTAATTTTAAGATGGGATTTTCTGATGTCACTTCTCCAACACAGCTGAGGGTATTTGCTGGGTAATTGACATAAATCCCTACCGGGAGAATTTCAGTATTAGGTGGAAATGATAAAACTTTCCTTTAAATTTCAGGATCCCATACAAATTTCCCAGAAGGAAAGAGAGTATTGGGTTTACACACCGCGGTCAAAGTCTGGCCCTGGGGGAGAGAGACAGGTTAGATGGCTGAGGGATTGGCTCCCCACATGCATAGTGATGCTCTCCTTACTTTTGTTTCCACAGAGCTTCTCCAGTGCGGATGGAGGTAAGTGGAAGTGCTCTCTGCCCCCATTCTCTAGAATAATCTCCCGGCAGCTTAGTGGGTTTCACAAACACAGGCTCACCGGGAGATGCAAGGTGTTGGTGTGCGAGGTCATCGGAAAGAAGGAGCAGCTCTCTGTGCTGGGCCCTGAGGAGGTGCATGTCCCCAGGCTTGTCTGCCTCTCTTCTTCAACGATGGTTTCTTGATTCACCGTTTTTAATCTTCTGCAGTTGGCCTGGCTCCTTCTCCCCCCATTTGGTCCTCAAGGTTCTCTGCTTGGGCCTTTCTTGAAAGGTACTCTGCCACGAGTGCCAACATCGGGACCAGGTCCCTGGTGAGGATGAGCCCGTTTGTGGCCAGGGCTCCGGGTCACGACACACATCAGAAAGTCCTCATCTGGTGTTTAGGAAACCTTTCTAAGGCCTGTGTTTTTACTCTGAATCAGAAAACTGCCATTTCTTCAGCTTTCCAGGGTAACAAGGCTAGGCAGAACCTCCCTCCCTTTGTGGCAGAGTTGGCCTTGAACCCGTGAAGGGTGGGAGCAGGACCCTGGCTTCCTGACCCCATCCTGGCAGGAGTGGTTCTTTCTTCTGCTTTCCCTTCCCTTCCATGGCCCTACCCTCCACTGACCTTCCCTGTGGCCTGAAGTCGGGTGTGGGCCCTCCTGGGGTGGTAGGGGATGAACTTGGGGGTAGGGATGAACTTGAGGTTGTGTGCTTCTTGTCCTTCACCTTGCTCCCCTCACTTAAGCTACAAACTCGTAAAAACCACTCCATTCCCACTTTCACTATGACCTTCAACTAGACCTGCTTTAAAAGGCCGGGACTTGTCAGAAGGATCGGATGCCATCTGCTCTTCCGGTTCTTATAAGGTCAACCTCTAACCTATGAAGATGATCAGGAGCCAGACTAAAGGTTGGCATCGGTGCTTACCAATGTCATTTGTAAATATAAGGGCAAAGATTTATAAATGCAGAGATGGGTGGTGTGTTTTATGGGATTAGCAAAGATATTTGCGCTAAGGATAATTCTGACTTTAGCCAGAAAAAAAGTATTGTGTTATTTTATTTGGTGAGGGAAGTTGGTTTCCAGCAAATAAAAGGCAGGGAATCTGGATTTTGGGCCCCCAGGTGATCTTTGGGAAGGTAGTAAAGTAAACTTCATGGTCCCAGCACATGAGGGCAGGGACAAATCAGGGCCAAACCAGCAGGGACTCCAGGGGGAGGACCTGGGACGTTCTAAAGCCTTCTCTAGGGTGTGGCCAAATCAAGGCTCTTGTTCTGTGCTTCAGGGATAGAGCATGAAGTGAAGAGGTGGCCTTGCCTCTTTGGGGCAATAAGAGCTGGCAGCTGGGAACCATAGTGGGCTTCCCGAGTGCAAGGAAAGACCTGAGGCAGTGGACATAATCAGCAATCACGTAGTAAGTGTGAGGCTGCACTGGGGCTGCGGGACGTTGGCCCACAGACACCTGTATCCTACAGGGGTACACGTTGACCTTTCATGCTTTTACTTCTCTCCCCCTCTTCTTTCTCAAACCAGGATCTTTCCTAGACTTTTCTCTATAATTAGGGAAGGGAAGGAGCCTGAATGTCATGTCTCTGGGAAGGCTCTATGGGGCATGGAGACCCACATAGCCTATGACTTGTTAACAAGCAACACAGAGGGCGCCCGGGTGGTTCAGTTGTCTAAGCTTCTGCCTTTGGCTCAGGTTATGATCCCAGGGTCCTGGGATCGAGTCTCACATCAAGCTCCCAGCTCAGCGGAGAGCCTGCTTCTCCCTCTCCCACTGCCCCTGCTTGTGTTCCCTCTCTCTCTCTCTCTTTCTCTCTCTCTCTGTCAATAAATAGGCAAAATCTTTAAAAAAACAAAAAAACAAAACAAGCAACACAGAAGCCACGTTACCATGTCTTTCATTTTCAACCTGAGCCTCTTTTATTTCCTCCTGCGTCTCTTCCCATGATTGGCATCCCTTCCCTAGGCAGTTCATGGAAGCGGGAAGAAATTTGACTGTGACTAAAAAGAGCTTACAGAGAAAATTGCTCTGATAACTCTGTCCTCAGTCACTTTTTGACAGAGGTGACCTTGGGCTCAAGGGTGCAGACATTTTAGGGATCCCAAGAAATAGCCAGGGAAAGGTTTCTCTGGTCTTACCTGTCGCTCGGGATTATGGCTCCTGCCATCTCCGGTTACACCTCAGTCTGGGCGGACCTTTCCATCGCACCACATCTACTGGCAAAGAAAGAAGTGTGAAGGAAGGAACGCGTCCTCCAAGAATGCGGCCAATGTTCAGCTCAGATTGTGGTCTGAGAGTACAAACTGAAGCAAATCCAGCTGAGGGACCCTGGGATATCTGATTAGTTTCCCATTCTTCTGTTTCAAAGGCCAAGACCCTCTCAGAATCAACCACCTGTTGCTACTAAGAACTAACCCCCAAAGCATTATAGAATAATAATGCCTTGAGAAAAATACCCTACTTCCGAAATGCTGACTACAGAATCTAAGCCCAACCAGGATTATAACTGTTCAAGAGGCTGTAGATAATCAACAAAACTGTCCCTAGTTTAATGAGGTGCCAAGGAGATGGCCGCTGGTGACCCCGCTTTGGGTCCCTGTGCATGTCCCCCTATGCATGTCAGAGGACGTGAAGGTACAGCACCAACGGCTAGGTCACCAACGGCTTCGGATTGCATGGTATTCCTGGCCATCAAGAGAAATTCATTCCAATCTTGAGTAGAATTCCCCGGCCATGTACGTTCTGACCCCCGTGGCTTTCTCCCCACCACTATAGACTCTGTTATATGGCAGAACCTTCATCAGTTGGGTGGGTTGTTTTTACCGCCTGAAACTGGCAGAATGTCTTGTGTAACTATAATTTCCATGTAGCATATATCTTGTGCTAACTGTTCTTTACCCACCAAGGAGCTGGGGTGAAACCTTTGGCCAGAACTGGCAAAGGAACATGTTGTCCCAGGCCTGTCTCCGCTATTGCTGTCGGAGACTGATCTTGGGTTTCCATCCCGTCCCGGTCTGCAGGGGCCAGAAGCCATCCCCATATCAACCCCTTCACAGCCGTTGCTGGGAAATCTCAGCATTTTCAGGTGCCCCTAAGTCATGCGTCTCGGGAAGTGTTCATCCCTGGGTTTCTCTAGCTCTGGCCGTGCGTGTCCATCATAGTCACAGTAAATATTTCAGCGATGCTGGGACTAACAGGATGTTAATGAGGAGCACTCATCTAACATGTCTACCTTGGTAATGACTATTCTCTGCCTTCTCTGATCATAGACCACCCTGACTTTGGCAGGAAGAGGGCAGGTTACCGGCTGAGGCCACGGGAAGAAATTCTTCCCAAGGAGGCTTTGGAGGCCCCGTGACTTATTCCTGGAGTTGGTCTGTCAGCCGCCTCCCAGCTGCATAGCTGTGCGTTGACTACATCATGCTATATTGAGGGGGCTCACTGCCCAGTTCTCCTTCTGGAACCCCATTCCTCACCACTCCCTCATCTCAGCGGGAGTCTGTGGCCCCAGCCTTCCAAGAGCTGTAGTCCTTAAGCTTGTAGCTGGGGAACTCTGGGCAAAGGGGGTGCCACCCCCACCCCCACTGGGCAGGGAGCTGCCTTCTGGGGGAGGCTGGGCAGAAGCACTCGAATCCTGTGCTCTTTCTGAGGCAAGTGTCCCTGCCTGCAAGTGCCTTTTGTTTCTGGCCGCTAGAACTTTCAGTATCAGATGCCCCAGAAACTCTCTTTAGCATAGAATGTATTGACACACAGGGGACCAGCCTGGGAGTCCTCACCTGATCCTCAGGGCTTGAACCTTCATCTCCTTTGAAGCAGAAAGTCAGATTTACCGAGATCTCATTCCACAGATTTCCCGAAACCCTTAGGGAAAATTCAGCAGCTCTGCAGATCTGCTCTGGAGATGTCTTGTCCCCTGCACTGTCCCGGTAGCCGCACACTGCTGCTCGAATCTTCTCCTGGGCCACTGTCAGCAGTCTGCCCCTACTCCCTGAGGAAGAGCTCATCTCAAGCCTCTGCCCTCTTCTGGTCCTGTGTTGTACGGGTTGGGGCCCGGACTCTGCTCACAGGCCCCCAAGTGAGAGTAACTCAAATTCAGAAATAAGAGAGTAACATACAATGTTAGACCTGTGGCCACACTCAGAACCCTTGACTCAGACTAAGCCCATCTTCAGGGAGTCCCCACAGGCTGCCTCCTGGCTGCCTCCCAATCCCTCCCCATCATCTCAAAGGCCCAGTTTCCTTTCTTGCAGAAGAGGTCCCTCAACCATGTCTGCCCGACACAGGGCCCACCCTCCCAACAGGGCCCCAGAGAGAGATGGTCACTTGAACTTCACCATGGCCAAAGGCCTGCCTGCCTACTCCTGATTTCCTGTTGCATCTCCCCCAGTGGTTGATATGGAAAAATCCATTCCCCTAGTGAAACTCCCCCCTCACCCCCCACCCTGACCATAGACAGCGTGTGTTCCTAAAAACATAACGGCCCAATATCAGCACATTCTAGATTGTTGACATTGACACACGAGTCAGCAAAAGGTCTAGTTGGTGCAGAACCGAACCACTCCTAATCCTCACCCTAATCTAGTGTCTGGGTCCTCTCCAGCATGAAATTTAAAAAAGGAAAAAGAAACCTGACAGAACTAAGGTGATGTCAATGGGGACACAGGGATGGGACGGATGTAAGAGGCAGAGGCTCGGGGCTGGCCTGGTGTCCAGAGGGGGTATACGGGACACCATCCGGGATCCTGCGTGAATTGTGGCACCAACGAGCTGAGGTGGGGAGTCCAGGAGAGGTGGCGGGTGAGCACCGCTGTAAGTTCACTTTGGGCCACGTTGAGTCTGAGGTAACTGGGGGAGATTCAGTGGAGATGTGCAGGAAGCAGTTCCATGTATCATCCAGAAGTGATTGGCATTCCAGGATTCTGGGATATGGTCCTAGTACGAGGAAGAAATCACATCTCATTGCTTTCTAGAATGTTCCTGACTTTGCTCTCCCACTTCTCTCTGGGGGATACACAGATTCTTCTTGTTTCACCCTAGTGGTTTCCGCCTCTCCTCTGACACTTTGACACACCTGCTGAGGTTCATGCCTGGAGGGTCTCCCCTCCGTGAATGGGCTTGGGAGGCTAGTTTCCCAAGAGGAGCTGGTCTCCCAGCTTTGCTTGTCCACATTTCCTGCAACTGCGCTAATGGTGAATTCACTGGCTGCTGTTATTTGGAATCTCAGGATTTTCTGGCTGAACCATCACCTTGAAGTATTAAAATTGTGGGATAAATTCTAGAGTTGGGGAGCTTTTTTTAAATGTCTATAAAATAGGTTTTCTGAATGAATCAGGCACCCGAAGCTACTTTTCCAGTTCAGAGAATGAGCCCTAAGTCCGTTCTTCAGTACTGTTGAAGGTGTATTTCTAGTCTGATGTCCCATGTTTGGTCAATCCCACCAAGCTGATAATGGCTCTCGATAGCCCACCCCCTTTCCCCCCGGAACTCATTGTACTCTTAGAATCTAGAGCTTTCTGATGAATCTTTTAATACACAGAGCAGTCCTGGGGCTTGAGCTCTCTGGCCAGGATCCGTCCTACCTCAGCTACTCTGCTGAATACCAGTCACTGGGCAAATGCTTGTCTTTGTTTCCCCTGATCCTCTCGTTCAGTGGCCGCCTCCACGGTCCATTATGTAGGGCAGACAAGCTGCTGTTTGGGCAGTGAACCCATCGGGCCTCCCGACACTGTGGCTAATTGTATTCCCTGTTCTCTGCTACCAGATGCAGTAAATTACATTTCCTCCCAGCTCCCCGACCTGCCAGTGCTCTGTTCACGAACAGCAGAACCTTCACCTGGGCAGGACGGGACTAGCAGAGCAGCTGGTAAGTCCTGGGGAGCCGTTTGGTTTTGATGCCGGGACTGGCCACGGGATGTGCATTGCTCTGAGCTTTAATAACAAGGGATGCCCAGATGGCCTTCCAGAGCGGCCCCTGTCCTCAGCCCAGCCTCAGACATAGAAACTGCTCTGGCCACAGGGTGCAGGTACTAGGCCCTGATGAGTAATTAAGGATGGAATAGGAGGGAACACTGAGAAAATCTTAGAGCATCCCCCCCCCCCACCTTTAGCGAGGTCTCTCGCGCGTTTATGGTCTTTATATCTCTCCTTATTCTCAAAGTTAATCTGTACTCTGCCTCCAGGGGTTTTTATTTTCCATACTGGAAATGTGTAAGAGCAAATGAGCTATGACGGAAGCTGGGGGAAAATCATTTTTGAAGTGTATGAGTATGTTGCCAAATCCTTTGGAAATCAAGCTGCATATATATTAGAAATATATATCTCCAAGTCATCCCGTTTCTGGAATTAATTTTGAGCTACTGTGGTATATTGGAGGGGACTAGCAACTTAAAGAACAGTTTTTGCTAATGTTTCTCACAATGGCAGAGTTTAAAAAACAATACATTTACAAGTATAAAGTCTATAGAGAGCTATGCTCTGTTCAATATGAATGTGCCTCAGAAATCAGAACTGGATGGACACGAAGAATCAATCTCTAAACCAATCTTTTTCCAATCCACACAGAAATGCACTGAGGGCCAGGGGGTCAAATGAAAAACTGAATGGCCAAGGTTGCACAGTTAGGGACAATGTAGGGGAATTCAAATCCAATTTATGTTTTACATAATCTAGGTAAGTTTATGTCTAAAAATCACATGATGACACTTTTCATGAAACAAAATAATCATGGGAAGATTATCTTAAGCCAGAAGAAATCATTTATACAGGCCAACCTGAATGTTTTGTGAAGCAAATAGTCCCTCCTTCTTTTAATGTAAACTTACCATAAAATGACAAGTAAGTGGTGATGTGGTTGATGCGTGCACTGATTAAGTATCTTCTGGGTATCTCTGTAAACATCTTAGCACGTTACTCTTGCATATGGACACACAGAGTTCTAGAATTGCGTGGGACCTTACATGGTGTCTGGTTGGACCCTGGCCAGGTTCATGTGTCCCTGGCCCGAGAAAGCGGTTTTTAGAGCCTGCAGGTGTGTAGCCGAGGAGTCATTGTCAGAGGCTTAAGCCGCAAGCTCTCACGTGCTCTGAGAGCACTTCTGAGGTCAACTAGAGTGATAGCTATTCAACGGTCGCACACCTTACCTTCCGCCTGTTCTTAGAGACTTGGGTGCTGATAGTTCCCAAAAGGTGTGGGTAGACAGCTTCCCAGGCCCTCTCCGCAACATGTCCCTGGACCTTACAGGACATGTGATATGATCCAACTCATGGGTCAGCTCCAGAAGAGGATAGGGGCAGTGTGACAACTCATTGTTAAGGGGTATACAAGGGGTTTGAGCAGCATCGATAGTCAACAAGTGTAACATGCAAGAATCAAGTGTTAACGTGATTGTACCACTGCGTATGTGGGGATACGTGCACTGTCGCAGCCTAGCCTCCTTCACGGTTGAAGGTGCGGCAGAAACGTAATGATCCAATGGCAAATGCATTTTCAAGAAAGAATTATGTGATCAGAATCTTCAAAAATAAGTGTATGTGTGCTTTTGTCTATTACTGAAGAACTCATTTACATAGATGTATCTAACTGTGGAAATACATGCATTCAGAGTCGTGGAAGGAATCGCATTTGATGTGGTTAACTCCTTTGTCTAGACTGTTTTTGAAATGGGGTGTCCAGATTCATTATCAGTTATGGCCAACAGTGACTCCACAGAGCATGGTTAGCGTACCAAATCACGGCACTCACCACTGGGATCCTTTCTCCTAGACATGATCCATCTTGCTTTGTGAACAACCTTCTGGAAGTTTGCACAATCTCAGGGCCATTTAATTTTTTAATTTTTTAAGAATTTTATTTGTTTATCTGAGAGAGAGAGTGGGAGGATGAACAGAGGGAGAGGGACAAGCAGACTCCATGTTGGGCATGGAGCCTGATGCGGGGCTCGATTCCAGGACCCTGAGATCATGACCCAAGCTGAAATCAAGAGTTAGACACTCAACCAACTGAGCCACCCAGGGGTTCCTTGGGTCCATTTTAATAAATGTCATTTGTCATTACTCAGCACTATGATAAATCTTCTGGTTGTTTGGAGTTTGGGAGGTTTAGGTTTCTACATAAGTGGGAACTTATTTAGCATCATTGCTTTTAGAATTAGGAGGCATCTATTCCAATCAAACATGAGGCCGGGCTTTAGCAGCCCTGCAAACAGGTCCCCAGGCCATAGTCACACACCTCTGTGATTAGAGTTTTGTGTCCCTCTAGGGAGCCCACTCCGTCTAATTGGTACTGACCATCGGGAAGTCCTTCCTCTGATGTCTGCCTCCATCTTCCACCCATCAGTCCTTATCCTGTCTGCTGGAGCCACTTGGAACAAACCTTAAGTCAATTTCCCTTAAGTTGATTTCCCTTCGAAAATGAGTATCATTTCTGGTCTTTCTCAGATCCCCACTCTGCACCCCTTAGCACCCACAGCTCCAGTCTCTTTGGCTGTCCCGAATTAATGAGATGGCTTTGAGACACACTCAGCTGTCCTTGTCCCTCCCAACCAAACCCTCCCCACTTTGTCTCTTGTCTCCCTGACATGCAGTGCGTGGACCTACCCCATGCACTCTGGGGTGGGCTGATCTCCCCCCAAGAACAGAGCGAGAATCCACAGACATCGTGACTCACTCTGCTGGTGTCATGGCCTCTCAGCTTCAGTTCAACCTCTGCTCAGCTTCCTTAATCCAGTGGAGTCACTGTTCCAGGATCACTTCCACTGAAACATGGGGTGGTTTTCCCTGATGTGCACGTACGTACTGCTTCACCTGCTCAGGGAACCTACAGAATTCCTTATTTCTTAATCTCAAAAGGCAAAAGTAAGAATGAGCTAGGCAACTTTCTGCCTTTTGGAGATTTGATGTGACTGCTGAATTTCTTCTTGATAGATTGTCCCTTGTAAGTGTCAGGGCCCCATGGGGTCACTGAGGAGCATCTGTGAAAGGAGGGGAGGGGAATGGTGTAAAGGGATTTGGTGGTCAGGGCAAAGATGTTTTCTCCCATTTCAGACACAGCAGCTCCTCTGTCCTTGGGTTTATATATTGTGTTTCTGCCTCCAATTTCCATCTGAATAAAGGGTTTCACGGTTTTGAAAATAGAAAACCCTTCTTCTCTAGTGCTGGGATTTTTATAGCTATTGATTGTAGCACCTCAAAGCCTCGCTTTTCTTCTCAATCATCTGAGATCTGAAAAGCAAGCTTCCATTGTTTTTCATCATTTCATTGATGAAAACATTGCACAGTTGGAACCAAAGTCAGAGGCCTGTGACACACTGTTGGGGGCTCCTGGCCCTTGAGAACCCTAAATAGGCACCTGTGGGACATGATCATTTAATAAGTAACAAATTCTGGCGATTGACTTGACAGCCAAGTTACATGTTTCTGTCTCGTCCACAGGAATGTCAGGGACTTTATGATGATCCAGACATTCTTTATCTCTGGCTTTGCCTAAATTGCCTAAAGAACTTGGACAAAAAAAAAATGACATTAATCTGTATTCCTTCTGCCTGATAAATCCTTCCTGGGTCTTGGTAGTCTCCTCTCTTTGAAAATGAACTTTAGAATTTAGCCAGCCAAGATGGCAAGCTACTTCTACATAGTTTATGTAATTCCTTCCTTCTCAGTTTTCTAAATCAGAACTTCAGGTGTCAGCTTCTAGCAGCTTGCCCAGCATCTAAAATTCTTGAGGCAAATTTATCAGTTAGAGAACTGATTCCTGGGTCCAAATCACTGAGAGCATTTAATATCCCTGGATGCTTCATTACTTTCTGATCTTCTCCACTCATCTGGGCTTCACTTCCATCTTAACAATATTCTTTGTGGCACTTTTCAGACTGAAAACTGTCCTTCTTGACCAAGAAAGTGGAAGCAAAATCAAATATGGGAAATTAGTTTTTGTTCACAACATCACACCTTTGCAGGCTTATTTCTGTTAGCACTAAGGTATCCTCAGAAAACAGTTGTCCCAAGAAATTTGTGATGACTGGTTTTTGAAGTTAGAGATTGTCTAACTGCTGGGATGAGAGGGAAGATCCACTCTGAATTAATTTCCTTACTTGCATTGTTTTTTTCATCACAGCAGCTAAGTTTGTATTTCTATCCTCAAGAGAAGGTGTGAGCATATATGCATATGCATACTCGTATGTCCAAAGGGAAACGATCACATGTATGTGTGTGCTCACTGAATAAGCCAAGTATGAGCATTGTTTCTCTTCCATGTTCCAGATGTGATGTCAGCTACCGGCTGTTCAATATGTTGCAGGAGTCTCACTCCTGGGTGACAGTTGTGATCTCACTGGCTGTCTCCTGACCTCCTGAGGTATTTTACACATCACTGGGTCATGAGCCACACAGGCTCCACACAGCACTGGAAGATATCAAAGGTGGATACTCTTCATTGTACCAATGGGAAAAGCGAGGTCCAAAGCTGAGGTGTCATCTAGATAGGAATTCAGACCCACTATCTTCCTCCCTCTCCCCAACACCTCACATCTTACTGACTAATGACAGTGGGCTGTGTCGTTTTATATTTTATATGCGGACCTTCAGCCTTATACCTCCTCCCCACTGATCACAGTGAGTCAGAGCAAAGGAGCTGCTAGAAGCCAGAGTTGAGGGATTTAACATGATTGACTTTTCCATCCTCATGGAATGCACTGTCTTGTTTGGTCTGCTCTTGGCTTGATTCTGAAATGGTATCATGTGTTTGGTCGCCCCGCCCCTCACTTGTGTCAGATGCTCCTGTTTCCTCTTCCCTAAGCTCCTTGGAGCCCGTACAGCTGCCTTCTCTTTACCAAAGCTGAAGGGAATGGGGAACAAGAGAGTACCTAGAACCACTGGCATAAGCTTGCACCAGAACCAAGCATTCTCTGTGGCTCAGACCCTCGTCTCTGGGCTCTGCAGTGTGCCAGACCCCAGCAGCTTCACCTCCTGCCCTCACCTTGGTTTTTAGGCAAGTATCTATCCCAGGGGCTTCCCCCTTGAATCCACACCTGGCTGTTTTCAGAACCTAGAGACTGGGGTTACCAATCCCCATTAGACTGCCTCTGTTTCTTTAAGGTTCTCCTTGTTGACCAGAGGGCTCTGGGGGAGCAAGGACCTAGCAAACCAAACACAGAGGCCTAACATCAAAGCACCAGTTCCATCATTCATTTGTATCTGTTGCAGAAACTCACCACTTTGGTTCTTATTCTTCATTGACAATCATGAACATGTACTCCCCCCTCTAGATTCTTGGAAAGAATAGCAAAAGTGCTTCCATTCCATAAGGTTCCATTCCAACCTTATTGTCATGTATGTCACATTGGGAAATCAGTAATTAAATATGTTGTTTTGTAAAAACGTACTTTCAGATTGCAGTTATCCTGTCATTGGGACTTCCTTCAGACCATCTCCTTTCTTTCTTCTCTGCCTCCAGAATCTTCCTCAATGGAGGAAATTTCAGAGACCTTTTCTTCCCATACTTTCCTGTATGTCCACGAGGCTTTCTCAAAATCTCTTCCAGGGGCTCCCCCAGAAAACCCCCTCTCCTCAGCAGCACCCCTTCCTCACTTTTTTCCAATAAGCTGAGCATGGACCCCTCATCACTACACAGATTGTAGTGTATCACATTTGGCAAGGGGAAGCTTGAGGGAAGAGAATGGAAGAGTAGGGAGTGCATTTTGTGGTTAGACACGAGATACATGTGATATGAGAGGCCTTTGGTAAACAATACGTGGCAGTAGGAACAAGCGGGAGAGGTTTTTGAATTGTGTGCATGCATCAAAAATAAAATGTTGAATTCAGAATGTAAGTCGCATTTTCCTACTGGTTCATATCCACCCGGCTTCGCATTTGAAATATTATTGGCTGAGAACTGGAGCAAAATAAAAATGCTTATTTGTAAACAGCATATTTAAGATAAATGTTCACACCTCCTGTGTGGCTTTCTGAATGTCTGATAACATTCTCGAATGTGTATCCATGAAGTCTAAATACTGCCTTCGTGTTAAGCAAGAGCTTCTCAAAGCGTTCACCTAAGTGCCCCTTCCTAGAGAGAAGAGTGATGCAGACGAAGCATGTGAGGCCAGACCCTGACAAAATCTGCTAAAGAGCTGTTTCCTCTGTAGCCTTGTTTTACCTGGGGGGGAAATATGGATGGATGTTGTATTGTATGGCATAATGTATTTAGGCTTTATTGGCAAAGTGTCTTACAATGTTCTACTCCCATATTCTAGAAATATTGAAAGAACAGTGTATGACATGTAAACACAAATACTAACGTGTCACCCTAATGAAACCATGACACATGTGGGTCAGTCCCAGAGCCGTGTCACATTTAACAAAATATGATTTAGAATCACACACAGAAACAAAAACAAAAACAAAAAACCCCACAACATTAAAAAGAAACTCTATTCCTTACCTGTTTTTCCTGAAGAATATTACAAGGACTGCAAATCATATCCCCACCCGGAAGCACTTCTCCCAGTCCTTTTCTTTACTCCCCGTATTCCCACCACCACCACAAAAATGTACCCTCTTTATCCATATCCCACGCCGCTTTTACACCCTCTCTGACTGAACTCCTTGTTTCTCAACTCTTTTCTGCGTGCATCTACTCGGCTGTTCTAGCACAGAACTCCTCCTCATTCTCCTTTCTGTCTTGTCTCTGATCCCGGAAACAGGCAAAGACAAAATGAGAGGTGGGGGTTAGGATGGTGGAGAGAGGAAAACTGGACCAACAATGACAGCATTGTCATTGGTGGGCAGAAGAAGGACATCTCTAAAGATTCCCATGTTACTAATTTGCACCCGATCACCTGTGGATCTAAAAATAGAAATGTTTTGTTCCATATTCTGTATTGATTACAGATCACTGTGTCATTTTGTTCACATCTTACTAGATGCTTGGGGGATAATTAGATGTTGTACCTATAACTGGCAATCATTCGTATCATCCTTATTTATAAATTTGTCCCATGAGTGTTTTAATCGTGATAGGACATAGTATTTTAACCCCAAAACTGTACTTTTTAATGTAAGTGTAATATTTAAAGAACAAGCTTTGGAGTCCACACACAATTTTAAATGCCTGGTCTGTTTCTCTGGTGACACACTTGGTGGGAAATCAGGAAATACCCGAGACAAATGTTTCTCTTGATGTCACTGTCCTTGTGTGAGCCCACGTACTTCCGTGACAAATATCAGTTGGCCTCTCACTGTGTCACTGAAGGAAACTCAAGATCTTTGTGCTGAATAAGTGAAACTTTCAAAATGGACATGAGGAAAATCAAGCACTGGATCTGGCTTCACAATCTTTTTAGTTAAGTGTTAACTGTGAACAGACCGTATCTTGTTACCCAAGCAGATGGAATAGTACCATGGCTATTTTTCTAACCAGTTCAAACATTAATTACTGTGTGTACCTTTTCATTGGTGTCATGTTATACAAAGTCTTTGTGACTGGATTAAAGCAACCAAAGTAGACTTTTCAATTAGTAGTATTTGTTTCACAGGTATTTGTATATCAGGTACCGTGTAGACAAAAGGCTCGAAGGTAGGTGCGGGTGGGGTGGGGAAGTGGTAGAAAGATGTCAAGCAAAAACCTAGCGTTTTGGGATCCTAAAAATCCACGGAGCTAATAAAACATTCCCACAAATAATTAGACTACTGAGTGGAAAGTGTCAAGAGCCTTCAGAGAGGTTTAGAAGTGCTCAGAGAGCCTTAAGAATCGAGAGAAGACTGGAGATGGAAGGGTCAAAGAAGTGGGGAGGCGGCTGACTGGCCATTGATGGAGAGGTCATATTTGGATGGATAGAAACTCTCAAAAGAAGGCCAGTTCATGAGAAGGGAATCTTAAAAGCAGGAAATGTTCAGGTGTGGGATGGTGTTGTTTGTGAAAAAAAAAAAAAAAAAAAAGGAGGGGGAGCAGTTGAAATGATCATTTGGATCCTCTTGCACACTTGGGGAATGTGTAGTCATTCTGAAAGAGGTGGGGACTCAAAGGCAATGGTAACCAGAGGTGCCCCCATGGGGAAGGCAGGCCAGGCAGGGGAGGATGCTGAGTTCTGGGAACAGTGCGAAGTTTGCGATGGTTGGAGCGTACGTGGAAGGAGAGGGGCTGAGAGACGAGCCTAGAAAGGAAGGTGCAGGCAAATTCCCAAGGGAATTATATGCCAAGCCAAGAAGTTCGGCGTTTATCCTATGCAGACCCGGGAACCCAAAGAGGGTTTGTGAAGAAGGTGTTGGGGACAGGATGGAGCCCAGGCTAGCAGGATCGGCAGGGTCAGCAGACTTTTTCTATAAATGGCCTGATTGTAAATATTTTAGACATTGTGGAGCATGTATGGTCTCTGTCATCTATTCTTTGTTTTTTTCCTCTTTTCCTTTTCTTTCTTAAATATCTTTCTTTTCGTCCTCCCTTCCTCCCTCCCTCCCATTTCCTTAATATTTTTCAAAACAATCCTTGGGCTCTGAGAAGCAACAGGTGGGACTGGGGCAAAGCCATTGTGCAGAGAGCAGAAGGGGGCCTGGCCCGAGGCAGCGGTGGTCGAGGCAGTGGTGAGGAGGCACCTGGGGAGAGGTCTGAAGTGGAATCAGTGTGCTCACAACAGTTGTTTGGCTGGGGACGAAATTAGGAAGAAAAGGACAAATCAGGTGTGAATCTGAGGCTTCTTGCTTGAGAGACTCTGTGGTGCTGGTATTACTGAAAACCAAGAAGATGAGGGAGGAGTTTTTAGAGAAGGCGAGTTTGGTGTTGAAGTTGCGGAGGTTGATGGAATCCATGGGTCATCCAGGGAAAGCATGCCTGGGGACCGTTGGCTTCCTGGGACCAACGCTCGGTGTCCTAGCATCCAGAATGAGTGCTCGCAGGGAGCCTCGGAGGTAACAGATTGGAGAGGATGGAGTGTCACGCAAGGGCTCTAGGACAGGGGAGAGCGGGTCCTTAGGAGGCCCAGATTGGTGGCAGTATTTGCGATGAGTTGGAGAGGGTTAGTCAGGACGGGGAGAGCTGGAAGGAAGCCCTTACCATAACCTAGGGACACGGAAATAGCATCTCAGATTGAGTAGTGGCGGTGGAAGAGAGAGAAGGTGACTGAGGAGAAAGACGGTGTGGCACAGAATCACGAGGACTTGGTACTGTGCGCAGGGCCGAAGAAAGAGGCCTTCAGTGATCATCGTCCTCCAATTCCAGTCGCCACGGGACACTGCTACCTCTGTCATGTTCTTTTTCGAGTTCTTGTTTCAGAAACCCAGCTTGGTGATTGAAGTAGTCTCAGAGCGTGTAACCTGACAGCTTTCGTGACTTGGGTTCCTGCAAACAGCCTAGTTTATAGTACAGTGGAGCATAGCCACGCCCACCTGCAAAATCCTTTACATATTATCCATTCACAGTAAAAGGAGATGCAGGAAAAAACAAAAACAAAAAACAAACCAGTAGATCGCTTGGTGAAAGAGTTAAAAAAAAAAAAAGATTTAAGATTTTGGAATTGTAATACTTCTTAGCCAGGACCTCTAAAATTGTCTATAAGCCGAGGGTGAGCTGTCAATCAAAATAAACCTGCATGTTGCTGGCCTCCCTGGAATTCATTACACTGGCTCTACACGGTCGCTCGTAGTCTTCCGTTAACACACCTTTCTTAAAAGTGTAAGTGCCCCTGAGATACGGTAACTCTGTACATCTGGCTTCCCAGTGCATTAAGCTGCTGTGTTAAAACACACATACATAACCACCTCTGTCTACACTGTGCACTCACTCTAACACTCAAGATGCTTGGCAGTTAGACTAGAAAGGGCACAAAGCCTTTTTTTTTTGTGTCTGTTTGGCAATTAACCATTCACTGGCTTTTTTTGTTGTAACATGCACTTCCTTTCTCTTGTTTTCATTCAAGCTGTGTACGCCATGGAAATTAATGTGGAGAAAGACAAACAAACAGGAGAGACCAAGATTCTCTCTGCATCCACCATTGGCCCAGAGGGGGTCCATCAGAGAGGAGTCAAAGTCTATGATGATGGTACCAAAGTAGTGTATGAGGTGCACTCGGGAGGCACTGTGGTAGAGAATGGAGTGCACAAGTTAAGCTCAAAGGATGTAGAAGCACTTATTCAGAAGGCGGGACAATCAAGCTTCAGAGGAGGGCACGTGTCAGAAAGAACTGTGACCGCAGACGGGAGCCTCGGCCACCCGAAGGAGCACATGCTCTGCAAGGAAGCCAAGTTAGAAATGGTACATAAGTCTAGGAAAGATCATTCTTCTGGGACCCCAGGGCGGCAGCCCCAAGCCCCCAGCACAGAAAGGCCCGAGGCCAACTTGGATCAGCCGGTCACCATGATTTTCATGGGCTACCAGAATATCGAGGATGAAGAGGAGACGAAGAAGGTGCTAGGCTATGACGAAACCATCAAGGCGGAATTGGTCCTCATTGATGAAGATGATGAGAAGTCATTGAGGGAGAAGACCGTGACGGACGTGTCCACCATCGATGGGAACGCAGCCGAGCTCGTGTCCGGGAGGCTGATCTCAGACACCACAGAGCCCTCATCCCCAGAAGGGAAAGAAGAGAGCCTGGCCACGGAGCCAGCCCCAGGTACCCAAAAGAAAAAGCGCTGTCAATGCTGTGTTGTCATGTGACCACTTCTTTCTTCCCTTTCCTTCCGGGCAGCCTCTGGGCTCTCCACCACTTCCGTAGACCTCACTGTACCACTAACTGCAATACTGTGAACTGGAAGCAAACACCTGCCTTGCCTTGCAGTTGGATTGCGTGGGTCTCTCTTATCCCCCCCCCCCTTTCATTTTTCTCCAGTTTCCTCACCTGAGAGACAACGTGCATGTGTGTGCTTCATTCTTTCCAAGAACTTGCTTTTCCTCTAAACCTTTCCTTGTGTCTTCAAGAGTGAATCAATTTCTTACTGCTCGATTGGAATGGACTCTTCACGTCAGCCAGTTCTAGAGTAGCCTTAATTCACTTGACTGGAATTGAACCCATGGCACCGGGGGTTTCCTGTCATACCGTGTTCCTATAACGTAGTCACACGTCACCACGTCGCTGACTTCCCACTTGCCTCCCTTGCTGTGGATCTTTGCTTTTATATCGTGTGTGGCAAAACGCTGTGGGGTCTAGCTGGTTGCCAGCGTGGCCAAAAGTGGACCTTACTTAGTCTGTTCAATCTAGGGTGATGCTTGTTGCTGCCTTACATAAGCTTCCAGATTACAGTATTGTGCATCTATGGCTTTCCTTCTGTTAACACTGAAATGAAGTTGATGTGAAAGAAAAGGAACCCAGTGCTTGTCACAGCTGAAATGTAGGGACTGACTCCATAACCCGCCCATCAGCAGCTCTTTCTGTGGCTTACCTGATGGACCCTTTATATACGAAGCACCATTTTTAATTTTCTAAGGACATGAAGCAAACATTGGTTTGAGCATTCGTGGTAATCTCTAAACTTAGGCATATCCATGCTTCTATTCTCTCAGAAAAAAAAATGTAAATTTTTATATTGTTTTTCTTTTTCACGGATGTTTTCTGATCGTGTTTATCTATTTTCAACGAAGGGATCATTTTGAGGAGTATCTCTGCAGTGACTGTGTTTCTAGAACAGTCTTCTTGACCAACTGTGGTTGCTGCCAAGCTTCCACATCATTGTGGATAGACGGTGCTGGAACTGAATTTACCTGTCCATCTCCCCTGCCCGCTTGATTACAGAGCCTTACTTCTGGACTCTTTTCTTTCTGTCCCATGAGAAAGAGAATGTTTCCCATATTGTCACCATGTGGGTTGATCCACCCTTCAAAATAAGCTTGAAAAATGTAAAAAAATGTGTAAGAAAGACCTGTCTTCTCCACGTTAAGTACTTAAACTCAGTCCACAAGTACCGGCTGAGCGGCACATAGCTGAGCTTCTTAAGGCGTGTTTCTTAAACTTCTGGAGATTTCAGAACATCAGAGAATAGTTGTGTTTTTTTTTTTAAATCTAGAACACAATGAACAGTTCTTTAAATGAGTTCTTAGCGTTCTCCCAAAGCAAACAGCCACATGTGTAGTAAAACCAAAGGGAAGCGATAGAGTAAAACAAAATAATGCAGTAATAAAATAAAGATGTAACATTTTAACTGGTTTTAATAACAGAGATCTCTTAACTCGAAGTTATTTGCCCAGATGTTCAGATTTGCACGGTTGCAAATCGTTCACAAAATGTATCTATGTTCCATAGAACATAGTTTTAAAAAACATATAGTAAGTTATGCTCCGGCAAGTCTAACCTCTGTGGAAAGCAGACAAGGAAAAAAAATAAGACAGTCTTGAGAGAATTTCTTTATGGAACCAACTAAATTTGTCCTAAATAGTTTTCTCAGTGTTAAATCTGTTATTATTTTACGTTTCTTGGCTTGAACTTATATTTATTCCAAATGGAAAGGGGAAAATGACATTTTATTGTGAAAAGTTAATTTCTCTCAAATAATTATTTCAATGAGCACAAAGTAAGTCATTTTATCACCAAAAGGTAAGCAAAAAAAGTCAAGAAGGGACAAATAAAGGAGCGAAATTCTGCCTCCTAAAGTGATTCCATCAATGGCTTGCTTTTGAATAGTGGAGGGGATTCCCTCTAAATCATCTCAGGTTCACCAAAGCAGCTGCAGTTTAATAAAGCTGCTGTCTTATCTCGGAATAACATCGGATTTTGCTGCCTAGAAGTCCCCCCACTCAGCTGCACGCTCCTCAGTCCAATGGTCACTTAGGCTTCCTTTAAATGTTCGAGAGACTGACATGTCAGATAAACTTATTTACGTAGAAAATGAAAACAGTTTCAGTGTTTGGACAATCTATTATTTTAATAATTTTAATTATTTAATAAAGAAACAATCTAAAAAAATCTTTTTTTACTCACTTAGGGATTAAAATTATTCAGTAGGAGTTTTTCAAAGCACAGTTAGGGAGTGGAATGGTAGAATGTAGAACCCTTGAGCTTGCTGTTTGATAACCAGAATCAGTCTTCGAGGACAGATGAGTCCCGGAAATGACCTACCCGTCCTTCTGTAGTGAGCTAGTTCCTTGTGAAGAAAATGGTCTGCCCCTCTCACTGCAACCCTACACAACAGATCTGAAAGACCAATGATAATCTGCACTTTCATTTATCAGTTATTATTATAGGGATTAACAAATTATATGAATTAGAGGTCTTTTTATAATTTTACTATTAGAGCTTATCGTTAGATGGTTTAAAGTAAGACATATTACCTTTATTAAAATGATATGTAGCCATAGTAAATGTTTTGATTGAATATGGCATATATGTGCTTATTTTGCATCATTTTCCTATCAAAAGAGAGGATTTAGCCTCAGCCAGTACTTTTATGGGATGAGACCTATAATCTCACCTACAGAAACAAGTAACTACATAATGAACATATCCTCAGTGTTGTGATTGAGAACGTTCTGCCTTCCCTGCCATTATTCTCTCTGTAAAAACTTTATTA
This sequence comes from Procyon lotor, assembly GCA_028646535.1. Lineage (NCBI taxonomy): Eukaryota > Metazoa > Chordata > Mammalia > Carnivora > Procyonidae > Procyon > Procyon lotor. Next base: position 58,413,860 of record CM053615.1, read on the forward strand.
GGTATGCTATCACAACCTCCAAAAACACAGGGTATTGACTTCCATAACCTGATTAATTAGAGAACCAGTAACGAAGCTGCAAGACCGTGGTCTTCCGGAGCTAATGGTTAGTTGGATTGTCTTCTAAAACTATATAATCAGTTCCCCCTTAAATGGAAAGAGGAGAAAGAGGGAAAGGAGGGATATTTCATTTGTTAGAAATAGATTTTCAGTGGCATTGAATTAAAGATCTTTTAATGGTTAAAATGGTAGAGTTTAACCTTACATATCCTGATGAATCTCAATGACTTGTATATCCTTGCCTTTGTTTTCTTTGATGTGCAATAGGACAAACTAAGGGGAATTTTTTTTTTAACCTTGTACCTCTTTTGCCCTTAATTCTATTAATTACTTTTATAAGCAAAGTTAGTTGCCTCTAAAAGTGATTTGACGGTGTCCAGGGATGTCACTTAATACTGGGAGTAGAGAGGATGAGGACTGAGGGAATTTCCTTCAGGCCAAACCCAACGCATGGGTTCCTTAAGCCTCCTGAGCAACCTAAAAATATTCAAAGACTTCCAGGAAACTTAGATTTGACTCTTCTTTGAACTGCTAATATACATGTATCAGCTTTAAATTCCCACCAACTCCATTTTACTTCCTGGTCATACATGTGGGGTTTTTTCCTACATACAAGGAGAATGTTTTATTTTGGTTAGGGTCAAGTTTCTTATAAAAGGAGGGGAAACATCGAGGTCCGGTATCCTCTCTGGAGCAAAACATTCAGGCCAAGTGCGAAAACAGCTCGTTTCTCTTCGCTTCCTACAAAATCTCATTTCAAGGGACCACTGAACACCCTTGAAATGAACATTGATTTAATGCCAGTGAACCAATGGGTAGCGAGAGAGGAGGGAGGGCATTTGGTGACAGAGGCAAAAATCGAACTAAACCAGCTCTTCTTTTCTAAAAAGCATTCGCCTGTCAATTTAAAACACAGGCAAACACAAAATATTCACAGAGGACTTTTTGTTGTCGTTCTTGCCGAAGATCTAGAAGCTCAGATCTCCCTTTGTCACTGGACCCACTGTGGAGTTCAACTCACCAAAGGGCCCCTTCCTTGTGGGAATAGCCTCATCTCCCAAAGGGTTACTTTGTTTACAGTAAAAACCATTCCAAGGCAAGCAGTTTTAAGTTGTATTTTTGCAACGCGCACCTTCAGTTATTGGAACCACAAAGAAGGTTTGAAACCTCGTAAATATGCAATCTTTCAGAAGCTCCTCAATTTACTATGTATCAAGGTATACAGAACTCCACTTATTAGGATAGAACCAGCAAATATCTTTGTCCTGTTGGGCAGTAGCCCAGCAGGTAAATGGAGTTACGGTGGCATATATCACAAACCAGCTCCAAGAAACCAGCAAGATGAGCTCTTTGACTCTTGCTGCCAGTTGACTCTCATTGTATAGCCTTCTTCTGGTCTTTTCAGGAAAACTGGCCTGCGTTTTCTAGGGACAAAGAAAAGGCAGGCTTTTGTGATCATAGGAGCACAATGCAATTATGTGTCTTTATTTTCATAGTTTCAGCAAACTCTATGATAAAATTCCCATTTTAACAAAAACCAAAATACTTACTATTTGAATGTAGAAAAAAATAAAATAAAGCTTACATCCTGAAAGATTTCAAAAGGGCAATTTCCCTGGGGATCCCTAGACCAGCCTCGCCCACCCCCCTTAATTTTTATATGACTTAAATAGGCCTCTGCTTCCCCTCTCCACTCCTGTCTAATCTAAAGTCAGAATCATAGCATGAAACATTGCTTTCAACTTGAAAATATAAGACGTAATTTTGGGGATCGCAGGCTTTCTGCATCAAAGATCTGGACCGCCTTAACTTTTGTAAGAAAAAAAAACAAAAACAATTTTTCACTGCTCTCTTTTACTAAGCAGGAAACCAAAATGTTTCCTGAAAATTAATGACGTTTTTATATTTTGTGACTATTTTCTAAGTTTCTATAGGTTGAGGTGTAAATGGTCATCTTCTCCCCTTCTCCCCGTGATGCCTCTTCCTGGCCAACGGTGCGGTGGGGGGGGGGGCTCTTTTTTGCAAGTCACTGCATTTTTATCAAAAGAAAAGTATATTTCATGAACCATAAAATTCTCCCTAGATTTCAGGCAGTCCTTCTGGAGTGAAAGAACAGAAATACAGAAAGAAAAGAATTACAGGGTGGCTTTCCTTTTATTTTCCTATGGTTAATGTACTGTATGGTATGTATGTTTACAGAATGTATCTGCCTTGTGATGTGAACAAAATGAATGACAAAAACAGAGTTCTGATGTGCCATTTGAAAGTTTGCCTTAGCATTGCTGTTTATGTTCTTCTTTTCTGTCCTTTAAAAAAAAAAACAAAATGCAGGTTGTATTCCAAAGCTGTATTAACACAACATTCTCTTCCCTACCCCTACCCAGCCCGCTTCAGAGCTGTGAATTGCATCACAGGAGCCTTGAGGCAGAACCTTTCTGATCAGACCCAGGGGGAATAAAGTGGACATCGCTTGGACATTGTCTATGCCCATCTAGCAACCAAGCGTGTTCCTATGTTCTCATCTGGGTCTGAATATCACGCTCTGACATTCCTGGGCAGGCCACAGGCAGCATAAGATATTCTGCAGTCCTTCTTACAGTGAGGGGTTGGGGACTTACTTGTGGACCCCCTCTCTGGGTCTGGGAGCATATTTTTAAGCACAAGTAGCATAGTTTGAAAAAGCAAGAGAGATGGACTCAAATGGTGTGATTGAGCCATAACTGAGAGGTGTGCCCATTCATGAGAGTCTAAGATGAGTACCATAGGGGTGGGAGTAAGGAGTGGTCATTAGAAATGGAATATTTTACATTTATGTATTTTTTTAAGGAATGGTATTTTTATAATGAAATCTATATGCATTATGAAGCTTGAGTTTGAAAACACCCTTGATTGAGTTATTTCTCCATTCCATTAAGGTAACTTTCGGGTGAGTTCTGCAGCACAAGCCCAGACCTTGAGAGGCATGATCAAAGGTCCTGTGGCCTGCCCATGTGTCTCCACTGCATGAAATCCATTGTTTCCAACAGACCTAGGTTGTAAGATCAAGCTTTCTATGCCTGTCATTAGATAAACCGTGTCGTATGTCTTGATAGCTCTCTGGGCTACATCTTTAATGATAAATAATGATGTTTTGAAAGGGGATAGCCATTTTAAGTATAAGCCAATCCCAGCAATGATCAAAGTCCAACTATTTCACATATTTAAGGACTAATCACTGCATTGGAGATTTAGGGACCACTCACTATGGTACATAAATGATATGGATAAAATGATGAGTCAGAAGCCTAGGGCCATCTACGGTTTATACATGAATGTATAAACCAAGAGTATAAAACTTAGGTGTTACTGGCCTTGTAAATAGCAACGGGGCTGCACCACATTTTCAGAGTTAAGAAGACACAGAAAAGAATTGTGAATTGTGAATTTATGAATCCATTAATGAGGTTCTGACTTTTTAGAGTTCCTGGATCCCCCCCCCCCAATTTTCTGTCAAGCTCCCAAAGTCCCTCTGCAATCAAACTCCCATTTCCTAAAGATCTTCACCTACACCTGCCCCTCTGTCTGACGGACAGAGCAGCTTAAACCTCAGAGTCTGCTCATCACCCCTGTGAGACTCCAGGCAGCATCCTTGCCCCCGACGGGCCCTTTTTCTATGACCCTAAAAGACCTTTTAGGTCTTTTCCAATAAGGCAATGTCATATGTGTTCTCTCCAACTGAAGAAAAAGAACCCCTCCGGTTCCCATGCAAATCCTTTTGATTCCGTCATCACTAGAATCCCTCCAACAGGCCCAATTCAAGCCCATCTATGAATGTCAGGGTCATGGAGACGGCTCCCAGGATGAAAGAGCTATGCGACTGCCTGAAGGTGCTAAGGGAGAGCTGATTCGCTCTCGTCTCTTATCACCACTGGAGCCTAACGGTACTGAGATGAGGCGGACGGGAGGCATCCCGGTCCTTGGTTGTTCCCGCCGGTCTTCACGTACACAGAAGCCACCAGACAGTGTCCCATCTGAACTGTTCTGTGTGCGGCTTCAGCTCCAATTCCGTGATACCCTATTCTGGCAAGCAGAAAGAGTCCTGTCCTTTGCGGGGTTCTGGAACATCCTCTCCTCCTCTCAAGCTCCTGACTTAGTAGAGTTAAAAATCACACAGGGGTTCCAGAAAATGTTGTGTCTGATGCAGCTTTTCCGTGAATGTAGGTCGTTGATGGAGTTTTCAGCTTTAGCAGCTCACTCGGGGTGAGTGACATCTCTGTAAATATTTCCATTTCTGTGGTTGGTTGGGGGTGGGGTGGGAGCCTGTCGTGCTGACTCTGAATTAGACTTGCTGGGCTAGCTGCTGGACTTTGTAACCTGAAGTGTACTTTGTTCTGTTTCCTTCGGATGAAAGACAAACCGAAAACCGACTTCAGAAATAACACTGCCAGCAACAGCCAATACTGTACTTGTAGCTTCTCTCTGTCCCTCTGTACGGTATTAATAGACAATAAACTGCCTTTTCACTGCATCTACCTCTGAGTGTCTGTGCCCCGATTCTTTCCCCCTCCCGTCCGCCGCGGGTGCATTTCCGGCCGGACCGCCTCGGGGGCGCCTTCCACCGCTCGCTAACACCGAACCCTAGCCCTGTGCCTTTCCAGCTGGAGCGGGCCTCAGAATCACATGGGGGCGCCCGCTAAGAAGGTGGAAGCTCAGTGCCACCTCTGGGACTCCGATTTGGGTTCCCGGGAGGGGCCTGCCCACCTGCATTTCTCATCGGGCTCTCCGGGTGATTCTGATACATGGGGTTCCCGGCCCGTCCCTGCGGCCCGCCTGTTCCAGCTGGTTTCCACACGAACTAATCCACTTGCCCAGCACTTCCTCTCTCTCACCTGCTCTTGCACATCTGTCTCCACACCTGCCGTCCTTTTTCTTGTTCCTTGCAAGCCGGCAGCAGTGGCATCGACTGTGATCCCGTGGGTGCAACTAGGGCTGCCCCTTAGGCAATGAGCATTCATGCACTGTAGTCTTAGAAACAGGAGCCTCTGAAAACACGCCGGGACTTGGTTGTTATTCTCTACCGCTAAGCCTCTCTGTTGAGTAGGCTCAACAAACTTTTTCTGGAAATGGCCGGATAGTAAGTATTTTGGCTTTGCGGGCCAGATGACTTCGGTCACGGCTACCCAGCTCTGCCAGAAGGCAGCCGAGCACCACACATAAATGAATGAGTGTGGCTATGTTCCAATAAACCTTATGTGTTTAAAAAAAAAAAAAAAAAGGAAGACGGTAGAATGGATTTGGCCCTCAGGCTTGTAGTGTGCTGATCCCTGGCCTCCAAGGGGGCCTGGCCCATAGTAGGTACTCAATAAAAAACTGAAAGGGTATTATATGAAAGAATGGACAAAGGGCAGATGTGATACCACCTGTAGAACTGTCATGGAAATTTGTTTTCTTTGAGGATATGGAGCAAAAGAAATCAGTTGGGGAGCTCTCTTATGTTTGGGTTCCATTGTGGATTTTGTTTTTCATGTCTTTGTGCATGGAAGTTAACTTGAAAGTTTAAAGCATGACTGGTGCCTTGTAGACAGCTCAAACTGCCAAGCTGAGATTAATAAGAGTTTCAAGCAATAGAGAGTTGAGGAAGTACAAGGACATCTCGCCCTTGTCAGCAGCACTGGGGATACTGGAACTGGGTGGTCCCTAAGTATCTAAGCATTTGATCTAAATGTCTGTGGAACTACATTTTGTCTGAGCCATCCTATGCAGTGAAGCAGGGCTTTCTTTATCTTATGTCTTTGTTAACTGAAATACTCTTTAGTGTATGGACATGTGGGCTGGAACCACAGTGGCACATTACACGTCCCATAACCTAGGGCACACTAACAGTGACACACTAGGAGCTGTGTGTTTACATCCACTGCCAGTGTTGTTGTGGAGTTAAAGGAAATTATATGTATGCGAAGCGCTTGGTAAGCGGGAAGTGGATAACAGATGTTATTTTACATGTGATGAGAAAGTGTTTGTCCCTCTACCAAGGGTTCACCTTTCCCAAATGTAAAGAGTATAGGCTGTTGCGGTGTGTTTCAGAACCAGCAGAGAAAGGGAAGCCGCTTTTCCCTTCTTTGGGTTTGGGACTACTTTTGCATTACGTTGAACCATATGAAATTGACATTTTGGAGGTCAATAGTGTTGAATGTTGATAGTTCCATAGAGTTCAAACTAATAATTCTATTCCAGGGATCATTTTCCATCAGAGAGGGCAAAATATGACCAGAACTCCAAATATAGCAGGAGGAATTTAAAATAAGAACTTTGAAAAGGAACATGTTTCAGTACCACCTACATAGAGCTAGGCATTTCCCTTGGGTGTGTAGGATTTCCGATGATCTTACATCGACCCGATGAGGTAGACATTGCTATTGTTCTCCTTTATACATGAAGAAACTAAGTTACTAAGATAGTAAGCACCTCGCCCAACATAGCAGGGCTACAAACTAGGATGGGGGTGGAAATGGGAGGGACAAGTTTCAAGCCCGGCTCTAACTTACTTCTACACAGAAGTCTCTGGGTCATAAAAGTGGTGTGAGGTTACAGCTAAGGTTGGACACAGAAAAGATTTGGAGAATGGAGCCGTCTATGCAAACAAACAAACAAACAAACACAAAATGGCACCAGTTCCTTTTCGCACCTCTACGTACTCAGGCAAACGCTCTGTAATATCACCGCCCTCTGGAGGCTGGGAGGTGTCTCTGCAGACTTCCATCCCAAAAGAAAAGCAGAGGATAAAATCACCTGCTCTTTTCTTCCCTCTTCATTACTGCTTGATTGTTTTTCTGTCCTCATTTAGGAAAAAGATTAACAAAATTGCCCAAACAACTCCGTAAATTCTAGGAGTGGCGGGTCATTCTCGGAGTAAGCTAAGGCGGTTTTGTTGTTGATGATAATGATGGGATTGCAATTATAATTATTAAATCACCCGCATCACAAACATCGAAGAGGAACTGTGCTGGTATTGTGCACCTGCTTTCGGATCTAGGCTGGGTCACCCTTCCGCAGCACCACTGCCTCCCCAGCAGCCCAGCTCCTCTCCTGCTTTTCTCACATGGTATCAAATCCTCTAACTTCATGGACAACACACAAAAGCAAAGATGTGCTATTTAGGAGCTCAGGCTACCAGATTTGAAAGAGATCATCAAGTACAGAAATCACAAGATGGCTCTCGATAGGCTGAATCTGGCCCAGGGCTATATAAATTTTGCCTGCATAGTGCTTTCAAGTAGTTTTTAATTCCTTGCCAAAAATATTAAGAGAATTCTCATTTTAAAAGTATGGATTTCCAGCTTCTCCAGATTTTAGAGCCTCTTTTTTTTTTAATGTCTCAAAGCTATTATTTATTCTGTACAAGTTTCCACCACACATTAGGCATTCTTCCCACTCTCGCTTCCACAGTAAACAAGTATACACCAGCCCTGTGGCTCGGGCTTACAAGTCTTCCCTAGAGAAGGGTGCCAGGCCATTTAAACATAGGGTGTCTTTCTCTGATGCCTCCTCCTGGAAGCACTGGGAAGCACCAGTCTCCAAGCTATACGGGTGTGCAAAGAGCTCCCTGCACAGAACTCCATGCCTTGGTGCTGAACAGCTTTACTCTCTGGAAGAGCACAGAGTTGTGTCCAACGACTTAGGGCAAAATCAAGCCCATGAGAAAGAATCATACAACCGAGGCAAGATGTCCCAGAATACCCAGGCTCCAGCTCCCAGGGTAGGACTAAAGGCCACTGCCAAGAGGAGCGAAGGGTGACTTGGGCATCCCTGAGAAACTTGGTCCAGAAGGCTTAAGTCTAGGAGACCCTGAGAAGGTTGGGGGAAGGGGGTGGCAGGAAGGTCAGGGGGTAAAGGAATGTTAAGAGAGAATAAAGTAAAGGTGAGAGAAGCATCAGGGATAAGAGGTTTGTGCTCTCCTTTGATTGTTTTCCTAGCTAACAATCGCCTGGAGCTGATGGCTGCCTGTCCTCTTTAGAGGGTCTGTGCTCTCATTCTCCATCACCACCACCACTTCCTATTGTCTCACTCCTGGTCAGTTTCCTTTGTTTATGTCACCTGCCTGCCCCTGTTGACATCCCTAATCTACTGTAATCCACCCGTTTTATGGTTGGGTCAAGTGAGTCCCAGGTAAGACGTGAGACTTCCCCATAGCAAGATTAGCTGAGCCAGGGCTAGGGATGAAATCTCCTGAACTCTTCTGGAAGCCCGAGGTTTTGTACTATGTTTGGATTTGGCTTGATAGAGGCATTTAAAATCTTGAACAGGCTCTGGGCAGGAAACCAATCTCAGCTGCTGGTGCTTTTGCTTTTTGACGGGGGAATCCACCTACTTGTATAGTGATAGATTATCACAAGGCTGGTGAGCTCATTTACAACACAAGCGGAAAAAAAATCCTTTCCCTACAACAATTGATAGTATATAGACTGTCCTACTCTGTTGTCCTTAGGTTAAATGAAAATGTAACATTTTAAGAACTTTGTGGTATCATACCCTTTTTGGTAACAAGTTTCATTCCTGGAAAAATAAACAAAAACTTTGTAACCAACAGTTGAATAGTTCTGGGGGCTTCACATCTCTTCTTAGGGAAAATAGAGGCAAATCCCACCTATACTTAAATTTAAATGTGGTCTTCTCTCCTCTCCTAATTCATGATCCTTTGTCATGCTCCTAAGGTTATACGCTCAAGGACTAAAAATGTTCTCTAATGTTTACTCCCTTATCTTATTAAGAAAAGCAATCCATAAGAAGTTTGACAATTCAGAGAACAGAGGAAATGTGAATCTTCCCTCCCTTGGCTTGTTATCAAGAATCAATGAGATCTAGTGTTTTCTTTTCTTTTCTTTTTTAAATTTTAACTAGAGGCTAATCATATTTAAGGTGATAATTATATTTCCTCACTTTCTTTTCATTTCCAAATCACTGACAATTAAAAATATGAGCGGTGGACCTACTCTTTCAGGTCGGGGTTGTAGGTCAGCCTGGAGGGCAAGTCTAAAGTGAGATGAAGTCCCGGGTCAGTGTGAGGTGTCCCAACCATCAGTACACGCAGTCTCAAATGCCATGTCTTAAAGAGTGGTTTCAAACCAGAGTACACAAACGGGTTCGGTTGTTTCTTCTTTCCCTGAATTCCACCCAAATCCTAACTACACTCAGAGACTCAGTGTAAGATTCTGTCACATACCTTAACTTGGTTTTTCCTAAACTTTGACTTTGGCCACTTCAGTTATTTTTATCCTGTGTGTGTGTATCACCTGTGGACCCTTATTTGGTTTTTTAACCGCTTCTTTGACTTAAATGTACTTAAAATGTAGCTTTGTAGCCCTGTCTTAAATAGGTAGCACATACCATAAAAAGTAGCCGTCTAGGGACTCCTAGCTGGGTAAAGCAGAATAGCATGAGACCCTTGATCTTGAGGTCATGAGTTCGAGCCCTGCCCTGGGTGTAGAGATTACTAAAAAAAGTAAATAAATAAATTTTTTAAAAAAGCAACTGTCAAAATAAAGACAAATCAACATTATTAATTCCCGGCTGCATACAGTTGCCTCATCGTACAGTTACCTGAGACCAGCTCTCTCGTTGTCAGAGGGGGGAATGGCCAGGTTGGAAAGCCGTCAGAAATACACCTCCTTCTCTTTCATATAACCGGACGGAATGAGAGAGAACCAAAATGAGGATAAGGCCCTCACTGCATGACCCAGTGTTTAGTACCATGTTCATGTGTCCCTAAAATTTTGGAAACACTTCTTACCCCATTATATTCCCTTAAAAAAAAAAAAATCCCAGTTCACCACTTTGAAGATTAGGGTGAGAAATACAAAGTAACTTGCTGAGGCTGCAGGAAGGAAGAGCAGAAACACAGAACCGGTTTTCACACCCAGGTCGGGGGTAGGGGGGACATCAGATTCTTTCTGTCACCCCAGTGCCTGTCCCGCTGCGTCTTGCATAAGGAATGAATTGAATACGTCCGCAGCAAACTTCAAGTCTCCATAAGGCTCGCCATCATTTAAACAAACAAAAGTAACATCTGTTCCAGCTCGAGCTGTCTCTGGTACAAGCAGCTTTTCACTGATGGAGGCCAGATCTAATTGGGCTCCTTCTCCCTCCCTTGAGCAAAGTTACAGGATCAGACGTGTGCTTCCAGATAGAGGGGGAGCTGACAGGCTGGCTCCCCTGGGCAGGACCCCTGCCCTCAGGGTCAGCATGCCTTCTGAGCTCTAGCGGGCTGACACCTGCGCAGCAGACTTCTTGGTTAATCCTCGACGAGCCAGGGATTTAGTCAATGCAAACTGTAAAACTGTGGGCACTAGAGATGAAGCAGATCTTTATGGAAGAAGAACCATCTCAACTTCAGGGACATCTCACCTTCTCCTTTTCTCATCTCTTCCCTTTTCTTCTCTCTTCACTCTTGCCCTCGTTCCTCTCTTCTCTAGTCTTTTCTGTTGAATGAGCCCGTCGTCCATGTGAGATGCACTCCCACCTGTAAGTGAGTTGGACTTCTCAAAGAGCCCCGGAGATCTCCCGATAAGTGCCATGCTGGAGGTCTCCGCTTCTCCTTTCCTGCTTGCTGCACATTACAGTCTGGGACAGTTCCTTAAAACTAGGATCATACTACAGCGCTTCCCCCCCCACAGAGGTCCGGATTTAATTGGTGTGGGTGAGGCCTGGGGCATTTATTAAATGGCTCCAAGTGGTTCTAACGGGGGCTGCTGAGTGAAACAACAGCACAGAGGAGCCCAGGGTGGGTAGGAGAGGTCCAGGCTGGAATCCTTGTCTCAACTCACAAAACCAAGAAGAAAGGGAGGCTTTGGAAGCAGGACCAAAGTCAAGTCCTGGGTCTGTCATTAGCCAGCTGGGTAATCTTGGACCATTGATTGCAATTCACCAAACATCTGTCCCCTCTTCCATAAAATGAGATTAATACTTACTTTGTAGGGCTTCTATTAGGAATATTCTAAAGACTTTTCTTTTTGCTTTCCTTTTCCCCTTTCTTTCCCCTTACAAAAGGAGTGTGTTTGAGGCAGTTTATAGGAAAAGACACAGTAGAAAAGAATATAGAGGGAAATCGGGTAAAGAGAAAAATAAGGCAAAACTAGAGGACTCAAACTTGCATAGATTTCTGAATGGGTATCTCTCTCTCTCTCTCCTTCATTTGAGAAATTCACTTTGTAAAATGTGGGACATGATACTTCTTTATCAACTAAATCACTGAATTTTAATTTCTTGGCTCTGTTTTGAAAACAAACAAAAACCCCATGAAATTATAGAATCAGCATTTTTTAGGGTGAAGGGACCCATGGCCTGGACTTTGTCCTTGTTCTGCCATTGATTGTATGACTTAGAAGAGTCCTTTTTCCTCTCTTGGCCCCAACTTTCTCATCCATAAAATGAGTCATTTTACCAGGTGACTGTTAAGGCAGTTCCGGGTGACCTTCTAGGTGGATGTTAATATTAAGACTCTTTCTCTATGGGGCCCCTGGGCCCCTCAGTCATTAGGCATCTGTCTTTGGCTTGGGTTGTGATCCCAGAGTCCTGGGATCAGGACCCACATCGAGCTCCCTGCTTGGCAGGGAGCCTGCTTCTCCCTCTCCCACTCTCCCTGTTTGTGTTCCCTTTCTCGCTGTGTCTCTCTCTGTCAAATAAAATCTTTTAAAAAAAGATTCTTTCTCTATAATTGAGAAGGAAAAATGGAAGGTAAAAGAAAAAAGAATATAAAATACACCAAACTGAGAGGTGTTTTTCCTAAAAGTTCCAGAAATCTCTGGCTTTTCCAAACCAAAACATCAGCAGTCTGCTATGGCTCTGGCCTGACTCTGAGGAGCCCCTGGGTAAAATCCCTTCTCACTGGCTTACTTCAGGGTCTTTCCCAAGCCCGGTGGAAATCTGGGGGCCATTTTCCTCTGTATAAAATCTAGTGGGGGAACACCTGATTTTCCAAGACTTATGGTCCTCAATGGTTGAAAAAAGAGTTTGGATTCCTTTTTTAAAACCAACTAGCCTTATTAGGAGCTAAAGCCTAACATTTTCATGTCCCACGCTTTCCTGACCCTGAGAGTCTTGGCGAGTGGGTAAATACCCACCTAGAGGTTCATGGGAAGGGAGTATGGCAGACACACACCACTACTCATCCATTCTAGATGGTTTCTCCAAAAGAACCTTAAATAGTTGAGCCACAGAATGGCAGTGCTTCTCTCCCCAAGACAACGGATGCTTTGGGCAAAACACAGCCTCCTTCCCTTGTGCACCATAGCTTAATGTCCAGTGTGACTGGATCTGATAGAAATAAATCGGTTCTGCTCCTTCGTAGCTCTGTCTCTTTGGGGCTACTTATCTGTATGCTCTGCAGGATGCTGCAGACTGTTAACTAAGCATAAGTGTGTTTGCATTGGTGCAAAGAGCTTTAGAAGCAGTAAATAAAATGCCACAGAAGCTCCCAGGTGAGTGGGGTTAGTTGGCTGAAGTTCAGCTGAGGACAGTTTGGTTTCAGGTCTTTTCATCCCTCAGGAGAAAATTCCCCCTGCTTAGCATTGGGAGGACAAATGGGAGTTCGCAGGTCATTTCCTGAGGCCAAGGCAGGGTATCAAATCCTTCATGGCAGGTATAGAAGCATCCATCAAGTCATCACCAAGGCACTGCCCAACTTCATAAGAACAGAGAATTGCTGCTTTATTTGTTCCTTCCAGAATTTAGATCAGACTCTTCTCTCTGAAAGTCAGAATTTCCTAAAATCTAACACCTTCTCCTCCATCTCCCCTCCCCTCCACAGGCGAGTTCCCACTGGTTCCTAACATAAAGCCCCCTTTTCCAATTTAGGAGCCCAGCCCTGCCCCCTACTGGACACATTCACCCCCTGCATTGCTCATGCTGTCTGGTACACATCTCGAATAGCCCCTATCCTCTCTACATTTTGTGAAGTCATAATCATCAGGCTTGGCCAAGTTCAAGTGCCTTAGTCTTACAGTCCCCCTTGTGTCTACCTCAGCTCCATTGCTATCAGCCTCCTCTGTCCGCTGTCCTCCTTCTCCCCTTATTCATGGCTGAGAATTTACACAGGCCCTCTCTGTTCCTATGATGAAAAACTCATTTTCTAGTTCATGAAATGGATCAGAAGCAGCATCTTTTCTCTCTAAATTAGTTGACTTTACCCAGACTCTGGGTCAAAAACCATAATCAAAATTTAATGCCACCTCTTGGCTCCCAATACTCAGAGGGAAAGGTGGGACAAAGGTCCTTGCCTACCCCACCCCACCCCCAAAAAAGAATTATGGTTTTAGTTTCTCTCTCCTTGTCAGAAAAGAAGGTATTGGTGTTGTGCTGACAGCCATGGTCTCCTCTTGTCAGGCCAGAGGAGGGACTAAACTAACAGTGAGTGCCAGGAAAGTTTTGCAGCAGAGCATAGTCAAAACATTTTTGTGTGCTTCATAGGACAAGAGTATGGGTAGGTAGGTGCTCACTACTTTTTGGAAGTGAGTAGGCAAGCAGACACTAGACTGAGGGTGACCAGCTATTTGAGGATTAGACTGCTGAAGTATACCGGTTCTGGCTGGTGGGGAATGGGACTAAAGTGTCCCAGCAAAACTACCACGTATGATTATTCAGATTGCACACTACAGAATCCTAGAGGGCTCCATTCACATAGAGTATGATGTGAATGGTGCCTTTAGAATTGTGCAGTGCACAGCATGCACTGTACAGAGCATGTGCAGTGCACAGCATACACAGTATAGAGCATGCACTGTACATGCTCAGGCATGTGTCTGCTCTGGCAGTAGGTAAGTTCTTGGGAACACATAGCTAAGAATCAATCAGAAACTTACATTGTAAACATAGCCCCACACCTATATTAAACTTGCCATAGTATGTTGAGTTGCAAGAGCCAGTTTTAACTCCAGGAACTATTGACTTTAACTCCTTAGAACCAATAACGAAGGCATACTTTCAGGACTGGACCTATTCTTCCTTGATTTTCTCAAGTTAAGTCTAGCATGGTATAGTCTAAACATGTGGTATAGGATGAATGCTGCATGGTGTTGTGCTGGGATCATGGACCAGAATGAAAAGGGCCAGTTGCTCGTCTCTCTAAGGCAGAACAGTATTGCTCAGGCATGAGAGGCTCCCCAGTGGCTGCTTAGAAAGGTTTCTCTGCCCCAGGTGACCTTATGTCCATGTTTGCCCATGTGTTCCCAGCCTAACTCTCAACAGCATTCCATTTGGGATGATAGCGCACATGATGAC
>CM053615.1:58428669-58468000 GCA_028646535.1 Procyon lotor
CTACCTCCAGCAGGCAGATGGGTGTCTCTGCTTTGTCAGCCACCCCGACACCTGAGACCAACCTTTCCTTTGATTGATCCCTTGACAGTTCCCATGATGCAGAGCAGTGCTCAGGGCACAACTAGGGCTCTTTACTCGAACTGATCATTATGAAGGATTAGACAGAGTGTTGTGGGACAGTTGGCCATCACATTAAATCATTTCCTTTTTTTCTTTGCCATTTATGGTTGGTTTCATATTCCTATGGGCATGTGATGAAGAGGAAGAGTTAAAGAAAGAAAGCAAGACCCTATCAAACTCAGTACTTACTAGCTAGATACAGACTCAGCAGAGGACATGGCTTTTGGAGCCATGGAGGAGATCCATTGTTGCCTGTGCTCAGTAGTTACAATTACCACCAATGCATGGGAGGGAGGGTGGAGGGTGACAAAGTCCTTTGCAAATGCACATTCATCCAACAACAACCAAGAAATACCCACAAGATGGGGTGTATGAGTGGCTCAGTGAGTTAAGTGGCCAACTCTTGGTTTCGACTTAGGTCATGATCTCAGGGTACTGGGATCAAGCTCCATGCTCAGCAGGAAGTTGGCTTGAGGATTCTCTCTCCCTCTCCCTCTACCTTTCCTTCCACTAATGCTCTATCTCTCTCTAAAATACATAAAAGAAACTAAAAGAAAAAGAAATACCCAGAAGACTGTGCAGATGCTGCCCAAGGCCTGAACCCATGTACACAAATGACTCAGAATTCAGATTCTCAAGTCTAAGTGTCACTTCTTTGTGCCTCAGTTTCTTCCTGTATGAAGTAGTGATGAGGGCCAAGTCTCTTGTAAAGTGTTTTGGACACTGCCTGGTGAATGTGGGTGAATTAAAGTATTAGCTATTGGTAGGAATAGTAAGAGCAGCTTTGAGAGCCACAGAGAAGCTCTGAGAATGGTATGAAGAAGGGTCAGTAACTATCATTCTTGGGGCAAATGTGGCTGTCTGCCTGTTTTTGCAATAAAGTTTTATTGGGACACAGTTATGCCCACTTATTTACATATAGTCCAGGGATGCTCTGTTGTCAGGAAAGAAACCATGTGGCATAGGAAGCCTCAAATATTTATTGTCTTGTACTTTACCAAAAAATATGCTAGCGTAAGTCAGATATTCGAATTCACTTTCCTAATCTACTAGCATTTACTGAGTAATGATTAAATGCCCTGAACTGTACTAGATTTTTATAACATATATTATCTAATTTGACTTTTACAAGATGTAGCTCTTCAAGGTTAATGGAAATATCAGCCCATTTTCCCTAATGAGGCTCAAAGCACTTGTGACTTTAAAATTATAGAGCCAGGATTAATACTCCAGTCTCCTGACCCTAGGTCCAGAATTTTAGGAGTCATCAGGGCAGGCATCCTGAAAGAGGTGGGTTTGCACTTGGTCTTGAAGAACAAGTGTGGCTATCAATAAGCAAGGATGAGACCCGGGGGAGGGCATTCCAGACAGAAAGAACTCATTGATTAAAGGGCCTGAAGTGGGAAGCTCAGGCTATGTCTGGTCATCTAATTTTGCAGAACAGGAGGAGACTGAAGGAACTGAGGTCACGGAGGGCAAGAAGTGGCTTGAAGCCAGGATGTGGAGGGACAGAGTGTTCCTGAAGGAAGAAGTTATGGACTGAAAGTTCAAGGACAGATTGGTGGATGTACTGTGTTTGGCCTTTGCTGTATTGACTCACACAGGGTATTTTTGCGGAGGGTGGGGGGGTTAATGTGGATTTATAAAACATTCTGCAATTTTATCTTCTCTTGAAAAAGCAAAGTATTTGCTCACATTCCTAGGAAGCAGGAATTAGCTGCAGTTGAGTTCAGCTGCCTCCTTTAGATGGGATACCTGCTTTCCTGCAGGCCTAATCAATACCATCTTTAGACCCAAGCAAGAGGAGCCCCTCTCCTGAGCCCTGGACTTTAGTGTGGGGGTGGCCTACTAAACATACAAAAAGTATGTTTACACCCTTTTCCATATGATGAGAAGTCTTCAGCTTCAAGGGGACTTGACCTCTCAGAGCCTGTATCCCTTTCCTGCTCCAGAGGCCAGGACTCAGAATTCTCTGCCTAAACGGCCCAGGCTCTCTTCCAGAAGCTATATGAGTCTCTTCTCTAGGTCTTCCTTTTGGGGGGGGCACACTGAGGGGCGTACCGAGGGGGAGCAGATTGTAATGGGCACATGGAGCTCTGAAGTGCAGACTGGAGTGTCCACCATGGGCTGTGAGGCTCCTGGAGATGCAGGACAGAGCCGGGAGCCAGAAGAGAAGGAATATGGGTAACAGGCCAGAGGACCTTGCTCTGTTCCACCTGGTCTCAACCTGGGGCTTCTAGGAATTCAGGAACACATTTTGAACTGGGCCTTCTGAGTCAGCATGAAGTACATTTGCCAACTTAGGGGGAGGTCACATAGTTTATTTAATAATTAATGCTTGATTTCCAACTTTTAAATATTGACAATATTATGTGGCTTCCAGTGTGCTCTAAGCCTCAAACCCCATCTCAAATCCTGCCCCTTGACTCTTGGTAGTTTAAAGTAGGAACTGGCTGCAGTCCCCATCAGCTCCTATGACTTTACACCATTGACATAACCTGTCTGGTCCTTATAGGCCTAAGAGTGTAGCTCTTGCTATGAGCAATTCATGCAGAAGAAAGTTGAAGACTTTTGATCAGGGCACAGTGTGCCTGGGGGACTGCTGTAGACAGAGAATGAAGCAGGAAAGCCAGTTAGGGGGGTTCTGGGTCTAAACAAGTAGAAACAAGAAAGGAAGGGACAGAACTAGAGGAAATTTTTTTTCTTGCACAATGATCTTTACATTAAGGTGGCCAATCCCTGTTTGCCTGGGACTTTCTTGGTTTCAGTTCTGAAAGCTTACATCCCAGGAAACCTCTCAGGCCTATTGACACTGGGAAGATTATCCCATTATCTACCACCTAAACATCAGGTCCCATCATATTGAGATCTTACTATATCCAAGCCACCTCAGAGTCAGGGGCACTGGACCCAAGGACAACTTTGCTTCTGGAAGCAAACTGTCCAGCTATTTCTATTTCTCAACCATAAATCAAAATTTTCTCCTGACTAGGGCAAATAACTTAGACCACAGAGGTTTCCCCCAAGTGCTGCAGAATCAGTTCTCATGGCAAGGGTATGTTCAGGGCCTCGCTGACTCATCAGAAGGCTCAGCTTCCAGATTCCTGCTGGAAGAGAAGGCATTTCCAGTTTACCTTTGCTGGACACAGGATGTCATTTTCCTACCTGTTTGTGGTCATTGTCATTACCCTCAGAATTAATAGAGATCACACATGACACCTGGAGTTATGGAATCCTCACTAAATTAGATTCTCATCTGTTCCAGAACCAGCATTTATTAGTAAAATCAGAATCCTCAAGAAAACAATATTTAAGTCCCAGACATGTGGCCTTGGACAAGTGACTTAACTTCTCTGAGCCTTAATTTTCTTCATCTGTGAAGTAGAACTAACAATCCCTATCACAGATTTGCTCTGAGAATAGATTTTTAAATGCTTCATGCATAAAAGAGTTGAAAGCAGGGACTTGGACAGTAGACTGGTGTTCACAATGGCATTATTCCCAGGCCTCCTGATAAACAAAATGTGATCTACCCATAAAATGGAATATTATTCAACCTCAAAAAGGAATGAAATTCTGATACATGCAACCACATGGATGGACCTTGAAAAGTCTGCTAAGTTATACAAGCCAGAAGGAGGACAAATACTGTATGATTCCACTATATAAGGCAACGAAGCTAGTCAAATTCATAGAGACACAAAGTAGAATAGAGGTTACTAGGAGCTGGGAGGAAGGGAGAAATAGGGAGTGAGTGTTTAATGGGCACATAGAGTTTCATTTTGGGGCTGATAAAAAAGTTCTGGAACTGGCTATGGTGATAGTTGTACAACGTTGTGAATGTACCTCATGCCGCTGAATCGTATACTTAAAAATGGTGAAAATAGTAAGTTTTATGTTATGTATTTAGGAGCCCAATAAAACGTAAATGCCTCCTCTGGTAGGTACATGGCCATTGAAGATAGCCCCCAAAGAAGAAGAAAAGAGCTAGAAGGAGAATCAAGATGCCACTAGGTGTTCAGGGATGGGAGTTCACTCTTTAAACCACCAGCAGCCAAAGAGCGGCACCTGAAACGGGGTTTGGTAGGACCAGGAGACCAGGCGAGAACGGAGGCAAATCCAAGCAGCAGGAAATGCGTAAGCAAACCGGAAGTGTGCTGTGACAGGGGGCCCGGTTGTGCTGCGTGCTCTGTTCCGTTTCCTGTTGCAGACTGGGGGCGGGACCAGGTTGCCAGGGCGACCTGGTGGGCTGCCAGGCCCAGCAAAGGCTCTGAAGGTGTTTGGGCAGGGAGGATGGTGGGCGCGGTGTTTGCAGGCAGATTCATCTGGGTGCTGCATGAAACGGATGGGGAGCTGCTGCGGGAGAGGTGGAAGTCAGCCGGGTGCTGTCGGAGGAGCCCTACGGACACTTAGATGGCGGCCCCGGGGAGGAGAGGAAGGGAGGAACTGGAGGCCAGTTTCAAGGGAGGCTTGATAAACAAGATGTGGGGGAAGGGAAAGAGGTGGAATAATGTTAAGAGGCCAGAAAAAGAGTAATTGAGCCCCTGAGCCAGACCCCCACGTTCAGATACCAGCTCTATTGTAAGTTGTGTGACCTTGAGTAAATGACCTAGTCTTTTTGTCCTCAGCGTCATCTATGACACACAGAGGTGAGGGCTATCGTAGTGGCTCTCTCACGAGGCTGTCATCAAGTTAAATCAGTTAGTATGTGTCAAATAACTAAAGCAGCATTCGGTACAGAATATATATACTTGCTGTAATTATCTGTTAAATCTGGTTGGTAAAGATATGTCGGGGTCTGTTGCTTTATTTTTTGTGTTTGAATTTTTTTTAGGCATTGCATTAAAATACTGTACTTTAGGGTCATTTGGGTGTCTCAGTCAGTTAAGTGCCTGCCTTCGGCTCAGGTCATGATCCCGGGGTCCTGGGATCGACCCCCACATCCAGCTCCCTGCTGAGCAGGAAGCCTGCTTCTCCCTCTCCCTTTGCCATTCCTCCTGTTCGCGGTCTGTCTCTCCCTCTCGGTGAATTAAATAAATAAAATCTTAAAAAAAAATAAAACCAACTGTACTTTAAAAAAAGATATGGCAAGCAATACTTCTTAAACCCTCCCCCGCGTGTGAAACACTTGGCAGTCTTGTTACATGCAGGATTGGGTTCAGCAGGTGTGAGGTGGGCCCCAGGTCTCTGCACGACTGACAAGCTCCCAGGTGGTCTGATGCCGCTGGTCGGCTGGGCGCCCCGTGAGTAGCAAGGCTGCAGAGGAACCGAGGCCCACCCATGTTTCCGGAAGTGGGGGACTGTTCTGGATATCCGTCGCTGCAAATCTCCCAAACCTAGTAGCTTCAACCCAAATGTTTATTATCACTATTAGACTATCATCTCTCGCAGTTGGGCTCTGCTCCGGGTCTCTCATGCGGGGGTCGTCAGCCGGTGTGGGGCTGGGCTTGGGGCTGGGCTCACCTTGAAGCCTTCCTCAGGTGGTGTCGCTGGCCGCTGGGCCCTGAGCTGGGGCCATCAGCCAGGACATCTACCCGTGCTCTCTCTGTGAGACGAGGGACACAGTCCCACAGCTGGGTTCCAAGAGCAAGTGTACCCAGAGAGAGAGCCAGGCAGAAGCTGTCTCCCCCATTCTAAGCTCGCTTCCAGAGTCACATGGCATCCCCTGTACCACATTCGATTTGTTAGAAGTGAGTCAGGATTTAAGGCATAATATTGTGATTATTACCTAGTGATGCTGTATTAAATACTGGAAAGTTGCTGAGGAGACTAGATCTTAAATGTTCTCACCCCAAAAAAGAAAGGAAAAGATAAAAGTGACCCAGTAGGTGGTTCTGAATGCAAAGACAGGGCTGCTCTGGCCTTAGATTTCAAAAACCCGGGTTGCAATCCCAACTCACATTTCCAGGCGAAGGAACTCCCGGGCCTATCCTTTTACTTTGTGCCTCGTTTTCTGCATCTTGTCAAACTGTTTTCTTCTTTGGAGATCTGAAAGTTTAAGAAGGCCCCATACGTGACTAAGCTCAGCAAAGTACCCACTCCTTAGGGATTGTTTGTTGTTGAATAAGAGCTACGGAGACAGGGTTGGCGTATCTCACGTCGAGACCTAACGTAATGCAGGAGACCAATAACTATTTTGAGTGATGAGGCCAAATAACTATATATAAACACTGAAATATGATATATGGAAGTATTAAAGAAAAAAGAAGCAGCAGCCTTTCGCTAAAGCCAATCAGTAGACGTGGGGGGAGCCATTCGACTCCTTTGCAGACATGTCGTAAAGCCACCAGGGGTTTGCTTCAGGAAGCTCTAACAGGAACAAAAAACTGAGAACAAGTGTACCAGGGGCAGCCAGCTTGGTTGTGTTCAGATTTTGGGGGCTTGAAGTATGCGGTGGGCTAAGTGGGGGTTCCTTCTCTAGCAGGCAGAGGAGGGCGCGTGAATGGCTGGCCGACTGACTTCATGAAAGCAAGGACACGGCCCTTTTCTTTGCAACAGACCCAGCATGATAGTCCCACACAGTGCTTGGTGCACAAACAGACCCCATAACTAGTTGCTAGGTAAATGAACGGATGGATGGGGAAGGGGTTAGAAATTCTAGAGACTCAGGAATTCTAGAAGCCGCCTCCAGGTTTAGCCTCTTTGGTGTAGCTCCCCCGAGGAAGGGACTCCTGGTTTGCTCAGAGGCCACAGTGGCCCTAGAGGTCTGGTCTGTGGGCAGCTTTGGGCCCCTGCACCCACAGGGGCTGGGAAACCTCCCTCTTGACTCCCACTGAATGGAAACCGAAACCGGAATTTCAGGAGAAAATAAAAATCAACAGTGGCTCTTTTGACTATAATGCTATCTCATATCTAAGCAGTTCTCCCCATTTCCTGTTTATAGCCTGCACTAAGAGCAAGAGTGACCCAATCTCTGAGCAGAGAAGCTTTTCTCTGGGGACGTCTAGGCAGAGCGGCCACAGGCAGCTGTGGGGACACTTCTGGCCAGCCTGATGGTTTTGATCGTGCCCTGGGGGGGGAGGGGAGTGTGGGTTTCTGACGGAGCCTCCACATCTGTGTCTGCCTTCAGCATCTACCACACAGAGGGGCTCCCAGTGCCCCGGATCCTGGGGACTCCATGTGCAGTCAGCGTGAAGGAACCAGGGAGGGAGCCCCAGGGACCGTGGAGTGACCTTCGGGGCCACCCGCACAGCTGTGCGTCACTGTCAGCTGTCCCTGGCCGGCCTTCGGTCTGCACGCAGATGATCTCAGGATCTCCTCCAGGGACAGAACAGGGTCCACGGACTTGCTCACCTCTGAGACTGCCCACACTGAGAAGACCCACCCCCTCTGTCCTAACCTTCCAGTGCCTTTCTCATTCTCTGAAACTCCGAAATTCAGTCCCAAAGTCAGTGAGTAGAAAGATGGCCCCACAAACCCACAAGCGAGAAGCAACTCTTTGTTTTCTTTAAATCAAATTATACTGGACTCTGAGGTCCAGAGCTGCCGGCCTGGAGGGCAAGTCAACCTCAGTCTTTCTTGGGAGTCCCTCTGATGCATGCTTGTGCAGGGGTGCCATGCACCCCCCCCATCGCTGGGCCCCACTGATGTGTCCTCGGGTGCCTTCTTCTGGTGCCACAGCCCCTTCAGGAAGCCTGTGTGGCTTCTGAGCACTCTCTGGGGACGGGGACCTGGGCAGAAGCTGGGAGCTGGCTCCCCCGAGCACGCCACATTATTACTTCCCACAGCTCCCCTCCACCCCTAGGCCAGCGGCAGCTTAGCTGAGTGCTCCCTTCTTCAGCTCCAGGAGGAACTGACCACCCCTCCCCCAGGAGGCCCAGCTTAATTTCTTTAATGAATTTTGGCTTTTGCAAAAGATCTGAAGGCTCACTGACCAAAAGCAGCTCTGCCACAATCCTTCCGCCTCCGAGCAAGAGAGCACAAAACCCACCCACCTGCTAGCAATGGAAAGGAGGGTGACACATAGGAAGCACCCCCACAGATGTTTCCTGGACCTCGACATTGGGGTCGCTCTGTTCTCAGGGATGCAATCCACCCAGCCCCTGAACTTGAACTCCCTGAGAACAATGCTTCTCTAACAATCTTGGTGAAGAATCAGATTTTATTTTCTTCTTTTTAAATTTCCAGTTCATCCCAGAATGAGTTTTGTGAAGTACGGTAGAAGAAATTATTAGAAAAATGAAAAGAAACACAGACTACACAGGTGCCCATTTTTATTAGATTCGGCAAATTGCTATAAAAGTTTCTAAATAGTCTCTCTCCATTTGTAGACTCACCTTGTCACAGACAGGTGTCTGACTGTGGAGGGCCACGAACAGGGGGGCCACACACTTTGAGGAGCATGGCTTTAGAGCACTCAGGAAGGAAGAGAGCATCTCCTCACCTCTAAAAGGATCTTAGTCAGGTCATGGTCTCAGGGTCCTGGGATCAAGCCCCACATGGGGCTCCCTGCTCAGTGGGGAGTGTGCTTGAGATTCTCTCTTTCCCTCGGTCCCTCCCCCTCTTTCTCTCTCTCTCTCAAATAAATAAATAAAATCTTTAAAAAATATGAAGAGCTTAGTGATGTATAGACTCTTCAAGAAGTTAAAGTAGGAAGGAGAAGCAAGGACAGCCTTTCCCAGTGAGCTGAGAAACTAGAATTCAGCCCCCTGTACAACTACTTCCAGTGCAGAGAGGACACTGCCAGGGGTCCAGAACCCATCTCTGGAGCACCCCGCCTGCCGATGGATCCCGGCCCTGCCACTTACTGCTTCGACTCAGATGAGTTTACACCTCTGAGCCTCAGTTTACCCACCTGTACAATTACGGTCATAGCATTATCCCATGGGGTTGTTGTGAAGACTAGATGACTTAGTAACAAGAGGATAATCACACAAAGTGGTGCTGGCTACCATTAAAATGTTTCCTTAGAATGAAAACCTCAGGAGAGCAGGGATTTTTATTCCTTGATGTTTCCCAAATGCCTGGAATCGTGCCTGGCACATAGTAGGTGCTCAATAAATATTTGTTCAGGAATGGATTAATCTTGTCACTCATGCTGAGCTTCAGACAACCATGTTTATCTTATTTTCGAGTCTCTACGAGAAGGGGAGGGCTAGTTGTCCTCTGAGCTGATACCCGACTCAGTGTCCAGAGTGTTTTTTGACCTCAGGCCATTGGAGGCTTTTGTCCCCAAAACCCCACACATTCAAGAAAGACTTGAACTGCTTCTCAGGTCTGAGCCCTTCCTGGGCAGGGTGTTCGGAACTGGACTCAAGGTATTTTCAGAGTGTAAAGCCAGATCTTCTTAGGCTGGGGTTTAGACCCTTCAAAATCTGGTTCCAACAGATGTTTGCGGGCATTATGACCCGCCAAATGGTACACTGCTCCAGTAGGGACTGTTTGCCCTGCTCTTGGTGTGCTCTTCCTCCGGGAGGCCCTTCTGAGCTCCCACCTGGTGAAAGATGACTCATTCCACAAGCCAAGTGTAAATGCGACCTAGTCCTTGGAGTTGGCCCTGATGTTTGGCCAGCATTCATCTCTCTCCTCTACATCTACTCATCTTCCCTTCTGTTCTTCCTCTTCAGAAGGCCTTGCCACCTACTTATTTATTTGCACATCTGTCTCTTTACTAAGGTGGAACTCCTTAAGGACCAGGGGCCATGTCTCAAATACCTGAATAGCATCGGCGCTTAACGCAAGGCATATAAATAAATGTTCACAGGGTCCACATTCCCACCTGCAAGTGTAAGGGCAGCAGACTTCATTTTGGCCAAATACAGGTGTAGTCACAGGAGGAATGTTCTTGAAAGCCCCGTGCCAACTACCCCACTGCCACTTTTCTCAAACTAGTCCTTAGTCTGGGGTATTTTCTGGACGGCCTGATGGCATAGGCTGAACAGTGGCTCCAAACGGAAGGCCTGCCACTGAGGGTGAGTTTTCCTCAGGCTGAAGCCAGAGACAGAAGGGACCATGCATGTATGGATGATCACAGGAGACGCCAACGCAGGACATGGGGCTCTGACATGGGACATGGCTGGCTTCCAATTCAGGCTCTGCCGTGACTGGCCAGATGTTCCTCGATACGCTTTTTCCTTCTGAAAGCTTCAGTTTCTTTGTCTGTATAATGTGGATAATGTTAGTACCTCCCTGCCTAGAGGCCCAGTGAAGGGGAAATTGACATAGGGACGTCTGACCCCACAAGCGGTCTGTGAGGAGTGCCAGGAGGATGCTAATCTTTGCAGAATCTGGCACAGTGTTGTGGGGAGAAGGCTTGCAAACCTTAGGTCCCCCCCGGGCACCATGTGCCCTTACTGTATCACCACATCTCGAAGCACAATTGTGACGATTTAACACGGGAACACATGTAGGGGGCTTAGCGCACTGCTCTCCAATAATGGCTTGAAAAACATAAGCAAAAAGGCTCAATGATACAAAATACTATGAGCTACAATGAATAATCCGTGAAGGAAACTCTGGATGGGGTTTATAGGCTATAGACACTGCTCTCCCATCAGCCTTGCGTCCCATTAAAAAAAAAAAAAATCCACTTCGTTTTTATGCCACAGAATGCCACCTTGAATTTATTCTGGTGATTAAATGTCAGAACCGAACAAACCCAAAGCACTAGGTGATCTGGGCGAAGGCCTACCGTGTGTCCTTTGATGGCTCAGAGGTTTACTATCCCAGCTTCGTGACGGGGACCGTGTACCAGCCAGCTTTCTCTCTAGATGGTGCTGCTCTAACAAGCAGTCCCCGCACAGGTTTCCTTCTCACTCGTATCTTGTGTTAGACGCAGGCCGGCTGCCCACTCTGCTCAGAGCGTGTTCATTCCAGGACTCGGGGAGAAGGCGTAGCCCCTCCGTGGGACACTCCATTCTCAAGGCATTCTCCCGTCAGAGGAAAAAGGCCAGAGTCCTTCATGGCTGTTGAGGTTCACGTTAGGATGTGGCATGTGTTGCTTGTGTTCCATTGGCCAAAGCAAGTCGTATGGCCAAGCCTCGCGTCCATGGGGTAAGAGAGTAAACCTCCCACAGGGCAGCAATGCAAGTCACCTGGCCGTGAGTGGGGATGGATAATCTTCTTACAGGGCTGGCAAAAAATAACAGGGGAGAAGAATCCAGTCTGCCACGTGTTTTCACGAGAGCTATCTAATTTTAGTCCCATGATAACCCTACGAGGTGGGTATTATTTTATCCCTGTTTTAAGGAGTGGAGGATTAAGGCTGGGTGTGGCTCACTGACCTGCCCAGGGAGGTAGCCAGGAGTGAGTAGGGCTGCCTGACTTGAAGCTGGCTCAAGCCTTGGCCCCGGGAGCAGCTTCTTGAAGAGTCATTTTCATAAAGGTGTTTCATTCGGTGAACATTACTAAGTACCTACTATGTGCCTGGCACTGGGCTAGGCACCAGAACCATGGCAGCTGGAAGGCAGGCACTGCCCCTACCCTGGTGGAGTCTCGAGTCCAGTGGTGGGAGGAAGGCCAGCAAGAAGCTTGTAGCACATGAGCGGTGCCTCCCCAGGGAGATCGGGGCCCAGTGAGAGGCATGGTGGGAGCACCTCTCCGATGACAGCTCAGTAGTTGAGAGCTGAAGGACAAGGCAATGGCTCCTGTCTGCCTAGCAAGGTGAGTGCCAAGAACAGTCCAGGGTTCGGAACTCTCAAGGGCACTCACCGGAGCTCAGTGCAGATGGGCGCGTGGCCAGCTGGTAAATAAGGAGCCTTGTCTGATCCAAAACCCTCACCAGCCTCTCCGGGGGCTTCGTCCAGCCACAGTGGACCTACTCAGAGCCTCGCATGCCACAGAGGACAAAGGTCCAGAGACTTGAGCATCAGCCTGAAAGAGAAAGGGAAACCTGCCTCCCATCTGATTTGAATCAGCGTGGTGACACGTCGCTGGCTTGCCAGAGCACAGCACTCTCACTTCCCTGAATGGTTTCCATTTTAAAGGCGTGGTCATTAAAAATAAGAAGGAAAGAAATCCCCTTCCACGGTTTGCAGAGTGTACTATAATAGTAAGAAAACCCCTTTTCTTATCACAGCTGCCTGTGTATTAGAGCATGGGGGGCAGGGGGCGGCATTTGGCTTGTCTCTACGAGCACAGCCCATTACCTGGTGAGCAACGGCCCCCAACCAGAGATGGCTCGTGCGCTGCAAGACAGGCCGCCTCTTAATGAGGGGAAACCCTGGCGAGAAGCTGGCACGGCCACGGACTGTCCGTCTCGGGATGAGGAAGGCATCTGAACCGTGAGTGCGTGTGTTCCACGGCAGAACCTTCTGGCCACGCATCACATCTCCAAGGAAATGTTTTGGAAAGGGGACTCCATTTTCAGTTCAGTTACGGACACACGCATCCTTGGCTATTTCAGAAAATAGCACAAAAGGGGCGCCTGGGTGGCTCAGCGGGTTAAAGCATCTGCCTTCAGCTCGGGTCATGATCTCAGGGTCCTGGGATAGAGCCCTGCGTGGGTCTCTTTGCTCAGCAGGGAGTCCGCTTCTCCCTCTCCCTCTCCCTCTGCCCCTCCTCCTGCTAATGTTCTCTCTTACACTCTTGCTCTCTCTCTCTTAAATAAGTAAATAAAATCTTTTTTTTAAAAAAAGAAAATATCACAAAGCTAAATGTACCTATACATATGTATATGTACATATGTACACACACGTATATATACACATAAAAGAATATGTATAAACACTCTTCTTTGATTTTATCTGAAAACTGATATACTTTGAGTTTATACTCCCTTTAAAAATTCAGTCTTGGGATTTAGAAAGGAGCATGTTCTGAACAGACACTCAGCACCAGGCTACAGGTAGGAACTTCCTTGCTGAGTCTGAGACCCCTGGGGGAACAAGGAAGAGCTCGCCGTTCCTGGGGAACCATGGGGCCTATGTTTGGAGTTTCAGCCAGAGGGGAAAGAGCAGATGAAGCCATCATGTCCCATGTCCCATGCTTCAGTAATCAAGACAAATAATATTTTCATACAGTATTTTAAAAAATCAAATTAGCAAACTCTGGCCCTGGGCCATCTGCCTGTGTTTATAATTAAAGGTTTATTGCAACCCCTTTTTAATCGGAATGATTCCAAACTTTATTGGGACTAAGTTCATTGTGCCCTTTAAATTTGATACCCAAGGCAAGCTCATCTCACTGCAGACCTAGCCCTGCCCCATATCCATTCACTCATTCCCAATACCTGTCCTAAACCTATACCTATGAGTGGTAAGCTCCAGGAGACAGAGCTAACAGTTATTGAGCACATACTGTATGCCAGCCACTCTTGTAGGTCTTTGAACACAGTGCCTCATTGAATCTCCCCAATAATCCCATAGGTAAATGCAACTATTCTTCCCATTTTACAGATCAGGTATTGAAAGGTGACGCAGCTTTCCCAAGATCAAATGGCTAGGAAGAGGCAGGGCCAGGGTTTATGTCCAGGCAGTCTGATGGAGGATGCTTAGCAGGAGGAAGGAGGAAGGGAAGCCATCATAGAGGAGGTAAGGGCTTGAAGGTTGAGTAGAAGTTCGCTAGACAAAAAAAAACCAAGCACAGGCTGCAGCAAGTGAGTGTTTTAGAGGAGCAGAGGAGGGGTCCTGTCTGGCTTGTCTGGGCCCAGGCCCTACCATGGAATCAGAGCAGCAACAAAATCTTACAAATAATCAGCATTTTATTCAATGCTTACCCTGTATGCTGGGTATGCAACTAAACACTTTAGGTGCATTACCTCATTAAATCCCCAAAGAAACAATGAGTGGCTACTACTCTTAATTCTGTCTTACAGAGGAAGATGAGGCTTGAAGAGGTCAAGTAACTTGCTCACAGCTGCACAGATAGTGACTGACGCAGAATGCAAACCCAGGGGGTGCTGTTCATCTTGTGGTCCCGGCAAAACCCAGGAACCTGGCACCAGACCCATGTTCGGGTCTGGTACAAACCCTGTACCAGAGGTTCTCACACGTCATCATGCATCAGAATCCCCTGGAGGGTTGATTAAAACAGATTGCTGGGTCCCACCCCTAGAGATTCTGATTCAGGAGGTCTGGGGCAGAACTGAGAATTTGCATGTCTAACAAATGCCCAGGTGACACTGAGGCTGCTGGTCCAAGAACCAGACATGGAGAACCTGTATTGACTCTATAGAATCCAGCAACAGCACGGCAGCGCCCTCCTCGGCTGCAGGGGAAACACGAGCACAGGAGGTAATTGAAAAAAAAACAAATGCTTCCTTCTTGGTACATAGATCAGAATCAACCCACTGCTGAGTTTCCCCCCTCTCCTTTTATTCCAATGGCTTTCTTTTCTCTGATACTTGCACTGACCTTCTTGATTGTCCAGAGTCTTCATATTTCTGCTCCTGGGAACTTCAGTGATTAGGTGGCCCCATGTCCCACCACCTCTGTCCCAAGCCCTTTGATACCCAAGGCAAGCTCATCTCACTGCAGATGGGCTTCTTGGATGGATAGGGACTCCAGGAAGAAGCCCGATGGGCTTCTTGGATGGATAGGGACTCCAGGCATAGAGACTGTGAGGGAGGAAGAGCGTGATGATCCCGCGTTTCCTGGTGGTTTTCCAGGCTCCACGGAGGCTTAATTATACCAATTAGTAATTCATTCCACGTATTAGTCAGAAGCCCTGGTGTTACAAGTGACAAAACACGATTTGAACCGGAGTGGGAGAATTGGGCACTTACTGACTCACAGAGCCTGGTCGCAGGAAGGGCGGGGTCGCAGCTGGGCTGCAGGCGTGACGGACCAGGGCCCCAAATGCCACTGGCCTCGGCCTTCCCCCACTGCCTCTGCCTCTTCCTGAGTGTCAGCCTCAGCCTTTCAGGCAGGCTTTGTCCACACAGCTGGAGACACGCCCGCCATTGACTATGAAGACCTCCATTTTCAGCCCCACCTTGCAATAGGAGCAAGGAGACGGGTCCAGGATTCTGGAAAAGAGCTCTGAGTGGCCCGGCCTCGATGGTTGTCCATCCCTGGACCGGAGCCCTTGGCCCTTTTAGATGTCTACCTGTGTCCAATCTGGGGTGAGGTGAGATAGGTTTTTAAAGATGTGAGATCCCCCTACAACTATGATGTTGGATTGAAGGAAGGGGCATTTTCCAGAAAACAGTGGAGGAGATGCTGGGCGGGAAGATAAACCCCACAGGTGAGTGGGTGTGTGGTTGGAAGGATGTGTGTCTTCTCAGCCTCAGACCCCGAGTTGGCAGCTGAAGTAGACCAGGAGAGGTAAGCGCGGAAAACCCTGGTCTTCCCGGAGCTCGAAGTCGAGAAAGCAGGCTAAGATGCGCCATAGATGTCGCTGATGCTAGGTAGGAATTTCTGCAGGTCACAGCGGGAGGTAGAGCAGGAGGATCACAAAGGCTTTGAGAAAACCTAGGTGGTCCTGGCCAGGCTCACTTACGCACCCCCCACCCCGAGCCAACTTGTGAGCACTCACTCGATGTCACATCACATGCCTGCACTCAACAAACGTGGTCAAGTGGAATGCCTGGTATTCAGCCTTGCCCCTGGTCAGCCAGTCACTGTCAAAGCTGTTCGTAAAGCTCCCTGAGAAAAAGCGTGCATGTCGTGTCTAGTGGCTGTCCCCACCTTGCTCTCATGGCCACGTGAAAGACTTTCTTACTGTACCAACTCAGGCTCTCCCAGCCCTTGCAGAATGACCTCATGGGGGAATAATAGTCTGCCCTGTGCTTCTGTTTGCTGCTTCTGGATCCCTGAGCAGAGACTTTTTCCGTCCCTTTATGTCATGTCCTGTGATTTCCTTGACCTTCTCCCTGGGACTCCTTGCTACTCCAAGCTGTGCCATCCAGTGCTTTCTAAAGAAATGGAGCAATCGTGGCAAATCCTCCTGAGCCATTTGGCCTTGTCACTGTGGACATACTTGTCTCCATTTTTCTGTCTGAGTGGTGAGCTGGAGCCTGGTGGCACGGAAGACAGCAGGTGGATGTCATCGGGCTCCTTGATTATTTTTGTCTTTTCCACGCGATTCTCTGGTCCAGGTCTTCCATTTTTAAGTCTGGCCAGGAGGGCAGAGGAAGAATTTTAGGGACAGATGGCTTCGGGAACTCTGTGCAGCAGTGTGGCGTCTCTGTCACCCATGTGTCCCATTCCATTGGCAATGGGGATGAATGCCGGTACCCTCCCCACACACACTGCGCCAGCCTTTGCAGAAAGGCTGTAAACCAGGTTTAAAGTTGTTTGCCATCATCTCTGTCCTCTCCGTATGGGCATTACCTTTCCCTGGGCCTGTCTTTCCAAGAGCTTCTTTTTGGCCCCTGTCTTTATTATGCTTGTTCCTCATGCTTGGCCATAACAGGTGTCCGTCCGGGAAGTGCCCTATCCCCACAAATGGAGCTAACGAGGGAACGAGCTCAACTCTTAATGTAAAGTGAAGGGGTGAAGTGGGAGCAAAATCCATCCTGCGACTCTTCCATCACACTGTTGGGTTTGGGGAATGGTAATTAAGGACACCCTTTAGGTCCCCTTCCAATTCAAGAATACGTTGAAAAACAAGATCCAATGAGGCTTTTTGGTATGTGCTCGTTTGTTTTGTAAAGGTGATTAGAAAATGTGGTTTATTTCTGTGTGCTGAATTCACCCCTCACCTGAATTAAGCCCTCCTACCCAATCTCAGACTGGTCTGGACAACCACACGCCTTCCCTGAAAGCAGGCCAGTGTTTGAAGGCCAGCAGAGAGACACAGGTGTCCTTGGGAGGCTCCTAAAAGGGTGGAAAGGCCACACCGCACATACTCAGTTCCCTGTCACACCTTATCTTGACCCCAGTGTCCCTGGAGCGGAGGTCTGCTCTGTGCTCTCTGACCCTTACCTGTGCCCCACACACAGGCCTGTCCACCATGACTCTTCTAAGTTCTGGGTCCCCGAGTTCTGCAAACAAAGGGTGCTCCCTTGCTATGGAGGAAGGAACCAGGCTTTTGGGCCATGAGTTCATCTCTTCCTGGTGTCCTTGGACAAAGTCATCCAGTCACGGGGACCCTCCCCTTCCTCCATCCTAGAATGGGGTGTCATCAACCTTGCCTGCCCCTGGGCTGAGCTGACCTCAGTTACCTACTAAATTGCTCCAATTCTTACTTTTTTTAAAGATTTTATTTATTTATTTGACAGAGAGAGAAGGATCACAAGCAGGCAGAGAGGCAGAGAGAGAGAGAGGGAGAAGCAGGCTCCTCACTGAGCAGAGAGCCCGATGTGGGGCTCAATCCAGGACCCTGAGATCATGACCTGAGTCGAAGACAGAGGCTTAACCCACTGAGCCACCCAGGCGCCCCTGCTCCAATTCTAATGTGAGGAGAATTCTTTCCTGAGAAAAGGGTTCAGCGTGTTCCTTTAGGACACTGAGGCTCAGGAGAGGTAAGCGACTTGCCCGGGGCCCCTGCCCCTGGTCCCATCTCCCTAGACCAGCTCCTGCCATCCAACATCCAAGCAGCTTTCTCGCTGCTTCTCTGCTCTCTCGAGCCCTCGGGCTCATCCCAGCAGCCTACAGGCAGTTTCAGCTGTGGCTAATAACCTCCATCTGTGTCCCCCCCTGCATCCTGCCCACACCAGGAAACATTCAGTGAGTACTTGTCTGCTGCCTGGGTCCCTGGCGCTTTTGCTGCTTTAAATTCTAAGTGGCTTTGGAAAACCAGCAAAGGTTTAAGGCTGTGAGAGTCTGGAAGGGGAGCCAGAAAACCTGAGTATGGACAGTGGTCTGACCACTTCCGGTGAAACGCTGTACAAGTCCAAGCCCTTCCCCGGGCCCCCACCGGCTGTAGCGGGCATAGGACGTTCAAAGCAGGAAAATGCCTCTGAGCAGGTTAGTAAGTCATTAATGCACACACGTAACTGAGCAAACTTCTCCCTAATGTCTGAGACAAGGATGGGGATCAGAGAGGGAAATGTTTGGTTTGGTTTGGTTTGATTCTTAACAAAAAAGAGGCAGCTGGCCGTCGGCCCACTGAGGGTCTCCAAGCTACATGAAAACCAGACCCCATTAGAGTCCTGGAGGGGGGAGGGGTGGCAAGGTATGGAAGCCGGGCACCGGAAGTGGCCTCATCTACTTAAGGCATTTTCCTTCCATCACTTTCTGGACTCGGGAACCGGTGAGAAAATGGTCCTTTTAACCAGCTCAACAGGCTTTTGTGGGCTAGCCTAAAAACCTACATTTGTTCTCGTGACCAAACGTGCTCATGGTTTCCAGCCCCTGGTTAATGTGTTGGTTTGGGTTGATATATTTGCCGCTCTCCTTCTCCCCCACACCCTCCTTCCCTTTCTCTTTTTGCACGTGGTCTCTCCCCTCTCTGTCTCTCCCTTCATGTTCCCTCTCTCTTCTTTTCCTCCATCCCTTCCTCTCTGCTCTCTCCCTGTCCTCATGTCTTTACCCCAGTAGCTCAAAAGCCATTTAAGGTGACTCTCAGAAACAGAAATTAGGAAAACATCAATAAAACATAAAAGATTCCAACGAGGGCGCCTGGGTGGCTCAGTGGGTTTAGCATCTGCCTTCGGCTCAGGTCACGATCTCGAGGTCCTGGGATCGAGCCCTGCGTGTGGGGCTCCCGGCTCAACAGGGAGCCTGCTTCTCCCTCTGCCCGTCCCCCCTTCTCATGTGCCAGGAGCTTTCACTTGCAAATGAATTCTTAAAAAAAAAAAAGTCAAACATGACTTAGAAGATCCGTCTAGGGCATGGCAGTTGGTTTTTTAATGCTCGGTGACAGATATTCACAGCTGTACTGCTGTGTGTCAGGGAAACCCTTCTGTTCTGGCTTAGTGATTGCCTCCTACAAAAGTCAGTTCAGACGGGGCACACGCTGGAGGACACATGCAAACAGGTGGCTGCTAGAATGGCCGAGGCCAGTGGGAGTGGGAAGTGGACATTTGGACTTCGGAACAGATTTCTGAGCCTGAATTAGGCGGCCCTCAAAGTGACCTGTATATAAACCATTTCATGTAGCTTACAAACTGTGAACATCGGGTTTAAAATATTTTCATGAGTGATCCCCACAGACTGTGATATGGGAAGAGCATTGCTGAGTTCATTCCTATTTAATGAATTGTTTTTTCACTATGTGATAGAGTCACATGATTCAGAGTGAAAATGTGATACAAAGGTACACAATGAGATATCTTATTTGTAATGTATGCTTACCATCCCCCCCGACACTCCCCCCTAAAAGGTAAACCACTCTGAATTAATTTCTTACCCGTGTGTTCCTGTATGCAAATATAACCAAATTCAAAAATACATTCTTATTCTCCTCCCTTTTTAATACAAAAGGTATAGTACTACCTACAGGATTTTGCAGATTTTCCCCCCTTATATTTAATGACCTATTCTGGAGAGTTTTCCATGTTAATACATATGAACATTTTTATACACACACAGAGCTGCATAATATTCCAATGTGTGCATGTCCTTTAATTCCTACTTGCAAATTCTGCCCATTTTACTCATCTTCCAGTGGGGCTCATCTGTCTACAGTGTAGGGACCAACCAGAAGCCTGAGTGTGGCAGTCAGAGCCCCTGAGACCCAGAGACACCCTCACTGATGGGAGACACAGTGTTGAGTGTGAGGCTGGGCTTTCTGAGCGTGAGTGTCCACCATAGGATATTCTGGTTTAAAACTCTGTGAGTCAGAGCACCTGGTGGCATCGAGATCATTTGCATAGAAAACAAGTAATGAGATATGCATTTATTGCATAGATCACCATAAGTAATTATCTGTTTTCAACATCAAGAGGTGAAATATCACTTAAGAAATAATCCTCAAAACAAAAGCAAAGAGTCCTGATGAGGTAATAAAAATTCACCAAAGGTGCATATGACCTCATCTCCCCTTATTGTCTGGACCATTTTTTGGAGTTAACTTCTCCATTGACTTAGAGATCCTTAATCCTCTCTATTTTTTTTTTAAAGATTTTATTTATTATTTGACACAGAGGAGAGAGATCACAAGTAGGCAGAGAGGCAGGCAGAGATTGGGGGAAGCAGGCTCCCTGCTGAGCAGAGAGCCCAATGCGGGGCTCCATCCCAGGACCCTGAGATCACAACCTGAGCTGAAGGCAGAGGCTCTAACCCACTGAGCCCCAATCCTCTCTATTTTTAATGACACTATTGGAGTGGCTAAAATGAAATGGCTATTTCAATGGAGAACTGACTTTTAAAGACAATACTAAAGACAATACAAGATGTCTCCTTTTAGAATTTAAAATTTGAGCTTTACAATGTCAGATATTTAGTATATTAACTTTTTAGAAAGCTGGGCATATCTATAGACTATTCCTGCCCTAAACGTTTGCTATCTATAACAAGGTAAAATCCCTATGTGGAATATGCTTAATTATCTTCTAAAACTGAGTTTTTGTCATTTTTTTTCCACTGCATACCTTTCAGTAAACTGACATCTCGTTCATCTCATTAGACTGGCTTCAACTGGTAATATTTCATCAAATTCAGAAGAAATTTAACCCCCACCAAAATCCAGATCTGAAAACATTTAACCTTAAGCTTTGGTTCAAAAAAAATGCTAATATTTAACAAAGGCTTGATATAAGGTGTTGTTTGAGAAATTGAATGACAGCACGCAGTGTGAAAGCTTAGGGGGGAAGGGGAATGTCCCTAAATGTAATTCA
Source organism: Procyon lotor (assembly GCA_028646535.1). Classification (NCBI taxonomy): domain Eukaryota; kingdom Metazoa; phylum Chordata; class Mammalia; order Carnivora; family Procyonidae; genus Procyon; species Procyon lotor. Next base: position 58,449,392 of record CM053615.1, read on the forward strand.
ATGTGTTTTCTTGAATTATTTTGCTGCAGTTCATAGGCAAACCTCCCAATATTACAGTAATTTTCTTGGCCTTGATTTTAAATCTGTCCTAATTTAGCTGTCAATATGCATAACAGAAATCACGTTCATTGGTGACGCTTGAAAGAGGCATTCTAAAAATAAAACGCCATAATTGCCTACTACAAGAATATTCTTATAGCCTTTCTGTCAGATGTGAATTTGATAGGGTTCCTTTATGTCCGGATTTTCCCTGCTCCACATTTTCTCTGATGTTCAGGCAGATGCAGACACATTTTCAGTGTGACAGCCCCTCTGACTTAGATTTTCTATTTCCCTTGTGTTTATGCCAATTAAGTCAAGCTGCAGGCTGTGCTTATGACATATTTTCGGAAATTCATTGTGTAAGAGATGTTGACAGTTTTCTGCACTGTTTTCCCTTGGTCCTCTTTCTTCATTTCTCTAGAATCCTGCCCTTTTCCTTCTTTGAAGTCTGTGTGTTTGACATTCTTTGAAAAGATGTTTCATACATTCGGGTTATTGTAATGGGCAATTACATCAAAGGAGGAGGTTCCAAATCACAGACATGGAATGACTAGTTCTAGAATCATTTCCTAAACACATGCCATTCCTTTTCAACAGATATTTCTTTGCCATTTATTTGGTACAAAAGTTCATATTTGGGGTCCGATGCTGTTTCCTTTCTCATAAACTTTAAAATAAAAATTTCAACTCGAGTAATAATTTATAGAAACATAATCTACTATGCATTCAATGATAAGCTATCACTATAAAGTTGAATTTTCTTATGATGTTTGGTACAAGCCGTGTGAATATTTACATTGTTAGGACTGTGTACCTACCCTTTTATATTCTGCTTTTCTTTTTTATAATATGATTTTCATGTATACATGTCTCTGAATTTTTCAGTTTGGGAGAGAAAATTTTAATATTTTGGCCACTATTTTAATATATCTCCTCCAAAGTGAATTACTGTGTCAGAGATTACAATCTTATAGTTTTCTGGAGTGCTTTTGCTACAAGTAAGAGAAAATTCTCTCTCTGTTGGCTTAAACAATAAAGAAGTGATATAATTGCCCATAATAATTCCTAGAGTGGGCTGTTCTGGAGTCAATTTCACTACATGGTGACATCCTCAAGGGCCCAGCTTGCTTCTATTTCTCTGCTCTGCCAGCCTGAGGGGGTCATCTGTGTCACTGGGCCACTGTTCTCATGGTCACAAAATGGCTGCCACATTCCAGGCATCAGCAACCCCCAGAGTTGTTCAGCGGAAGGAGAGAGGGATATTTCTTCATCTATGTCGCTCTTAAAGAATAAGGAAATATTTCCCAAAGGGCCCTATCTAGCTTCTCTTGCATCGTTCGTTCAGTGTTTCATTGGCCAGTACCTTTCCTACCCCAGTCACGGCAAGGAGCACAGGAGTCCTATGATTGATTTAGTGAAACACAGGGCCACGTGAAGGAGAGCCGGTTGCCTGGGTTGAATGGTTTCTGTTCTACAGAGAAAGGATAGTTTCTGCTACACTTCCCTTCTATGTATTCTAGATTATTCTCTCAAAAGACAAAAATCACTGTACAGTACCAACCTGCAGTGCCTGAGTGTGTTGTTCTCTGACAAAGCTGAGTCTCTATCATTCTTATGTATCATTATAAATTTGAAAGTTATATATAGTCAAAGTATTGTTTTAATGTGTGTTTCTTTAATGATAACCAAGGTATAGGCCGTCCATTTAGGATGAGTTAGTCTGTTTGCACTTTCTTTAGAGTTTCGCATCCACTAAATTTGAAAACCCTTATCTAAACCAACTTTCTATAGTAGTTGTGCGAAAGTGTTTACTACCACTCACTATCCCTATAGAATTTTTGCGTCAGAGACCATATCTACTAAGTAAGCCTATATTGCAAAGTCTTCCTTATAAGATGTCAACATTTGTAAATGAGAAAAAGCAGGCAAGCGAAAGGGTAAAGGAGTATGTCGGGAGGTATTCTCCGCCAAATACTTGGAGTACTTGGAGATTGAAGGGCAGATTGCAGCTGGAGCAAGAAGGACACCCATTTCGCAAATGGCAAATGGCCCTCTCCTAACCGTCCCTCTCTCCCTCCCTGTATCCAAGCATTAAGTCTACCATTCTTTCAATCTGCCCCACAGCGACTAGATAGGCAAGCAGCTGGGTCCACCCATCTGTAACTTGCCATAAGTCTTCTCCAACCCTAGAGAATGTTCCCACCACTCTCTCACTCTCCCTTTTGGATGCCTCACTGCTGCTCAGAAGGCCCTCTCTCGTGGTCAAGCTGGCAGATGAGGCCTTTTTGAAGCTGTCACCCCCGATTGTGCCCCCCAGTTCCATTTGCCTTGAATACTCACATTCTTCTGGAGGACCCTAGCTAAAACAACAACAGCAAAAAGCTTTTTCTCTAGTATTTTCCACTCCATATAGGTTATTTTAAATATATTATTCTGGAGACACCTGGTGGCTCATTTGGTTAAGCATCTGCCTTCGACTCGGGTCCTGATCCCAGACAGGGTCCTGGGATCAAGTCCCTCATTGGGCTCCTTGCTCAGTGGGGAGCCTGCTTCTCCCTCTGCCTCTGCCTGCCACTCCCCCTGCTTGTGTCCTCTCTCTCTCTGATAAATAAATAAAATCTTGGGGAAAAAATAAAATACACACATTATTCTGGTAAGAGACCCTTGGCGGGGGTGCTTACTTCTGTTGGAGAGGACAAGAGCGAGGAGATCCAGAGCTCTGTCATGCCCCACTCTTAGCTGGCTGTCTGGACATCCACCCAGAGAAACTCTGCAAGCTGCTACTATTGTCATTCAAACCTGGTCCACCCTCTCTTACCCCATCGAAGTCGTGAGTTACCGTGGGTGGCTCTCTCCTTCACACTGGCCGTGTGGGGACGTCGATCATAACTTGGTCTGACTTCAGAGATCCTCACCCTAATCGAAATGCTGAACTGCCACGCCAGTTAGGAATTGTCTCTCTGAACATCTGTGGAAGGGGAAAAATACATTCTTTCCCATCTCCAGTCTTCTTATTCCAGGATGGAAAGAATTTAGGGGAAAAACAAACTCCTTGTGTTCACCACTGCTTAACCCATTGTTTCCTTATGGTTTGGCGAATGGAAGTCCTCGTGAAGAATAGAAGTCCGGCCCTTCGGCGTGTGGGCACAGCTGGGTGCACTGTGCACACACGTGTTTCCATATGGTGTTGTCAAAGCACTTCCCATAAGTGACCTCAAATTGACTCCCATCTAAAGATGGGCCCCAAGGGGGCACCTGGGTGGCTCAGTCGTTAAGCGGCTGCCTTCAACTCAGGTCATGATCCCGGAGTCCTGGGATCGAGCCCCGCATCGGGCTCCCTGCTCTGTGGGAAGCCTGCTTCTCCCACTACCATTCCCTCTGCTTGTGTTCCCTCTCTTGCTGTGTTTCTCTCTGTCAAAAAAAAAAAAAAAAAAAAAAATCTTAAAGACGGGCCCCAGGGTAAAATCTAGAACCAGCCTTTCAGAGTCTTAATCCAAGCTCCAAGAGCTACCTTTGAACTATCCTCCAAACTTAACTCTCCATCAAAGCAAAAGTGAATATCCCTGGCTAAATAGAACAAAGGCAGCTTCTCTTTACCCCAGTAGGCATCAGACCAAAGGTACAAGTCATTCAAATGTGGGAGTGTACGTTGGAATCCGTGACATTGCCAGAAATGGGTGCATTTGTCAGAATACCTTGCCTTTTGTTCGTTGTGAGAGCAACGTGTGCCCAGAATCCTGTGAGTCTGTGGTAATATTTTTATTCTTGGAGAAAAAAATAAGAAGACGATGTTGAAAGGCTTTCTGTTTGTTTTCCAAATTTCCCCTCAGCACTGAGTAATTTGTTTTCCACTAATGTAGGACTTTATCTTTGGTTAACGGGAACTTCCTCTGAGTTAAGGCCCAGGGATATGGGTTCCCCAAGAATAGTTCCCCTTTCCCTCTGTTCCTGCCTGGGGGGGGGGTGGAGAACGTGGGGAGCCTAGAAGTACAGCTTGGGGTGGGACCAGCTTTGAGAGCAACATTCCTGCATCCCCAGTTGGGAAAGGAGCCAGGATGTTTTTTAAATGTTGTCTTTTGGTAACCTTCTCTCCATGTCTTGCGGTTTTGCTACTTCGTTCAATAGCTTCTCATGGTGTCTTAACCACCATCATCTTTCTTTAAGATGATGATAAAAAAGCGTCCCTTGGGAGGATTCTCAGTGATAGCAAGTGCCTCCCTGCATGCTGAGTTGCAGTTTATCCCAAAGCCTTGTTAGCTCCCATCTCAAAGAGGAAGGTACGGAAGATGTATTGAATAATGTAGCTGTGATGACCGCTGAAGAAATAGGGAAAGGCTTCATGGATGCCATGACCAGGCTTTGGGAGGCACCAGGATGGTCTAGGAGCATAAAAACAAAGAGACCTCTCACTGGGACATAATCACAGCCTGGAATACTTAAAGGCTATTTCCTAGAGACAGAAGTAAGTATGTATTTGACTCCAGAAGGCTGAGCTAAGACTAGTAGTTGCACTAGGTTTTAGCTCAGTATCAAGGAGTACATTCCAACAGGGAGTTTGCTAAAAATGGAATGGGCTGTGTATTAGTTTCCCAGCACTGCCATAACAAAGTACCACAAACTGGGTGGCTTAAAACAACCATTTTTTTCCTGGGTTGAAATGTATTCTCTCATGGTGTTGGAAGCCCGAAGTCCCAAATCAAGGTGTTGTCAGGGCTACGGTCTCTCTGAAGTCTCTAGGGACACATCCCTCCTGGCCTCTCCCAGCTTCTGGCAATATACCTCTCATCTCTGCTCTGTCTTCACGTGACATGAGCCATACTGGATTAGGGTCTACACCCACAATCTCATCCTACTTTGGTTATATCTTCAAAGACCCTATTTCGTATAGAAGGTCATATTCTGAGGTGCCAGGGATTAGGACTTCAACATATCTTTTTAGGGAACACAATTCAACCCATAACAAGCTACCTCTATGGAAGTAATTTCCTTATCTCCTGAAGTGTGCATATAGAATCAGAGTGAGTTGTTTTTCAAGATACTTAAAGAAATATAAGCATTAAGTAGAGAATAGGACCAGATGTCTTCTAAGATCTCTTCCAACAATGGCATTGGCTAATTTTATGAGTTCTGTTGTGAAAGACTCTACAAAATTCTGGGATCACACTTGGTCCAGTCTTGGTGAAATATCATATGCACAGAAACACAGCTTAGCTTCTGTAAATCACTAAAAGGAAGTCCCATCTTTACTTTTAATTTTTGATAAGACTCACTAGAGCTTCCTTTTTCTGTGCCCTGCAGCTGCTCCTCTTGGGGTCTCTCTGTTCTAGTCAGTACTTTTTGGGATGACAGAATTCTAATTCAAAGTAGTATTCAAAAAAAGATCCAATTTTCTCACAGAATTGTGAAGTCTGGGAGTTTTTATTTTGCCTCAAATTCCATATCCCAGCTTTGTCTTCCTCTCTGCTCACTTTGTTCTCAGAACTTTTTCCCATATGGTGTCTACCAGTACCCCCCAGGCTTAAATATTAGCATTTTAGCAAACTCACTAGGAAAGTTCTCCTTTTCCAGCATTCTAAGGCAACTCTCAGGGATGGCTCTTATTGGTTCAACTTTGTCACCTTGCATTTGTCATATACTCATCCTAAACTCATCATTGGGATTCTCCTTACATTTTGAGGAGGGAAAGTGAAGAATGGAGATAGCCCTATCTAAATCACACAGACTAGGAATGGAAGACAGTATCCCCAAGGGGAATTTGAGGTGCTATTAACATAATACATGGGAATCAGTGTTGGAAAGGACAAAGCAGTGACTGTCCATTATGAATCTTTGATTCCTTGCTTCAAACCACTGGTGTCTTTTGATAGATAGGTAGGTAGGCAGATAGAGATAGGTAGGGGGATAGACGAACAGATGGGTAGATAAATAGATTTCTATTTCTTTCTATCCATCCATCCATTCATCTATCCATCTATCTACTTACCTATCTAAAATCTATACAGCTGAGCATATGCTTTTGGTTTTCTCTTGTATTTTTCTCTTGCCTTTCCAGCTTATCTCTTTCTACTTATTTCCCCAAGTCTGAATTGTAAATGCCTTACTGGGCTGAGAAATACTGAGCTCTCCTTTAAGGGCAAGAAAAGAAGAAAAATGGAGCCAGCCCAAACCAGATTCCTTTGGAAGCTGAGGGGAGGGAGAAAGGGAGGAACTCATTAATAATTTTGTTCCCATCATCTATCAAATCACCAGTGTGATCTTTTGTCATTTTGAGTTGTGGGTGCTTTAAAAATTTGCATCTGTGTCCAGGAAAGAAGTAGATAATTTGCACATGATGGTAAAAGAAGACTTTGGAATATAAATACTCTGATGGGAAGTTATGGATGCATCCCAAAGTCTAGTCAAACAGTGTCTGCATTTTATCTTCCAGACTTCTATAGTGGATCAAGGCAAACTCCCAAATGGGTTTTTAAACTTGAGAAACATCAGGCTTGTTTGTTTCCAATCTCACAAGCACTCTTGAATTGAAAACAACACTGGGTCATCAAACAACATAAAAATTAATCGATAATTACTTATCCTTCTGCCTTCAACACTTTCAGCACTGTGACAGTTCAGACTCAAAAACTCTTTAAACAAACCAACCTCTCCACATGCAAGCAGCCTGCTAAGAGCATTTAAAATCCCAGTCAAGGTCTGTGGCTCTGTCTCTGGAATCCATCCAGATCACCTCCTGTTTCTTTGTCCTACATCATTTGTCTTGCTCATTCTCACTCTTTGGCTCTGAAGGGAAGTTCTGGGGTTCTGGTCCCAAACCCTGCCATGACCAGCTTCTTGGGATTGCCCATTCTCCCACATCCATCAGCTGCAAGTCAGAGGCTCTCCTGTCTTATACCCTGACCCTATTGTTCCCAGGTTGATTCATTTGCTAGGGCTGCTTAAATAATAGACATTTATTTTCTCATACTTCTAGAGGCCAGAAATCCAAGATCAAGGTGTTGACAGGTTTGCTTTCTTCTGAGACCACTCTCCTTGGTTTACAGATGACTAGTTTTACCATGTGTCCTCACATGATTTTCCTTCTATGTGCAGAGCCCCTATGTGTCCAAATGTCCTCTTCTTGTTAGAACACCAGTCATACTGGATTAGGGCTCACCGTAAAGACCGCATTTTAACTTGATCAACTTTTTAAAGACCCTGTCTCCAAATATAATCACATTCTGAGGGTATAAGGGTTAGGCCTTCAGTATAATGAAGGGGGGAATACATAATCAGCTCATAACACCAGGAGAGTTGACTTCCCACTATAGACCCCCCAAATCTGCTAAAAATTGGGAGTCAGACTTTCCCATGTGGCTAAAGTAATTTCTATTAAGACTAATTAAGAACCATGATCATCCGGGCAAAGATGAGACCAAATCATCACCACTATTTCTGGAAAAAGTTAAGTTAGCTGGACAATCCAGTAGAGGGGTTAGTAATGATCCTAGCCCCTCAAAGAGTCTAGAACCTTCTCTTTAGACCTGGATATGTTATCTCTCCTGGTAGCACTTTTCTTAGCTGCAATTTATGTTGCCGCATATTCCTGGAAGTCGTTGATTTGAACGTGAAGCCACTATGGTATTAAGGAATAAAGATAATGCTAATGACTAACTTTTATCAAGTACTTGCTATGTTCTGGGCATTGAGCTGTGGAGTTACATGTATTATCTTATTTAAGCCACACCAAAACCCTAAGTGGTTCTCATTACTGTCCTCATTGTACAGGTAAGGAAAACTATGGCTTTGACTGGAGAAGTAACTTGCTGTGGTCCAGGTTCTCCTGCTAGTTCCCACAGTGAGCTCCTAACCTGCTGTGGCCAAGTCTGTTTTTTAAATTGATGGTTTAAAATCAATCTACTTTGGGGCACCTGGGTGGCTCAGTCAGTTGAGGGTCCAACTGTTGATTTCAGCTCAGGTCATGATCTCAGGTTTGTGGGATCAAGCCCCCTGTCCAGCTCCATGCTGAGTATAAAGCCTGCTTAAGATTCTTTCTCTCTCCCTCTGCCCCTCACCAGCTCTCTCCCTCAAAAATAAGTAAGTAAATTCAATCTGCTTCCAAAAAATCTTCAAAAGGGAATTTGTGAGGCTCTGCCTATGGGACACTGATAGAGTTAAACCATATTGGTATTGTAAACTCAGATGCCATCAGGGACCGGATCCTTACTGAGTGAAATCAACCCACAAATAAAACAGAATGTGATAGAGACTGAGTCTTGTCAGAGCAGGCAAATCTCTTGTAAAAAGGTGATAATAGTCACTTGGCTCTTGGCAGTTGCTGCCATGTAGAACTATAGATAGAGGGCCTGGTTTTACCAGTCTTCTAACTTTTTTCCAAAAAACTAGATATTTGGATGTCCATGTACATTCTCATGAATTTAAATACTGACAACTGAGTAGGAGTATCTGGCTCGCTGTAGAGCATGTAACTCTTGCCCATGTTGGGTACAGAGATTACTTAAAAATAAAATCTTTAAAATGAATGAATGAATGAAGACAACTAAGTCATTTTTTTAAAGATTTTGTTTATTTGACAGAGAGAAAGAGATCTCAAGTAGGCAGAGAGGCAGGCAGAGAGAGAGGGGGAAGCAGGCTCCCTGTTGAGCAGAAAACCCTATGTGGGGCTCAATCCCAGGACCCTGAGATCATGACCTGAGCTGAAGGCAGAGGCTTAACCCACTGAGCCACCCAGGCACCCCAACAACTAAGTCATTTAAAACAACAATGTTGGTGTACAGGGCTGGCCTAGTCAGAAGAACATGCAACTCTTAATCTTGGGGTTGTGAATTTGAGCCCCATGTTGGTTGGGGTCTGTAAAGATAACTTAAATACATGAAACTTAAAAAAAAAATTAAAACAACAGTGCCTTGCAGATGAAACAAAGCATGCCTACAAGCCTGAAAGGTCACCATTTCTAACTTCTATGTGATGAGCACCCTAAGAACTTTTCTGAATTTTTCAGGTGACTCTTTTTTATTCTCTCTTATGCACTTCTACTTGATTCAAGTGGGTTTTTTGAATGGCTGAGTGAACTCCTACAGGTCATCTGACACCACCACAGCCCCCCAAGGGGAGGAGAGGAAGCTCTGCTGGCAGGACGCCCAGAACTCAGGGCGGAAATGTAACATCGGAAGGCCCCATTCAGTGAGGAAAGGAGTGGGGCTGGCAATCAGATTGCGCAAAGAGAAAACCTCCTCCTCCTGGATGGCCAGCTCCCTGAGTACCCCAACCAGGTCTTTCTATCTGGGTCTCTCCAGCCCAAGCACATGCCTGGCAAACAGCAGAAATGCAAGGAAGGAGGTTGGGGTGGGGAGTGATGTGACCACTATGTTTCTGAAAAATAACAATGGTGATGATATGGAAGACAGATCTGAGTTGGGGAAACCTCACAGGGCCTGAGCTGGTACACAGGCAGTGTGGCTGGAGGGGAGGGATCTGGTGGGAAAGGCATAGCAGAGACTAGCTTCTTCATGTCTCCAAGGGTCATGCTCCACTATGCCTTCATTCCAATGGTACTATTTTCACAGCTAAGAGAGGCAAAGTCACAGCACACCAGTTGGGTGATTGACCCTTCAAAGAGCCCAAAGACCTTGAATATGCCCTGGTCATCACTGGCTATCTTAGTTATTAATATGTATCTCCTCTGCATGGGAACTTAATCCAAGATAGTGGCTTGGGTTTTTATTTAATTTTATATCACATTATTTAGGGGCTAAAAATCAAATACTCTTTCCAGCCTAATAGATTCAGGATGGTAAATGTAATAATTAGGATGTTATAGAGAATACACCAGAATCTCTTATTGGGCTTGGGGAGAAGCCCCTCTGAATGGTAATATCTACAGACTAATTTGAGAGTAAACCAGATTTTAAACTGTTCTCTAACCTTTGAATAGGGAACCTGTTTGTGAGCACTCCCCAGAGTTTGTTGCAAGTAGCATGGTTGCCTAAAAAGGCTTTAATTTCTGAGTACTGATTCAGGCCAGCCAAAATAAACCATTTTTAAAATTGGTTTGGGCCTCAGAGTCTCATAAAATTCATTTTAAGCCCCGTACCATGATCCTTCTTTGCTCTCATTTTCATGTAGTTTTCACATAGTTGGAGTTTGCTGTCCCCTTCACATGACGAGGGATAAAGTGCACCTTTGATAGTGGAGCAGGAGATGAAACACCCAGTTTCTCAACTGACTCTCAGATGCTGTGAGAAAGGCTCTTTTCTCCTTAAAGGGAGGTCTAAGACTCCTCAATGTATAGTGCTAGCTGAAAAACTTGCAGCTTCCTGCCCAGACGTGCACGTGTGTGCATGCACACACAGGTTTGTGCACAGGTTATGCATGAGCACATGTGTGGGTCTGCATGTGTGTGTACACATGTGCATATACAGAACATATGCATGTGGCAGGCACATACATGTATGTGCATACCTTCTCGGTCTCAAGAGGGTTGTTCCCTCTTGCCCCTCTCACCAAGGGCACCTTGGTTAGCATAGGTGATTAGTAACAGCGTATTGCAGCATGAACACTGAAGTTGGAGAGCCTTCTCCAAATCCCAGGTCTGCTTCTTTGTGTTCTTGGGCAAATTATTTACCTCTCCAAGACTCCATTTTGCATTCTGGAAAATGAGGATAAAACTAGTGCCTACTTCACTTGGAACTTTTGACTGTTAGTGTGATAATATATGTTAAGTATACCACAATGAAGAGTGCATAATAAGCACTCAAGAGCTGATAGCTGCTATTATTATTGTTCTTATTCCTTCTTACCCCGTGCTCACAGGGAGAGAGTCAGGTGGAACGAGAAAACTCTTTTCCAGCTTCAGGTACTCTTAAGTCTTCACCTCTTCTCCGATGCATGATTGCCTCTTCAATCACCCAGTTTTTCCCAGGGTCTTTTGTGGGCTGTTAAAAACCCAAGGTGACACACAAGAAGCACTAGGTGCTTTCACTGTCTTAATCCTCTTCCATTTTTTCAAAAGTTCTGCTGCTCAGGTCACCCTCTACAGAATTAGATTGTGTGGAATCTCACAGAACCAATTCTAAAGCTCTTCCTGCATGAAAGGAGAACTGCCCACCCTCGCTGCCCCAGTGAGGCTCTGTAAACCCTTAGTAAATGTTTGCTGAATTGCATGGGATTGCTTTGGTGCCCGGCTATATACCTTTCTCAGGACCCCACTGTAAAACCTTTATTTGATGTGTGCGTTGTGAGCTTGAGCTGGAACCTCCGGGAAGACAATTTCCCTTCTATGAATCTTGATTTTGTTTTCTGTATGTCATCAAGTTTCCTGTTCTCCTATCTCTGAAAATGAACAAAATACTAATCTTTTGGGTGGTAATAAGGTGTACTGGTTGAGAAAATAGCTTCTGAGGTCAGAGCGCTTGGATCAAGTATCGGGTCCATCACTTAATAGTTCAGTTTTAAGTCTTTGAGCGTCAGTTTTCTCATCTGTGAAGTGGGGACAGCATTGTACCTGCCTCGTGTACCAGTATTCTCTGAGGATTCAATGCAATGTTATACATAAAGACAGAGCCTTTGACCCACAGTACATCCCCAGGACAGTTTAGTGGTCGTGACTGGTTTTATTGTGTCCATGTTGGAGGACAGCAATGGGGTCAAGAAGCCATGGGGAGCACACTTGGCAAGACACTGACGTTTTTCTTTGTGCATCTTTGAGCAACCTGAACATCGACCCCTGAGAGGCACCCGGAGAGGCATCCCTTACCCAGGAATGGAGAAACAGGTGGGGAGAGGGGTCACTAACCTCTGGGTGAGTTTGAGGAAAATAACTTGTCATCTAAGGGCTGGACCTTTCACACTGGGCTCTTCTCAGGAAGAGGAACCAAGAGAGGGGAATTTGCCTTTGCCACCATTGCTTCTGGAAGCCCTGGGGCCTGGCCCTTCCATCTGTCCCATGAAAGAGACAGCTGGGCCTCAGGATCAAGGATGAGCTTCCACCTGGAGCAGGCTGGGCTGGGCTGAGCTGGGGCCGCATCCTGCCTTGCTCCTCCAGCCCCTGGCAAGGCTCTCCCTTCAGAGGAAACAGGCCCCATCAGCTTATCCTTGGGTGGGGTTTCCCAAAGCCAAGTGTTTAAAGGCAAATCATTGTTCTGAAGTTCCGCTAAGTTTTAATGACCACCCTTCTGAGAACGCCTTCAAGAACCAAGTGAGATTTTTAAAACCCAAGGATAGCCAAAGACAATTACAAGAAGAGAAATACCTGAATGAGTCTCTGTCCCAAGACACTCTGTGCAGAGACTTGGGTGAAGAAGAGAGAGGTGGGATCCAGGACCTAGCCCTCTTCTTTTCATTGTGATCAGGCAAAATGCTTTCACAGTGGGCTGATCTTTTGTTTGCAAAATGAGGTTGACCCAATTTAGGCCCCAGGAAGAACCCTGGTCTAGGAAATCAGGCCATCTTGTCTTTTCTTATCCCGGCTCAGCAGTGACTTTCTGGGAGACCCTGGCCCCTCTTTTCTGTCTTAGGTCTCAGTTCTCTCTGGAAAACATGGAAGGCTGGACTCTAGACTTTCTCAAAGTTCCGGGGCTATGTGTGGGTCAGTCAGTTGATGAGGGCTGAGGCAGAGGTGTGACAAGAAAGAGACTACCCAGGATGGATAGGAAGTTTGGCCACAACTGAGCAGGCTCCATCTACCAAAGGCCTCACAAACAAATGAGGTTTAAGCTTTAAGTCTCTCCTTAAAGCCAGGCAATGTAGGTCCTCATTTGTGCTCTGTTTTCCCTGCTTGTGGCTCAGCTATTCTTAAGACATGCCAGCTGTCCAATGATCATGGCCTTGGGTGGTGGTAAGGGAGGTGCCCAGGAAAAGAGGGCACTTCCCTTGCCATGTGGAGGCTGAGGACATTGTAGAGGAGGAGGCTTCTATCCTGATGAGAAAGCAGCTCGGTTGGCTTCAGGCCCCTTCCAACTCCAATTCAATTTGGGGAACATTGAGCCCCTGCCACATGCCGGCCCTCACTGTGCTGACTGAGGTGAAATGGGCCTGGGTGGGGCTGGTGAATGGATGGCCCTGTCTTCGAAGTATTCAGAGTCCTTAGGGAGCCTGGCTGGCTCAGTCGGTGGAGTGATCAACTCTTGATCATGGTTCAAGCCCCACGTTGGGTATAGAGATTACTCAGCATGCTGAGGCCTACCACCCAGATGTTTTATGTCTGGTGACTACATCTCCACATGCTCCCCATCTATGGGTTTGCCAGCAAGTGCCTAGGACCACCAGGCCTTGCCTGGCTCGGGAGGATGAGACCAGTGACAACCTGTTTGTTTCTTTAGCATCTAGAGTGAATTAGCACAGCTACAGTGCTGTTTCTAATGCCCTCCATACCCTGTCCTTCAGTGCCCGCCGTCCTTCTTGGAGCACTCTCACTCCATGCCCCATTCTGAAGCCCTGATCTTTCCAACCCGGCTGCCCCAACAATCACACTTCTCCTTTAACCGACACCTGGGGAGGCTAACTGGGTATCAGGCCAAGTCCCTGCCCACAAGTGCTTACAAGCTAGTTGATAAGGGCCCTCTTGGGCATCATTGATGAACCAATGCTGTCAGACAGACACACTTAGGGGCTTTCCCTGCTCAGGTCCTAATGAGTGCCCCAACAAGTGGGGCTAATGATCAGGGCTATGAGTTCACAGTGGAGGGAGCAGGGGGTGATGTCACTCTGGACACCTTACGGAGGAGCTGGCACTAGAAAGCAATGCTGAGTACTGGCATCACCTGTGTATTTAACTTCTATGAATTCCCGTGTATATTTCTAGTAAAATATGAGAGAAAAATAGACACTTAAAAAGTATTATGGAGGGGCGCCTGGGTGGCTCAGTCGTTAAGCGTCTGCCTTCAGCCCAGGTCATGATCCCAGGGTCCTGGGATCGAGCCCCACATCGGGCTCTCCGCTCAGCGGGGAGCCTGCTTCTCCCGCTACCATTCCCTCTGCTTGTGTTCCCTCTCTCACTGTTTCTCTCTGTCAAATAAATTTAAAAAATCTTTAAAAAAAAAAAAAGTATCATGGATTCTGCTGACATTCTAATCTATGTGCCTGTCCATCAGACCCTACTGTTTGCTTCTCTGGCAGCCATCAACCTGTCCCCTTCTTTCTTGCTGGCCAAGATCCCATTTTGTTCCTTTGTTCATCCCCCAGTGGGCTGTATGCTAAGAGAATACTGACTCAGAGGAGGCCTGACTCAGGAGGTAAATCCTGATTAATTAGCCCCAAGCCGATTTTGAGAATTCCATTCGCTTTTTCTATAACTGGTTTAGAGATCGACTAATGCTACGTGTTTGACCAGTGAGACTTTGGGTATGTAGGGGAGGGTGTCTTGGTGGAAGTGTATTTACTCCTCCCTTTTCCTGCCTCTGGATGTTTTCATGACACATGGAACTGCCAAGTCCATCTTGGGACCATGGAAGAAAATCAAGAGAATGGCAGAGAGGTCAAACTGGGAGCAAGAGGGCCCGAGGCCATGGAGCCATTGGATCCACCAGCCACCTTTGGTGCCACACTACCTCGGGACTTCTTGTTCCATGAGTAACTCAATCCTCTGTTGTTTAGTCATCTGTTAAGTAGGCTTTCTGTTACCTGCAGCCAAAAGTGCTCTGAATGGTACGCTCCAGCGTGAGGGTGCCAATGCCAGTGTTAATCTGCTGTCCCACAGCTGGTCTCTCCTTCTGTCTCCCACTGTGAGCATCTCCAAAGCCTGAGAAATTCTAGTTTCCACATCTGTATTTTTTGTACAACATGATCCTTCGCCCAAGCCAATAGCATCATCTGGTACTTAACAAAGGAAACGGACTATTCCAAAGCTGGAACACACTGTGGCTCTGTGGGGTTTTCTGAAGTATGGTGCTATTTTAGACTGGATGGGAGAGTTAAGGACTTTTCAAGAGCAGCCATGACTGTGCAGGATGAGGTCTTTTGTCTTTAGGCCATAAATCCTTCATGAGATGCAACTAACTTATGCAATAAGCACAGAGCATAATGGAAACAGGGTGGCTCCAAAAAAGTAGAAAGAATGGATCATTATAGCCTGGTTGTGGAGACAAAATTCAAATGGGAGGATTGATTTAAGGAATAGAACACAGATTTACCTAAAGAACTCTCTATGATGGGAGCTAGAGATTGATGGGAAAGGCAAGTCTGGAAGGGGTCCTTCCTCTCCTTAGGCTGGGCTAGGTTCTGCTACTGTATTAACAACTCTCAATTCCCATGTCTTAAAACAACAAAGGTTTAGTTCTCACTCATCCTGCATGGCCACTGTGGGTTGGCTGTGTCTCTGCTTTGTGTTATCCTCACCCTGGGACTCAGGCTAACAGAATCACACTCTCTGGGACATTACCATTCACTGTAGTAGAGGAGAGGGTGCTCTGGAGGGTCCTGCATCAATTACGTGCTCCAGCCTAGAAGTGATGGATGCCACTGCCACCCACACTCATCAGCCAGAACTCGTCACAGGAGGCCAGGAAGTGAAATTCTGTTATGTGTCCTCAAGAGGAAAGAGCTGGAAATACTTGGTGAGCAGTACTAATGACCAACTTTGTCCAACAATCTATCTAAAATTTGTGTTGACGGGTGAGCTAAAGCAAAGGTCCACTCTCTTGCCCCCAAGAATCCATATTGACTTGCCTTTCTTTTTCTTTTTCTTTCTTTCTTTCTTTCTTTCTTTCTTTCTTTCTTTCTTTCTTTCTTTCTTTCTTTCTTTCTTTCTTTCTTTCTTTCTCTCTCTCTCTCTCTCTCTCTCTCTCTCTCTCTCTCTCTCTCCCTCTCTTCCTTCCTTCCTTCCTTCCTTCCTTCCTTCCTTCCTTCCTTCCTTCCTTCCTTCCTTCCTTCCTTCCAAGATTTTATTTATTTATTTGACAGAGAGGTGACAAGCAGGCAGAGGGGCAGGCAGAGGGGGGCGGGAAGCAGGCTCCCTGCTGAGCAGAGAGCCCGATGTGGGGCTCGATCCCAGAACCCTGAGATCATGACCTGAGCCGAAGGCAGAGGCTTTAACCCACTGAGCCATCCAGGCACCCCAACTTGCCTTTCTTACTCTGCTTTTATCTAGCAGCACACAGTGATCCCAGGGGGTCTAGGTATAGCTAGCACCCTCTGGTATAGTGCTATCCTCTTCCTCTAGGTCTCTGAACTTGTGTTTTTACTTTCATTTATTTTTTAGTACTAACCAGAATCAGAAGTAAGGAGATCACCCAGTATTCTCTGCAGTTCCATTGGCGGCTTCCCCAACAAGCCTCCTTAGCCACTCATCCTATTCTTTGTTCAGGCTAGTCCTGTCTCCCTTTCATCAAACACAAAAGCCATGTTGTCTACAGGTTACTATATTCAAGCCCTCATGGCTACCCTCCTGTCAGCCCACATCTCTCATCTTGCAGGTGCTCATGTGTGCCCTTCTCCAGCCAGGCCTGGAGCTCAACCCCCTTCTGTCCGCTTGCTCTTCCCTGTCAACTGCACATGTGCTATTCCCAACAGAAATCAAAGAGAGGGGCCATGCCAGTTGAGTGCATCTTGTGCGTGGAGACCAGATATGGGTGCTAAGGGACTGGGAGCTCGGGCTAATGGATTTCTTCATCTGTGTGGCTATGTGAGGAGACGTATAAAAAGCAGCAATTGGCTGGCTGATTTTACTGATTCCTGAAAGATTTTTGTACAACTGTCCCTGATGGGGGCCTTATAAGCATACCTCAGCTATAAGTAGACAGGTCTCAATTTTTCCTACTGCTGGGAAATGCAAACCTGTTCTGTTTTGGGAGAAAGATGTTATTTTAATCTAGGGATTATAGAAATAATATAAAATATGTTGTCTCTTCTCCGAGAAATTATAGATAAAGAGTTTGAGCAAAGGGAAAGGGGATATAAGAGAAAAAAGGCTATTTGGATGGAGAGTGTGTAGAAATGTAATATGTAAAGTAGTTTTTATATATTTATTAATTATCAAAATTCTTAGGTCAAATTCTTTATATAGGTTCTTCCCCTGAAATCAGAGGTGACTGTGCTTACATAACTGACTAATAATAGAAATACATCAGTCTGGTATGTGTTCTTTTACAATTATACATCTGACCTGTTAAATGTTTGTGCTATTGTTATAAATAGTGACCTTAGTTGAGTGGAAATTCGTCTCAGGAACTTAGATGTTGACAGTCATTGATAAAATCCTAGAGCGGAAGAACCTCAAACAAGCATTCCGAGCTATCCCCCTGCCTACGTGTGGTGCAATGCATTTACATGTTGGTGGTATGGAAATCACCGTTGTGGAAATAGAAGTTGCATTTTTACAGGTATGAGCATCCTCCTATTAGAAGTGTCGATCATCCTGCTTCTCCCATTCCTCAAGATGAGAGAGTCTGCTGCCCTTTGGTGTTCAAGTAAACAGATCCATGGCTCTCTTGTGTATATTCGGGTCTAATGCCCGGTCCCAGATTCTTATCACCATGTCCTCCTCAGATTCCACTTTTGCAGGGAGCTCCTCTATACACCTGCCATTCTCTGCTCTCCAGCCTGAGGTTCTCATTCTGTTTCCACCAAACCACACCAACACAAGACAATTGTGTAGAAGAGATCTTCACTCAAGATAATGAGACTGAGGGGAGCATTACGTTGTGAGACAGTTTGACAAAAAAATTTAAAATCGATGTTTAAACATCATGGTTCTCAAAAGTCCTTTTTGTTGCCCTTAGAGATTTCCTACTGCTGATTCTCATCCCGGCTCCTTTCAGGTTCTCTCCTTCTTTTAATTAAACCTCTTCATTTTTCTCCTACTTCTATGATGGGGGGCCCATCCTATCCAAAACTCAGTTTTCTCCCTGGAAGGAATTTTGCCTCTAGCTTTCAAAATAACATTTCCAGGTCCTCACAACTTATTATTAGGATTAACAACATTTTTAAATTAAAATGTTAGGTCTATTTTCTCTCACTCTTGCCATGAAATGATAGATTATCTAATTTAAACTGTTTCCTTGGGGTGTGTGCGGTGCGTAGGGTTCATTCGGTAAAGCATACAACTCTTGATCTCAGTGTATACTCAAATTGGGTATAGAGATGACTTTAGAAATAAACAAACCAAAAAAAGGTGTATTCTTTTATTTCTGTTTATTTGTTTGTTTGTTTAACATATAATGTATTAGTATTTGCCCCAGGGTACATGTCTGTGAATCATCAGGCTTACACATTTCACAGGACTCACCATAGCACATACCCTCCCCAATGTCCATAACCCAGCCACCCTATCCCTACCCCCTTACCTTCCAGCCACCCCCAGTTCGTTTCGTGAGTTTAGGAGTCTCTTATGGTTTGTCTCCTTCCCCATCCCATCTTGTTTAATTTCTCTCCCCCACCCCCCACGACTCCCCGCCCTGCCTCTCAAATTCTTCATATCAGAGAGATCATGTGATAATTGTCTTTCTCTGACTGACTTATTTCACTTAGCATAATACCCTCCAGTTCCATCCATGTCGTTGCAAATGGCCAGATTTCGTTTCTCTTGATGGCTGCATAGTATTCCATTGTATGTATATACCACTTCTTCTTCTTCTT
>CM053615.1:58468500-58502171 GCA_028646535.1 Procyon lotor
AGAGAGAGAGAGAAAGCACCTGCCTGTTCATCCCCATATCCCTAGCACATGCAATCATGCTTCGTGCACAGCAGGATCTTTGTAAATATCTGTGAAATGGATGAATGATTGAATAAGAAGGAAGTTTAATTTTGGCAAGAGGGACCACCGGAGACCGGTTCAGGAGGCCATCCCATACACACTGTGAAAGTGGACAAGATGGACAAGATGGGGAAGAGGCCGGAGGCAGAGAGGCCTGTTAAGAACCCAGTGAATGCTCCAGGCGAGAAAGGAGGCAGGACTAGCCCACGCAGAGGCATTGGGGCCAGTAGGAGAAGCCACAGAGGCTGGACCTTGGTGAAGAAGAGGGCAGAGGAGACTGCAGGACCTTCAGTCAGGAAATGGAGGGAAGCTAAGGGGCAGGGAGGCACGTACGAAGTTTGGCTGGAGTAAGTGGGTTTGATGGAACTTAAGGGAAGATGCTAGGCTACAGGTAGGATTTAGGGTACACTCAGTAGAATGTCCCTATCCAGGGAAAGGTCAGGGTAATGGAAATGGAGGGAAGAAGACTGTGGTTGGGGAATAGCAGCCTTGGGGGCAGGCTGAGGAAGAGGCCCTGGAGGGGAGGAGTTGGACAGGCAGGGGCCGGTGCGAAGGGCTTTCTGGGTGAAGTGGAAGGGGTTCTTGTTTACTCTTTGCTTTAGAAATGAGGACAATACCAAAGAAAGCAAACTTACAGCAAAGAACTTCACGTTGGCCTGAAAGTGAGCAGGCTTGCGTTTGAGTCCTGACTTTGACCCAGTCTTGCTGGGTCGTTCTGTGAAAGTTCTATCCCCCACCTAGGTCTCATTTGGTTCACTAATAACAATGAACGCTGAGTTCTGACCTTGTAGCCGGCCCTGAGTTTACAGCTTTGCGTGGATGATCTCATTATGCTCCCAGCAACCATATATGGTAGAAGTTCTGATCTGCCTCTTACATGTGAGGATTTGGGGAGACGGCTTTCCCAAGTTCACACAGCTGATAAGGGACGGATCAGGATCCAATCCCCAGCCTCTCACTCCAAAGACTATATTTCACAGACACTTGCCTATGCTGTAAAATGAGGGTCGTGGCTTGGGTGACAAGTCCTTTGTCCCCCTAGCTCTCAGTCTCCAGTCTCTGGCATTGTGATACACCTTCCCCCATCCCCAGCAAGTACAGAAAATGCTCAAAATAAAAAACAGGAGCAGCAACAGTCCTCTAGCTAAACACGCTGTCCCGGTCTCCGGTGCCTGCCCATCTTATCTCCACCAGGCTATAAATTACTTAGCGGGCCAGCGGCCGTTCTCCTCACTGCCCGAGCCCTTTGCGGGAGTCACCGACTGTTTCGGATAACCTGGCCGCTTTACCCATTTCTGCGATCTGTCAGAACACCAGGCTTCTTAAGGTATTTGGGTGTGCAGTGCTTGCTCCTGAAATTAACCAGGCAGCGGTCTGAAAAGGAAAGAGGAAGGGGGGGTGGGGAGAACGGGAGGCGAAGGAGGGAGGGAGGAGAGCAAGTAAGGAGGAGAGGAGAAGGGGAGGGCGCTGTGGAGAAGCTGTTGAGCTGAGAATGTCCAGAGAGTGTGCAGAGAATGTGGCTCTGTGTATTTAGTTAACTTTATCATAAGCTACTGTGGCTTTAAAAGCGATTTTACACAGGCCACGGTCCCTTCCCAACAGAAACTTGAAACATGCTACCGAAGCAGCAATCAGCATTCTCCAGATTTAGAAGATCTTAACACTTTGGAACCTTAGTGGCAACTTAGAGAAGTAAGTGACTTACTCTGTGCATCACATAAACTTAAAACGACTTCTAATATAGTTCATCATCTTTGGTGAACTTAGCACTAGGATAAGGAATTTCATGTGTTCAGTACTGTAGAAGGAAAAAGCCCACTTTCTCCCTGGATAGTTCTCGATATTGAAACATTGGATGAGTCAGAAACTACTGGGAAAACTACCTCTGCGGTAATCAGAATTATTTAAGATGTCAAGATGTAGTCTTTCTCCACCCCTAACAGTACTGAAGAGCCTTACGGTTCTTTCCATAAATGAACAGACAGCCTGTACTTAAAAGTTCAGAGGGAAACTTGGGAATTCCTGGGAAAAAGTTACGGTCCCATTTTTTAAAAAATAAAAAATAGGGGCACCTGGGTGGCACAGTCAGTTAAGTGTCTGACTCTTGGTTTCGGCTCAGGTTGTGATCTCAGGGTCATGGGTTCAAGCCCCAAGTCGGGCTCCATGCTTAGCACAGAGTCTGCTTGAGATTCTCTCTCCCTCCCCCTCTGCCTCTCCTGCTCATGCTCTCTCTCTCTCTCTATCTCAGATAAATAAATAAATCTTAAAAACCAAACCAAACAAAACAAAAACCTCTAAAAAATAGCTCTCCGTCTTACCTAAAATTGAAAAGGAATTGAACAGCTCTGGAAAGAAAGGTAGTTTAGCATTGAAAACACAATCATTAAGGAGAAGCAAATCCACTGAGTTGACTCAGTGAAGACTGTCCTGGGCATTGGGGGGCACTGTTTCCCAGCATCCTGTGAACAAACTGTGTTCGGCTCAAGTGTATTGGGCATATTTTCTGTTTTCAGTGCCATGCTTTAAAAACTACCTCGTTTCATGCTCTGTCTCCAGTAGGACATAAACTCTGGGATGTTAAGTGAAATTTTTTGGAAGTAATGTCTATACCCAACGTGGAGCTCAAACTCATGACCCTGAGACCGAGAGATGCCCTACCTACCAAGCCAGCCAGGTGCCCCTAGTAGATTTTTTAAATGATTCACTTGTTAAATGAGATAATATCCTCAGCCACAAAACAAAGAACCCGCACTTCTGAGGGCTTTGTTGTTGCTAACATACCAAAGTAATACATGAGTCCGTTCTTGTCATTAGCACGTGAGCTTCGAGGCCTCTGAGACTGAGGATATGGGACCCACAGCGGTCTCACATAGCCACTGGTGCCTTCTCGCTTCCCTTACCAGGGCACTCTGTCCTCTGTGCCCTCTTCCTGCCCCACACTACCTTTCCCCTCCACCATTAGAGTTCTTCCTTCCACCCTTCCCAACATAGAGCTTCCCACATTGCTGCTTTTCATTGAAGATCTTAGTTTGGAATGCTGTATGACATTCTCTTTCGGCTACCATTCAATGATATATTACAAGGAGCAATCTGGATGATTCGATCTCAGTTTGTCCACGGAGAGAAGTCACAGCCCAGCTACAAGGTGGGACCAAAGAAAGACAGTGAGATGGGCAAAAGTTGCTTTGGTTTTGGAATGTTTCATTTGCAGCGTTCTTAAAGGTCTTTTGGAAAAAGAGTCTCAAACAGCAGGCATGAATGTAATCAGGTCACCATTTCCTTGTGTTAGAAAGTTTGGCAAAGGAGAGGCCAAGTGTGAGGATGCAGGAAAAGGAAATAAATGTGGAATAGGCAGGGAAGGAACTTAGTGGGGCACAGGAAGCCAGAGACCCTGGAGAGGAAAGGAAGCAAAGGCAGGCATTGCTAACGAGGCCAAGAGGGAAGTAAACACAGTGTAAGAGCCAAGCGTTTTCACATGACACAATCCTTATTTCTGTGTCCAGGAGCTCTCTCCTTCTCCAGTCTAAGGATTGTGTCCACCTCAAGCACCTCCCAAACCAGGCTGGGTCACAGAATCATATGGAAAGCTCAAACAAATACAGATTCCTGGGACGCAAGGAAACAAACCCCCAATTTTTTCCCCCAGCTACTCTTGAGGTGAGCTAACTTGGGAAACACTGATTTGCAGTCTTTATTATTATTTTTGTTTGGTTGTTAAGATTTTATTTATTTATTTGACAGAGAGAGACTGCAAGAGAGGGAACACGAGCAGAGGGAGTGGGAGAGGGAGTAGCAGGCTTCCCATGGAGCAGGGAGCCTAATATGGGACTCGATCCCAGGACTCTGGGATCATGATGGGAGCTGAAGGCACACACTTAACGACTGAGCCACCCAGGTGCCCCGGGATTTGCAGTCTTTAGAACTGACTACCACTTAGCAACCAGGTCTGACCTTAGGGAAGAGCTGACTTTGAGAAGGGTATTTTTAATTTGATAAAACACAACTGTAAGTCCAAACAAATAGTCCATTAACTGACCCATGTCAGTCTTATGTGTTGGACATGCAAAACGTTGGTGGTTAAAATGTTCTATGGATGGTCATCCCTTCTGTGAAAAAGCCACAGTATCTAGAGATGCCCTTTTTGCCTTTAAATAAGAATCAGGGGGCAGTGGAGAAATGTCTTAAGTGGGAAATCCATAGACATACAAAATGTCCAGACGAATAAGGTAAAACCACTATTTGATTTAGGAAGTAAGAAAATGGCCTGTGTGAATCCCAGGAGTTAGCTGATTGGCTATCCCAAGTCCTGCAGCCAGCAGGGATAAATCTTTCCTTTTATATTTAAAGCAAAATTATTTGAGCCCCTACTCACAAAGCAGAAGATGTACAGGGCCCACCCTGTTATTTTTATGGGCTCTTAACTCAAGTGAGTAACTCAAGTTGCGTGGGCGGGGGGTTGTTAGTTCTTCTGGTCACTTCTTGTTCTGATTTCTTGTTTTGTCTGACCTCTTCATTTCACATCCATCTTGTCTAATATTCGTCCTGTATAAGCCTCGTACAAGCCCCTTGCCTTTGGTTCTCCAAACAAATGCTGTTTTAAAAGGTCTGCGGGTTAGAGAAATACTACTATCACGACACGACATGGCAAACAATTTTAAAATATATTAAATATTCTCTTTCTTTTTGGCCTTATCAGTGAGCAGGAATTTTTCATTCACTGACTTCTCTTCACCACCTCAATCTTTCATCTGACTCCCTAGATTTTATAAGCTTCATGAATTGAATTGCACTTAAGCAGTGTATGAACATTTTTATCTCAAGAGATAGCCCCAAATTGTCTTCTGAATTTACCAATTTATTAATGCCAGTATATATTTCCATCAAGCAAGTACAACAATCACTTAATTTTCATAACTCCCTCACCAAAAAGAAATGAAATTTATATTTTCTGTATTTACCAATTCTGTAGGCAAAATATATTGTCCGTATATTTTTGCTTGCATTTCTTTAATTATGAAGAGTTTGAGCATATTTTTATAAGTTCCATGGCCAGTTATACTTATCTATAAACTACTAGGTTATTTTTTTCTATTGGGTATTTAGTGATTTTCTTCAATTTTCTTATTGATTTGTAAGAACTCTTCACATATTAGAAGAGTAACTCATTGTTACGTATGTTGCAAATACTTCCCCCTGTTTGTTTCTTCTCTTAGATTTTCAGTGGTACATCTGGTCCCATGGAGTGGCCTTGGGATTGGGATTCTTCCTAACTTTCCAATGGCTTTACCTGTTGCTTGGTAGGAAAGCCCTACAGATCTAGGGCTATTGGTTTAAGGGGGGAGGGAGGGCAGCCTTTTTGGTGTTGGTTTTGTTTCCTTCGCCCTCTGCCCGGCCTCTTCCTCCTCCTCCTCCTTTTCCTTTTCTTTTCTTTTTTTTTTTTTTTAAGATTTTATTTATTTATTTGACAGAGGGAGAGAGATCACAAGTAGGCAGAAAGGCAGGCAGGGGGAGGGGAAGCAGGCTCCCTGCTGAGCAGAGAACCTGATGTGAGGCTCCATCCCAGGACCCTGAGATCATGACATTACCTGAAAGACGCTTTAGCCCATTGAGCTACCCAGGCACCCCTCCTCCTCCTTTTTCTTAGCAAACTTTTGTTTTTGGTGGGACATATTTAGCATATGAGGATTACACCCAGATGATGTTTTTGATGTTTCTCCTTGCTAGAAGGAGGAAGTGGCATATTCTCTTTTATGATGGGCCAGTCTTGGCCCTCATTTGGGTTTGCAAATCATCTCTCTGAGCCACTCACAAGTCTTTTTTTTTTTTTTTCAACTTCTGCTCTTCTCTAAGGTTGGAGGCATGTAGCTAGTGATAAACCATTATTTGCTGGATTTGCTTCATTTTGCTCTGTGTGGGAAGAGAGAAAGAAGAGGTTTTGTCAAACTGTGTCTAGATGGACTTCTTTCCTAGACACTAAACTTTACTTTTGGTGTTTCTTAGTAAGTATATTGTATTTCTTGGGTTCCATGGAGATCACCCTTGATCAGGGCACAGTTTGAAGTGGGCCAGCAGCATGGCAGATGTAAAGTGAGCAGAAATGTACATTAGGTCATAGCAAAAGAAATCCTGAGTTCTTCTCCTGTTAAGCAACATTTTAATAGGTTTTGTGTTCTAGATGGTGTAGGGCCTTTGGGAGCATTTAACATTTGTACATCCCAGCTATATGTTTGTCCCACAGAATCAGTAGCCCTTTCTTTGCTGCAAATGTGCTTTTAAAGTGCATCTAGGGAACACATGGTGGCTAAGTTGGTTAAGCGTCTGTCTTTGCCTCAGTTCATGATCCCAGGCTACTTGCTCAGTGGGGAGTGCTTCTTTCACAAAATATTCTAGCTCTAATAATTATTATCATGTCCAGAGATATATGGTGCGATGTAGCCATAAGAGTGTGCTTGGTGATGGGCTACCTGGGTGGCTCGTTTGGTTAAGCGTCCAACTCTTGATTTATGCTCAGGTCGTGGATCTCAGGGTTATGTGTCGGGATCTACCCTCAGTGTGGAGCCTGCTTAAGATTCTTTGTCTCTGTCTTCCTCTGCTCCTCCCCCTGCTCACATCCACGGGCTCGCTCTCTCTCTCTCTCTCTCTCCCATCTCTAGGATTTCTCATACTTTCATGTTCTTATGCTCACCTAGGAGCTGTTAAGAGTTTTCCTAGTCATGCCCCCACAGGTTCTGACTTAGTAGGTAAAGGTAGGGCCCAGGAATCTGCATTTTTGGTGACTGAAGTGGTTCTGATGTCTGTGGCTCTTAGTATTGGCTTTAAGTCCAGGGCCAGATCCTCAACCTCAGCCCTGTTGACATTTGTGACACGATAATCCTCTGTCACTAGGGTGCCGTTTAGCAATATCCCAGGGCTCACCTTTTAGATATCAGTATATCTTTATAACATTATAACAACCAAAAATATCTCCATTATAGCAATAATAGTATTGTTATAACAATAAAAAAAATATATCAATCAAAAATATCTCCAGACATTCCCAACATGTCCTCTGGGTGGTTAAATCATCCTTGACAGAACCACTGACTGAGGGGGAAATAAATGAGAAAATGCTAATTAAGAGCAGTTTTTACTTTCACATGCGGACGTTCATACCCTTGATTTCACTGAACAAATTAAGCAAATATTTCTGAGCACCTGGCATGTACCAGGCGTTTTATATTTAAAAATGTTTAATCGTGGCTACTTCTTAACATCTTATGAGATGGAAGAAAAGGAAATGCTCTTGTAAATTAATATCCATTGAACATGCACTTTCCTAAATTAATATTCTCAATAGTTTTCTGGAGGATATACCAGAGCTTTAAAATTAGTATAACAGAAAATTAACATTAATCAGTATTAAAAGTAATATTAAATTAAAATTAATATTAACACCGGGGTGCCTGGGTGGTACAGTTGGTTAAGCATCTGACTCTTGGTTTCAGCTCAGGTTGTGATCTCAGGATTGTGAGATGAGCCCCACATTGGGCTCTGCTCTCAGTAGAGTCTGCTTAAGATTCTCTCTCGCTCTCCCTCTGTCCCTCCCCACTGTGTGCACACGCTCTCTCTCTCTAAAATAAATAAATCATTTAAAAAATTAATATTAGGGCACCAGGGTGGCTCAGTCATTAACTCAGGTCATGCCTTTAACTCAGGTCATGATCCCAGGGTCCTGGGATCGAGCCCCGAATAGGACTCCCTGCTTAGCAGGGAGCCTGCTTCTCCCTCTCCGATTCCCCCTGCTTGTGTTACCTCTCTCACTATCTCTTTCTCTGTCAAATAAATAAATAAAATCTTTTAAAAAATAAATTAAAAAAATAAAAAATTTAATATGAACATCAACATTGCTTTAGGAAAGATGTAATTCAGCTGGTGTGAACTGCTATACTCTCTGGTGATGAAACAAATTTGATTGATAAACTTTACATTTATTCGAATTTAGAAACATAAGAAGAGAGAGTCATGACGCACCTGCCATCATATTGTTTCTAAAAACCTCACCTCTGCTATAATTTTAAAATCTTTCCTTTGGGAGTCTGTGGTCCATATGAATCCATAACTCTACTCAAACACGCTCATTTCAAGTGAGTTTATCATGTGTTACTAAAATGTTAAAAATAGATCCTGATTTAGGGCACCCAGATATTTAACTCCTTAAGTCAATGACAGGAGGAGCTACAAGGAAGGAAGGAAAGGGGGTGGAAAATAAGGGAGGGAGGGAGGGATGCAGGAAAGGACGCAGGAAGGAAGAAGGAATGAAGGAAGGGAGGGAGAGGGAGGGAAGGTGGGAAGGAAGGAAGGATGGATGGAAGGAAAAAGAAGGGAGAGAAAGAACAGGAATTGATTGAGGATGAAGCTGTAATCTCCCACCACGGATCAGTAAATTCTATTGACATTCAAGAGTGGAGACCTACCAGAAGGCTGGTGAAAACAATTCCTAAGTGGCAAGAAAAAGAAGCCTATTGACATTCAGGAACCCGAAGGAGAACAACTAACACCTCTTATGTGGACTTTAGCCCCTCCCTCTAGTAAAGGTGTGAATAAAGCTCAAGGCTGGAAAGATGCCTTTTCTCTGGAGGGTGCTGTTGTCAAGGTGTCATTAGCGTGGACAGGCTTTCTGAGCAGTTCCCGATGATAGCGTTTCTTGGTATGGGAGACCAAGGACCTTCGTGGATTAGTAAAGAAGAACGGGACCAGCAGCTGTCTTTCCTGCTGAGTTTGGCACACAGAATTGACTCTCAGGAGAGGACCCCAGGACCTTGGCCAGAGGTTCAGAAAGAGGCAGGCCTACCTAGAATGGAAACTCAAAGGAGAGTGAGGGGCTCTGACTTGCAGAGCTGGAGAGAGAATAAAATAAATAGGAAAAACAAACCCCTCCCCCCCCATTCCCAGTGGAAAGTTGAATTCGAGAAACCGGGCTTTATATTATTTTCCTCTGCAGAGATGGAGCAGAGGAAGATAAGTGCTTGCTTTTTAAACATGCCTTTTTCTGTGTGTGTCCTCTGAGGATTTCTAGACAGTCCCTTTTCAGAGGGTCATTAACATTATTTAAATATTCATGGTGGGGGAGGGGATTTCAGCCTGAAATTTCAGACCGCTCCAGAGTGGGGGCTGGCTGGCCACCAGCCTCATGGAGCCCCACCTTGTGTATCAGCTGCCTCCTTCCCCATCGCTGGCTTTGTTACCACACGCGCTGTGACACCAGGCCGCCGGCTGCCACAACGGGGAGGGCAGCTGGAGGGCTCTGTCTAGCCGGGAGGGGGGGGGGGCAGAAACTTTCCTGTCCACACCTCGGCCTCTGAACCATGGGGGGAGCCCCAAAACACAGGGAGACCCCATCCCTGTCACCAAGACGCACTTACTAACCACTGCCAGCGTTGGTACTTACGCGGGGACCGTCGTGGCGCTGGGTAAGAAATGAAGGATCGCTCCCACCTTGGGCAGGAGGGGCTCAGCAGCTCCTGGCGTCGCGAGCGCGCACAGGCACCCACACGGTTCCACCTACTCATACACACACATGTGTACACCAACACACGTACGCATGTGCACACGCCGACACGCCCACCCGCACGCAGACACAGGTCCACATCCCCAGACACAGAGCCCTGTTCCCGGTTAGGAAATAACACGGCTTCACTGGCCGGCTCCCTCGATTCATCCATCTCTCCATCCCTCCAACCCATCCATTCATTCCGTGGTTTCTCGGTTTGTGCCAGGATTCCACCGAAGCCACAGAGAGGTGCGGGTGAATGGGGAGGGCACTTGGAAGCGGAGGGGCGGCCCGCGGGCGCCCGGCGCGGGGAGGGGCGGGGAGGGGCGGGGAGGGGGCGGGCTCCGGCAGCCGACGGGCGGCGCTCCCAGCCCTCCAGCTCGTCCAGCCGGGGCCGCTCCAGGCAGACGCGCTCGCCCCGGTACGGGGCTGCCGCACGCCTTCGCCGGAACCTCTCGGACGCCCCAACCGGGAGGCAGGGGCTGAGCGGGAGCTGAGCTCGAGGACTGTGTCCCCCAGGATCCCGCGCCCACAGGTGGGTGGTAAAGGCTGGGGGCGCGGCGACCCCCGACACCGAGTCCCCAGAGCGCCCTCCTGATGTGGGGGCTCAGGCTTGGGGAAAGGGTGGCCCGGGAGACGCTGCAGATATGGGGAGTCCTCGGAGGGATCGCGGACTTTAAAGGGCTTTTATGGTCTTGCCTAGCGGAGCGTGTGCTGGGAGCGGGCCCGGCTGGAAAGGGCTGTGGCCATGTGGCTTTGAATTCCTAGGTTTGGGGGAGGGCCGAGCCTTTGGCTCCTTTGGCTGCTTTATTCAATACTTACTTTATGTGCTTTAAAAAATAAACTTAGGGCCCTTTCCCCTGCCCCCTAACACACACACACACACACACACACACACACACACACACACACACACGCTGTTGAGGAAAAACGGAGAATATCTAACCGCCCGGCTGTGGCCGCCCCTCCCGACCCGGGAGCAGCAGAGGATGGAGTCGCGGGGTCCAGATCCCGAGGAAGACACGGGTCCTTAGATGGCAGCGCTGGGGCGTTTGGGGAGCTCAGGGGCTGCGCCGGGAGCCCGAGGCCGGGGAGGGCCGGCTCCCGGACTGGCTGTAGCCCTGCAGACTGGGTCTGCGAGCTCGCTCCGGAGACCACGCGGGCAGAGAGAGCAGCCTTTCTGCGCGGAGATGGAGGGGTACCCGCTGAGCCTGGAAGTTTGGCTTGAGGCTGAGACCCCGGCTGCTAGGATCCGATGTTTTATCCCGGATAAAGCCGAGGATATGTCTCTTTGGGCCCTTTGTGGGGACACTTTGGGGAGTGGGAGGAGTGGATCGTGGTGGTGAGCGCTGAGCAAACGGTGCCGGTAATCCGGGGGGAGGCGGCATGCCCTCAGGGACGAGAGTCAGGAGATCCTGGCGGCCCTGAGAAATTCTGGAGAAACGTAGTCGGGGACCGGGGACCTGCGGAGGAAGGCGGAGAGCCCTGAAGGCTAAGGGCCGGCTGCTTGCCGTGGGGAGCGAGGGTGCGCAAGACAGGCAGCCGGTTACTGAGCTCCCTGCCCTCAGGGCAGACGCTCGCCATCCTGGGGGATCGATCTCTCCTCCTCAAAAAGGGCGCGGAGGGAGTTGACTCGTTTGGACAGAAGGTGGGTTGTCCAGACCTGGTAAAGCCAATTTCCCGCCTGGGGTGGTATTGGTTTGGCTCCGAGAGGCTGTGTGGTCAGACTTTGACAAATCTGCACCCTACTCTGTAGCAGTTTTAAGAGCAGCACCCATAATTTGGTACTTACCTTCGAAAAGAGAGCACACACACCCACACCCCTATACGTTTCTCTATAGTACATCTTTGAATCAGCCAACAAATTCCCAGGGGAAGCAACCAGCCCTCTTAAAGTGTTCACCGGCATCTGGGGGCCATCGCCCACCATTGTAATCCCAGGAGATCTGTTTCCTCTGTTCTGTTCTAATTAAAGAGAGAGTTCACTTAAGCATCACACTTTTCTTCCTGGAAATGGTCCTAATTTAATTAAACATTCTGTCTCCCAGCCTGGCAGCATCCCCAACATTGATCAATAAAATTTCAGAGTAGCATGTCTAGAAATGATGGATATCTCTGAAGGAGTTTCCTCTGTTTCGTTAAACATACAGTCTTAAGAAGTAAGACTTGCCCTAACACACCTACTAAACAGCTGTCCACTGCCAGCTTTCTCCTGCCCAGTTTTGACACAGGCTCTTTGCTCTCCTTTGAGTGGGTACCCCAATGGGTTATGTAGGTCCTGCAATTATTTTGGGTTGCACTAATAAAATGAGTCAGGAGCCAAGAAAAATGAAAGTAATCCTCTCTGGGCCTCGCAGTCCGTTCCCTAGTAGACCGCATGCAGTTAGGCGCTGAGATGTTTCTCTGGCAGTGAAATTCACTTCCGTGTCTTTCTGGGATGCCGAGGTGCTGCTGTGAGAGGTGGCCAGGCTGAGATGGGACAGATATTTTGAAATACCCATTATCTCATCGTTCTGGCATGACAGTTGGCACAGTTCCTCTCCTGCAGAGCTCAGGATAGTGTGGTCAGAGATCATTTCACTTCCATAAGTGGCTCATTCTGACTCAGGAGCCTCGGGATCTCGGTAATAAGATGAAGCAGGTTGTCTTAACTAGTTATCAGGTGAGGGGAAAATGATCCCCTGGTTGTTTTATTCTAAAACTTTCCATATTTTAGTATGGAATTAACTATTAAATATTACTTTAACAAATGCTAAACCCTGGACTTTCTGCTTCCTTCTGAGAATTGTTGTCTAGATAGCATCCTTAGAGATTTGGTTGACTTCTAAGGCATCCGTGTCTCAGATTTCTATAACGGATGTCGTTACAAGTCTCTGATTATTAAGATAGTGCGAAATGTTTCAAATAAGAATGAAATCAAATTTGGGTGGAGGTTGCGTTGAGGAATGTAAACAATTGAAACAGGAACATGTTGAAAGTTACTTCTAAAGATCAAAAGGGTGATGGTGTAGTTCCATTCTTTAATTTTATGCATTTCTCACCACTGGTAGAACTGATGATCAATCTTGATGTAGCCTATGGAATAACTGTTCTTTGATCTGGAGAAACAGGAGTCATCCTTTGTTTAGATTTTTTTTTTTTCAAAGATTTTATTTATTTGACAGAGAGAGATCACAAGTAGGCAGAGAGGCCGGCAGAGAGAGAGGAGGAAGCAGGCTCCCCACCAAGCAGAGAGCCAGATGCGGGACTTGATCCCAGGACCTGAGATCATGACCTGAACCAAAGGCAGAAGCTTTAACCCTCTGAGCCACCCAGGCGCCCCCTTTGTTTAGATTATTGATCAGGGATCCTGTACCAACTATTGGAAACTTGAACCGATTAATTAATGTACTTATCAGGTTCAACAGTTTTAATAAGTTTTCTAGGAAATAACATCATTTTCTTTATACCATGTAAACTCTATACCTATGGGTAGATTTCTCTATGAAGCTAAAAACGCTTAAGGTTGGGGATTCCTCATTAACACCATTCTTACGCATCAGCACGTTGATGGGTGTCTTGGGTCACGGTGCCTCCATGACCCATGGTGATGAGATCCAGGCTCTTGATAAGAAAATCCCCTTCTAAGAACATCTATGACTACTGTTCAAGTTTTGGACCTTTGCCCTTCAAACATGTTTTTCAGAGATGTATTATGGGAAAGTTGAAATCATCTCTATTCCAATAGGAAATCTATGATTTTGCTCAAGGAGAAAATTATAGTGTTTGCCTATGTGATTTCGGTAACACTTGATGAACTAGAATACCTAAGAAATGAAGTACTGTAAGTAATATACATTTAAACCTAAGTTTTAAAAATTTATTTCAACCGTTGCTGATACAAGTGTGTTTCTAAGATGTAATGAATGGCGATCTTGCCCTAACTGTTCTTTGCCTTGGTGAGTTTACTGTGGTGAACATATTGTTGTCTTTCCATCAACAGTTTAGGACTTGGTGGTCTCCGTGTGATGTCAGCCTAGAGATAAATTATGATTTATAGGAGTGCAGAAGTGTCATTCTGGAATCCACTCCGGGACAGCCCCTGAAGACTGGCTTTTGAGAAAACAAATCCCAATACAAATATCATTTCTATTCTTTGCCCTGTTGTCCGGAAAGTTGAGTGCCAGAAGAATGAATTAATCATGACCTTTCCTTTACCTATAGTATAGCAAGATGTGCTTTCTTCAGGTTTCAGCCCAGGGTTCTTTTCACATGTTCAAGTGAATTCTGAGATTGGGGAGGTGCAAGAGAGGACAGACCCTCTGGGAGAAGGGCCTGGGGTTGTCCTCGGGCCCACCTACCTCTTTCCCGTGTAGTATTGGTCTCTCAAATCCAGGTGCACCTGTAACGCCAGGCCTTGAGGGGTACATTCGAGTGGGATCAGGGACTTGTAACTGGTATTTGTTCCCATGATGGTGGGAGTCTTCGAATGACCAGAGGAATATATGTCACTGTCCTTTGGCCCCTTCCTTTCCTAGCTTTTCTGGTTGGTTTTGATGTTTGAACAGAGCAGCCTGAGGGAGCAGAGCCAAATATGCAGATGCTGTAATACCCTAGTTGTCTGGAACCACGGCGGGGCCAAAACACATTCGTGCCTCCGTCAGGTTCTCTGTAAGCTCTTGGGCATGTCACTGAGATGGAATCTTCGTTCCTTCCCCTTTCAAATTGGGGATACCAAAACCTGCCTACCTGAAAAGTTGTGTTGAATGACATATATATGGAAGCACCTCGCGTGTGCTGTGTTTCTCCCCAAACTGGTTGTTTTCCTAAAACAAGGAAAGTCTCCTTTCATCTTTTTTTTTTTTTTTTAAGATTTATTTATTCATTTATTGAAATAATCCTCAAACACCCGTCGTGGGGCTCGAACTCAAAATCCCGAGATCAAGAGTCACATTCTCCACAAACTGAGCCAGCCAAGCACCCTGAAATCTCCTCTCATCTTTATGGTGGATGCAAATGAACGGTTTTTAAAGTGTAATTTATAAAATCCCAGCAATTGTGTAGCAGGTCAGCTGTTCATCGCTCGCACTGATCAGATGGAAAAGCTTTGAGCCCAGAGATTCTCCAGGCCTCACCTTACCTCCACCCTCCATTGCCCTTTCGACTTGGAGTCTGGCTGACATCCTTCTCTCTTTACCCTCAAAACACTTGCACTCCTGAGGCTTCTACCATTTTTCTTTACTTGCTTCCTCTTTATAAGTCAGAAACGGCTCCTCGTTGGGCAAATGGACCCAGATTTTCAAGAGCCTGATCTCGGGCTTTAAGAGCTTAAAGTCACTGACTTAAAGTCACTCAGTGACCCATAGTATGATGGATGTCAGTGAGACTCCCTTCCGGAACTCCTACAAGGTTCTTTGCTGGCTCTAATGAGTTTACTCAGTCACTGAGATGAGAACAGAGATTAATGTATAAAGTAAAGAGTTGCAGTTCGGGTTAAAATGAGAAAGGTTTCCAGAAGAGCCTGAGAAGCCTGGTTAATCCAGTCTGTTTTATGTCTTGCCATTTAACTTCACAGATTTGCAGATCTCTCTGGAGGGGGGGATGAATTATTGATCAGCACCCTGGTGGGGTGGCCACAACAGAAACATTAATTTTAAGTAAATTTGTAAGCGTTGCAAATCATGTAAAAGGTATTCTCCACCTCTGGTCCAAAGTTCTCCAGCAGATCCTCTGTGCCAGCCAGCCCCGAGGGCTCGACTAGGATGAGCCTGTACATTTAAGGAAGTGAGTCGGTTAGAAGAAGTAACAGGGGATTTACAGGCAACATGATTTAAAAAGCAGAATATTATAGCTCCTGATCCTGTTTGTGATGCCTCTGTGAAGTTTCCTTTTTAGTCACTGTCTTTAGGGGGGAAGTCCCCTCCGCCCCCTTAAAATGTCCACACCAAGTCCAGTGACCTTCTGGTGTCTCTACTCTAGTCCTACACTGAAGACCCAGTGTCCCAGGGATCTGCCTTGTTCGCTGGGGCAGCCTCTCCAGCCACGCCAGTGTCTACGGAGGGACTCCTAGGCTTTGGCACAGAGAGTCAGGATCCCCTATTTGAGAGGAGCCTGGATACCCCTTTTGTTTCTTTGGGGTTTTGTTTTGTTTTGTTTTTTTCCTGGATCCTGCCTTTTAAACCAGCTCTCCTAATGATGGCAAATAAAGCCGGAGAACTTAATGCCTCGGGACACAAGCCTGCAGTGGACCTGAGTCCCTCCTCAGGATCCCCCCAAGTGCGGACCACACCCCCCGCATCAACCCCCGCCTCTCAGGAGAGATGGGAATGTGCCCCAGACCAGGGCCCCAGGGCCATTCTGAGGTCAGCTGATGCGCCCTGACTTGCCTGCCTCAGGTCTTGACAGTTTTCACTGCTCCGACCCAGAGGTGATTCTGGAAGTGCTTGGAAAGGTCTGTGGATTCTACTTGAGCTTTCTGCCCTGTGGAGCCCCTACACTCCTTATCGGCTCTATAGGCTTGGAGAGAAATCGGGTCAATACATAAAGATAAATAAATGCTGGTCCAGAAACATGAGCCTCCCTTTGAACTACCCACGGATGGATCTTACCGCTTCGCACGTGCTTTAGTGAGGGGGGGGCGGGGGAAGGGTTGTCACAGGGCCAGCTAAACAGTGATGCTGGAGGAGTTTTTCCTTCAGTGTCACAGGAGACCAGGCTGGAGGTTTGTGCAGGGAGCTTAGAGTGCTCTGGGTTTGTAAGGTGTAGAGAAAATGCCCGGGACTTCCAGGCTTTTAGTTCTTAGAAGAGTGTGTATGAGGACCTGCTCCCCACACTACACTGAGCACCAGGAAGAGAAGGGGTTCCCTAGCTGGCCATCCTGTCTGTAGCCTGTGACCTTTGCAGGATGTCCCTAGTGAACCTGTGGAGCCAGGACCCACCCAGTGTGCTGTCGCGGACCAGGGGGTTAAGCCCAACCCTGGGCAGGGGAGGGGGGTGCCTCCCCCTACCCACCGCCATTGAGTTGCCTCAAATGCAGAGCTCTGTGGGGCCTACCTGAGCCCCACACCTGGGTGAAGCATGTGTAGAAGGTTCTGGGAAGGCCCAACCACATTTTCCGGTAGACGATTAACTGCCTGCTCTCAGCCCCTCTCCCTGACCTGATTGGCTCACGTTACCACAATGTCATTTGCTCAGGGGAATGACGTAGAAACACTTTGGAGCAGTCCCTCATGTAAATTTTGTGATACAGCCTATAAACAGAGAAGGAAACCCATTGTCTGGCTCTTTTTCTGTAAGGGTTGAGGGCAGTGCCCAAGGAATACATATTAATTTTCTAGAAAATTCAAGTACTTCACAACCCTAAATTCAAAAAGCTCTCTATTGTGTATTAAAATCGAGGCCTGTGTGCCGTGTGATTCCAAGGCTATATTTAGCCTGGCAAATTAGTATTTTGCATTAGGACATTGTATCCTTGCAAAGGATAGCAGGAATTCTCCTCTGGCAGGATTCCAGATGAGCACAAGCCATTCATTTGGGGAGGAAAATGATCAAACTGTATTGGAAACTTAGATCATATCCAAGGCACTTGTTTGGGATCCCCTGTTTGGGATCATTTTTCATTTTGAAGAAAGCTCACGTTGGTGTTGCATACAGCACAGAGTTGGGCCTCAAGTGTGGGAGGCATTGCTTCTGCATGAAATCACAATGTGTACGTTGTTTTTAGAATATTCTTTTCAGCATATGCTTCATTACCAAAACAATTCACAGCCTCCCAAGGATGACGGATGTTATAGCATAATCAGCAGAGAGGGTATAAAACAGAAGAAGGAGAAGGGAAGAAACCCCTCCCTCTCCAACCACTGATGAGAATGGAATTTAGTTTTCTCTTCTAGGGAATTCCCTGCACTCCCCGGGGACGCCTTGATCTTGTGGTTTCTAGGCTCGGTGCTGGTGCTGGGAGGAGCTCAGAGGGAAGGGGAAGAGAATTAACATTTTTTGAGCGCCAGATGCTAAACTGATTGCTTTATCTCCAAGATCTTACTTTATCCTTAGAATCACCATGTTTTTAATGAGGATACTAATGAGCTCAGAGGCTATGGAATCAGCCAAGGGGTCCCACAGCTGCACAGGGTCCTAGCCAGCTCCCTCCCATTCCTAAACCAGTGCTTTGGGGGCCTTGCTGTTCAAAGTGTGGTCTGGGGACCCCCAGCTTTTGCATCATTCAGGAGCTCCTTGAAACTAGAGAATCCTGAGCCCCATCCCAGACCCGGAATCTGCGTTTTAACAGAGTCCCCAGGAATCTGTACGCACATTACAGTGTGAGAAGCTCCCTTACCCAACTCGGAGGAGGAAGGTTTGGGAGTTAACGCTACGCAGACCAGCCAAACTTCCAGAACGGGACACAGCAGACTCACCCTGAGAGATTGGTCTGTGAGTGGGGAGGGTGCCACTAGGACCTAGTGGGCTGCACTAAACAACCTACAGAGCACAGCACAGCTCCCCACGATGAAGAATTACCCTGCCCAAAATGCCCAGAGTGCTGCCTGTTGTCCCCGTCTAGAATTCACATCCTGGCTGTTTCTGTAGCACACGCAGCTCTCTAGCTCTAGCGAGCGGATCGGATCGGATCGGATCTCGAGTGAGATGATACAAATTGCAGAGTGGTATGCAAATGTGATTCTTTTTACTGGGACTTGAAAAGCGACAAAGAGTTTAAATTGCAGCATGAAAGATTTCCGTCTGAATTTTGAGAGCATCTGGCTAAGGAACCCAGGAGGCAGGGGAAATGCTTCTGAGCCCAGGACTGGATTGCCGCCCCCCGCAACCCCGGGGTCACTCCCTCCCCCAACCCATCCTGCCTGGCAACAGGGCCTTTCCTTTCTTAGTTTTGCTCCCCAAACTTGCCCAGGCCTTGTCCTGTGTTTCAGCTCCCAAGCAAGCTGTGTTGGTCAGCTGTGCCACCTGGAGGCTGGGAGAGGAAAGGGGAAAAGTGGAGGCCGCCTTCCTTCTGCCTTTCCTCTCTGCCCCCTGGGCTGGGTGCCTCTCCCCATTTCCTCCGTAGCCCCTTCAGCTCCACCTCACTCACTGCTGAGCACCCATCCTCTGTCCCTTCTTCCTTCTCTCCCTTTAGATTCTGGCCCAGAACATCTGAAACTCTCTCCCCGCCAGCCCCTCTGTTTCCCGCCTTCCTTTTCCATCTTGTCTTTCTTTTATAAGCAGAACATCAACCGGAATCACGACTGGGAAGTGAGACCAGCATGCCCAATGTATATTAAGGGAGGAGGGGAAGTTTTGAAGGGAAATTGCATCCAACAAATAGCCCCTATCATTCACTTTCCGTTGTGAGAGTCTCTTCAACATCACCAACAAACGTCTATACCGACTCTCTTGTTTTACTCCGACTCAACTTACTTTTTCTCAAGCTCTCCCATTTGAAAACAGAGTTCGTTCGAGGTGTTTTCCAGCCTTCTTTCATGGTTGGCATCATAACATTCATTTCCTGATACTTTTTAATAACTAATCCACGGAGTAGAATGTTCTCGATAAGCTTTAGAACCAAACTGGTTTCATAACTGAGGTATTCCAAGGAAAAGAACACCTCTCTGCGCCATCTGGGTACCCACTTTTCATACCATTATTATTCCTTGCGAATGAGAGGTGGGCCATGAACATGGCGGAGGCAGTGGGGAGTGGCCGGTGGGCTGGGCAGAACATCCAGCTCCAGCCCTGTGATCCAGAGGCCGGGGCAGAAGAAGCCAGGGCGCCAGGCATCTGGCCAGAGTGGAATGTATCTTCCCGGGGAAAGCCTGTGCTTTTCCAGCAGACCAGCTGATGTGCTCCAGAGGGCTTTAAGCTGGAAGGCGGGGCCTTCCAGGGGAGAGTGGGGGCTGGAGAACCCGGGAGGAGGTGCCATGGAGGAGTATCAGTTTTGTCCCCAAAAGGGGAGATTTGTCACCTGGTATTTGTTGTTTGTCACCGTGGTTGTTTTGAGAGGATAATTGTGAAATCCATAATAGAAACAATTTTGTCTTTAACATCCACCTTAAAGGTGTGTGAATGACAGGAAGAAAACCTTAAAGGCCTTTGTCCCCTGAGATACCACTCCTCCCCCCAGCCCACACCCTCTAAGTGCGTTGTCACATCTCAGGAGCTGCTCAAGGGTCCTCTCGGGCTTGATAACGTGGGCCATCTCTTGCAAGTTCCACTGAACTCCTTCTGCCGCAAATGATACCTTTCAAAATTGGCCTGGAAAAATGCAAGCAAAAATTATTACACAATAGACTACTGCAAATACTTGGACAAATACAAAGTAACAATTACTGGGGCTTTATAAAGAATGGATCCAAACCAAGGACAGAGGTTATATGAACAGAGGAAGACATAATACAGTATGTGTACAATTGAATAAAGCCTTGAACCCTGAACATGGGTTTATTTTTCAACCACAAATTATGATCGAGCTTTTTTTGGAAGAGTGTAACGTTGAAAAAGTTCAAGTTTTTCTGTTTCTTGTGGGAGTTCAGGCTTCCTCAAGAACAGATACTCTGAGAGCAAAGTAGATTTAAGCTGCTTTTGATGACTATTTAGTGAAAGTTGGGCCCTCTTTCGAGTGCCATGTACGTATAGTCATCTTTGACCTTCATAACATCCTGTTGGGGAAGATACCGTTATTATTTTTCATTGTTACAGATGAAGATATTGAGTCACTGTGGTTTAGGACAAGAGCATATAGCTAGTGGCAAACCTGGATTTGAATCCCTATAGTCTGGCTTTTTGTAGTCTCTTAATCATTACCCTCTTTATCCTGCCTGTTTAATGCTTACTACAAGCTAAGCTAGCCCTCTTCTTTTACCGTGGATGAAGTTATAAATCTCCATCTATAAACAAAGGCTTGCCAAAAAAAAACCCAACCTTTTAAAATGTACATAAATTAATTTTGTCTTCAAGCCCTCAGCCTGTCCAGCTAACAGAAAATTTAACCCCAGTCATTTGGGATATATTCCCACCCTGTGATTGTCTCCAAAATTTAAAGGTTTAGAAGGTGCTAGGTGGTGGGAAGGAGGCCATCCTGACACCTGTCTGCACTGGGTTTAGTTGTGATTTGCTGTCATGTGTCTACATTGCTTTTGAGTGTTTCTATCCACATGGTTGAGTTTGAAGCTGCTAGTCTGTGCAGGGCGCACAGGGCTCCTTGGCAAGTCTGTGAACTTGGAGCCTGAAGTGTCCTCTATGAAGTCTTGCCAGTTCCCCTGGGAACTTCCAGGGAACAGAGCAAAACACCCAGGGGTGGAGGAAGAAAGGACCCTCTCTAAAATGCCTTGCATAATTTTGTGGATGGCTTAGATTTTTACAAAAGGCAGGAAGAACTTTGACTCCTTGACGCCAGATCCCCAAAGCAAGCATTTAAATTTAAAAGCCTGGCTGCCTGCCTAAGAAGGAGAGAAAGTAAAAGAAGACATTTATTAAGGTCTCAAAAATGTCCAGGGAGTAGAATGGGGGTTGCCAGGGCCTGGGGGGAGGGGAGAATAAGGCGTTAGTGTTGTATAGGTAGAGTTTCAGTTTTGCAAGATGAGAAGGGTTCTGGGGGCGGATGGTGGTGATGGTCACACAGCAGCGCGAACATTCTAAGTGTCACAGAATTGTACACTTACAAAGGGGGTGAAGATGGTACATTTTTGTCTTCTGTGTATTTTACCACAATAAAAAAGCATAATCATCAATGCAGAAATTTTATTTCCTTTGTATAAACTTTGACTCATTAAAAAAGAGTAAAACCAACAAGAGAGAACAAACTGATGGTCCCCAGAGGGGAAGTGGGGGATGGGGATGAAGGAGGGCGCTTGTCGCTTGTCGCTTGTACGCGCTCTGGGTGCTGGATGAAGTGCAGAATCACCGTGTTGCGCGCCGGAATCTCATATAACATTCTATGTGAACTATCATGGAATTAAAATAAAAGGCTAGTTAAAAAACAGTGAAAAGATAAATCCAAATGACAGAAATAAAAAATTAATTTGTCACCCTCCGAAAAGAAGTTCAAGAGAAATGATTTTTGAATGCCAAAGGAGAAAAGTACGGAGTTGAATTCTCCAGTGCTGGATGGGTTTACTTTCCTTGGGGGAAGTGCCGGTCTCGCCCGACCTCTGTGACCAGCCTGGGTCTTGGACACAGAGGCCCTAAACACGTAGGAGGGAATTGACCAGAGAGTGTTTGAGGTCCCAAAGGGTCCATTCCCTTAAAGCGCACTCAATGGGACAAGCCTGGGTGGTTAATGGTGGCCTCATCAGAGTCCACAGGGCTCTGATTTGAAGAGAGGGACATGAGTCGAGCCGCATTTTCCCTGTCCATGCAGCTCTCTGTCCCAGGGATGAGAGCAGCTCCTTAATCGCCACTCCTCTGTCATCAAAGGAATCCCAAGCTGTCCCATTTCTGAATATTGTTTCCTTTGCAGATTAACTCTGGCTTGTCACGTTTCCAAGGTGGAAACTACCTTTCCCCTTTTTGTTTTAACCCGGGTGGCTCCAGGACAAGGGAGATGATGGATGCCCAGACTTGCCTTCTGGCAATCAGAGCGCCAAACACATGGGCCCTTACAGCGGCCCGGCCTCTGAGACAGGAAGAGGTGCCCGTCGAGGTCTCCAAGACACTCCTTCTCGGAGTCTGCTGTCTGCTTCTGCTTCCACGGTGGTCAGAAAGGGCACATCCTGAGAGTGACCTGCATGTCGCTAGACTGTGAAAGCACAGGGGTGGCAGCCCTGAATGGCTTGTCCTTGTCAGTGGACTTCGGGGCCACACCAGCGGGATAAGTCCCTGGTGGGGGGTGAGGGGCAGCTCCCTGATACCCGGGACAGCGGCCAGATGCCCCCCCCGCTCCCCGCCCGCCAGCAAAGCATGTCGAGGCATTTCTGTGATGGTCACTCCTCTTGCCCTTGTTTGTTTTTAATTTTAATTGTGGTAAAATGCATAAAACAAAACGTACCATCTTCACCGTTTTTTAAATGCAGTTTAGTGCCACTAAGTAGATTCGAATTGTCGGGCTATCACCACCTACGAAACTTTCTCATTTTGCAAAATTGGAACTCTTTTCTGATTAAGCACTAACCCCATTTTCTCCCTTTCAAAAACCCCTTGGCAGCCATGTTCTACTTTCTTGCTCTATTAGTTTGCCTATTTAGGTACTTCATGTAAATGGAATCATTCAGTATTTGTCCTTTTTTTTTTTTTGACTAGCTGTTTTACTTAGCAAATTTCATCCATGTCCTAGCATGTGTCCTAGCATGAATTTCTTTCCTCTTCAATATGCATGAGTCCTATTCCTTTGCATGCAGATACCACACTTTGTGTATCCATTTACCCCTTGATGGACCCTTGGGCTGCTTCCTCCTTTTGTCTCACTGTTGTTTTTGAGAGGCGTGATCCATCCGTGAGGTCCTCAGGAGATCAAAAGAAATCCTCAGTTCCCTGCTTTCACGGGGTTTACTATCCCTAGCAAATGCCAAAGCACAAACACAGGAAAGAGTCAGCCACGGTACAGAAAGACATCTGTTCAAGACGGGTCATGAGAGCACGAGTGTGGATTCGTGACATGGATGGGCTGGAGAGACTACTTCACAGCAAGGATTCCAGAGTTCCCAGCCCAAGCTCCCGTCTGGCTTTGTCACTATCCATGTTGCCTTGGAGCAAGGTTCAGTGGTGGAAACTTTGTAATCTTCAGCTTCCTGAGATGTAAAAAGAGCAGAATAGTACTTTCCCCACAGAGTTCTTGGGGGGATTAAACACGAAAATGTAGATAAAGAGCTTAACAGAGAGCCTGGCCCCCTGTTAGCATTGTAGCTTTAGCCCCACAGTAACGGATTTTGGAGACTCATTATCAAGTGGAGAAAAAGCTCTTCATTTGTTTTTATCAGATAGTTGATAATAAAAGTAAATATGGCCGCCTTCCTTATCAGTGGGAAGATATAGATGGAGGAAGGAGAATGACTGTTAATAGATAACCTTCCTTTAACTGACAAGGGAGTTGGCTCAGACTAGAGAGGGGAGGGTGCCAGGTTCCAGTCTCTTGGGAACAGCAGGTCTTGAGGACATTGTCCTTGTGGATGGCGCTCTCATGGCTGTTCTCTCAACCAAAGATTTCGTATTTAGATTACTTTAATCTCAAATCTTGGAACACTCTCATTTCTGGAGTAATAATTAGGGAAACTTTTTAAGGTTAAAGTATAATGAAATTGTTTTGCTGAGAGAAGTGTTTTTACTTAAAGTGTTTTATTTAAAGCGTGTCTAGAATGTAGGTCTAACGCAGATCATCTGGTTGGTGCATTTCTTACTCTATTCCTGTTTGTCTGCTTGGTATTTCCTACCCAGGAGTTCATTGACTTCAAGGCGATCAAATCCATTATTAGCTGGGAGAAAAAACATCTCAGTCTCCCTCACCCCAACAATGGATTTTTTTAATGCATTGTACACAGTCCTCTGAAGGAAAAAAAAAAGACATTCGAGGGGGGTGGGTGTGAACATAGGGATTTCCTCCTCCACCCTAACTGTTGCTAAACTGTAAGTTAATATTGTGAGAGAGAAAAAAATATCAAGGTCTCAACTTTCTTGGCATATTGTTTTGTGTTTTTGTTTATTAGTAATAATGAAGACTGACTCCCCTCCCTCCCTCCCCGATACTGGTTCATGTTGGGTGGTTGGGGCTTGAATATGGAGACTTGGGGGTTTGCTTAGATTAATTCAAGGTACCTCGTCTACCTGCATAGATGCCTCCTGGAGATTCTTTTTATACCTTCGAGTTATCCTTGTGCTGTCTTCCTGTTAGCACTTGTGATCAAGAAATTCTTGTTTGCTCCATCTGCTGGAGTGGGTAAAGGTATGCTGCACGGCCTTTAAATGTATTTTTGATATTTGTCATCAGAAATGAAAACAAAACTTGGAGATTTATTTTCTCTATTTAAATTTAGATGTTTTTCTTTTTGCCAAAATCCCTTGAGAGTGACAAGGCAGCAGTAGTTGAAAATATTTCTTGGGCTTTTAGCAACCGAGAATTTCCCAGATTGGGTGTAGATGTGTATTTGTTTATGTTCCAATTTTTTTTTTTTTTTTTTTTTTTTTTTTTTGGGTAAGGCCATAATTTTGAGTATCAATGGAACTTGGGGCAGATAGAATTTCATGG
This sequence comes from Procyon lotor, assembly GCA_028646535.1. Taxonomy (NCBI): domain Eukaryota; kingdom Metazoa; phylum Chordata; class Mammalia; order Carnivora; family Procyonidae; genus Procyon; species Procyon lotor. Next base: position 58,493,256 of record CM053615.1, read on the forward strand.
AATGTATAATCCTTCTGGGTTGTATGTTTTACTCAAACTTTCATGAGGGGTTGGGTAAATAGGACAAAGGCTCCAGCAGATTTGACTTGGTTTATTTTGCTCTTTTGTTCTTTTCCTTTTCTCCTGATGAGACTTCTGTTCTATTCCTGTTAAGGGGTCAGCTGAGCTGCATGAAAATAAGGGATCTGGGCGGTAGTGCACTTGCTAAGGGGTATCGTATCAGGCTAGTAACGAAGTGATACGGAGACCCCCACTCTGGCTGCTCCAGGGTGGACCGGGCAAGATTGTGAGGGCAAGATTGGAGCTCTCTTAAAGGAGAACACTTCTGGGTAAACAAGGTGCCTGAAATAATTAGACCTTGGTTGGTAGAACATAGGACTGCCACCAAGGAGGGCTCCTACACTGTGGAAATGAGAACATAGTGTAGGAAGAAAGTTGGTGTTTTTCAGTGTCAGCCTGACTTTAGTTTGAAAATGCTTTGTTTTCTAAAGCCATAGAGTAACCCACAGACTCATCAAGACCAAAGTGTACAGTCTCTAAGAGGACTAGGTTGTAGGAAAAGAGCCCTGCAGAGGTGGTCAACTCAGAATGCCGTGATCGAGCTGGTCTGCCTCCCAAAGCCTTGACTTTGTGAACTGCAAAATGGGTATAATAATACTCATGATTAGCTGTTGCTACTAAGAATTACATGCAGTAACAAATCCAAAGTGCTGGCACATTTTCTTTCTTTTTTCCTTTTTCAGTTTTTCTATTCACATTTTCAATAATGTAGTTTTAAGTAAATGTCAACTCCCTTTCCTCTAGCATTCCGGATCAAATGAGTTGACATGTAAAGTGTTTTGAAAACTACAGATACTAATTATTGTTTGTGATTGCCTCTTAGTTGACTTTAAGACATTTGTTTGTCCCAGCAAGAGAAATATCCTTTGATCATAAGACAGTTGCATTTTTAGTCTGTGGCTTATTAATGTGGTTAATTTAAATCCTTCCATATTCTTTTTCTTTTTCTTTTTTTTTTTTTTTTAAGATTTTACTTATTTGAGAAAGAGAGAGGGACAGTGCATGCTTGGGAAGGGGCAGAGGGGGAGGGAGAAAGAATGTGAAGCAGATTCCATACCGAAAGTGGAGCCCTGCAAGGGGCTTGATCTCACTACTGGGAGATCACGACCTGAGCCAAAACCAAAAGTCAGATGCTAAACTGACTGAGCCATCCAGGTGCCCCGAAACCCATCCATATTCTTGATGGCATAGAACCTTGTATTTTTAACAGTGTTCCTAGGTTGAAAGTTACCAGATGATCTTCTGGGCCCCCGTCAGCTCCAAAATGAAATGATGTATGTATTTACTTATTGCCTTTACTCTAAAGCCGTGATGATGGAGGTGGGTGGATGGGTGGGTGGTGCACTGAGGAAATGACGACTTCCAAACAGTCCATTTTGGACTGTGTCTCTGGGGGGAAATGAGTGAGGCAGAGGTAGGGATGTAATCAGGTGACTCCCAGCAGTCCACTCCCCCTCATTGGTTTCCGCCTGGTCCCATTTATCAGGAGTGATGTGAACATGAGTCAGAGATGGTTTTATAAGAATTTTTATTTTGGTTGAATCATCATTTGTTGGCTATTTCCAGTTTTTAAACATCATTTGATTAGCTCAGAGATGCCCAGCGTTTATTGTCCTGACTCACTGAGGGAGGTAAATCGCTAATTAACGGTGAGACCCTGGGGAGGAAGAGGGTTGGCAGGCGTTCCCACCTGCTGGCTAGCCTGGCAAATTCCAGAGAGGGAAGCGTGTGATCACGACTTCCAGCAAAGCAATATAAAACCTTGCACACAAACCCACCCTGGGGACACTTTGACCTACGTTAACACATCCCTCATCTTCTGGGAGGAGGCTGAGCTGACGTCGCCCACTCGTTTTGCACACGAAGAAACTGAGTCTCAGAGAAGCTAAAGTGAGTGGCTCAGGGTCACACATTGGGCTCTGGCAACATTCCAGATGGAGACAGACTACCAAAGTTAGAGGAGAAGGGAGGGTCTGGAAAGATTTTCTCCTACTTTAAGCCTTTCTGTGTTGGTTGGATAGTTTCCAAAGAACAATACTTTTTTAAGTAATCATTTTTTTTTAAAAACTAAACATTCTGTTTATTATATTTGTATATATTATTCACATTTAAGAAAGTGAAAAAGGATCTAATCAACTCTTTCGCCCAGTCATCTCCATTCTACAATGAGGTCACTTGGTCAACATGATAAGCTGGCTAGTGGTAGAAAATATGTTTCAAAATTCAATAGACTAAATATAGTGACTTAAGGCCCATATTCCATTAAATGCATCTTTAGCTACCTGAACTAACACAGACAACTCCAGGCTGTGCTATTGAGCAGAAAGCTCCTGGCCCTTGGCTCTGGGGTCTGCAAGACCTGGGGTACCTCGGTATCTCAGGGCACATGACCCTTCTTTACATCTGTTTCTTCGTCTGTAAATGGGAATAATAATAATACCCAATTGGCAAGGTGAGAATTAGACATTAGAGATAATGAATTAGGTAGATTCCCCCTGAAATAGCCATTTTTATAGATTAAAATCAAATATTGGGAAATTCATATGGCTTAACCTAAGATATAAAGAGTCTGATAGGCACTGAGTAAGTAAACGATTCTAGTTGTAATAGGAGATAAAAATATAATTCTTACGGGTATTATAGCTCAATCCCAAATGACTATTTCCTTTTCTCAAGGAGAGGAGGAACATACCTATGGCTCTACACTTTCTTAAATATGGTAGCGGCTCTCAGACTTTGAAAACCTTCCACTTCCTTGAGCCTCACCTCCCCTACGTCCCTTTAGGACATGTTCTGCCTTTTGACGGTGACAGTTCATGGCTCGGTTCACTTTCTCCCATTCTGTAACTGCTCCCTTGGACATGGGGCCAGTTTTCTTTCATTGAAGATCCATTATTTTTAGGTTAGAAACTTTCCTGTGTGATAACTGCCCTGCCTCACTGATGCCTGGAAAATGGGTATGTTTTCAGGATTTGTAGCACTGTCATAGTTTCTTGTTGGGTTAAGTTTTGGCTAAAAGGATATCTCTACAATTTGCCTAAACTGAGTAGTATTATTGAGTGATAAGAGCTGGAGGTGACTTGGGAAATACCTCTATTCTGTACATCACAGTGCTTTTAACTAAATGCTTGACCTTGGGCTTCAGATGATTCATTTCTAAATATACAAGATCTGTAAGATTGTTAAGTAGAAAATTTGGTTATTTGTGATTCTCTTTTCATTATATATTTATAGATAATACAGACAGTGAACAAATGGTAGGGAAAGAGCAAAGGGTGAGTTAGTTCATATTTTTAATTCATTTTATTGGATTTTCCTAGCTTTTCTTATCAAAAATTATCTCTGAACTGACATAACACCCAGAGAAATTGCTCAAGTCTGTTGGTAAAATGTAGAAACTTAGCCACATTTCACTAAAGGCAAACTATTGACATGAGCAGATGGGATGGGGTGGTGAGGAAAGAAGTGGGAGACAAAATGAGAAAATCCCAAATCTTCATCATTTTCCATAGGATTCAACTCAGTTTTCTACTCCCTGAAGTGACAGGCTCGTCCTTTCTGTTTGGTCTTTTGAATGATTAAGAAAAAGGAAGCCGACATTTATATACAACCTAACTCACTCCGCAGCATCTTAAGCCTGGCGGTAACACCCGTCTCTCGGCATCCATTTCCAAGATTTATCTTGTTTCATTAAAACTGCAGATGTGGGTCATCTGTTTTACTCATCCGCACGGTTTTAGTCGTCTTAGGAGACTTGCAACCTAGATAAAAACAGGAAGTAGAAGGAAGGGGAAAAGAGGAAAAATAAAGGTCCCTACCTCTGTGCCCTACAGCAGGGGCTGTCAGTAAGAGATAAGGTGGAAGGGTCCACGCCGTGCGTTTAGACACCCTTGTAAGAAACCAGACCTAAGTAAGGTTAGAACATCTTTTAAAAAGTTGTCTTTAAAAAAAAAAAAATAAAAGTTGTCTAATTTAGATAGATTTCCCAGGTGACCTCGGGAGGCTAGAAGCACTAGCGGTTGCCGTGGTCCGAGACCCTAACCGGGGTGGCACTGGGGACAAGGAAGAGGCGTGTTTATTCTTCCCTGACCTTTCATGTGACCTCTCCTTGGCTGCCTTCCCATCCTTCCTCCTTTTGTTTTTTTCTCCTCTGCGAGGGCGGGATTCCACAGCAGCCTCAAGATGGGAGACTTACCTTATGCTCTGGGAATTTACCAAGTGAACTCTTGCTTCTCGAAAACCAGTAACTCAGCAGCCAGGAGAGAAGCCGGGTGGGATGTCCAGCTGCCGACCAGCCTGCTGGCAGGGCAGGAGCAGGGCTTCGTGTGGAGAATGCAGGGGTGCCGAGCCCAGGCTGGAGGGCAATCGTAGCCTCTCCAAACGCCCTGCAGCCCTGCAGTCCACCGTGCCCGCTCCAGATGGTGGGTTCCCTCTGGAGCAGCGCTGTGGCTCGCCTGGCTGATGGCTAAGCAGAACAGGATCGTCCCTGGTCTAGCAGCAGTCTCCAACACACTGCCCCTGCTAAGCTTGTATCTTGCTAGCATCGTGCAGATGCTAGAATTTGCCTATGATGTCATTTGTGGGAAAGGAGGAAAAAACGAAGGGAGGCTTAGAGAAATGACTTGTCTTGCATCCTCTGGTGTCTGGGAATGGCCCTGAGAGTTTGAAGGAAGGGATTTGGGATGAGGATGGAGAAGACACTGGTTCGAGAGAGATTCAGAATGAGGACACAGTCATCCTTGGGTGCAGGAGTAAAGTCTTATTTGGGGGAGCAGGGTCTGTGGAATGCAAACCCTCTAGGGGTCTACGAACCAGCAGAGGCATAATCTGTCCGTGGGATTCTTGCCTTTCTGATGCAGCCAGTTGAGCGTGCCCAGTAACCCACCTCAAAAGCCACCAGCTCTTGGACGACTCTACTTAATTGACTCTTCTCCCCGTACCCAGCTCTCTCCTCTCTGCCCACTCCATTCACTTCCCCTGTGTCCTGAGTTCTGCCCCAGGTCCACCTCAATCTGACACCCCAAAAGGACCCTTCTTCCCTGGCTCAACTCACTGGCTTTCCCCTCACCTTCCTTGCTTAACTTTGCACATCGACCTCATTTTTGGTCTCTACAGAGAATATTTTATTCGAAAACGGAAATCTGAGGCAATGAGAATGAGCAGAAATGCATCACTCTTTATTTTTAGCACCTTTACTCAGGCCTAGGAATTCGTACAACAGACCCGAACTGTTAACAATCGCCTTAGGGAAGGTTTCTACCTCGCGCTTGCCAGGGTCAAGAAAAGAAAGTTCGAGGTGATTGTGACCACTCTTGTAAGAACCTCCTCACCAATTCTAAAGCACAGAGTGTGTCTCTACTGCCTGAAGTGTGTCCCTACCCCAAAGCCTCTCCCTGCAAGCCCATCAGAATGATAGATTCTGTGCTCTGAGCGGGACGGGGGTGGGGAGGGGGGGCACCATCATTGGTCCTCTGTTTCTCAGATGAACACAGAGCTTCTAGGGCAAAAGCCCGAGTAAAAAGACAACAGTGGTTCTTCCATGGGAGTTCCTGGAAGCTCTCAGATCTGGGACATTTAAAGGGAGGCTCCTGACCTGGGCGGAGATTTGCCACAGCAGACACAACTTTTATAGGATGTTTTACAAGGACTCACTTTGTATGTGACCCACCGACTCGAGCCATGACTGGCCTGGCTTGTTGTTTTATCTCAGTTAAAAGACTTTTGTTAAAAGAACGAACCGGAAAGTTCCGATGCGTCAAAAACGCGTTGTATTTTCAACGCCAGCTCCAAGGATACAACTTGATGGCAAATCCTGTCAATTTTGCACTGTTTCCCCAGGGATTATTGGTTACACACCCAAATGTCCTCACTTCTGCAACTCGTGCAGATAAAAGTAGATTTGCTTTTGAAACTGCAGTGTCTATATTATGGGAAACCCCACCCCCACCCCCCACCAGGAGGAGTTTCACAGTTTGTACAGGTTTTGAAAAATCTCTTTAGGGGTACCCTATTTCTTAAATATAACAATAGTAAGTATATTATGAAGATGTGTTAGTTTGTTTTCTTGAGACTGAATTGATGCCTGCTTCGATTCAGAATAAAGATTTTAACTGTTCGGTTGTCCTGTCAGGATATTTATATAGCTTACTGTATCTCTCTACAAAATCTGTATTTATTGCAAGGGGAAAATAGTAACTTTACAGTGGAGGAAGCTGGCAGACATCACCCTAATCAAATATTTAAAGTTAGCATCGTCAGTAATTGGACAAATCGACACCGAGTGCCATTTAGTAGGATGAACAAGAGAAAAAACCCAGCCTCACTTCTGCGATATCCCTCCAGAAATGCTCACCTTGGATCTAGTCATAAGGAACTGTCGGATAACCCCAAATTGAAGAAGAGTCAACAAAATAATCTTTTCAAATGTGTTAGGTCGTGAAAGACTAAGAAAGTGCCCCCAATTAATGGGGCACCTGGGTGGCTCAGTTGGTTAAGGCAGCCACTCTTGAGCTCTTCTCAGGTGGCGCCAGGTTCCACGCTTAGCGCGGTATCTGCTTCTCCCGCTCCTTCCTCCGTGCATGGGTGCACACACTCTCTCTCAAATAAACAAACAAACAAACAAATAAATAAATAAAATCATTCTAAAAAAAGAAAGAAAGTGCTCCAAATTGAAAAAGGTTAAAGGGACATGAGAACTAAATGCTACACGGAACCCTTGTTGGAACCATTTTGTCAGGAAGGACATCACTGGGACACCTGTTGACATTTGAATGGGGTCTGTCATTTTAGGTGGTAGGATTCTAGCAATGTTGGTTGTGTGATTTTGAGGCTCTACTGTGGTTAGGTAGAAAAATATCCTTATTTTTAGGAAATGTGCACTGAAGTATTAGGAATAATGGGGCACGGTATCTGCAACTGACTCCAGTGATTTAGAAAAAAATTATATATACACCCCAACACACACACACACACACACACACACACACACACACACCCCATGTAGCAATCTTTTAGGGGTGGGAATAGGTAAAAGACATTATTGTAAGAAATGAGTTAGAAGCATGAGAGCATTTTTTTTTTGGATGCTCTTTAATTCAGGGACAATTATTTAGGCTGTCAGTTCGACAATCCTGAAAAAATTCTAGCTAAAGTCGGGAGTGCCGCCTTTTTCACATACCAATCCTATAGTCTGCCCCTGCTCTTCCGAGGTTTGAAGGAAAAATAATTTCAAATATGTTGTAAAATTTACCATTGTGATATTACTGTTATAAACAGGATTTAATCTGTTTAGAGCTTAGAAACCTTATCTTCAAATTCCTCTGATACAAAGTATTAAGTTAGAGCAATACAAATTTTAGGAGACTAAATCAGATGTTTATGTGATTCATAAAAACGTGTAGCTTTTTTTTTGTATGCTATTTCATTTTTTCCTGATTATGAAATCACTATAAAAACTGTAGATACACAAGAAGCATCAAAATAGTACAGAGAAAATAAAGTTCAAACAGAATCTCACCACTTAGCGGGATGCCTGCGTGGCTCAGTTGGTTGAGCATCAGACTCTTGATTTTGGCTCAGGTGGTGATCTCAGGGTCGTGAGATCGAGCCCTGTACCAGGCTCCATGCTCAGCTGGGAGCTTCTCCCTCTGGCTCTCCCTGCTGTGCTCTCCCTCTCTCTCTCTCTGTCTCTTGTCCTCTCTAAAATGAGTAAAGAGATCTGTATCTAAGAAAGAGAGAGAAGGAAGGAAGGAAAGAAGGAAGGAAGGAAAGAAATATATGAAAATTATATGAAAGAAAGAAATTATATGAATTTATAAATATATATATAAGAATTTATAAATATATGTCTATTATACACATTATATATTATATATAATTTTAATACATTTTTTTCTGAACCATTTAAAAAAAAGTTGCAGTCATAATGCCCCTTCAGATTATTTTGTACAGTCATAATTGTTTTTAAATTCAGGAGATTTGACGTAGGATACTAATGTTTACTATAAACTACATTTTTGAATTCTACCGAGTTTCTTCAAAATGCCCTTTATAGCAATTTTTTTAAACCCCCAAACTGGGATCCAATCCAGGATAATTTGGATGTCATGTCTCCTCAGCCTCCTTTAATATGGAAAAGATTCTTCGCCCTTTCCTTGACATTGACATTTATGAGGAGTACAGGCAACGACCCTCTCTCTCTGTAGCTTACTGTTTCCTACGTGGTTATTAATAGCTGCAAGAGATTCCACTGAAATGTACTTAGATAACGGTTTATGCTGGGCGGTTTATGCTGGGCGGGTTGCTGGCTTCCAGATGTTTGCCTTTATAAATAGTAATATTGCAGCAAACGTCCTTACACTTACATTTTTGTAAGCACTCCTGATTATTCCGATCTAATAGAATCCTGGAAATGAAAATAATGGATAAATTGGCATGGGTATGAAGACTCCTGAGACAGACTTCCAAATTGCTTTGTAGAAGGGTATGCAACAAGTTGCCAAATTAAGCTCCATGTTTGAAATCCAGGAATATAAAATAGAGAGCTATGGCATATATTTCATGTTGTTACTAGTTTTAAGTTTCCCCGAACAGTTTCCTTAGATGTGCTTTGTTAAGCAGAAATGCAGGGTCTCAACTTACACGTACATAGTAATCGCAAGTGTACAGGAGTTGAGATCACCCTTCTGAGTCGAGCGGGCAAGGTAATTTTTATGGGTTACCTACTAATTTGAAATTGACCCTGATACCCATCAAGGTGAGATTATGGACAGTTTCATTGCTTGGGGGCTTTCTTTCATTGCCTGAATAGATAAAGCTTTAATGTTTATTTTACGGGCAATGCTTAACCTCCAACAC
>CM053615.1:58502671-58531297 GCA_028646535.1 Procyon lotor
GTGGGAGGGGGTGAGGTGTAGTGCTCTGATTGGCTGGGCTTGAGTCACATGCTCAACCCTGGAGCTGCTGCCAGCAACTGCCATAGGGCAGAAGGAGGTAGTAGTGGAAGGATAGTTCTTCAAGGGAAATCAAGGGACAGGTGTGTCAAATAGACCCAGGCAACACATGTCCTCTACAGAGACATTCAGGCCATGTAATCAGTTTCATATATATATATATATTCAGGCCATGTAATCAGTTTTGTGTGTGTGTGTGTGTGTGTGTGTGTGTATTTTTTTAAATCATCTTTATAAACATCTACTCTAGGCTGACCTTCCAAATCAGTAAAAAAAAAAAAGAAGAAGTGTTCAGGGTTGATTGATTGGTTGATTGATTTGATTTTTTTAAATTTATTTATTTTTGAGTGGGGACTTGTGAGATTTTACTGGATGGGAGATGTAATCATTTTGGAAAATAATACTGGAAATTGAGTAACTATGGAACTGCATGCACTAAGTTGGGTTGATGGGACAAGAGGAAAACCAGTCCTGTGCCTGTCGATGAGTAAGGAACCTAGTATCTGAGGCAAAAGCCAGGGGAAAAAAAAGATTGGCAACTGAATGAAAACTGAGTCCAGGGTAGCATTGCTGAAAGAGCAGGAATAGTGTCTCGGATAGAGATGCTATTAGGAACATTTGATGAGAATTCACGAAGGTTGAAGACAGGCTGCATGGTTGGTCTCATCATATGAAGTGTGATTGCTTCCAGAATAAAGTTTAGATTCCAAAACATGGCATTTGTGACCTACCCCAGCCTAACGCTCCAGCCTGCCCTCTCCCCCTTGCTGCCTTGCACCTTGTCTGTTAACACCTCATCCCTGAATGGTGGGTGCTTGCATAGATTAGATGCTTGATAAATCTTTGTTGAAGACATTTAATCCTCATGCTTTAGTCAAGGGTCTTGGGGAAGAAAATTACTCTAAAGACCCCTTACAAATCTGTGCATTTTCTGTAAAATAACCGTGACTACGAAGACTCATCTAGGGCCATGCCTGTCTTCTTGTCAAACAGATGTGTATCTGGGGCCATTCTAATCGTTAATATTAATGACCTAGGTTGTAAGGCCAATGTTCAGCCCCTGTAGCAAGAGAAATGAAATCCATACAGCACTTTTTTAGGATTAATAGACATGAGGCTTTTGGAGAAATATAACTGATAAATTTTTACTTCTGCAGATGAGATCATTTTATGAGTTGTTGGAATGATAACTCTAATATGGTTTGGATCCTGGGGCATCGGATAGGCCTGGTAGAGAGGCTGCATCTCAAACTGATACAAGCTCTGACTTTATACCTTTCCACTGCGGAAGTGGCCAATTTAGCAGACATTGTGAAATCACCCCTCTGAGCTGGTGTGTATTGGGTGCTGGGGACACAGAGGTGGCTAAGACAGGATCTTAACCTCTGAGAGGCTTACTATCTGTTTTATTTTGTTTTGTAATTGTGATAACATAGACATAGCGTAAAGTTTTACCATTTTAACCATTTTTAAATGCAAAATTCAGTAGTATCAAGTATACTCACGATGTGAGTAGTATCGAGTATACTCACAATACACACCCATCACCGTGACCTACTTCCAGACCTTGTTGATCATCCCAAATAGAGTCCTGTAAGATTTGTCCTTTTCTCTCTGGCTTCTTTCGAGTAGCGCGATGTTTTCAAAATTCCCCTGTACTGTAGCATGTAACAGAATCCCATTTCTTTTCATGGCAGAATAATATTTGTGTGTGTGTGTGTGTGTGTGTGTGTGTGTGTGTGTACAACATTCTGTTTATCCATTCATCCCTTGATGGACTCTTGGTTTTTTTCTACTTGTTGGCTACTGTGAAGGGTACTACTATGAACATTATCAATCACATATCTGTTTGGGTCCTTGCTTTCAATTCTTTTCGACATGTACCTGGGTTCCTGTCCGATTTTACATCTTGTCTGGTGAACTGGGTGACCTGGCACATCCTTCAGTCGCTCCTGGCAAAGATTTATGCTCTTGTTTCCCTTCGTTTCTGACTATTATGCTTTTTCCTATCATGTGTACATGGGGACCTGCATCGGTAAAATTTGACGAGAAAGAAAAGAAAAATCAGAAAGTAGCAATTCTGAGAGCAGAACTGATGACTCTTGATTATTCCATCTGCTGGCCCTTTTCTTCCTATGCCAAGCATGAATGGCTCCCTCTTCCCCTGGGTCAAGGGGCTGCCAGGAATTCTAGAAAATCCTCTTCTCATGGAGCTCTCTCTGAAAACCATGTAGCTGGAGGACTCTGTCTAAATGGGTCATCCTGAACACAGCAGGGTGGCTGCCTATTTAGTTATTAAATACTACAGACCAAGAGGATACTGGCGGTCTTGCTTTTGCAGAGTCTTACTGGCTATGAGTTCCATGAGAGTGCAGAGCACAGAGCACAGGGGGAGGCCTGCTTTTAACTTGAGCTGCTTATATTTGGGTTAGTGGCATGCCTTAGAAACAGAAGGGGTTGGGGCGCCTGGGTGGCTCAGTCGTTGGGCGTCTGCCTTCGGCTCAGGTCATGATCCCAGGGTCCTGGGATCGAGCCCCGCATCGGGCTCCATTGGGCTCCATCGGGCTCCATCGGGCTCCATCGGGCTCCATCACGCTCCATCACGCTCCATCACGCTCCATCACGCTCCATCGGGCTCCTTGCTCGGCAGGAGGCCTGCTTCTCCCGCTACCATTCCCTCTGCTTGTGTTCCCTCTCTCGCTGTGTTTCTCGCTGTCAAATAAATAAAATCTTTAAAAAAAAAAAAAAGAAAAGAAAAGAAACAGAAGGGAGCCAGCCTTCCCTTCAGCCACCCCAGACTTCCCCCTGAATTTCCTTTTTATGCTAGGATTTCATATGGACCCTGAGCTATGTAGATCACATATGGCCTGCTGTCAAGCATGAGAATAGCCTTTTTGTTCTTGGGGAACTGCACCAAGCAAGTGGGGGGGGGAAGAAACCCCTTTTTTTTAAGCATGAAAATATATTGCTATAATTCTTCCATTATCCCCTCCCTGCTTTGCTTTTTCACCCTTGGCTGAATCACAACATTTGGCCATAACAATTAAAAGAGTAGTGGCTGTTCAGTCTTGAGTTCCTGGAGTAGGACGGCCTGGGCAGGCGACTTACCCTCTGTGGGGGCTGGGTGTGGGGTTAAACTAGGGCATCTCTGAATCTTCCCCTCTCCCCGCCTCAACCACCACTAGCTTAAATGCACATCACTATGCAGTCAAGCCCCCGAATCAGTGAGCCTGTGACATCTGAAGGCACAAGTTCAAATCTGATTTCCAATAAGAGTAGAGTAGGCTGGGCAGTTTCATGCTACTTTTTTCTGAGTATGGAGGGGGAGGTGTTTCTTCCTGCTTTATCTGGACTGATTTGTTCTTTTTGCTCCCCCCAAAATCCTGGAGCAGCAGTGCCAGTTTCAGGTCCAAGGGCCCCTGGCATTGGTTGGAGACGGCTGATTGGATCTCATTAATAACCCACCCCCAACACATAGGCACCTGCCTCTTCTTTTCGGCCAGCCTAAATAGAGATTTACAGGTGGTTCATGTATAATGCATAGCAGGCAATGTTCTTTCCTGACTGATTAGCCAGTCATTTTTGGAAATGCCATTATGTGTCAGGCACTGGGAACCCCAAAACGAGTCACATGCATCCCTACATGCAGGGGTATACAGCTAGCGATCTTCCTGCCATTTCCTGGTAAAGAAACATTTTGGTCCAGGACAGCATATTTGTCATAAACATGAAAAGGAAGTCTGTTGATATTTTATTTTTTATTCAGAGCATGAATGATGTATTCAATAAGGAATTTCATTATGTCAGACTCTTAATAGGATCACAGGATTTTCAAAGTGCGTGAGAACGTTAGTTAGTTCTGTATCTGGACTGCCTGAGTCCAAATCTCAATCAACTTTTCTGTAAATCGGGGATAATACTAGTACTCATTTCATACAGTTGTAAGGAGGATTATGTGAATTAGTTCACCAGAAAGTATTCAGAATAAAGCCTGGCACTTAGAGCCAGGTTACCTTTAAAATACTGATTCCTTCATTCTTCAAAAAATGATTAGTGGATATAGTTGCACAAGTCTGTGAATATTCTACAAACCAACCAAATTGTACACTTTAAAAGAGTATATTTTCTGGTATGTGAATTATGTGCCAATATAGCTGTTATAAAAGAAAATGAATGGGACACCTGGGTGGCTCAGTTAAGGGTCTGACTCTTAATTTTGGCTCAGGTCATGATCTCAGGGTCCTAAGATCGAGCCTCGAGGCGGGCTCCACACTCAGCAGGGAGTCTGCTTTGAGATTTTTCTCTCTCCCTCTGCCTCTGCCTCTCCCCCTACTGTCTGCAAGTACTGTCTCTCTCAAATAAAATTAATCTTGGGTGGGGGGGATTAATTGAGTATCTATTATGTGCCGGGCACTGCCTTTTTACAACTGACAGGTAAATAAGTGACTTGCTCGAGGTGAAAGAGTGCAGAGATGGTTCTAGAGCTCAAGTGTCCTGGGGCACAAGCCAGGCTCTTTGCAAACCGTCAAAATAAAATGAAGATTGCAATTCAGATTGGAAGCTGAGGTCAGTTTCTTAACCAGACCTTAAAGAATAGTGGTATGACCTAAGAACCTTAGCTTTCTACCTTTACCAGCTGTTTCCAGCACTTCGCTTACCTGCCACATACCTCTGTGTTTTCAAGACGTCCGACAAATATATTGCAAATACTTATATAAATACACTGTGGAAAATATGACACCATTCTCCCCATCCAGCTCTAGATGCAGATGGGTATTTTTTAGTTAGGTTTTTCTTTCTTTCTTTCTTTCTTTCTTTCTTTCTTTCTTTCTTTCTTTCTTTCTTTCTTTCTTTCTTTCTTTCTTAGTTAGGTCTTTCTTTCTTTCTTTCTTTCTTTCTTTTCTTTCTTTCTTTCTTTCTTCTTTCCTTCCTTCCTTCCTTCCTTCCTTCCTCTCTCTCGCTCTCTCTCTCTTTCTTTCTTTCAGATTTTATTTATTTATTTGACAGAGAGATGACAAGTAGGCAGAGAGGCAGGTAGAGAGAGAGGGGGAAGCAGGGTCCTTGCTGAGCAGAGAGCCCGGATGCGGGGATTGATCCCAGGACCCTGAGATCATGACCTGAGCCAAAGGCAGAGGCTTTAACCCACTGAGCCACCCAGGCGCCCCTAGTTAGGTTTTTCCAGTTGAGTTATTGCTTTCAATTCCCCAACTTTGACATTTAGGAATTAGAGCTTTCTGGAAGGAAGGAAGGAAGGAAGGAAGGAAGGAAGGAAGGAAGGAAGGAAGGAGGGAAGGAAGGAGGGAGGGAGGGAGGGAGGGAAGGAGGGGGGGAAAGAAAAGAAAAGAATAGCTTTCTATTGCAAGACAGGGATAGTATTTAAAAATCATCCCTACTGGGCTGGGTGGCTCAGTCGCTTAAGCATATGCCTTCAGCTCAGGTCATGATCCCAGGGTGCTGGGATCAAGCCCCACATCTGGCTCCCTGCTTAGCAAGGGACCTCTTTTTCCCTTTCTCTCTGCTTGCTGCTCCCCCTGCTTGTTTTGTCTCTCTGTCAAATAAATAAAATCTTAAAAAAAAAAAAATTAATTAAAAAATAAAAATCACCCCTACTTACCACCACTACCAAAAATGAGTAATACAGGGGCGCCTGGGTGGCTCAGTGGGTTAAAGCCTCTGCCTTCGGCTCAGGTCATGATCTCAGGGTCCTGGGATCCACCCCCACATCAGGCTCTCTGCTCCGTGGGGAGCTGCTTCCCCATCTCTTTCTGCCTGCCTCTCTACTTGTGATCTCTCTCTGTCAAATAAATAAATAAAATCTTTTAAAAAAATGAATAATACAAATTTTGTCCTCATGGTGAAGAAGATCTCACTGATTCTTGAGATTCCCTAGCTAATCCAAAGAATCTAGACAACATAAGAAAAGAGAAGTGTTTTCCAAGTAACTTGGCATTGTCTCTCCCTGCTGTATCCATTCATATAGTCATAGAAACTATTTTAGAGCCAGAGTTTCCTGCAGCCTTGGGCTCCCATCAGCCTGCTGCTTTTTTTCTGCCATCTGCTCTGCTCTGGGGTTTCTTCCTTCTCCTGACATCTGGTATTCAGGATGAGGGAAAACGACTTCCCCTGAACTAGTGAAATTACTATCAGGAAAAAACGACTCATGTTTCCAGGCATCTGTGAATGAGATGTCTCTTTGAGCGTCTTCAGCAACTGTCTTGTGGAAGGAAACAGAAGAAGGTACAAGCTTTCAGCTCATCCATTTCCCCAAGATGAACGTGAAGTCCTTCTTGCTCCAATGGCCCCAGACTTCACTGGCTTTTCCGAAGCAGATGGGCAGCATTACCTCACTGCCATTTAATGAATAGGTTTGCCCCCGGCGGGGTGGAATTGTGGGGGAGGCTGTTATGAAATCTCGTTCGCTTTACAGGAATCAGCTCAGGAGTCCCGAGAAAACAAAATCTGAAAAACGACAAAACAGGACTGTAGCTTACAGCTCCCCGTGTAAATCAGATTTGCCCCCAAACTGCTCTGACTTGGTAGGTAATTATCATAGTAATTTTGCACTTTTGTGACGGAGAGCGTTTTTAATTGAATTCTGTTTCTTGTGAAAAGGAACAAAACCAGTTGTAAACACCTTTACGGCTCCCCTCCCTTCTCTCTTACTTTTTCTAGGACTGTAGCATCTGGGGCACAAATTCAGCTCTGAAAACAGATTGCTGGAGGGCAGTGGGGAGGGGGAGGGGATGGTAAGAGGAGACCCATTCAGCTCACACACACAACAAAGGTGCTAAGCACCAGGTAATAGATTCCTTTCATCAAACAACCTTAGGCTGTTTATAAATCTCATTGATCAAGGGTTAGACATTTGACCTCACCCTAAGCTGAGGTTTGAAAGGGCAGGCTGGGTAGCACTGGGCCCCCAGGGAGAGGGAGGGCACAGCCCTGCTCTTCTAGAAAGGGGAGACGGGTGGTGGAGAAGGCGATTCAGCCCCCCCGCCCATCTGGGAGGAAGCTGGTCACTCTCTGCTTAACCCAGTGTTTGTCCTTGCACCTAGTGTCCCCTCAGTCACATGGAGGAACCTAAGGCAGCTTATCTTAAGACTGTGGAGTCATTTAATAAAAAATGGGCTCAGGTTTTGATTCGGCGACTGAGGTGATTCACCCCCAAGGACCCCTGTATACATGGGCTGGGGTGGGGGTTCTGAGAAAGGCCATTAGAAATGGGTGGCCTAATTTTTCACTCCTCAACTGTGTTCCGGACAGGAAGTTCCTTGTGCTAAAGAGAGGCCAAAGACCGTGTCATTTGGCTTCTGTTAGGCAGACACCCCAAATGGGCACTCTCGCAAAAAGGAGAGTTGTTTTTAGAATTTGTGTCAGAGAACGTTTTTAGAAATCCTGAATAACTACAAGGATCTCTGCGATGCTCTCATACCGGGCCGGTGACAAAAACCTGCAAGGCGGGTCCGAGCCCTCCTTAGCCTTGGGAGAAGTGGCTTCTCCCAGCTACCTTGACCACTCTGGTCTGGGGACTCACCCCGAGGCTGGCAGCTCTGCTAAGCAAGCCAGGGGTGGCTTCTGGGAGGTGAGTACCTAGAGGAAGGGTCCCCCGAAGTTGAGTCATGATGCCTCCTGACATTCATGACGTCCATCAGTCTTTTCCCAGAAATCTACAAGAGAAGAAATGTGAATAGGGTTTATGAAGAACATTTTTCTCAGAGTTGAACATTTTGAGCGCTAACAAACCTCCATCGTGTTGCTAAGGTGGTTACCATAAGGTGACCCTGTGGCTTTCTCATGGATATTGGCTCCTTTTCAATCAGATAAGGGATCAAACCTTGCTAGAAAAGAAATCTTCAAAAACGAGGTGGGTGGGATGCAGGGCTGGCCCCGGGAGTTGCGCCAGCGCGTTCTGGGTCCTGCCTTTTCTATTTCCTGAAGGCTCCGAGGGCCAAGGCTGTGTGCCCAGCGATTGGGCCCCCTGCTCCAATCGCCGCGTCGAGAGCATCTGCTGGGAGCCAGTGCACTGTCTGGATGTGCTTGGAAGACACACAGGGTAGGAGGACGGGTAGAGCCGGCAGGGGCCAGACCGACCGGGACGCGGCAGACGGCTGCGGCTCCCACGGCTCCCACTTTCACTGGGGCACTTCGGGGTGAGAACCGCAGCTCCCTTTCCTGGCCTGAAATCCGGGAGCAGCTGTTGCTGCCCTCCCTCCCTCGGGCCTCCCCAGAGGAAGAACGCAGCTGACTTCTGGGCCCGCGCAAAGTCATCCACAGCTGCTCGCCTGCTTTTAGTAAGAGAACAAAGCAAGCCGTGTCGGCAGAGGTTAACCTGGAGGAAAAAGTTTCCTTTTCATGGATCCCTTTCCTTTGGATGTGATGTATGACCCTCTTGCTAGGCAGCGTGGCAGATCGCTGGCCCCCAGGGGTCTGGGTGCAGGGGAGGGGCCGGGGGGGGGTGTTTTCCAGATGATTCCTACTACCAGGGGCTTCGTTACAGGCTTGGTCTCCTTTGGCTCAGCGATACTCTGAGGACTGTCCGCCCATCCGTTTTCAAATAAGGATACTGAGGCTCAGAGAGATCCAGCAGCTTGCCCCACGGGGAGCTGGTGGCAGAGCCAGAATCCACAACCAGTTTAGTTTGATGCTGACTCGACGCTCTTCCTACGCCAGCAGTGCATTGTGCTTTCTATCAGCACTCAGAGTGTGCTAACTGCGAATCCAACACCCTCCAAAAGCAGGAATATCCTCTAGCAGGGGAGTGCCTCAAAGAATCAGGTTTACCTCTGTAACCTAGACAGTATTCACTGAACTGTTCGATACAACATGTTTGGAAAGAAGACAGGGATTTGTTACTATGTTATTAGGGTATAAGCTTTATCAAGCAGAGAATAAATTTTCCATCCACTGTTATTGGCATCACATATTTTTTTGTCTGTGTTATCTCCAGGGCTGGATTTAGAAAGATTAATGTAAGGGAAAAAAAAGGATTCAGATGTGCAAAAGTAAATTAATTATTTCAGGCCTGGCCTCAGATCCACAGCTTGCGGAACTGAAAGCCCCAAGTCCTTGCACCCTGTGAGCACTGCCAGGATTTCATTCCCTGATCAGACTCCTCACCTTGTCCAGGGGCGGGAGCAGCAGGCCAGGGTCAGCACAGAAAACCAAGACTGGCTACACAAATGGTACATCCGACCCAAGCCCTCCTCGCTTTAATCCCTTCAATTGCCCTTTGGTCTCAAATGCTCTCAAAATTAAGACCCTAACCCTACAAGGTCTGGTCCCAGCCACTCTCCAGACATCTTTTCCTCCTGGAGTGCCTTTACCCATGCCAGAGCAGTCTTAGGCTTCTTGTCTAGGGTCTATCAAATTAGACTGATGAAAGAGAGTAACCAGTTGATGATCCTGTGTCTCTGCCTCTGCGAGGGAATACTTGGTGATAAGTAACTCAAAGAGGTGGTTAGAACTTCAACTTCTGTGGCACCTTAGCAAAGTGATGATTTTATAGAGAAGTAACAAGACCAAAGGAAAGGACTTTGAGTTCTGGGGTGGCGCATTGTGGGAGGGCAAACATGAGGAAACAAATGGTAGAGAAGCAAAGTGTGTTAGGGATGTTCTTCTGGTGCCAAGTTCAGGCCGATGAGGATTTGGGGTTGCCTCCAGTGATTAGCTTCTGCACTGCCTGGTAGAGAGAGGAAGGGGGACACCTTTACAGATTCCTGGCCCTGTTTTTAGGTAAATAGGGGGAGAACAGAGAGCTTTTCTTTTCTTTCTTTCTTTTCTTTTTTTAAAAGATTTTGTTTTTAAGTACTCTGTACACCTACCAGGGAGCCTGAACTCACAAACCCGAGATCAAGAGTTACGAGTTCCACGGACTGAGCCAGCCTGGCACCCCACGGAGAGCTTTTCTTGTATTATGTGTTGCATTTCGATGGCGTTCACTTCAAAATAATTCTATGCCAGAGTGGCATGTTCTGTTCCCCCCTCAGTGGCCACCAAAGCCTCCTGTCATTTTTGTCCTTGCTTCTAACTCAGGGCCTTTCTGGTACCTGCCACCCCTGGAACAAGCCTGGAACAAGCTTCTGTCCCCCTTCCTGGCTTAGTAACTGCCTTATCTTTCAGATAACAGATTATTTGTTACTTCCTCCCGGAAGCCTTCCCTGACCTCCGTGACTAGCTCACATTCCCCTGTTAGAGGCTGTCAAAGTACTTTCTTTCCAAGCACTTCTCACAAATGCAACTTTACATCTATTTGAGATTGCAAAGTGTCCTGTTTTCCCGCTGCCATAAATTTCCAGAGGGAAGCTCCGTGCGTGGTTCTCCACGTTGTGCCTGATCCACGGCAAGTACTCCCTCTCAAGAGTGCATGGATGCAGGAATGCATGAAGGAAGGGAAGCCCAGCGCGGTATTCAGATCTGCTCAAGGCGACTGGCCGCAGAGTCCGTGCTAAGTGGCAGCAAGGGAAGTACTAAGCCGGTAAACCACTCACATTTCTTAGCCATACTGTTAAATTTAAAAGGAGAGCTTGGGGCACCTGGGTGGCTCAGTCGGTTAAGTGTCTGCATTCAGCTTAGGTCATGATCCCAGGGTCCTGGGATGGAGCCCACATCATGCTCCCTTTTCAGTGGGGACCCTGCTTCTCCCTCTCCTGCCTGCTGCTCCTGCAGCTTGTGCTCTCTCTTTCTGTCAAATAAGTCAATAAAATCTTTAATAAAATAAATAAAAGGAGAACTTGTTGCATCGCACTGGAATTTCCAGACTTCTAGACCATTCCTGGTTTAAATAGTCTACAGAGGGCTCTCTGAGGGAAGAACAAGGGGATTCCACAGGTTTGGCTTTTTTTTTTTTTTTTTTTTTTTAAGATTTTATTTATTTATTTGACAGAGATCACAAGCAGGCAGAGAAGCAGGCAGAGAGAGGGGGAAGCAGGCTCCCTGCTGAGCAGAGAGCCTGATGTGGGGCTCGATCCCAGGACCCTGATATCATGACCTGAGCCGAAGGCAGAGGCTTTCACCCACTGAGCCACCCAGGCGCCCCCATAGGTTCAGCTTTCGATAAAGCTTCGCTCTTTCATTTCAAGTGATTCTGCTCAGAAATCAGTGGGGCTGCCGTCTGAGAATTTCCTTGCAGTTTTTCCTCTGGTTGATTTTTCTACTTGTCCTTAAATTTTGATCGGAAGGGGAAATGTCCCTTATGAATCCATGTGGCATATAGAGAACCAGGACCTCTGGGATTAGGTAGAGCTTGGGCCCTTATTCCCGGAGCTCCCTTTAGTAGAGACATCATTTGCCTTATTGGCAAGAGACCTATTTTTACATTTTTATCACTTTCTTTCTGGCTCAGATTTCTCTTGGCTTCCTGAATACAGATCCACCTGCTTCCCTCTCCTTTCAGGCTCTGTTTGATCCCTTGAACATCTAAAGAAATGCCAGTCACTCCGTCTTGTAGGAACTACTCAGGAGTCTCCATCCCACAACACTGAGGCCTGTGGAGTTTCCCCTGGAAAGCTCCCATATTACTGTTGGTCATTTGGCCACTTGGCTCCGTTCTTCCTCTCGCCTGTATTCTAAGTGCAGCCTAGCACATTTGAGGAGTTTGCCTTTTTTTTTTTATTTTTAAGGGCAAGGTGTCATATTTTGAGTTCATTTCAATCTCAAATTGGGTTCTGTCCAGACTTTTGTTTGGATTTCAGATGTTTAGCCCCAAACAAATCGAGATGTAAGCTGAAACAGTTCCAGATTTGGTAATGCTTAAAATTCCTCCCGGAGCACAAATTGTCCCTCACTTGAAGCTACCCTAAGTACAGTTCTCGAATCTTGAATCTCTGCATTCCTTGTAAACACTCATGGTAAAAACAGTTAACGATTAATCTGCTTGTGTTCCAGTGACTGAGAAAATAAGCATCAACACTTCTGAGGCCTCATCTTATCAAGTTCTGAGGGGTGGTTTTTATAGCTAATGGAAGGCCTTGGTTTATCAGCTCCAATGGCCTGGAAACTCCTTAGACCTGAATTTTTGGGATGAGCAGCATGGACCCGGCTTAGGAATTCCAAGAAGGCAGAGTCAAGATAGAGAGCTGCCAAAGCTCACAGATGTGGAATGAAACCCGTTTCTAAACCTGATTCTTCTGCTCAGTTGTAATGTGCTTAAAACCTGGCCTCCCTTGAGATTTTTATAGCTGGTTAGAATATTTCAAACCTGGAATTACACTTCTTTGTGTGTGTATTTGTGAAACATAACGATGGCGATTCCAGGGCCTTACGAGGTTGAAATCTTCAGAGTTGATTCCATCTTCTTCGTGCGCAAAACATGCAAAATGATAACTGTTTATATGTGTCTTAAGTTGTGTGGCTATTTGTGTTATATGTGTCTTGAGACTATCTTGGCCCTTTTCTCTGCAGAACTCAATCCCCAAATTGAGGTATTGGTTGACGGATTGATAAACTTACTCTGGTTAGTAATACCATCTCGTAGATTATAAACTGTGTCATCCTACACAGCGCCCCTATTTTATAGGAGGGGAAAGAAAGACGGCAGAGGATCAAGGCTAGAACCCTTCTGGACTATAAATTGAGGCGGGGCTCTGTATACCTCTTAATGATTAGTCTTCCGAAAAGAGTTTTTGCTTCAAAAGCAAGTCTCCTGTGTCTTCTTTCGAGATTGGCTTGTCGTAAAGCCCGTGGGTTAATTATGCCAGAAGAGGGGGCACAGAGGGAATTGGGGATGGATATGATGGCACTGTAGCTCCTCGGGATTAGCGGTAGTCCATGGTAGTGCTCCCATTACCGCATCAAAATGTTTCTATCATTGCTACTTGACATTTGGTCGCTTCGTGGGTCCTACTTAGGAACTGAATTAACTTCAACGCACTTGATGGGAGCCTCTTTTTTCCTTACGGTTTTGGGGACGTTTCATCATTGACATTAGGTGGTATTTTTCTCTTTTCTGTTCTCTCTCTCTTTCTTTTTTTTTTTTTAAAGTAAAATCTATCCTCAACTTGGGGCTTGAACTCACCACTCCAAGATCAAGAGTTGCGAGCTCTACCAACTGAGCCAGCCAGGGAGCCTCAGTAGTAGTTGTGCTAAGGGCCTCTGGTTACTTACCCTTATGTACACGCATACTATATATATGTCATTATAGAAATAATCAGTTAATTTTTAATAATGTCCATCTGGTGACTGCAAATTCATATATTTTCAAATCCCCAATATTTGTTTGATCCTATTCATCACGTCCCGCCGTTCTTCCGTGCTGAATAGCGGAGCTAATGAGGTGCCTAAGTCCTCCTGGGTTTCCTTGCTCCTTCTTGGAGTTGGTTACACTTTTTTTTTTTTTTTTGGCATGGGGGTGGGCATAAAATTTATCAGCAGGCAAATCCACGGGGAACTAATGCCATTACAAGTATCCTTTTAGACTTGCCAGCTGCCTCAGCCCCCTAGTTCATTTTGTACAATAGTCTATGTGGTTTTCATGCCAAAGCTTTTTGTGTAACTTGGTAAGCAGCCTCTGCTTGAGAGAGCAAAGCAGTCCAGGTTGTTGTGTGTGTTATGCGCTCTCGCATGTAATGCTCTTGTTTTCCCCTTCACATTCTTTCTATGAGAGCCAAACTCCCTATTCTTGTTTTTCACAATAGAATTACACAAATTATTACTTGTAACCAACAGCCTTGGAGATTTGAGAAAATATCAAGGGGATGCATCTGTGTCATTCTGTGGAGAACACCTCTTCGACAAACATTGTTTAGTTTTCTTGGGGAGGAGAACCTGGGGTTCATCGGGTCTGTTTTTTCTGAGGTGGAGACCCAGGTAGAACCATACGAGGTCTCAGCAGGGTCAAAACTCTGAACCCCCCCAGATGATGAGATTTTTGTGATTGAAGTCTGGGTTGACCGCAAAGGAGACCAGAAGTCCAGAAAGCTGGATCCATAGTTGTGTGGCAAGAAGATTTGAACCCTGGGGCGCGTGGGTGGCACAATTGGTTAAGTGTTCCACTCTTGGTTTCTGCTCAGGTCGTGATCTCAGGGTCATGAGATCGAGCCCTGCCTTGGGCTCTGTGCTCAGCACAGAGTCTGCTTGAAATTCTTTCTCTCTCTCTCTCCCACTTGTGTGCTCTTTTTCTCTTTCAAATAAATAAATAAATCCTAAAAAAAGAAATAAGATTCTAACAGCCCAGAGCAGCTTCTAGGGTGTAACGTGGGGAACTGGACCACAAGGGGGAAAGCCTCTGCTTCTCACCACCTCGGGATCCCCCTGCAGCTGTAAGGCTGCAGCCTTATTTAGGTGGGGAGAAGAGCAGGACTGCGTGGGTGTGCGCTGGAACAGTGTCATTGAGAGGACAGGTAATGGGTGCCCAGTGCTTTTCTATTCCTGTGCACCTGGCTCTCTGATTCCAGGCACACCGAGGACCACTGTGCTTTCCTGGGTGCATAGCAAGGTAGGAGACTAGGAGTGAGAGAGAACAGCAGCCAGGAGTGGATGGGAGAGGGTTGGTAGACAAAGGCTTGTGTTGTTTTGTGTGTGTGCATAAGCGTTGACATCCATCAACAGTCCAGAAATTGGATTGCCATTCAGTCCTCAAACAAATGGCTTGTTTATGAAACTGAAAGCTGCTATCTTCTTTAGGAAATATTCAATTCCAGCAGTTAGCCCCCCGAGGGTTAAAGAGCCTCCCCCTCTGCAGTCTGCTTTGTGCTGTTCCCAAACAATGCTTTGATGTGCAAGGCTCTCCTAATGGAAGATAAGTCATCAATTAACCCAACTGGAAGGTTAAGCTGAAAGCAGACTTTTCAAGGAAGGGATTATCTCCAAGTTAACCACTGATTGACGTTATCTATCTGGGATATATTCTTATGGAAAGGCTTAATCTCCACCTAGACAGAGGGTAAGGAGGGTGCTGAAGTATTCTAGTTATTTGGTTTGTTTTGAAAGTTCCTATAGAAATTAGATCTTCAGTCACTTGAGCCTGGAATGGAGATGACCAAAGTTTCCTTTCCAAAGAAGTTACCATTTGAATTCCTTCAAGAATTGGTCCTAATACTATTAAATTGCTAGGGTGTTTTTTTTTAATTTTTTTACAAAAAGTGAGCAGAACCATCTGTTTTTGTAAGAGTATTTCTTAAAAGAGTATTAAAAATATTGTGAATTTAAGCACAATGCAGATGAAGCAGACCAGTAATTGTGTGCTTGAGATTTCCAAATCAATAAGTTTTGCTTATTTTGACTTTCAAATACCTTAAAATATTGACAAACTCTAGTACTAATTTACGTACAGCTTTCCAGGAAAATAAGTCATAAATTGAGCTATTTTGAACTGCTACTTTTTTTTAGTTTGCCTTCCATTTTCTAGTATGTTTAGGAAACCAAAAGGGGGCTATTAAAATATATATTGTCAAAAATGTAGAAAGTAGAATACGGAAGTTATTCAACCACCCTACTATAATGAATAATTTACTTTCTTCTAGTCTTTTTTCCCCTGTGTTTGCTACAAAATGTAATCTATCTAACTAGATTCTATTTCCTACTTCCTCAGCCTCGTAGAATGTTTCAGAAATTATGCCCATGTTCCTTAATGTCCTTAATGGGTACAGAGTTTCTTTTTGAGGGCGATGAAAAATTTTAGAAATAGTGGTAATGATTGTACTACATTGTGAATGGAATTAGTGCCACCACACTGTACATTTAAAATGATAAAAGAAAAAAAGGCAATTTTATGTCATATATATATATATATATATATATATATATATATATATATATATATATTTGTTTTCCCACTGTTAAGAAACGAAGTTCAACTGAGTAAATTTGAGGATCTCATTGGCTTTATTAAACAATTCCTGAAACAGACAGCATCCCATCTAACAAGTAGAGGGGAGCGCCAAGGGGGGTATAAAATGGAAGGCTTTCATGGGAAGGAAGGGGATGGGGCAAGAAAGTTTTTAGCCAAAGTGAAGACAGGATTATTCCAGGCAAGCTCACTTCCCCTTAGGGAGAGGGGCTGGGGGAGGTCATATTAGGTAGATGACCTTATCTTCCTTTGGGGGGCATGGGGAGAGCCCATGTGACAGATGATCTCATTGCTGCTTATCAGAAAATTCCAGATTGACAGGTTAAGATTTCTGGGGGAGATTGAAACTGCCATTAGGTTAGGCATTAAGCCCTGGTTTGGTGACTTGGTCTGGCCCAAGTGATGCCATATGGGGCCTCTGGTTTTCTTTTTAACACCACATTGAAAAAAAAGTATAGAAAAGCTGTGCCCCCACACTGTTTGCTTTCTCTCTCTCTCTCTCTCTTTTGAGAAGTAGAGGATTGACAAATTTCAGAGTTGTAACGCTGGGAGAAAATGTTAGTATGGGCTTTATTTTCCACCGGATTCAAAAACCAAAACTTTTTAATACTATTTAACCTTTGAAATAAGCCTAAAATTTAAGAGGAGAATTTTTAGCAGTGTAGTGGCATATTATTAAAACTTCAAAAATGGGGTGCCTGGGTGGCTAAGTCCATTAAGCATTGGCCTCCGGCTAAGGTCATGATCCTGGAGTCCTGGGATCGAGTCCCACATTGGGCTCCCTGCTCAGCAGGGAGTCAGCTTCTCCCTCTGACCCTCCCCCCACTCATACTCTCTCTCTCTCTCTCTCTCTCAAGTAAATAAACAAATAAATAAATAAATAAAATTTTTATTAAAAAAAATAAAATTCAAAACCTTTGGAAACATCATGTTTCAGGTTGAGGTCATTAAAGCCTCTCCAGGAACACAATAGCCTCTTTGTGACGTCCTCCTCCCCTGGGAAGGATGGCAGCCACAGGGGGTGATGGCCCTTGACAGATAACGATAGGTGAATAACTCTTCCAGCTAAAGTCCCAGCTCTCCAACCCAAGTGAGGCCAAACCCTGCCCGCAGGGAGTTCCTACAATAACTGGGTAAGTCCTTGAGAAGGACATCCAGGTGTGACTGCAATTCATTCTGCCACGGTGTTCCTGCACCAGGAGACCTCACGGGAAAGCAGGTCTGACTTTCTGGTCTGAGTGAGTGAGAGAGAGAGCACCAGTGAGGAAAACAGATCAGATCTGGAAAGGGCGGAAGGTCCTAAATTCCAGATTCAGGAGTGTCTTTAAAAAAAAAAAAATAGTCCAAGTGACATTTATTGAGGTTCTCATCGGGGACCATCTCTTGCTTCTTTCAGTTCTTTGTACAGCCCCTGAGTCAGGACTTAGGGAGTTACAGACTTACAGACCCTCAGGAAATGTCTGTGCTACACTTTGGTGGCGGGAAGGAAGACCCAGAACAAAACCACAATGGCACCGCCGATCTCAAGCCTCCATTGCGGTGCCCAGCGTTCAGATCCCAGACCGGCACGTATTTCCAGACCACGCACCTGACTTCCTTTGTCCCTGGGACATCTGGTCCCAGACATGGTGGATGTGGTGCGTTCATGTTCCTGAATTCTTAAATATTGCAAAGATGCATCCAGGCTTGCAAAAACAAGGGCAAGCTGGATATGTGAATCTCATTGGGATCAAGGTTTTCAACATCTCCTCTTGTCTCAGGGTATTGTTTCGTGTTCACATCCCCACTCTGAAATTCATTGGCCCAGTACCTTGTTAAACATGAATTCATGAAATCAAGACGTGATCTTAAAGAATGTTTTCCATAACAAGTTCAACCACGGTGCTGACAAAAAAATGCACTAACTTTTGTGTTTGGGGCCGCAAGGTGACATTGAGGGAGGCTGACTTAGTGGCGAGCTTTCAGACCCCTTGTTAGCACTGCACTCTTTGCAGGTCAAGTCTTGCCCCTTCCTTTTTCCATGCTCCTACTGGCCAAACCCCTCGCAAGCCGAGATGCCGGAGTTCTAACCATCTGTGCCAGTTCCCAGTTTCAGCACGTCCTCACCGATGCGGGGAGCGTGGCTTGGGGTTATTTCTTCAGTTTGCACACGAGGTGCTCAGAAAAACCAAGGGGAAAAAACGGGAGATTCAGCGCTTTAGAACACAACGAAGCAAGACTGTGGTGCAAGCCAAGCTTTAGGTTTCAGCATCTCACAGCTTGAGAGGTTTGTTGATTGGGTTCCTGAGCCACTGAAGTCCCCACCTGCATGCCTGGCCCCTGCTATTTCCTGATCTCTACCTTGTGTCCTCTTGTTTGGGGAGGCGTCCACGTCCGGAATGGACTGGCTTCTCTGGGCTTCCTGCTGTTGTCCAAACTGTGTACAAGACAAAGAGACATTCTTGGGAGTGGCCAGACGCTATCTAGAGAATTCCAACCATTCAGCTGAAGAGAAAGTCACTCACCTAGAGCATTTCGAGGAGAACTCCAGGCATCTCAAGTAGGAGCAGATGGCAGACACAACCTTTTAAGACCACCTTCCAATTTGCGCTCAGGTCATGATCTCAGGATCGTGAGATCGAGCCCCGTATTGGGCTCCACACGCGGTGGGGAGTCTGCTTGAGGTTCACTCTCTCCCTCTGCCCCTTCCCCTGCTTGGGCACTTGTGCTTGCTCTCTCTCAAATAAATAAATCTTAAAAAAAAAAAAAGACTACCATCCCAGATACAGCTAAGAGCTCTAAGTGAATTTTCCATTCAGTGGGCCATGGCACGTCATATGTCTTAGGAAAACAAAAAAGGATGTCAACATCTGCTTCTTTGTTGTGGACTTTGAAGAGCTGGACAAACCAGGGCTTAGATCTCAGCTGTGTCACTTACTTGCTTTGTGTCCTTGGGCAAAATATTTCCACTCTGAACTCATTGTCTTCACCTGCAGAATAGAAACTATACCCTATTCCAGGGTACTGCTGTGTGGATTTATTGAGATAATGTATATAAAGGGCCTAGTAAATTGCCTGCACGTTGTAATGTCCAGTTCATAATTGCGACCCTTGCCATTCCTATCATTTTTATTTCCCGTAAAGGAAATTGGCACACGACTAAGCCAGAAAGCATGTAAAAGGAGAGTTGAGGATCCAATTAGAGTAGGGGGTAAAGTAGACAAAGAATCACAGAGCTCAGGGAGCTAATGTTCCTTGTCTGATAAGCCTCTAGTCTAGATTGTCCCAACTTCTAATTCCAAATCTGTGTGAGGCAGGGTCATAGTTCATTGCCCTTAAACAGGGCTCCTGGGGTCAATCCGAGCTTCACTATTTACTGCTCAATGTCTTGAGGCAAATCACTTAAAACTCTGCATCTCAGTTTCCTTAGCTGTATGAATAGAGATGTCAGGGGTCCTGGCCTCGGAGGCTGGTTTTGAGGAATAAATGTGACTGTGCGTTGAAATCATTTAATGGCAATGGATGGCATGACATAAATGCTTATTAGCAGGCTATGACCGCTTGATCATCAACCCCACCTAATACCTTCAGGATTGGCGGGGCACTGCTTCCCTCTCTGGTTTCACAGGGTGCACACCCATTGCCAGCTCTGAGTCTCTGAAGCTTCAGGCTTTGCAAACCGGCTCCGGTGGACATTGGCGCCCACCCGGGCTTCTCTTCCGGGTAGGCACTTGGTAAGCCTGTACCAGTTGCTGCCTGAGTGTGCCCTTATTCCACAGCTCTCCCTTTGCTCTTCCTCTTTGGTCCGCAAATTTTAAAGATTTTATTTATTTATTTGACAGAGAGGAGAGAGATCACAAGTAGGCAGAGAGGCAGGCAGAGAGAGGGGGGGAAGTAGGCTCCCTGCTGAGCAGAGAGCCCGATGCAGGGCTCGATTCCAGGACCCTGAGATCACGACCTGAGCTGAAGGCAGAGGCTTTAACCCACTGAGCCACCCAGGCGCCCCATGGTCCGCAAATTTTAAAGAGTGCAAATGCCCTGGGGCCACTCACCTCTGACAAAGCTTGAAAAATTCTGTTATTGGCTTGCTGCCAACATAGAAAGCCAGCGTGAACTGCCTCGTGTGGCCAGCTTGTCCCTGTCATGGGACCAGTGCCTTCACATGGTGTCTCTTAGGGAATCTTTACAACAACCTTAGCAGGTGGGTGTTGGTTTCTTATTGCTGCTGTAGCAAATTACCACAAAACTAGTGGATTAAAACAATAGAAATGTATTCTCTGAAAGTTCAGGAGGCCAGAAGTCTGAAACCAAGGACGGCAGGGTTGGTTGTCTCTGGAAGCTATGAGGGAGAATCTGTTTCATGCCTTTCTCCTACCTTCCGGTGGTTGCCAGCAAGCCTTGGCACTCCTTGGCTTGTAGAT
Source organism: Procyon lotor (assembly GCA_028646535.1). Taxonomy (NCBI): domain Eukaryota; kingdom Metazoa; phylum Chordata; class Mammalia; order Carnivora; family Procyonidae; genus Procyon; species Procyon lotor. The sequence goes on from CM053615.1 coordinate 58,522,913, forward strand.
AAATCACTCCAGTTTCCACCCAGTCTTCATATGGAGTTTTCCTTCTTTGTGTATATCTCTGTGTAGTTTTGCCTCTCATAAGAACACCAGTCATTGGATTGAGGGGCCCCCCAATCCACTAGGACAGCATTTTAATTAACTACATCTGCAAAGACCCTATTTCCAAAAAAAGGTCACATTATGAGGTTCCAAGTAGACTTGAATTTTGGAGGGAACACTGTTCAACCCACTACGGTAATTATACCCATTTAACAGATGAGGACCTTGGGCCTCGAGAGGAGCCGATCCTTTGTGTAAGCATCATGCAGTCCACTTGTGACACCAGACAGTTCAGACCCTGACCTCCTTTTCTCCGAGACTCATGTTCTTCCCGCTGGCTTACCTTACTGCATGTAAATAAATGGAGAATAAAATAAGGCTCCAAAAATCATGGCAGCAAAATGGTTAGCAGCAGTCAGCTACTAGATCAAAGGGGCCTCTGGGGGGTGAACGGGATGAAGCAGAGTCTGTGCGAGTGAATGGAGGCCCCCTTTCTTGTTGCTGGTTCTCATACTTTATCCTGTTTGCACAATCAACGTAACTTGTTGGCTCTGAACCACAGTGCTCTGCTCCTGGGATTCTGTGGCCGGGCAGAGAGAGTCCTCATAAATGAGACATGAGGTAGTTGTTGGGTTCTGTTGGCATTGAGCAAAAGGAAAGAATACATTTCTTTGTATTGTGAAGCCAAATACTCTTGAACAGCTCTCTTGCGCCCCATCTTACTGCTGGCTTGTGCTTATCTTGCATTCCCTAGGGGGATGGAGAAATTTCTCACTTTCTTTCTCCTGCAGAGGTTCCTTCCTGGCATTCAGAGCCACAAAGGCAGCGGACGGAAGCAGGTGACTGCCCTCAGCCGCCTCCAGAGCTCAGCTGCCCCAACTTTTCCCAGAATGTGGTCCCGCAGAGCTGGCCCAGGGTAGGATTGGGAGAGCACAGTGCTGGGGGTACTGTGATCCATGTGCTCACCGTCGTTCTGGCTAAAGCACAGACCCAGAAACAGGGTCAGGTCCTCAAGGTCAGGGTCAAGCTCACCTTGGCTTAAATCGCAAATACCCCTCTGGTACCAGGCTCGGAATCCAAGGGCATCACTTTGCTGCGTGAGGTGGGAGTCAAAACTTTGGGTGGGCCTGGCTTCAGCCTTTCTTGCCCCTTGACTGCCCTCCAAGGGTGCTCTTCTTCAGCCGACCAGTGTCCCCAGCACCTGTCCTGAGTCCTGGCGGAGCAGGACTCTCAGACTGACCATCTGGACTTTTCCGGGAGTTCTCTCTTGCTGCCAGAGAGCACCGGAATCAAGTGGTCAGGGGTCTGTTTGCTGCCCAGTCCGCCTTCACTTACGGCTTTGTTCTTTTGAAGAAACTTAAGAAAACTGAGTAGCAGTTCATAGTGACACGAATAACCATGATGATGAAACCTGTTCTGTGAGTGGGGGTCCAAACCTTCCAGAGCCTTCCAACAGTTCCCTTGCAATTCATAGGAAGCTGATTCAATAGGACCAAACCTTTCTCCTGTTCGTAGGTGGTAGATGGTTTTGTTGAGTTTTCTTGGAGCTCACCAGGTATTTCATTTTAAAAGTACCTCTTGATTGTTGTGTTTTCCTTCCTTCTCCACACTTGTGAGCGTAGTCGTGGGGAGCTGAAGGCATATGGCGTACTCCCTCCCGTCTTTGAGCTGGGAAGAGGTTGGTGGATGAATCAACTATAGGACTGTGCTCCTGGCTGAGTCCTCTTGCCGCCCAAGGGCTGGGATCTGGGGGACAGATGGGAAGGGATCCTAAAGCAGAATTGGCACTTGGGTCCAGGGTTCAGGATAACCCCAGGGCAGTTACTGCCCATCTCTAAACTGTTCAGCATTCAACTATTCATTTCAACATTAATAAGAGATGAGATTTTTTTCCCCCAAATATTATTTTTAAAACTTGACTCAAAGCTTTAAAATACTTTACTAGAACAAAAAATTGATTTAAATTCAATTTTAAATTGTGTGTGTGTGTGTGTGTGTGTGTGTGTGTGTGTGTGTCCACCAGTCTGTCTGTCTTACATGGACTCACCTGCATATTTAAGTTGAATGGAGGGGAAAAAAAAATCCCAACTATTGTTTAGAATAATAGATAAAGTCAGCCTCCAATTTTTGTTCTCTACTGACTGATAAGAACTTGGAAATTTTTCCATGGGGTTTTCCTTTGATATATCTTATCTGTGACATAGTTCATGGAATTCTGTGACATTTAACTTCCCAAGAAGAATTTGGTTACTCACATAGCATTACACAACTTTTCTGGGAATAGGAAGCCAATGGAAGGAAAACATCCATGTGTAACAGCAAGTCAATTGCTTATCTTTGATGAAAAAGGAAGATTATGTGATCATAAGATGTATAGAGAGAGTCTGCTCCTTAAAGTATAATGAAAAGCGTAACTTCCTCCGGGGCACACTGCATTTTGACACACATTTACTCATCATGGCTCAGTAAAGGCTTTAGTGTTCATTGTACAGATAGAAGATGAAGTTTAAGAGGCACTGCAGTACCTAACAAGTAGATAAGCCTTGGTCTATTGCGTTGTTGTTGTTAGAGAGAACACATGTCCTGCCATGGCGGGGGAGGGGCAGAAGGAGAGAGAATTTCAAGCAGATTCCATGCTGAGTGGGGAGCCTAGTGCGGGGCTCCATCCCACAACCCTGAGATTATGACCTGGGTCGAAACAAAGAGTTGGATGCTTAACTGACTGAGCCCCCCAGCTGCCTCTCCTAAAGCCTTTCTAAGCAAAGTCATCGTTCTGTTTCCATCTCGGCAATTTTCCCTCAGTAAATTAAGGACTGGGTATGTCTTCCTTTCTCACACTTAACCCCAATTAGAGATTCCTTTGGGTAACTTTTAAATGGTCACTATTCCCATCAAATTCACATCTCAGTGCAGGTGGCTTGAAAGCCTGGCTCCGTGCTGAGGCGTGGAGTCCTGTGGAGCTGAGACTTGGAGGGGGACCCATCTGAACAGTATTTGGGGAAAGGGCAGCCACGGCCATTTAGAAAGGACGTCTGGAGGTGCCGAGACCCAGGCTTCCTTCGGTGTGCGCCTTGCACCGGACCTTGGAGCCATTTGAAAAGCCGCAAACCTCCAGCTCCCTCCCATCCTGGGAAGCCTGTAGCGACTCCCCGGTGCCCACCTCTCCCCTCCTCCGTGCTTTGCAATGCCTTGCAGTAGGCTGGCCTTACCATTTCTAAAGCCAGCCACTCTCCGCATTGCCTACTTCATTTGGTTCCTCCTGATCTCAACAAATCTACTATGGAACATTCTGTCACGCTAAGGTGTATCCCTGGGATGACTACGTTTAGCAGAATAAACTCTTCAACCCAAGGGGTAAAGTTCTGACAAGGGGGAATGTCTTAAGACAGCCGAGCTCCATCCGGGAATCCTTGCAGTCTCTCTTGGCACAAGTATCAAGTGGTTTCAAAGGCTGAGGCTGCTGCTCCTGCTCCCATGTGCTGGCTTGCTTCCTCTAACCTCTGCCCGTGTTGTTACCGGCTCAGAAATACCTAATGCTTCCTTTTTGCCCAAAGTTCACCCTGCCGTCACCGAACCACAGAGATTAGAAGCAGAAAGGAAGTGAATTTTGAGAGTTCACCTGGCTTAGGTGTCCCGTTTCTCAGACCAGAAAACTGAGACCCAGAAAAGAAAGATGGCCTTTCCAAAGGCACACAGCAGCAGGTGCATGGTTTCAGAGACTGCCTGTTTCTGCCTTGCATTTGCCGCCCCTTTTGAGCCTGTGCATACTACCCCCTGGGTTCCCTCCGGAGCTGCCTGCTGCGGCTTCCAGGGCAGAGCCCTGCACTTTGGGTGGGAGTTGTGGATTCCAGCCAGAGCTCTGTTCTTGACCAGCTGTGTCACCCTAGGGAGGACTCCGTGTCGCAGGCTGGGGTCTGCCCCTCTGTGGAATGGGTGAGAAATTCCACCTTGCTCGTGATGGAGGAATAGAGAAGCTGCGTAAGGAAGGGTGTGTGACACAGATTGGCACCTGGCAGGTGTGCAGTAGATACTTGCTGAACGGTGCACTTAAGAGCATCCACACTGCCTTCAGACCCCGGCTGCCAGGTGCTCGCAAACTGCCCTCTGCTTCCCAGCCAACCGGGACCAGATTTCAAAATGGCTTCACTTCCCGCAGCCCCAGACACCCTCAGAGACTGAGCAGGAGATCAGGTTACAGCACAGGAGAATTCAGCTGGCAGTTCAGTTTATTTTCGTCAATTCGGGAAAACCATACAAGGCTCTGAGGCTGTGCTGAGGGGAGGTGGGGAGTTGGGGGTGAGCGGCAGTGGGGCGTGCGCGCTGGATTTAGTTCTGCTCAGTCCAGACGGGAGAACTAAGGCCACCCAGTGCAGGGCTGCTCACTATATGCTTTTGCCGCCTCTATGGACCTTGCTGCTTGAATTTCACCCTCTGCCTCCGAGTATAAACCAGTTTTCCTAAACTCCATCCTACTTTTGTGACCAGCGAGAAGGGTGTGTGTGTGGGTGTGGGTGTGGGTGTGTGTCTGTGACTATACAAATGTGTGTGCACAAATATGAGTGCCTGAGTGTCCATATTTGTGTACATGTGTGTGAATGAATGTGTGTGTTCATTTCCTAGGGCTGCCATAACAAAGTACCAGAAACCGGGTGGCATGAACATCTCACAGTCCTGGAGACCAGAATTGCAAAAGTCAGCTACTGGCCATGCTTCCTTCTGAGGGCTGTAGGGAAGGATTTTTCCAAGCCCCTCTCCTTGGTTTATAGATGCGGCCTTATCTCCTGTATCTTCACATTGTCTTTCTTCCAGGTGTTTCTCTGCGTCTAAGGCTCTTTTTATAAGGGCACTAGTATTGGATCAACGACCGTGTAACTTGATTACCTCTGTAAGACCCTATCTCCAGATAAGGTCACATTTTGAGGTCCTGTATGTTAGGATTTATGCACACGAAGTTGAGTTTCAACCCATAACAGTAAACATGCATGCGCACCCACATGTGTGTGTGCGTATGTGCAAGTAATTCGTGATCCATAGCATCTCAAACTCCAGTCAGAAGCATGCCCACCAATGATGAGGCCTCTGGCTGGCTCAGTTGGTAGAGTGGGAGACTCTTGATCTTGGGGTCGTAGGTTTGAGCCCCACGCCGGGTGCACAGATTATGTAAAAATAAAATCTTTAGGAAAAAGAAAAAAAAGTCCACTACTACTTAAATAATAGTACTTTTTTCCCCTCTTTTTGTAGCTTATTTATTTTTTAAAGTTTGTTTATTTATACTTTCGGTAACGTGTACATCCAACGTGGAGCTCTAACTCCCAACCCCAAGATCAAAAGTCACACATTCGCTGACAGAGCCAGCCAGGTGCCCCTCAGATAATAGTACCTTAAGAGCGCATATTGTTTTCTCTTTTGTGAACAGGGGCGATTTAAAATAATTTTTATTGTATATATAAACCTCCTCCCGCAAGCAGAGGGACAGGCGTGATTATGTAGAAAGTTCTAGGTACCACTCCTGCTTCTGGGCTTGGAAACATCTGGTCATGGAAGGCCCTCTCCTGCTCTGTCATTCTCCAGCAGAGAACCTCTGGTGTGTGATCTCCCCTCCTCCTGTGCCTTTAGACTGGTAAGCAGCATCTTGAAATGCCTCTGGCTATACTACAGAACATTCCAATTATTCCAAAGGCTACGTAATTTCAGAGTTTCCATAGCACTCCCTGGTGACTTGGTATCACCAAGTTAGCCCTCGAGAAACCCCTGGCGATTTCCAAATAAATTTCAGCATATTAAAAATGTCATCGAGATGTTAGAAATAGTTGTCAAGTATAGTGCACCTTTAGCTTCCTTTCCGGAGGGGGCCTGCTTGGGCTCCATCTGCTCTGGTGATTCTTTCCTTGACTTGCATTCTCGGGAGGGTCCCAGGAGGTCCGCTTTGCTGGCCAAGCCGCAGACCGCAGGGCCCTCCTGCACCAGCGTTGGGTTCCTCGGCTGCTTTACCAGGAGGTAAATGGACCGTGAAACACGGTCCCAAATGGACCGTGAACTTCTTGCTGTGCGGGACCATGCCTGGCGTTTGCCCTCCTCTCCCTGTGCTCTGTAAATATCCATTCTCTCTGTCTTCTCCAAAATGAGCTCTTCATGGCCCTGCAGGGACCTGAATTCTGACTGACTTTCTAGTCAGCCAGACCCTGAGTTGTGCCAAGCTTTTTCTAGGTCAACCCAGAGTTGGGGGCTACTCGGAATGTACCAGGGCAGGGGGACCTACATCAGTTCCCTCGTTAGCCTTAGCGTGTGGTGCTTGGTGGTCTGATTCTGTGGTGGAGAGTGAGGGATGTGTGTGACACTCGTGTCTACCCGAGGCATAGAGATCTTTGTTTTGGTTGTTACTGTTGTTTCGTGACAGAAGATACTGGTGAGCTCAGAGAAAGTGGGGCCACTTCCCCCGGATTCTGTGAAGTTACAGCACTCAGCCCTGACTTCAGAGTCCTCCAAGGCATCACGTAACCCTTTAAACGATATCCCCCGAAGACTGTCAGAGGACATAAAAAGTGCGTGCACGATAATACGAAGTTAAAAAATGTTGGCTACAAAACCGCATGAACTGTCTGGTCTCAACACTATTAAATACATATTTCTACAAGGGCGACTAAAGTGGAATGTGGTAACATATTAACTGTTTTCCTCTGTGTGGAAGGAAGATGAATAGTTTTTATTTTCCACGTTTTCTACGGTGAGCATTTATTACTTCGTAGACTCACGTGCCCGTAGACTCTGTTACATCTAGCTCAACCATTTTACTGGATCTTGGCAATCTTTCAGAGTTTCTGTTACCTCAGCATCACCAGGATATTAATCCCCTGCTTGCCCAAGGCCCATCCATGACTTTCCAAGGAAGCAGGGGTAACTGGTTCCTCTCAACAACTGTGGAGCCCAGAGAGCCGGGATCCTCTGAGGGCCTGGCTGGGCCAAGCGGCCTGTGGAAGGTCCCTGCCCTCCAGGCTGGGCTGCTAGGGAGGGGCTGGGCCTCTTTGAAGGAGGTTAAAGTCCTTCTTTGTGTGAATGGCCTTTTAGGGAGCAGAGGGAGGGGCAGCTGTGACATCATAGTCTTCAGTCAGGAGGCTCGGAAGGAATCTGTCCAACTTGAGCCAGTGCGCAGGAATCCGTCTGGAAAAAGAGGCAGTTCTGACTGGGGACATTTGAGACACACACTGTGGGCAGGGTAAGCCGAGTCCGCTGACCTCTCGGACTGTCCTTTTGCTTCTGGTCTGAAAGGAGTGGGTTCCTTTCTGAGGCCAGTCTTGGCGGAGGGGGCCTCGGAGTGGGGACGGCAAGGCCGAGCTGTGGAGTCCTTTCCTGCTGGAGGGAGAGGGGGCAGCTGAGCTCTGACGGGCGACTTGCTTCTCTCTGAAACCTCGTCAGACTCCCCGCTTTGCCATCAGTTAGATGGCAAAGAGGAAGTGCATGCAGAGATTCCCAAGTGCTCCGTGGGCCAGGGAGGATGGTGTGTGCATGTGTCTGCAAGACAGAGCATGTGCGTCTGTCCTTGCCCAGAACAGGAGCAAGTGACCCAGGGATTCTGGTAACTGGTTTTCTAGTGACTTTATTTCGTCTCTAACAAGGACGTGTTGGGGGCCCTGCCACATTCATGGAGTGACTTGGGGCTTTATGGGAATGTGTGTGACTGTCCCAAGCAGGGGTGGGGGTTGGGGGTTTGGGAAGAGAAGCTCATCGGCTCCGTTCCGACACGGAGTGTCATCTGTGGACAAGGGGTTAACCTCGGAAGCGTCTGGCGCTCTCTCCTCTTTGCTCCTGGCTCTCTTTCTCAGCAGAGTGGATTTCTGCTGGGTCCACAGTGGTGCTCACCTTGGGTCTCTGCCATTAGTGGTTGGACAGGCAAGAACCCAAGATCCTGAACTATTTTAAAACCAAGAGGGACACAGCCGAGTTATAAAGAACTAACGCTAGCCTTGCTTTTGCTTTCAGCAGAATTAGTTACCCTAGAAAGTTCTGGCTGCAGGAGCAGCCAGAGTTCCCTCTGTGGCCTTGGTGGTGGTTTGTTCTCTGGAGGTGGGGACTGCCCTGTAAAAATCGCCTCCCCGTGAAAAGGGCCCCTGGGGAGAAGAGCATCTGAGGACTCCTTGAGTTTGTTGCATTGTGAACGAAGTGAAGCCTGACCTTCTTGGAGCAGAAAGGAAGCGTCTCTCCTCAGGACAATCCCAAGCCTCCCCTGCCATTCTCAGTCACTCCTGTAGGGAGTGAGACTCCAAACAGCTGAAAGAAACACGCCTTTGACCAGTTACTGTAGACGAGGAAACAGCTTCGTTCCTCCCTCAGACCCCCCCCCCCCCCCCC
>CM053615.1:58531797-58548236 GCA_028646535.1 Procyon lotor
GATGTGCCCAGCCGCAGGCTCAGGTGCCCTGGGGAGAAAGGACACACTGCCATCCATCACCCAGCGCGCCAGGTGTCAGGACCCTGCTGTGTTTTCTGTGCAAATTAAAAACGGTCTTCTAGAATCTCACCTGTGCCGTTGACTCTGGTCTTGGGAAGGAGTCACAGCTTTAAAGCCAACTCCACTTGGCATGGAGATAGATATGGCAGTTTCACAAAGGCAGGGTTCCTTTACTGTGTAGTAGTTGTTCAACGACCAGATTCCTCTGAGCCAAAAGTGGGGGGTGGAGGGGAAGGGTTGTTTCGTTTTTTGGGCTCCAAGCACCCTCCCTAAGGATATAAAGCCCCCATGCTCACTCTGTCCCTAAATCCTATTCAGGAAAGGCGGGAGAACATCTCTAATCCACAAATTTGAACACCACCAGTTTCACCAATTTCTAACATTTATCATGCTAATTGACAAGCCGCTGATTTCACTGATGAAACCCATTTCTCACCTTAATTGTGCCAATTAGCAAAGCCTTAGGGGACCATGGGAGTTAAATTGAGCTAAACTACCCAGGAAGGAAGCCACTTATAGAGCCTGGAATTTCTGATCAGATCCTGGTTGACCCTCTTGGAGGGTATATTCCTAGCTAGAGGACAGCTGTCTGCCCCTGAAAATGACTTAAACTAATCCAGACACACAGCTGTATTATATTGTCTCTGTCCACACATTTTAAAGTAAATAGTAGACATCCTGACTGGCTATTAGCTATTCCAGGAAGCCAAGAGTCTGGCAGGTAATGTGTTGTGCTGTTAGGGCTCCACCTGGAGGGTTAGCAGGGGGAATCCAGGGATTTCCCTTGTGTCTCTTAGCATCCTTTCAAAATCCAATTTGGTGGTTATTTATTTTTTTTAAGTAAGCTCTATGCCCAATGTGGGGCAGAGCTCACGACCCCCAGGCTCCAAGATCAAGAGTCATATGCTCTACATACTGAGCCAGCCAGGTGCCCCTGATGGGGGGGTGTATGTGTTTATACTTTTCATATATATAATACATATATATACATATATGTATAAATATATACATATTTATATATAATGTTCATTTTATATATGTATATTATATATACACACATGTGTATATATAAATATATTTTATATATATACACGTGAAAATGTGTATATATATATATATTTTTTAATTTTATTTATTTCTTTAATAGAGAGGGGTAGAGCACAAAGCAGAGGGAGAGAGGGAGCGGGAGATAGAGGGAAAGGAAGAAGCAGGCTCCTGCTGAGCAGGGAGCCCAATGCAGGGCTTGTTTCCAGGACCCTGGGATCGCGACCCAAGCCAAAGGCAGATGCTTAACCAACTGAGCCACCTAGGCTCAGTTTTTGTTTTGCTTTGTTTTGTTTTTGTTTTTTTGCATTGGGGCACTGTTTATTTTGAGTGTTTCCAGTTCATTTAATGAATGCATTTTATCTGAATCTGGAATCAGGTTCATCTTATCTGAGGCGTGGAGAAAATTCTAGTCTTTCTAATCTTCAAAAGGAGCAATGAGCATTTGTTGGTTTAAGCAAAACGTCTTTTAATGACACCAAGCCCAGATTCCGCCAAATGCGTGCTGTGGACTTTGCAGTCCACTTCCATTTACCTGGGCTACTTACTGGTGGCTTTGATTGCACAGGCCATCTTGCAGAAAGGTAAATTCATCCTGTTGAGAACAGAACTCAGGTATTTTGCTCTTTTGTTACAATTGTTGCCTAACTTTACAAAAACTCAGGACCTCTGATGCGTGATGGTGAATCAGGAATGCAGCGTTCTCTTTCATTACTTCTACCCTGATTAGGGTGTAGAGCTACTACTCCCTGAAGTAGACGAAACCGGGTATCACGAAAAATTTCCTGAACTTGTGGAAAGAAGTGGGAGGAGCCCCCTTGTTACCAACAGGAAGCAGAGAGAGCCGTTTCCTGTTTACACCCTCCAGTGTCTCAATTTTTTAAACAAATGTATTGGAACAGAATGGTCTCAAGTTACACTGAAATTCCAAACTCTGGCTTTTAGCTAGCCGTTAGCATTTTTAAAGATCTCGTTTTTGCCACATCACAGAAAGCATTCAAGGAACGAGACTCCTCTGTCTGACTCAAAGCTGATGGTAGTTTTTTTGGACACGGCAAAAACGTATTGTCAGATGCTATTCTCAGAGTTTTAAAATTTTGAATTGGAACACTTACTACTTCAGAAAATAGGCCTTGCAAAGACTTGGTGTAATGTTTAAGTTCTAAGAGAGAAAAAAGCTGACAGGGCATCTGCTTGGCCATAGTCCAACACTTGAACTGGAGCCCCCAAAAGAGAGAGACGAGGTGCTCGTGGGGCCGTGCTGTGGAGGACCTCCTGTCTCTGTGATTAGCAACGAGAAATCACCATTCCCTCCTCCTGACCAGAGTAAATAAACTCCAAAATAGACCTACGGCTTCCTAGGAAGTCCGATTTTTGTTAAGAAAAAAGTGTTGTCTCCTGGAGCTTATGGTTGCTGCTAATCTCATTATGACCCCACAAAATAAGCCTCCTGCATGTTTAATGAATGGATGAATGACTAAATGAAGTCTAGAATGGATTATTTGCCTTTTAGCTTCCTTCGCTGTTACACTACCCTCTTTCCTCTGACATCAACTAAAGTGTTTTATGTTTCAGGAGGGCAGTGATTTTCAACCATAATTCAGTTGCAATAGCTTCCTACTACCATTTTCCTACCTCCCCCCGCCCCCTGCGCCAAACCAAAAAGGATATAAGAAAAACTCTACTTATTCCCATAAAGAATGTTAGCAGTAAGTCACTGGCCAAATGAAGCTGTGGTAGGAGGGTCACAGATCATCGGATTCTCACTGTAGTAGTCCCTTGTATCTCATTTTGCTGGTCTCTTTATTCCAGTAATAGCTTTCCATAGAGTGGGCTAATTTGGACCTAGGTTTATTTGAAATTGAATGGCAGCCAGTATGTTTCAGGCATTCATATTTTCTGTAATTCTTAATGACCCAGAAGTCACTGGCAATTGCCTTACCAAAAGAAAGCCTAGTTAATGTTTTTAAAAGGCAGTAAAAACGTCTTTGACATGCCTCTTGTTCATTCTAGAGCTAAAAGAACCACTAGTTAATAATGGTAAAAAAATAAAGATATTAGCATTATAAATATTAATGGTATTAAAGTATCAGACTCGGACAAAGACCAGAGCTAGACCGGAAGGTCATCCAAGACCAGAAGGTGTGGACAAAGGAATAGTTGTTGTTGCCTATGACTGAGGAAGGAACATATATTACCTGATTGGGTTATGTCTAGAGGGGAATGTAAAAAATGCAGAGTGAGGGAAACCCCCAGTTCTTGGAGAACCTTCCAGTTCGTGGAGAGCCATGAGAATTTTTCAGCATTCTGACAGCAGTGCAGAGCACATAGGGTGAATTCCCATACTGTTCTAGGTGTCGTGAGCAGATCTTAATTATGCACCTTCCTTGGCAGGACTCTGAAATGAATCCCTTGAGAATCATCCAAAGGCGGTGGTTTAACATTACGCTCTAAGATTTTAAAATCGTTTACAACGGACACAAATGAAAACGATGCCACCTTGCAGTTTTGCATGGAAGTGTGCCAATAATGTGAGGCACACTAGGAACTTGAGAGAGAAAGACAAGCTTGACCAAGGTGTCCGTGAAATCCTTGAGGAACGCTCACTGACGAACCTCACAAGGTTCCACTGAATTATCTGAGATACACCAGAGTCCTTGGGTGTGGAAAAAATATCACCCTAGAATTGAAAATTAATTTTACCGATGCCAAATAACAAAATTGCATGGGGTCGGTAATTGGTGACCAAGTGGGATTTATTTCAAAACACGAAGACTGAACAGTAAGACCGGAGCTATCATGGACAGAGAGTTTTAGGAACCAGGGAGAAGCTGTTGGCCGCTACCTTTTCAAAGCAACACTCAATCCTTAACTAAGGAGTGTTACTTGATGTAGTCCCTGAGAACAGAACTGTGCAAGTACTGGCTTTGCTTAGGGTGTTTATAATGCACACGCTGAATTAAGAGCCATAGCAATAGGGCCCTGAAGCTGTTAAGGGGCCTTGGAAGGAATCTACCCTTCCCCAGTATTTTATTTTGGAAAAATTTTCCAAGATGTTTCTTGTCCCCAGAATAACTGCATTACACCTGGCAGAGAATCATGTTTTCAAGAAGAATTGCTCATGCAAAGGGCCCATCTTATTATAGTTGGGGACGCACAGATAGTCCCATTACATTTCTGCAGTAGTAATTCTGGTAAAATTGCTATATAATCTCTTCTATCTCAGAAGATACTTGAACAGTGTCTTCAGATGACCTGAATCTTAATTTACATTGAAATTTAAAAATGGGGCTAGCATTTACGGAAAGTTCTCAGGGCACCCAGTGAACAAAACAGAATGTGTAACATGGAGAGATTTAGGTACCAATCACCACAACAGAAGGAGTATGTGAAGAATTACTAGAAGGGAAATCTCTGTTCCAGAGAACTTGTCATTGTTTCAGTTTTCCTTCCATTGAGTTACCAACTAATTTCTCAGGATTTACCTCCATAAGAGATTTAGTATCTAACTCTGACTTTCGTTGTCTCTTTATTCCAGAAGCCTCCCCAGCTCTCTGAGGATGATATCCGGCTAAAAAACCAGAGAGACAACTGCAGTGCCAACCTCTTGGAGCCTGCAACCAGCTCCCTTTCCCCAGATCACAAAAACATGGAAATTGAGGTCTCTGTTGCAGAATGTAAAAGCGTTCCCGGAATCACGTCTACCCCACATTCCATGGACCACTCCTCCCCTTTCTACTCACCCCCCCACAATGGCCTCCTCAGTGATCACCAGGAAGCTCTGGATAATGATGTGGCCAGAGAGATCCGCTATCTAGACGAGGTGCTGGAGGCCAGCTGCTGTGATTCCGCGGTGGACGGCACTTACAACGGTACATCGTCCCCAGAGCCCGGAGCGGCCGTTGTGGCGGGCGGCCGGAGCCCACCTGCCCACGCAGCCGTCCAGCCCGACCCCACCGAGAGGGCAGCTGGCAGGCAGGCCCCTCCCCACATTGAGCTCAGTACCAGCTACTCTGACGCCATGGCAGAGGGTGGAAAAGCCAACGGCCACTCCCCTGGCCAGCCCCGAGATGATCCGGGGGACAGCCTCCAGGCCCCCGCGAGCCCCAGCTCCTCCACCAGCTCGTGGTGCTCGGGCCGCGATGGGGAGCTCACGCTCACCACGTTGAAGAAGGAGGCCAAGTTTGAGCTGCGTGCCTTCCACGAGGACAAGAAGCCCTCCAAGCTCTTTGAGGACGACGAGAATGAGAAGGAACAGTACTGTGTCAGAAAAGTGAGGCCTTCGGAAGAGATGCTGGAGCTGGAAAAGGAAAGGCGAGAGCTCATCCGGAGTCAGGCGGTGAAGAAGAATCCCGGCATCGCGGCAAAATGGTGGAATCCTCCCCAGGAGAAGACCATCGAGGAGCAGCTGGACGAGGAGCATCTGGAGTCGCACAAGAAGTACAAGGAGCGCAAGGAGAGAAGGGCGCAGCAGGAGCAGCTGCTGATGCAACAGCAGCAGCCCCCCCCACCCCTGCCGTGCGCGGCCCCCGCGCCCTCCCACGAGCACACCGGCGCCACCGAACTCGCCAAGGAGGACATCGTCACCGAGCAGATAGACTTCTCTGCTGCTCGCAAACAGTTCCAGCTCATGGAGAGCTCCAGGCAAACGGTGGTCAGGGGCCAGAGTACACCCAGGCTCTTCTCTATCAAGCCCTTTTACAGGCCTCTAGGGTCAATCAACTCAGACAAGCCCCCCACCATCCTGAGACCGGCTTCCATCGGGGGTCCTCTGGAAGACGGGGCTGCATCAGCAGCCAAGGGGCCAAAAGCCAGCTGTGCCCCGGACAGCCAGTCTTTGGGGGGAAGCCAGGCCAGCACAGCTCCTCAGGGGAAGGAAGGGCCCTACAGTGAGCCTTCCAAACGCGGGCCCTTATCCAAATTGTGGGCAGAGGATGGGGAGTTTACCAGCGCCCGGGCGGTCCTCACCGTGGTCAAGGATGACGACCCCGGGATCTTGGATCAGTTTTCCAGGTCAGTCAATGTCTCTCTGACCCAAGAGGAGCTCGACTCCGGTTTGGATGAATTGTCAGTGAGGTCCCAGGATACCACCGTCCTGGAGACCCTGTCTAATGATTTTAGCATGGACAACATCAGTGACAGCGGGGCATCCAATGAGACCACCAACGCCCTCCAGGAAAACTCACTGGCCGATTTTTCTCTGCCCCAGACTCCGCAGACTGACAACCCTTCAGAGGGCCGGGGAGAAGGCGTCTCCAAGTCTTTTAGTGATCACGGCTTCTATTCCCCTTCATCCACACTGGGAGACTCGCCATCCGTGGATGACCCCTTGGAGTATCAGGCTGGTCTCCTGGTGCAGAACGCCATTCAGCAAGCCATAGCCGAGCAAGTGGATAGAGCCGTGTCCGAAACCAGCAAGGGTGGCACAGAGCAGCAGGGACCTGGAGCCCCTCTCGAGGAAGCCGGAACCGGGGCTCCGGGCTCAGAGAAGCCTCAGAGCATGTTCGAGCCGCCCCAGGTGTCCTCTCCTGTTCAAGAGAAAAGGGAGGTGTTACCAAAGATTCTGCCTGCCGAAGACAGGGCGCTCAGGGAAAGGGGCCCCTCCCAGCCGCTGCCGGCAGCGCAGCCCAGCGGCCCGGTGAACATGGAGGAGACCAGACCGGAGGGGAGCTACTTCAGCAAGTACTCGGAGGCAGCTGAGCTGCGAAGCACAGCCTCGCTCCTGGCCACTCAGGAGTCCGATGTGATGGTCGGGCCCTTCAAGCTGAGGTCCAGGAAGCAGCGGACTTTGTCCATGATCGAGGAAGAGATCCGAGCAGCCCAGGAAAGGGAAGAGGAGCTGAAGAGGCAGAGGCAAGTCTTGCAGAATACCCAGAGCCCCCGGGCAAAGAACGCCCTGTCGCTGCCCTCCCGAACCTCGTGCTACAAAACCGCACCAGGTAAGCGAGGCGCGCGCCAGGTGCAGATGCTGTGGACAAAGGTCGGTTCCAGCTTCAGTGTTTCTTTGTGGAGCCTCCTCTGTGTGTGGCTGGAATGCGAGGTGGGGGCAGGGGTGGGGGTCGCCGATGCGAGGGTTTTAGCATCCAGGGACAGGCAACTGAATTCAGAATGTCCCCTGGAAGAGCCCTGGACCTGGATGGTGTGCCGTTTCCCTGAGGGTGCAGTTGCTTCTCTCTCGTTCTGCTCTGGGTTTGCTTTAGTGGAGAATTGTTCTCTTTTATTGGAAAGGGCTGCCTCTGGCTGAGGGAGGGTCCGTGTGTGGCGCAGACCCTGGCCAAGCCAGCCTACGTGGGGGCCAGGTTGGAGTCAGTAGCCTGACCCTTAGTCTCTGTGGTTAAATCAAACCCATCTGATTTGGGTCTGATTAACCCTTCTAAATGCCAGGTCCCTTCCTAGCAATGGCAATCATGGCCCAGTGTTGCAGACTGACCCATAGATGTTTTTGTCCCTCTTCCGTATGATTGGATTTGTCTTCCTTTTAGTCATCACAATACAATTGCTTTGGAATCAGGGGTGGTCTCATTCATTCTTGTCCTGTCTTGACCACATTTGGAGAAATGGAGTTGACTCTGTGTAAAGGTCTTTCGTCCCTTCCCACTGCCTGGGCAGTCCCTTTTTTGAATGCTTTATACAAGTGGTTGATGTTATTTAATTGTGGTGGTAATTCATGTGGCCGCCATTATGGATTAACAGTGCGACCGTTGTTTTTATTTCCCATTTGGATATGATGGCAGTGGGAGCACCACACATCCTACTATGGGAAGTGCTCCTCGAAGTGTGGTCTGGGCTAGCCTGTGGACTGCTTACTGGTCCACACTGAGAATCAGTGCAGACAGGGAGAGCAAGCATTTCACCATCCTTGTTGCAATTTGATATTGTCCTCAAATCCAAGTGCGGGATTTTGTGTTTTTTAAAAGTATTGGTTCATGACGGACTGAGGGGGAAACTTCTTTCACTGGAGACCATCTAAAGAGCCATTACCATAACATATACTTGCTGGCATTTGACTTGGTTTATCCAGATCTTAGTCCCGTCTTGACACTTGGCTTCCATCAAATCTACAGTGACTCAAGGTAACTCTTTTTTGATTATTAATTTTTAGGTTTGAAATAATCTCAACCTAAAGAAAAGTTGCCAGGTGTAGTACAAATCTTTTATTCTGAACCATTTGAGAGTAAATTGCCAACACGATGCTCCATCACCCCCAATTTTGTAGAATGTCCCTCAATTTGGGTTTGTCTGTGCTTTCACACGAGTACCTTTAGGTAATGCATATTTGGTAGGAATACCACTGAAACAATGCTGTATTCTTCTCACTATATCCAATCAGATGTCCCTTACACGGGCAGATACTGACTCTTTTCACATGATACTAATTTTGATCACTTGTTTCTTGTTTGAAGGAGTGTCTGACAGGCTTCTGTAGTAAAATTACTATGTCCTTTGTAATTAATAAATATTCTGTGGGGAGTTGCTTTGGTACTATGTAATCCTTATCCTACTCCTCATCAAACTTTATTCATTCATCTATTTATGTCATTGTGGTCTTGTGGATTCCTATTATATTCCAGGGGTTAGAATCCATTTGTACGATTTTTTATTCTTAATTTGTTTAGATATAGCTTATGGGAGCCCTTTTAAGCTAACTTGGACATGACATGTTCTCATTATTCTCTGGGCATGTCCTCGCTTTATGATGCCACCAGATGTTCCAGTCTCATCTAAGACTTTCCTAACCCAGAAATCAGCCATTTCTTCAAACAGCACTAATTCCTTTTAGTGGAAAATGGAATTTAGAAACCAAAATCTGGGAGCTTGGTGTGCTCATTGTTATTGGATCATCACTGCTCCCAGGCACTCTCAGCAAACAGAATTGGAGAATATACACAGATTCCATCAATCTGTCTATCTATCCACCTTCCTACCTCTCTATCTTGACAACCATGAGCTCACCTTGATACCTTTAATTCTAATCTAATCCCATGGAGTTCATATTCTCTCCATCTTTGTAACCGCCTTCTTCGTGACAAAATACCTGGTTCGTGCTACCCTCAGTATATTTATTTGATCAATCCCTTCCTCACCTTATGTAACCAGTCTCCTATTTTCCTTACCCACCTTGAGCTCCAATACCATGTGCTAGGTCACCACACTCCCCCACCGGCCCTGCTGTAACTCCAGCACTCCACTCTGGGTCACTGTGACTCCGCCCACCCCCGCTGTAGACACCATCTTCTTGAGCCCTCCCCATTGACTTTTGGACTAAATTGTTCATGAAAAAAAGAAAGAGAGGAGAAAGAGGAAAAGCAATGGTGATTTTCTTGGTTTGATTTTTAATTCCTCTAGGTCACGGGGCCATGGTCCGCTGAGTGAGGCAAAGAAAACTTTCAAGGGCATTTTTGTGTGTGTGCTTAATAGAGGCTGGTTGGCTTCCCCCAAAGATCCTTAGTTGTCAAGTTCACTTTAATTTTGTGTGGGCTAGCTTGGCACAGAAGTGCCAGTGGGCATTCTATATATACAGTATCCTAGAAAAAGTTCTCATACCCCTTGAATTCAGCCCAGTCTGAGGAGCCTGCTTCACAAGTTAATGATGCTAAAGGTCCACATAAGAACTCAAAGTCTAGGGAAGGAAGGCTTTTCAGGCATCTCAGCAACTATGGCTTACATGGCGGGTAGATGCCCTGCCTCTTCTATCAGTTACAGCTGGCTCTACCCGCCTAAGCCTCCTTTCACGTTATTTCATTATAAAACCTTCCTTAAAGCGCACGTACTCAGTGGGTGTTTTCAGTTTTCTTTACCTCTTAATTGAATCTCCCACTGTATTGCTCCCCTCCTTTATTTCTAGCATGTGAAAAAAATAAAATATTTCGACATTTTCCCCAGTTCCCTGACCTGCTGTGGTCTCTTGGGCTTCCCCACCAGGCTTAAAATAAGATAGGGTTCTGTGTTTGCCCTCAGCATTCCAGCAGCCCAGGACTGATTTTCCCAGCACTTCCCTCTATGCTAATGCTAATATCCTTCCCCATATCCTCTCCCAGAGGATTGATTCCACATGGTAATTTATCCAGGCAAGTCTGTGTACTGCAGTAATCTTAACTGTGGCACTGAACATAGTCATGATAATGATGCCTGTGCACCTCATTCCTTCATGTTCATCTCTACGTAAGTGGCAGGCCTTGCCAGAATTACAACATGGATTGGAAAAAAAAACCCAAAAAACTGAATACAAGATGTAATTTTCTTTCTATCCATGGCTGGTAATGTTTGGAGCATTGCTTGGCTAGCCAGCCTCCAAGTTTGTGAGCAGGGATGAGGCTGACACATTGCTCTGAGCAGCCAAACTGGACAATTGATTCATAGCCAGGGTTGACACTGGCTGGCTCCAACTTTGGTTTCGTGAATGGAGATGATGCTAAGTTCCTACTGCGATACCCTGCATCTCCCACCAGAAGAGGTGATACAGCTGGTTTGTTGCATGACTCAGCTTAATGATTCGATATTAGGTGATGAAAAATATATTTTTTAACTTATCTTCTGGTGGAGATCATGCTGGAAACAAGCTGGAATCCTAAAACCTAAGGGAAGTAGAATCCACTGAGGGCCAAGATGTCATCAGGAAAAACAAATCTGCTGATTCCCCCTAACCATTCCCCAGGTGTTGAAAAGATAACTTGTTTTTGCTATTAGTTTCCTTGCCTTTCAGAGATGGAGAAGATATTTTTAAAAGGATACTGTCATTCTCAAAGGCAAGTTATTAGGAAAATTATTTTGGAAATTTTATCTTGTTGATTCATGTGATTTTAAAGGAAGAAGTTTCACTTAAATAGGATCGGTGTGACTTCTGCTCATACAGAGGTGAGTAAGGCAGATGCAGTTCCTGCCCTTAGGGAACTTATGGTTCAGTGAGAGAAACATCAGACAAAGATGGCAATTTCATGGCAGAGAAGCATGAAAACCTATAGGAGCCGAGATCAAGGTAGATCACCACATTGGGGGTATAAGGGAAGTCTTCCTTTCTTAGGGAGCTACCATCCAGGCTTTGAACTGAAGGAATAGAAAGAAGTTGGGTTCGGGGGTGGTGGGGGCAGTTGTTCCAGTGAAAAGGAAGGGCATCTAAGGAGGCCCCAAAGGAAGAGAGAACTTGGTTTGTTTGAGGTACTTAAATAAGGTTAGGGTGGGTTAAAGGAAGAGATTTAAAACAAAATGAAAGAAAGTTGGTTTGGAGCCAGACAATGAAGAGTTGCTTTAATGAATCCATTCCACCAGCTTTTATTGAGCTCTTCCTGTGTACAAGAACTTCTGAAGGCCTGTTGCCATCTTCACAAAGGCCGTGTGTCGTGTGAGAGGCCATATTCCCAAGAGTGAACACATGTGTGCCTTCTGTCCATAGTACTCAAAAGTAGAGAAGAAAGGAAGCATTCCAGGAGGTGCCTTAGCCTAACTTGAAGGTACAGCCTATAGCACTGCTGT
Organism: Procyon lotor; assembly: GCA_028646535.1. NCBI lineage: Eukaryota > Metazoa > Chordata > Mammalia > Carnivora > Procyonidae > Procyon > Procyon lotor. Next base: position 58,543,372 of record CM053615.1, read on the forward strand.
AGATCCTCGAGGATCAAGTTTGGGAGGAAAACCCAAACTTTTTATTGAAGTTACGATTTGGATCTTTTCAAATGTCTTTTCATATTAAGGCTGTCAACAGACAGTTCTCACTTTAGTGCCTGTTGTCTATTATTAGATATCCTGGTTTCACTTCCAAGTTCTAGGCATGACAGAGAAACCCAGCTAGTTAGGTGATGATTAGTTTAGTTTTTAAAAATAGCTTCCGTTTTCATACCAGATGTTGAACTGGTCTACCAAGTCAGATAATTTGCCCAGTGGGATGTTACAGGGAGTGCTAAAGCAGAAGGTGTGGATATCGAGTTCCAAAACTTAAGAGTGTCTATTCATGTCTTTTGATATGTGGAAAGATATGATAGTTCCACATCTTATAGAGATAAAATTTCCAAGGAGTTTCAACATCTGTCAGTTTGAATTAAGAGTGCATGTGAGGCAGCCATTACATTATTATAAAGTGATTGGGTCTTTTTTCTTTCCTCTTCATTATCTTCAAGTATCACAAAGTCCTGGACAGAAAAAAATATTTATGTCAGCACAATATTCAGGAAGGAGAGCTTGATGGCTTTTTCCATGCAAAATTAGAGCTGGATGAGGCCAAGTCTCACTTGAGATGCCCTCCTTGCTCCACAGCTAGAAACTGGTGGAAACATTGTCACAGACCCAGGTGAGAGAGGACTCCCCTTCTGGGGTATACAGGGCCTCCCTTTCCTGCAGGCAGGCACAGGTCGTACAAGCTACAGAGAGGGTCCAGCTGGCCTCGTGAAAGAACAAAAGCTTAATGTGGAACATCTTGCAGAGCATTATGTCTACTACTACCATATTTCCTGAACATTCTGTGGTGACACAAGTGTAATCATGGCACTATGGGTTACCAAGACCTTAAAGAGTGTACTATACTGGTTATTTCACACACATTTTCTCATTTTTCATTTGTTCATTTAATCCTCCCATCAGTCTTCTAAGATATCATACAAATTATCCAAGTCTTTTGAGGCCAGATATATTCAGAATTTTTCTGATTTCAGAAAAGCCATGAAGTGTATAAACTATTATTTAGAAAAGCAATGCAAGGCATATACTGTTACTTAACCCACCCAGGATGGGGTCTGGAGCAACCCCCTATCAACAGATTAGATTTCTGCTATAAAACTTAGGAAGACTTAATTACATTAAGTGGGATAAATAAAGCCTACCAAGAGCCTCATGCCAGATCTTGCCAGATTTTGTTGCCAAATAGGGTATGTTTTGGTTTTCAGAGCTTTTTTTGGATTTTGAAACCACACATAAGAGATCATGGACCTATAATATTGTTCCCTTTTCAAAGAATTAATACCAGATTCCAGAGAGATTAACCTGCCTGAGGTCACTCAGCCAGGAAGTGGTGGAATCAGCTTCAAACTCAGGCTCATTCGATTCCAAAGTCCGTATTCTTTCTATACCCTTTCTTGTCCTCTGCAGAACCTGCCCCTCTGCCCTGGAGGTCTACAAGTTGTTTAGGGACAGCTCCCCTCTCTGGCCGACTGTGATTGAGCTCAGTCTCCTCTCACCTTCTCCCAGTCTCAGGCCTGACCCTTTCATTGTCTTGGGTCCTTCCTGCTTTTTGGAAGCACTATAGCCCTGAAATCCTTTGCTCACCGCGGTCTGGGTGAATGATTTGCTCCAAGAAGCCATGGGACAGTGCTGCCCTAGTGACCCCGAGTGGTTCCAGAACGTAACTCCAGTGCTCCAAATTACAATAGGCAAAATTCCTGGTGCTGTCCAAAGATCTGAGCAGATGGCGGAGGGGATGAGTATAGTCTGCGTCAGCTGTCTAGCCTGATGGCTCCCATGAGTTCTTTCTGAAAGTTCATTCCCCAGAAAGAAACACAGTCATTCACTCCAGAAACAGGCCCGTTCCCTGAAATCGTTGGAAGGATTGGGTACTCAAACAAGGAATCAAGTTCTTAGTTTGAGGACGAGCAGCAATAAGTTTTCATTTCATTAACCGAACACATTTGGTAGAGTGAGGCCAAAGCCAACTGGGGTTGCTGGTGGTCCTTGAACCCCGTGACCGCTTTCTGCTGTCTCATTTACCCAGGGTTGATCCTGCTGCGTTGGACCAGAAGCTCCCTGTGTTTTACTTCATCTGAACCCAGCAAATATGTTCGTTTTTTTAAAAAAAGATTTTTATTTATTTAGTTAGAGTGCACAAGTGGGCGGAGGGGCAGAGGGAGAATCTCAAGCAGACTCCAGGCTAAGTGCGGAGCCCGACATGGGGCTGATCTCTTGACCCTGAGATCATGATCTGAGCTGAAATCAAGAGTCAGACGTTTCACTGATTGAGCCAAGCCAAGTGCCCCCAAAGACATCCATTTTTAAAAATGCATGCCATTTGGGAAGGAATGGTCAAGAAAAGGCTGGATTGAAGGAGTGTTTAGCAAGGGGTGAGTGTATGTGATGACACGAGGGCTTTTCAAATTACAGAATTCAAAGTTCTTTTTTGGACATTCTCCTCCAAGTTTCGAAAAGAACAACTGCCGTGGTTGAACCTGTCAACCCCACTGAGAGGGACCTCCTGTCTTCCTTCCGTGCAGAGTCTGTGGGGTATAGCTTCTGGCAAGAAGAACTTTGGAAAAGACACTCCACTCCACGGGTTTAGTTCCCTTCTGTAAGCAAGTTCTGCTCTCAGTGCTCTTTGTTCTCGTCTAATGACGTATTCAGCGTGTCTGGGTTGCCTCCCAGTGGGGTCTAGCCTTCCTGGGGCCACCTCATAGTGTCCTTGCTCCTTACCCTTGAGGGTAAGGGTAATGTGTGGCTACTCCATACTCCAAGTTAGAGTGGCTTCCAAAAAATCCGACTCCACTGTGTGCCAAAAAAGATGTCATCTTGAGCTGAGAAAGAAAAGATGAATCAAAGGACCTAATTCTTCTAAGATCCCTGCTCTACCCCTGGTAAGAAATCTGAGCTAATCAAAGCCAGGCGTGGGAGCAGGATGTCCCCTGTGATTGCTGGAGTCCGGTCAGGATATGACTACGTCTCTTACTAGCCATCGTGACCTGCTGTTACTTCCCTCAGGAGATTGGCATTTCGGATCTATTTGATCTTTGTGAATAAGCTACTATTCCAGGGGTGGGCTAACTAGGGGGGGTGGTGGGGAGCGGGTAAGACATGGCCATTCAAGTACCAAGGAATACTTACTGTATTTCATGTTGTGATATTTTATTTCTCATGACCTTCCCTGTAAACTTCAAAGGTTTCCCAAAATCCATGTGCCTCTGACCTCACAGGTATTTCCAGCCTGTCTTTACTTCTCAAATATAGATTCATACCTTCTATAAAAAAAAACTAGTCAAGGGAAATTAGGTGCCTACATGTGACCATCACTTCTCTGAATTTGTGTCTACACAATTTTTAAATCCCGACTCCCCCGCTTGCTAACTGTGTGACCAACTTACTTCACCTCTTAAACCCCCGTTTCCTCAATGGTAAAATGGGAATAAGATATTACCAACCTCAGCAATAAGTTAGAACCTTGCCCAGGACACAGAAGGCTCCTCCAAAGAGTTTGTTTTGTGGCTATTATAGCTGCTATTATGTTTTGAGAAAAGGCCTAGAAAACCTTACAGCATTACTTATGAGGTTGCTCTTCTGTAGCCAATATGAACCTAAAATAAATGTCAAAACGTGCATTATAACATCTCTTTCTGTTCCTAGCCGGTGCATTTTCATGGTTACTTCATTAAAATGAAAGTCTCACAGAATCTGAATTGAGGAATTAGTTTTCCATCGTCAGCTGTGATTTCAAAAAACAAAGTATGTTAGAGGACAATCAAATTGCAAGTCCATAAAAATGTTTCCTTTTTTCTTTCCCCCTTTTTTAGGGGTGTGTGTAATCGTCACACAGTCAGACCCACCATGTTGAAAAGGTCTTGGTGGGAGAATTGCTACTTGCTGTGATTTTCTTTCTTCCTCTTTTAGGAATTTTTTGCTTTTTTGGTCGTACACTCTGCTTCCCCTAGAGAAGCAGAGCTCTTTCCTTCTAGAGGTTTCACCTTCCAGTCCTGTTCATAGGGGATGACCCAATATCAGCAGCTCATCCAACACCCCAACCTTTAAGGAATGATACCTGGAAATTTCTAAAACTTGTTTGGCCAGGCAGAGCTGTGGTTCTCGTCTGAGCTAGGCTGACCATCTGAAGATTCATGTCATTGCATTTTCCCACCCCTGCGGCCTTCAGAAAAGAGATGAAAGGACCAGGGACCAGCCCTCGGTGTGTGGGTCACAGCTGGACCCCCACCAGCTCCAGGGCCCTGGATCTGACAGGCAGGATATTCCCTTTTACTGGAAGGAAGTGAAATTGAAAATGCAAGTCTGAGCTCATTTCTTTCTGGGGACTTGTGAGTCGACTGTCGTAGCTGTTTGCAATCTTATCCCCAAGCTGCGTGAAAAAAGGTCATTGAAGGAGGCCTGGCCCAGGCATGGCATCTGGTGGGCGTCTTTGTTCAGTTTGGTTTGGTTTTTAAGTAAGAGTGGGTGATGGCTTTTTCTTTTCTTTTTGAGAAATGTAGAAACAAAGGGTCTTTGATTCAAGAACTCCAACACCATAGACGTGGAATATAATAATCCCCCAAATCATGGTGTTTGGCCAAAATAATTTTCTAAACTTTTGGAACCCATGTTCTTGCCCTGTTAGAAGTTAGCCTTGTCCCTACAGAAGGAGGGCCTGGGCTGTCGGCGGTGGTGACCGCTGTGTGTTCTGAGGACGTGCAGCCCTCGCCCGGGTTCCTGTCTGCCGCCCCCTCCCCCGGGCAGCACAGCCCGTCACAGATGCCCAAGGGAAATCCTTCTTGCGTGGAAAATCCAGAAGT
>CM053615.1:58548336-58589939 GCA_028646535.1 Procyon lotor
TGTGGATTGCCTCATGCATGAAGGTTAAAGCAGGCAGCTTTATCTGCTTTACTCAGCATGGCTAATAACATTTAAAGGAATTTTTTTCTGCTTTGTTTTATATTTTTAAATTAATTAGTGCTTGCCATAGGCAAAAACTGGAAAACAAAGAATAAAGATAAAAATAAAAGTGGTTCGCAATCTAACCTGGTTAGGATTTCTGCCCGTTTTTCTGCACGCATATATGTGCAGGAAGGATAATACTGGGTTTATATTTGTATGAATTTCCTATCGCTGCTGAGACAAATTACCACAAACACAGGGGCTTTGAACAACACGAATTTGTTATCTTACGGTTCTGGAGGTCTGAAGCTTGCACTGTGTCTGCTGTGGATCGAACTGTGTTCCCCCCAGAATTCATAGGTTGAGCCCTAACCCCCATCGGAGATGAGCACTTTGTGAGAAGCAATTAGTGTTCGGTGAGGTCAGGAGGGTGGGGCCCTCATGACGGAATTAGTGCCCTTCTGAGGAGACACTGGAGAGCTAGCTCGCTCTCTCTGTCTCGGCCATGGGAGGATGCAGTGAGAGGCAGCCATCTGCAAAATAGGAAGACAGGTCTCACCTGAACCCAACCATGCTGCCCCCCCGATTTTAGATGTCCAGCCTCCAGAACTGTGAAAAAATACATTTCCGTTGGATAAGCCACCCTGTTTGTGGCACTTTGTCATGACTCCTCAAGCAGACTGAGACAGTGTCTGTCGGGGCTAAAACCAGTGTGTTCGTAGGGCTGTGTTCCTTCCTGGGGTTCTTGGGTCTCCTTCCCTTTTCCACTTCTAGAGGCTGCCTGCATTTCTTGGCTCATAGCCTCTTCCACCACCTTCACAGCCAGCGACATCGTGCCTTCAAGTCTCTTTCTCTCTCTGACCCTCCTGCTTCCCTCTTATTAGGACCCATGTTGTTCCATCAAGCCCAACTGGGTAGTGCAGAATCGTCTTCTCCACTTGGGAGTCCTTAACTTCATCACACCTACAAAGTCCTTTTGCCACGAAGGCAGCATCTTCGCAGGTCTTAGGGATTAGGATGTGGCCGTCCTTGGGGAGGCTATCATTTTGCTACCACAGGACTATTCATCTTACACGGAGTATGGATTTACCAGATGTCACACATGCACTTTTGCTTTCCTTCACACAGCTAGTAAGTGGGCAACCGGGATTGAACCCTGGTAGTCTGGCCCCAGTGTCTGTACTCTTAAAACCCGCAATAGATCTGCTTTTGCAACCTGTTTTTTTTTCTTTTTTTCTTAACTTATTTTGAGTATTTTCCCGTGACCTTAACTATTCCTCTAAATTTGAGAGACTAAAACATGATTTGTGATAACTAAATATGACCTCATTATCTAAGTCAAAACTAATTTAACCAGTCTCCTACAGTCACATGTCTTTGTTGTTTCCACATGTATTGTTATACAAAAATATGATGGTAAAAAAGCTTGTACATGAGCTTTGTGCCTCTACTTAATTATTAGTGGAACTTGTGGGAGCCGGTTAAGCTAACTGGTATACACCAGAGAACAGTATTTCACAAACTGTTTTCCTTGAGATATTAATAGGGATTTTATGAAATGAGGTTTCTCTGGTTAAATGAATTTGAGAAATACTACACACTCATCCGTGAATTAGTGATTCACGATCACAGCAGCACTAAAACCTTGGAGAAGTCCTCTGGTAAAGAAATCCATCTCATTTTATTTTTAAAGCTTTCTTTAACCAAGTGTTTACCAGTGACTGTCAACAGCTAGTATAACTTTGCAAAGCTAAGCCAATAGGACACAATTTTAGAAAGAGCTCTGGAATTATGCCACCCAAGTTGAAGTTGCTTACCTTCAAACACCTTTAAGAGCTTATTACGTCTAAAATTACTCCGGATGAGTATTTACCCAAAGAATATGAAAGCCTAATTCAAAAAGATATATGCAGCATGTTTTTTACAATATATTTATTGCAGCATTATTTACAATAGCCAAACTATGGAAGCAACCCCAGTGTCCACCGATAGATGAATGAATAAAGAAGACATTAATATACATACTTATACACACACACACACACACACACACACACACACACACACACACTGGAATATTACTCAGCCATCAAAAAGACTGAAATCTTGACATTTGCAACAACATGGATGGATCTAGAAGGTATAAATGCTGAGTGAAATAAGCCAGTCAGAGAAGGACAGATACTGTATGAGTTAACTCATATGTGGAATTTAAGGAACAAAACAAAGGAACAAAGAAAATAAGAAACAAAAGAACAGACTTTAAACCTATATAGAAAACAAACCAATGGTCACCAGAGGGGAGGTGGGTGGGGGGATGGGTTTGAAATAGGTCGTGGGGATTAAGAGTATACTTATCATGACGAGCACTGAATAACGTATAGAATTGTTGAATTGCTATATTGTACATCTGAAATGAATATGATAACACTGTGTGTACATTAAATTGGAATTTTAAAAAAACAAGTTTAAAAAATAATAACTAATAAGTAAATAAAGTTACTCTAGATGGAATAGCCAGTGAGCACCAAAGCTAATCATCACTGTTACGAAATTGTAATGGGATACGTCTTCTGGGCCAAGGAAATTCCAGGGGCCTTGCAAGGCCGTGGACAAAGGTGAGACAGACTTCCCAGGTCTGTCTCAGACCATTTTGCATCACTTTCATGTAATGATCCCTGAGACCCCAACAATGGCGGTGTGTGCAGTGTCCACCACTGGGGGAAGACATCAGAAGCTTCTTCACCATCCTCATCAAGAGGATTGTTGGCTTTAATCTTGGGCCCTCTGAAGAAGAGGTTGGGTATGGAGCAGATGCCCCTCCAGTTATTTGGCCATCTGTGTGATTGCTGAGACGGCACAGTGCATAGTTTTAACCCTACCGGGTCAGTGCAGGGGGGGGGGGGGGGGGGGGGGGGGGGGGGGGGGGGGGGGGGGGGGGGTAGTATGGTGGAGATCACGTGGCCCAGCAGAGAAGCCCCGCCAAGTTGACTTCCCCTGATCCCAGCCAGACTGATGGCCAGAAGTCCGGGGATGGGTTGTGGTGTCTCCTTTCTCTGGGGAACCCGTGACAGCTTCCCCGGAGGCTCTGATATGGGGTCTGTTAATCAGAAACCTGTTCTCTCAAAGACCTCTCAGTCTCTTCTTTGGAAATGGCAGTTCCAGACCTGCTCAGCCATTTTTCTTACCTGTTACTCATGTGACCTCTAGTGGCTAGAACCAGTAAAACTTGCTCGAGGGATGGGTGGTTTTGCTGGAATATTCAGGATAAGCCAAAAAATGTCTTTTAATGTTTGACACTTGGTTATTTCTCTATATTAACCCTTCGCCCTTTTTATGATTCTCTTTCAGCATACATCCCATCATCTAATTTAGCCATAATCAACACAATTTGCGTTCCAGACCAGACCCAGCTCTGATTGTTACTCTAGCTGACATTAACTTGGGCTGGCATTAGCCTCTGAGTCTCTGTGGTCTAAACCTTTCACAGATGTCATGGCATTGACCTTGACTACATGTCCGGGTTGTTGTAAGGCTCGAATGACATGAAGCCTATAAATAAAATGCCACATAAATGCGCTTGCTATTCCTACAAAGCCATTGAGTCTGTGATTCTGTAGACCAAGATGGCTTTGTTTCATGGCTTCGGTGAAAACATTTAAACTCTTTCCTCAGATTCTTTACTGGAAATTTGGTCCCAATTCACAAGCACTTAACAAGTGGCTGCTACGTATATGTCATAATGAACTTACTGGTTCAGTCAACAAACATGAGCTCCTGCTTTGTGCCAAATACCAGTGGGTGTTGGAATCCAACAATGACCTTGACAGACAAGGTTCTGCTCTAATGGAGTTTACATTCAGATGAGTTAAAGGATTCATAATAGTTAAAATGATTCCCTATCCTGGGTTGACATTATAGCTTAACTAAGAAGAGAAGCTTAAACAACCAGGTAAGGTACAAGTGAATATGTGACAAGGCTTTCACAGAAGTATAAACAAAGTGCCATGAGCCAGGGATCCTACTGTGGTATGTGTGAAAGGGTGAATTTAGAGCAGTGAATATGGACTCTGCTTTCTAGAAGGTTAATACTGGTGACCGCTGGGAAGTAATTTGGACACCCCTGAAGTCAGTTAGGAAATGATTGACCTGGTCATTTGGTGTCTATTTCTAATTCTAGAAAATCTTATGCAGAATATGCCCTTGAAATTGCTCCTTCTCACTCAGTAGACATATTGTTCTTTGAGATTACAAATAGATAGTCACTAGATTCATTGGAATCTCACTGTTTTAAATACTAACTTTATAAATATTAACTTAGTCCTTATGTCAACTGTGTGAGGTAGGTACCTCTAGCGTCACACCCATTTTACAGATGAGGACACTGAGATAGAGAAACAGCCCAAGATTTGGCTGCTAAGTATTGGACTCAAACCCAGGTGGCTAGCTCCAGAGCTGCATGCTCACCACTGTGCTGCTGTGTGATTTCTCAAGGCTTCATTTAAAAAGTCAATGGGAGGGGCACCTAGGATGCTCAGTGGGTTAAACCCTCTGCCTTCAGCTCAGGTTATGATCTTGGGGTCCTGGGATCAAGCCCCACATTGGGCTCTGCTCAGCAGGGAGCCTGCTTCCCCCTCTCTCTCTGCCTGCCTCTCTGCCTACTTGTGATCTCTCTTTCTCTCTGTCAAATAAATAAAATCTTTTTAAAAAAGTCAATGGCAATTTTTAGAGACACATACTAAGCATTCAGAGGTGATACTGCCTAAGGCCTTGGGTTGTTTTAAAATATTTCTGTTTGAAAAGAGGAAGGAAGGATAGATGGAGAAGGCATGGTAAAATGTTGCTAACGATTTAGTTGACGGGTCTGTAAGTATCATGATAGCATTCCCTGTTTCCATAATAAAAAATAGAATCCATTGCTAGTGAATTTGAGGACTTTGAGATAATTATTGCCTTACTGTCAATATCAAAAGACTTTTTATTAGTGACCTGGGTAATTTAGGTCAAGGCAGTGAGTTTCACTAAGTTATGATTGAATGGTGGGTCTGCAGATAGAGTGCTCTGTGTATCCAAAACCACCTTATACCTGATTTGTCAAATATGATGGCCACATGCCTTTTTTTTAACCAATAAAGATTGATCCTCTTGCCAAAGATATTTGACAGAATAGTGAAATGTTTGAGTTAGAAGGGACCCCAAAGACAACTTCTTCCCAAATTCTCGCTGCCTTTTTTTTCCCCAAGATTTTATTTATTTATTTTTTATCTGACTGAAAGAGAAGGAGAGTATAAGCAGGGGGAGGGGCAAAGGGAGAGGGAGAAGTAGGCTCCCCACTGAGCAGGGAGCCCGATGTGGGACTTGATCCCAGAACCCCAAGATCATGACCTAAGCCAAAGGTAGTCGCTTAACCAACTGAACCACCCAGGCGCTCCCCAATTCTCTTTTTATAACTAGGAAAGCTGAAGCTTGGAGATCTTAAGTGATCGGCCCAAGAGAGGAGTGGGAACATGAAATGGTCTCCTACGGTCCACACAGTGCTAGAGAATGGCAGTGCAAAAATTAAAACCTGGGATTTCTGAACTCTAGGGCGTGGGGAGGGTGTCCAACTCCCATCAAAAGGAACTATGCCCAGAAAAGGGCTGTAGCAGCCCACGTGGAGACATGGTCCCCAGGCTTCCCTTGTGACTGGGGCTACAGCACTTGCCAAGTTAGAAGTCTAGGGAGAAAGAGGAAAACCACGAACCACCTTCTGCATGGGAATGAAAGGGGTCAAATGGATCTGTCTCCTTCCTTGGTGGTTTCCAAACTTTTAGACTCAAATGGCCCTAGTTATTTGTGTGTTTCTTCCACATTCCTTGTTCACACACCCTACCTGTGTCTCCCCTGATGGGCATAGTTGGAAAAATCATGGCTGTTGCACCTGAAGATACTTCTCAGAGGCGCATTTGGGGCTCTGGCAATGAAACCCACCCCGTGATGGGCCAGGAGTCAGGGTCAGGCATTTCCCAAGAGGGAAGGATGCAGGCGGTCTTAATGAAAGTGTCTGGAGTCACCACGGGATCACAGTTGACAGGATGTCCTTATCCTGAAAATTCGCATAGGGCACTTCAGAAGCTAAAATCTCACCTTTTCCTAGTCTGGCGCATACCTTTCTACAACACCCAGCCTGCCTTTGTTGGTGTTCCCGCCCTAAGGTCTGAGAGTCTCGAACCATATGCTCTCGTGGCCCCGGTAGGTAAGGTCAAGAATGAAGGTAGGTAAGTTCAAGAATGAAGCTGGCCCGTGTAAAACTGGGGTGACCCAGAACAAGCCTGGTTTTCATTCAAATGTTTTGTAGTCTTGTGCTGTCCACGCAGAAAGGCTGGGCAGGTCCACTGCCCACTGGTGGCTTCTGGTATAAGGAAAGAACCTGGTGAGGAAAGCAAGAGACCTGGAACCATCACCAGCTCCCTGGGACCTCAGCAAGGCGTCCCCTTTGCAGAGCCTGTTTTCCTCAACTGTAAAACGTGGGTTTCAAAGGCTTGGCAGCACTGCCACCTCTGACAGTCGAATTCTATAATCTGTGGTAGAGGACATGTCCCCCAAACAATCAAAGCCAGTGTCTGTCTGACATAGATTTCCAGAGCGCCTGCAGGCCTCCTTGGTCTGACTGACTTTGCAGCACTCGTGTCCTTGAGGTCTTCGTCGGATGGGTTTGTGACATCATCTTTAACCTTTAGTCCCTGCAGTACGGCGACCCACACTTAACTACGGTTCTGGTACCGCTCTCTGTGAGAGGTTGCTTTTTGCCAGTGTTCTTTCTGGAAGCAGTTGTGAGCAGACGAGCTTAGAAAGGGTGTTCTCTTCATGTTGTTTCAGGGAAAATAGAGAAAGTCAAACCTCCTCCATCCCCCTCACCTGAAGGCCCCGGCACGCAGCCTGACTTAGCCCCTGAAGAGGCTGCCGGATCCCAGCGGCCCAAGAATCTGATGCAGACCCTCATGGAAGACTATGAGACACACAAATCTAAAAGGCGGGAGAGAATGGATGATAGTAGTGTAAGTTTTTCCTCCTTTCCTCTTTCACTTCTCTGAGGGTAAACGCCCGTGTGGCGTGTGGTTACCCCAGTTCGGGCACAGGCGTGTGTGCCGTTGACTGGCCAGCGTCCTGGCTCCGAAGCCATTTCTCAGATGTGTCCGTTTAATGTGCCTGGAGTTGGGTTTGGGTGTTTTTGTCTTGTTTCTCAAAAATGTGGATCCTGCAGGGAGCAGGTCCCTTTGCTGCTGAGTGTAGCTGGAACCCACTGGCAAGGCTGGGGCAGGGTGGGAAGAAACCATGTAAGGACAACACAGGAGGAGGGACACAAGCACCCCAAAATCATCTCCGGGTACCGGGGAGCTGATGGCTACCGTGGCTGGCCCGCCCCGCAGATGTTTTATTTCTCTGGAGAACTCTGATGAGGCCATCCCTCTACTGTCTCCTCGGAGCAATCCCCATAAATGTGTCGCAGCGTGCAGAAGGCTGATTGCGTTTGGGGCTGGTCCCAAGTGTGTGTGTACAGTTTGGCAGGAAAGAACCATTGAAAATGACAGTTAGAAACCACAGGGCTGCCCTGCTGCGCTCAGTTCTTGAGCTCTTTGCCGGTGACAGTCACATGAGCCATGAAGGAAGTCATCCGCGCTGGCATTTCTTTCTCTAGTTGGAGACATAAGGATTGTTTCACCCAGTCTCCCCAGCCAGGAGCCCAGGAACCAGCCTCGGGGGCCCATGCCAACCTCCTGGGAGTCTGGTGGCCTTAATCTCATACCATTGATCCAAGTGGTCAAACACCCACCCCCACCCACCCCACCCCCCAGTTTCAGCTAGATCACAAATAGCTTGGGTCTGTTGAAGACACTGCCCAGTTTACGCAGATGGTGCTAGTTTAACAGTAGGAATCCCATGCCTACTTACTGCCTTGCATATCCTAGTCGGCTAAGTTCAAGGGTTTCTGGACTCAAAGCCAGATCCTGAATGATGCTTTTAAAATATTTAGTGATAAAGAAAGCGGACACTTCTGTTAGCAGCCCGATGACTCGCTTGTGCCCCCTAGGCTCTCCCTTGGGTTTACACCTAAGCCGCCTGGAGCATTGCCTCGCTTCCTCTGTTGGGGGGGGGCGGGCATTCCTCCTACTACACGGTGGGCGGGGCCTGGCCCTCGGGAGCTGCCGCAGGCACCGCTGCTGGGTCTCCTTCCCCAAGCCCGTGGGACTTCTGCCCGAGAAGTCACCTTGGCCAGCACTTCTTTGCAGCCCCACTGAAAATACAGAATTTACGTGTAGGTGTTTTCTGGAGCCTGTGCTTTTGAGGTACTTGTTTCTTCTCTCCCAATGAGTCTGCACTGTACAGCAGCAGCGTGGGGGGGGGTTAGCTGCGGGGCCCCCTTGCATCCTGGCCTGGAACCACTCTGCATGCGACCCATGCAAGTGTTTTCTGAGCACAGTCCGCGTAGCCCTTGTGTGTGCTTTCTGTGTGCCTGTTGGAGGCAAGAGTGAAGAGCCCACTGCTCCTCATTCCGAGGCAGAGGTTGCAAGCTGCCCTCACGCAAACTCAGGAGGCCATCAGATTGGCTTTCCCCTTGGCCTTCAGGACGCTACCTGGAATCAACGCTTCTGTATACGGATTACCCCTCACTTACTCAACCAAGTGGCAGCCTCCCCTCTGGGTTCTTCTCAAGTAAAGAAACATTTTGCATAAAGAAGAAACCTATTAACTCATCAGGCTGTTAATACCCCCCGATCTTGGATTCAAAGCCAGGTGTTTTGCACTGTCCTTGATATTACAAGAGAACTGAGTTTGTTGTTGCAGGAAACTCTTAGGAACAGAGCAAAATCCATCCAATCCACTCTGTCCACTATACCCAGAACTTCAAAAGCCTATTCAGGTCGCTTCTAAAGCACAGAAGTGACCATCGGCCAAACTTGATTTTTGTGCCACCTGTTCCTTCATCCCGTAGCCCTTTTAATTTCGGGGGATCCTTTCTACTGTCTCTACGTCAGTCCCTGGGGAACGTGTTGAAGTTGCCCTGTAGGAATGAACGAACTTCGTTTGTTTTCCTAGCTGATCTCCGGCCCCTTCTTTAACCACCTCTTCTACCAGAAGGATAATCATAGGGAGCCGACGGATTGCTTGATATTTGACTATGTACCTGACTTCCCTGCCCCAGAAGCTGGTAGTTTTGTTTTCCCGGTGCCGTTCCCATGCACTATTCTGAGTTTGAAACGGGGCTTCTTAGCTCCTCCCCTCTCTAGAAGCCTTAGCTGGCTCCCCTGAGTCTCGTGTCACCTGACACATCTGCCTGCCAGTATTCTTTCCAGTAAGTCACTTGGCAGCACTGAGTCCCTCGCACACGCTCAGGACCAAACCTTGTTTGCTCAGGGGAGGCGGCGGGTTCTTTCTGACTGGAATGAAAAGAACTCTTACTCACTTGCTAAGGAGAAGGAAGACCTAAAAACCAAATGGGGCAGTTGGAATGCGTGCGTAGTGATGCGGTAGACACGTGGTCCTATGGAGCGTGAAGGACAGAGGAAAGCGAAGATGGAGGAGCCAAGGGAAGCTATGACTCTAGTTTTCACGGGTGGTTTTTGCCAACCTCCAAGAAGAACATCCTTGCCTTTCAAACAGATTGAGTTTCCCCACCCCGGAGCAGCACTGGTCTCCGGAGTCCTGTCCCCGGCTCATTTCCAACTTAAATATTCCCACTTTATAAAAAATCGTATGCTGGGCCGGAAGGAGGCCGCTGGCTTCTGGATCCCCTGCCAGGGGATGGTGTGGGGGAAGTATTTGGTGGCCTTCTTCACGTCCCTGAGCTGGCCCTCTCTTCTGCTGGAAACAGCTCAGGAAACGATGGAAGATGGGAAGTTCAATCCTGACTCTCTTTTGGGATATCTGCCCACAAGTCACTGCATTGGGGACTTACATCACCTGTGAATGTCCTACTCCTTTTGTAGTTGGTGAAAAAGTCAGTAACAAGGAACTGGAAAAAGTCCCTTTTCTTGAGAAGTGATCCCCCATGGCCGCACGTGACCAACTCCAACCTTGGGCGGGTGCCACCTGCTGGCTTCCTTGCCCTGGGTGATGTGGTCACCAGGGAGTGTCTCCATGCTCAAGGCCAGGCCCCACTGACTAAGGGGCCTCCACTCTTTGGGGGGTAGGGGGGTTGCTTTTTCCACCATTACCCCCTTACCCTGGCTATTTACCAGCCTTCACAGGGCCCTTGTACCAATTAGAAAAAGGCACCTTTTTTCATGTTCCAGGATGCACCCCTGCCACAGTGTGAGGGCAATGGGGGGACCGAGCTGCACTCCGTGCACCCCCTCAGCCGGATGCTTCCGTGCCTCGTGTGCACCACACACCCAGATGTAGCAGTCCTGTTCTGATTGTGGGTTGCTCTTATCTAGAAGTGGTTTTTTTTTTTGTGGAAGTGTCCCCTTATCTGGGCCTGAGGCTATCTCTGGTCCAGCCGGTAACGCACCATGGGCTGATGAATCATAGTTTCCTGGAAGGTTCCCTGATTCCTTGCAAAGGAACAATATTTAGGCAAAAGTGTTTTTCTGGCCAGTTGTTCCCAGAGCCTCAGAAGATGACGGGTTCTTAAGTCAGTGATGCTCCTGAATAGGTTGGTGGATTTGCTTTCCCTTTCTCAATAGTGCATGGCCTGCATCCAAATTTCAGTGTCCTGTAGGATTCGGCCCCCACCCTGCTTCTGGCATAGGATCCACTCTTGGTGGGTTTTCTACTCTCTCTCTTACCCCAAAAATAGTCACTGAGACATCTTTTAGTCGTCCCTGCTTTGGAATAAAAGAAGGCCTCACCTGTTCTCCTGGGTTAAGTCAAAGCTGGGGGCTGGCAGTTACTGCTTTTCTAAGATTTCCTCGCATACATGCCCCCTCAAACCAAGACACCCGTGGCCATTCTTACTCTCAGGGAGTGGATGAGGGAGGCCTGTCCTGTGCCCCACACCACAGGCTCCGTGGGAAGCTTAGCCACAGTCAATGATGTTTCATGCTGCCCAGATTTCCCCTGGCTGCTCATACCCTGTTGGGCTACAGAAAGAATTCGTTAGACCCTAGTCACCAGCCTGACCATCACAGAACTGTAAGTTTTAGCACTATACATTAGAAGCCGGTAATGACCACAGACGTAGGACCCTTCCTGACCAGTCCACGGATGCCAGCGGCCAAGACCCAGAAATGCCTCCGGTGTCCTAAGCTGTGTAAATGCAAGGTCATTACCATTGCCATAATTCCAGAGGGGGCTGCCCAAAGTCCATTCGTTTATGTCCTTTCCCTTAGCTAGCCCATTTTATTCTGAGCTTTTCTTGCAGAGACTTTGAGTTTCCCACAGGAACTAAAGGGTTTTTTAGTTCCTGCACGATCACCCCACTGTCAGGACCTCATCCAGGCCCCCAAAATAGTGACGAGGATGGCTGCGTGCCCCCCTGGGCCGTGCCATCCATGGCTCGGCTCACAGAATCTGCCCCCACAAACCTTGCATCCAAATCCAGGCCTTCCTGGGCTTCGGGTCTTCTTTTCGGGGGACGGTGGGCAACAGGACGGCTGTGGGGCTCAAAGGAATTACAGGAAGAGAAGAGGCTGGTAGGCTACAGATCCTAGCAAATCCAGTATGGCCATCGAAGACCTCGCTGGTGGGCCACTGTTCGCACACAGGGGCGGAAAGGACTCTTGTTAATTCAAAGCACAGAAAAATGGAAGCAACGAATCTTGAATTAACAAAGTATGGCTTATCTGATATTTTTATTCATGAATAGCAGGGTATCTACGTGCTCCCAAAGATAGATTTTTAAATACACTAATATCAGATGAAGCCGAGTCTGGTGTGGGCGTGTGATGGTCCGCCGACGGTCCGTCCCCGCCCGCCCGGCCTCCCCCAGCGTGGCTCCGGTTTCCAGCTGGGAGGTGTCGTGCGAGTGTCTCTGCCGTGTACTAACCCTGCTCTTTTCCCTTCCTGCCAGTACACCTCTAAGTTACTGTCTTGCAAGGTGACTTCCGAGGTACTTTTCCACTTGTTTGTCTTGGTGTTCCTGCATGCCTGACCTAGGTGCATGCTCCTGTGGTTTGCCATTTCCTGACACGTTCGAGGAGACGGGCAAGGAAGCAGCTCGTCTCCGTGTTTCTCTCTTCCAGCCTTTGCGGAACTGGGGACTCTGGGGACTGCCTGGAAATGTTGGGGTAGAGGCAACAGGGCTCTTTGCTGCTGTGCTTTGCTGTGCTGTGTAGTGGGGCTGGAGGGGACCTTGCCCTGCTCATAGATCTGGAAGGGGTGCAGTCAAGGGCACAAATGGTAGTTTCTCTCCAGGCACCGATAGCAAAGACACTCTGGTTTGGTTAGAAAACTGTGCAGCTCAAGAGGACTGAGCTGTTGATCCAGTCCTTTGTTTCCCATAACACAAACCCAGAGAGCGCCACTCCACAGCCTCAGGATAAGTTGTCCCAAAAGTGAACGACCCCCCTTCACCCTTCTCTCCCCTCCCTGCTCTCCCATCTTTAGACCGGTTTTTTGTTTGTTTGGTTGGTTGGTTGGTTGGTTGTTTTTTTGGGGGAAGCTCCTTAACTTAGGCATTGAATTTCCAACTCTCCTCCTTTCTTCTACAATTTCCTTTTACACAGATTTTATAATTATCTGTGCCATGAAAGTGACAATATTTTTCATTTTCCCCTAATTTTAAAATATTTTTCCTTTTTTTTTTTGCTATGGGAAAATACAATGTTTTTGTATTATTTTTTCTTTAGAATTTTATTATTTTTAAAAGAATTATTTCAAATATACAGAACTGTAGGGAGAATCATTCATTCATTCTCTCAGTTAACAATTTATTGAGGACCTGGTACACCCCAGGCCCTCTTTTGAGGTTCCAGAAATAGGGTAGTCGATACAACCAAGTCCCCAGTGTCGTGGAGTTGGCATTCAAATGTTCCAATAATAAGACGTAATAAAACTAAAGCCCACCCATCCAGCTTTGACCATGCTTATCATTTCATAATATTTGCTTAATATTTTTTTAAATTCTTTTTTTTTTTTTTTTGATTTATTTATTTGACAGAGAGCGATCACAAGTAGTCAGAGAGGCAGGCAGAGAGAGAGGGGGAAGCAGGCTCCCCGCTGAGCAGAGAGCCCGATGTGGGCTCGATCCCAGGACCCTGAGATCATGACCCGAGCTGAAGGCAGAGGCTTTAACCCACTGAGCCACCCAGGTGCCCCAATATTTTTAAATTACTAATATTAATAACAGATATTAATAATTAATACCAATAGTATTAATTTTGCAAGTACCCTTCAAGCCCCCTTGTTACTTCTCCCCAGCCCCCATTTCTCTCTCCTGAGAGGTAACTTTTCTTCAGTTTACTATTAATCATCTCTATGCATGTTTTTATATTTATATTTCATATGTTTGTCTACATGGATAACTTCTTGGTTTTTGCATGCCTTAAAACTTTCTAGAAATGATATCACATTGTAACATCCCCTCATCCTTACTTTATTCTGTCTACATTGTTTTTAGATGTGTCCACGTTGTTACTGAGGGTTCTAGCTCATTCACTGTAACTGCTGTCTTGTTTTCCACTGAATGAATGTATCACTGTTATTCATCCTCCTGTTGATGGAAATGTCGGTTTCTCTCTGATTCCTCATTTTTTTGCAATTACAAACAATGTTTCAGTGAATGTTTTGTGTATCTCTTTGCTTAAACTCTGGAAGAATTTCTCTCTTCTAAGGAGGGGAGGTACTGGTTAGAGGGCTTTTAATTCCATCCTCGCATTCATTACATATTGCAAATTATTCTTCAGAATGGTTGTGCTTACATATAGCACAATATATTTTTAAAATCTCCCTATCTTGCAAAATAATTACTACCAGAGATGGGAGCTAATGATTATCGGTAACTTTCTTTCGGAAGATAAGAATATTCTTTCATAAGATAAAAAATGAGTAATGAAATATAAAAGTTGTATCATCCCATGTACCCTCCTCGTCAGCTAATTGTGGTTCCCATCTCAGCAATGGCAGGGGAAGAATGAGGCCCTAGGCCCCAACCCCTTTGAGTTAACGTAATAAAGAATAATGAAAGTCTGGTCAAATATGTCCAAGGAAGATAAAACTGGGCCCTGTCTATCTTCAACTGAAGAGGACTTAGGAAGACAGAATGTTAACGTGAATGGAGTCCCTGACATTCCTTAACCCCTCTGCCTTTAGTTACCCATCTGTCTGTTGATTTCCATGCAAAGACAAGCGATTTGCTTGAATTCCCCAAGCATGAGAGACAGAAAATTAATATCGGGGGGGTTGTTCAAAGAGAATTGATTTCTCTCCCTCTCACCAGACCTAAATCTGAATTTGTGAAAATAATAAAACCTTAAATCAGATTTTTCTATTATTTTTCAAATGTTTTTATGTTTTCCTCTCTCCATCCCTATAGAGTATTATTGTTCTTTTTGTTGCTTCTTCCAACAGACTCCTTATGGGCACCGAGCCGCAGTGTGGCACGGCGGCCTAGGGCATCAGCTCCACACCCAGAATTCTGGGTGCAGACCTCAGCTCTTCCCCTAGCTGAGTAACATTGGTCAACATAACTTCCCCATGCTTCAGTTTCTTCCTGTGGGAAATCCAAGTAATAATAGTGTGCATCCCATAGACAGTCATGGGGAGCAAAACAGTAAGTGGTTCACAGTACCTATGATGTGCTTACTATTATTAGAGCTCCAGGGGCAAGTGCTTTTTTCCCTCAAAAAAGAAATGGGCTTTAGGTAGTCAAGTTAATATACAGGAACTAAAGTATCAGAGCTCTAGATTTTGCTCAAGATTTATAAACACAACACACACACGCACACACTACATTATTGTACTCTGAATTAATTATGGAATAAATGCTCGTTTAGATACCTTCTCCAAGAGCTTGACCTTTGAATCTTCAAAAGGTCATTGGGGGATTCACCCCTGTGCCAGTCCTCACCAGAAGCCTGTATTACCCAGAGGCAGTGGTATGGTGCTCCTTATAAAAATGCCTTATGTCTGAACGCTTCATCATTTACAAAGCCTCTTCCAATAATAATGGAAATCCTTATAGTTTGAAAACTTGCAGAGCACTGGGAACTATGCTGTATGTATATTGCCTCCTTTATTCCTCCAGCCAGCTCTGTACTGTAGCTTTTAGGATGCCCATTTCACACGTAAGAGAACCAAGGCCCAGGGGTAAGTGACTTTTCCAAGGTCACACAGTCACTAGGATTTAAATCTAGACATGCCTGGACTTCAGAGTCAGCACCGCCTCCAGAGAACGCCTGCAACCCAGGGCAGGTGCTGTCTCCAAATTACCGATGAAGAAACTTGAGACATGAGATGCCACGAACAGCACCCGTGTTCTAGACGGAACTGGAAAGAAAGTCAGGACTTCCGGATTCAGTCCAGTACCCTCTCTGGGTACCATGTTACCATGCACTGACCTTCTAGACGAATCCTCTACTTAACTACACCAGACTTGGAAGTCTTCTCTGCCCCTACTGGTTTCTTATTCTTAGATATTGAATAAGTGACCATGGCTTACACACAAGACACTATGACACAGCTTGTGTGCTTAACGATGCACATTTCATTTAGGAGTCATGGCTGAGTGCATCCTACATGTTAGGTCCAGCTGTCCCTGCTGGGGGGCCTGGGGAAGGCTCCCCAGAGGAAAGCAAACAGAAGGTCTGGGAAGTCTATCCATTTGTCAGAGGTCCAAAGAAGCAGGTTGAGATGGACTCCCAAACTGTGAGTCTCCCCAGAACTTGCTTGCGCTTTGGTTCCCAGTACTGTCTGCAACCTGCATCTCATTGCTTCTCTGGAGCTGCCCGCATTTCTGGCCCCGGAATGATTGTCCTTCACTGCAGTTTGGATCATCAACCAGTGTTGGCTGTGCTAGACTTTAATGTCAGAACCTGCACATCCCAGGCTAATGACACCGTAATTTAATTGGTGGGCATGCATGGGCTTGCTTGTGGTGCCGGGTCATGAGATTGAGCCATTTCTCATATGTTGTGCAACCTGAATGTCGTCCATCTGGATCTCATCTCGATCAAACCAAAGCCGGAACGGCCTGCCTGAAGTTTTCCCTCTGGAGTCCACAGAATATTCTGGTGAACTGGAGGGAGGGAGGCCTTACCCCAATTGTGGTGAGCCTACCTGTCTTTGATTTTGTCACCTTGGATTTCATTTATTAGCACCTGGGCCCTGATGTTGCAGCAATATGCTCAGATTGCTTTAATTGGCCTGGGAAGCTATTTTTCTTTCCACTTAGTTTCTCTTGGAAGTTGAGTTATACCAAAGTAGACTTCCATGATATAAATATGATCACAGCTTATGTATGTCCACAAAACCTGATGCATTGAGTCCACACTGGTCCAGCTGTTTGGGATTATTATCTGGTTTGCTTGTTTACAAAGAGACTAAGGCAACTGAAACCTGTGCTGTCCAATATGGTAGTCACAGGGTCCATGAGGATATTAAAATTAATTAAAATTAACTATTTATTTTTTTTCTCAGCCACACTGGTCTTATTCCAAGTGCTCCATAGTCCTGTAGCTTAGTGGCTACCCTGTTGGTAATACAAATACAGAACATTTCCATCAGAGAGCACTGATCACATAACACGTAGAGACCTACTGTGTTCTTGAAACACTCAACTCAGAGTCAAGTCTAGTCCAAAAACATGCCCAGACTTGTTGTGATGAGCCCTGGGTGTTATATGTAAGTGATGAATCACTAAATTCTGCTCCTGAAACCAATATGGCACTATATGTTAAGTCACTAGAATTTAAATAAAAATTTGGAAGAAAAAAAATGGACGTGCAGAGCATTTAAGGGAAATTAGATCTTTCTGTAGTGAAAACCATGGGTCAAACAGCAAATGAAATTTGGCCATGAAATGAATGCATATCCAGCACCTCCCACTGTATCTTATTTACCATTTCTCTCCTACCTCCTGGCCATACTGGACACTATTACTTTCCCTTTCTTGGATGCCGTTGAGAGGGAAAGGACCAAAGAAATGGAGAAGATGGTTTGTGTACCTAGTGAACATCTGTGATCTCTGATTCTTCTTTTTTTTTTTTTTTTTCCTTCTCTCTTCAGGTCCTTGAGGCCACACGGGTTAACCGAAGAAAGAGTGCCCTGGCCTTGCGCTGGGAGGCAGGGATCTACGCCAACCAGGAGGAGGAGGACAATGAATAACAAACTTCCTTACACCCAGGAAGCTTCTTTGGTGCTTGGGTTCCCAAGAAACCAAGAAATCCACACATTGAAGCATTTTAATGGAATATTTATTAAAGTGCAAACAAACTCTGCAATCCTTATGTAGACCAGAAGCTGCAATGACCAACGATGAAAAATCAAGTGAAAAGAAGCCCAATAATCAAACTCTAGAAATACCCAGGAGTCAAAAGAGAAAGGATTTTTTTTTTTTTGAGACTCAAAAGAATCACCTGGATTTGGACCAATCCTTTGATTCAAATGGACAGAGCAGTAATAAGCAAGTCAACATGGCTGCTGCAGGCAGAACTGAGACCAGCCTCTCTGGGTGCTGAGGACATTGGTAACAGGGCCGTGTAGAGCAGTAGAGCCCACGCCGGTGCCGTCCCCAGGCCGTGGGCTACTCCCTGCGCCAGCTTCCTACCTTCACTCATGGCATCCCGGGTGTCGGGAGGACTCCGTTTACTCCAGCAGCCATAAAATGAAATGCAAGTTTCTCTCTATCTGCCCGGAAGAGGCAATTGTGATTCCATTTCTCTTACATCTAATTGTTTTTAATTGGGAGCAATCAATGATGGCAGTACCTAAAATCCACCTTTGGAGACAGTGTTTCTTCATGTTGCAAACACAATCTATTCTACACAAAGGGGTTGAGAAAGAGGGAGAAAGCCAAACCAAATGGATTGTTTTAGCTTTAGGGTCTCGTCTGCGTAGAGTATTGACTAATTTGCTGTTTATGAGAACACATTTTCACAATTTTGTTTCTCTTCATGTGAAAACTATATTTAGTGGGCGACAAGTATTTTTATGATGGGATGGGGCAGTATATCCATGTATAAAACCTGTACACATTCAGCAGCTTGGCTCAAGAGGGTAGGGATATTTTTAGAGTGGCAATAATTGAAAAAGGGCAAACTCTGCCTTAGGCAGAGGACAGGAAATAGAAAGGTGTTTATAACTATATTTTATATTATAAAGTGGACCTTGGGAGGAAGAATGATAGATTATTTTGGATCAATCAGAAAGGAAACATTAAAGGAGGGCATGAAGGTAGACAAACAAAGAGGGAGAGAGTAGGAAAATAAGGAAGTAAGAGATTTTATTTTTGCTGAGCAACCAGCGTTTTTCAGGATGATAAAGAGAAAAATATAGATTAGAAATTTAAGTGCAGGCTTGGAATCAGCTACAGTTCCTAAAGATGGTTGTGTGTGTGTGTGTGTGTGTGTGTATGTGTGTGCGCGCATGCGCGCGCACATGCGCAAGTGCAGTCTTTGTGTATTTGGGTAAAGTGTATGTACAAGGATGAAAATTCCAGGATGATCATAAGACAAGGGTGTACAGTCATTTCCTCCAAAGCTGTTTGCCAGCATCGAGAGCGAGTGAGAATTTCTTTTTTATGAAAAGGGATATAGAGGCACCGACCTGATACAGTATTTGTATATTAAATTGACCTAACCTGGTATTTGCATGAGTCGCAATTGAAAAATTTAGAGCGGTTTTTTAATCCGACATTGAGAAAAGGACCATATTTATTCTCATGCTTTGTATTCATAGCTTAGTATACTGTAGAGGATGCCAGCTTTACTCTCTGTCATTTAAAGCAATATGATAAGGGTATTCCATAATTGGGTGCCCTGAATTTCTGGATGAGAAACATTTTAATTCTGGCCATGAGAAAAAAACGGACCAGCCTTTTTTTTTCCTATTTGTTTTAAAACTGTGGTTTTTTAAAAAGCAATAATTAAGCCAGACCTCACTAAAATTCCTTTTTGTTTTTATATTGTTATGTCATAAGCTTTACGATGTTACTCTGACAGGTAGCGATGCCACCACACTTTGTATGTAGATGTTAGGCAAGTTATCTTTGCTTCTTTTAATAGACTAGTGTTGACTTTAGGGGGGAAGGCTTATTCACAGACCAGCAGTGGGCATAAAGTAAAAATGCACCTGTCTGATACCTCACAAGGATCCTTTAAAACTGCCAAGGGAACCTGCCATTTGAAGCCAAACTTTAGAGATGGGTAGTGGGCACCGTCTTTATATGGTTTATTGTCCTGAATATTCTGAAGGGATACTCAGCAAAACGTACTAGCCACCGGGGGGACACAAATAAGATCCCTACGGCAGGGAATTCATTTTCAAGTTGGGGAGGCTGGCGTGGAGACAGACGTGCCCAGGAACATGAGGTCTGTGTTAGGTGGGAAGTCCTGATGGGTGAAATGGGGAGAACCCAGGAAGGCTGCTTTGCCTGAGGATTTCCAGCATTCCCACGGCAGTCATGGGACCGAAAACAGCCGGGACAAGAGCTTGTTGTGGCCCCGGGGGCCCAGTGGTAGCTAGGATGGCTGGTGAGTGAGTGCAGTGGTTCTATGCGGGGCACCAAAAATGGAACATGCTTTGTGTTTGCTGGACTGACTCTGCTTCCGGTAGTGAAATAGACATGATACAGACAAACACCATCTTTCAGGAAAGGAGACAGCCCTCAGGACCAACCTGCAGGTTTTTGTTCTGTTTTGAAGGAAGCCGTGTACCCACCCACCTTACACCTACATTTGAAAAAGGAGAATTTGCAGCTGATCGGAAAGCTTAGGAGGTCACACAATTCACGGAATCGCTTTAGAGGCAGACCAATTGGCCATCGACTCCAGTTGATCAAACCAGAAGCATGAATCCCATTGTGCGGGAGTTCTCGAGCCGAGTCCCTTGGTCCGTGCTCCGTGTGTAGATAAGGCAACAAATGCAGAGTTTCCATGATCCTTCCATGGTCACAAAGCTGCTTAACTATGGCCCCTACATCTCCAACATTTGCTTGTTCCCTCTGCTGCCTTCTGAGGACTCGCGGCTATTTCCTTGCTCCACTCACTTACGATCCCATGAAAATGTAAATTACACTTCCTTGGAAGAGCCAGATTTTCTCTGTGCTCTTGAGTTTTTTACTCCTTCAGAAAATACGGGGCTTTGTACATAGCACCATGCTAGGCTCTGGGATCCCAAATGAACCCCTTTCACCTTCTGAAGACGCAACAGACCCATGGAGGAGAGTCATTCCTGCGTAATCCATCAAGAGGAAGAGGCTTGTCCCCAGAATTGGCCTCTGATGCTTGTCCCTGCCCCCAAATAGCACGCAAGCTCGTTAATCTCAACTATAGCAAATGTTTAGATTCTGTAGATGTTAAAAGCTTTCCTGAAAGCGTTCCTTTCCCCAGTGTTTATAGATGTTCACTTTCCTCGGGGGCTGATTAACTACTGACATGCCTTGGCTTTCTCATCCAGAAATTATGGAAACAGGGTCTGTCAGTGGTAGGAGGCGGGGCTGTGTTCTACTTGTATGACACAATGCAATATCCTTGCCTCTTTACACCTCTGCATGCTGCCTACCCTCGACAATGACATATAAGCAGTATATAGATCAGTGTTCACATATATACACAACACACGCACACGCACACACAGTGTGACAAGAAGCACTAAAACAGTGTTGACTCTTGTCTCTGAAGACAATTAAACATTTTTCCAAATAAAGGATGGATGTAATTAAACTATGTCTTGAAAAAAAATAGCCTACGTGTTTAGAGATGGTGACTATATCCAGTTTTAGTGACAGAACCCATTTCCTGAATTTTAAGCATTCAGTGAGTGAGCTGCCAATTTCGATTTTGTGTTGCCCTTGACCCAAATGACGTTTTGTGTTTTTTTTTTTTGTTTTTTTGTTTTTTTTTTTTTTTTTGGAGGAGGAGGAGGAGGAGAGGGGGGGAAGCAGCAATACTGTGTTTGAAAATTATACTCTGTATCTGGCTTTCCTGTGTATGTTAACGACTTATATGTATCCTGCTTCAGTTTTATAGTGATTGTGAGGCATTCAATGCAAGTATACAATTATTTTCTCATTAAAACCCAGTGTGTGCTGTGTTTTTATAAGTGATGGCTGCTTGTTGGAGTGAGGGAGGGGCGGGGGGGGCGAGGTCAGAAGCTGGATCTGCCCCGCGGTGACCTGCCCACACCCTTGGCCTTGACTTCTGCGCGGCAGCACCTGCGTCTTGCACATTTGGAACTGAAAAAGCAACACTAGCTGGTGGGGCGTCACTGTAACAGGCTGTCCCAGTGCCCCTTTGTGTGATGCTATCTCCAGCTGCCCCAGCTAGAGCCTCGAAACCTCTGTTGGGACCCCAGGAACGACACAGGTGCCTCTGGATGAGGTAGGTAGAACCCCAAAGTCAAAGGGATGGCTGGGCAAACAGCAGGACGAATGGTAAAACTCAAGCTTCACTGGTGGCTCTTGGGCTCTAATTTTTCTTATTACATTTCCAGCACCTGTACCGGGCTCCCCTCTGAAGAAAGGAGAATTTCCGGCCTTGAAGAGCATATGAATATTGCAGGTCCATCAGGAAACTTCCTCCCCAAGTTTCCTCCTGCCCTCCCGTCTCCCCCCTCGCTGCCAGCTGCTCTGTTCCCTATCTGGCCCCTCACAGTTACTCACACCCCATCCCCATCCCATCGCACCCCTCCTCTTGGGGTCTCTTTCTCCATCTCTCCTCCCGGTGTATGTGACTTCTTCCAGTTTTCTGGGACAGTGGAATTGTGATCAGCTCTGGATTCAGTGCCCTGGTCCTCTTTGCCTCTATCACTACTAATATCTGGGGGTGCTGGGCAAAGCCAGAGGTGTCAAGGTACACAGGGCAGGCACTCATCATGGGAGGCAAAGTCTGGGATAGTCCAGCTAGGAGGCATCTTGAGGGATTCTCACTGAGGAGGCTCTTACCAAAACCAATGGGAGGCATTAAAACCACAAATGGGTAGATGGCGGACGTGCAGGCTTTTTGCTCTGTGACCAAGACTTCCTGTCCCAACGCCCAGGTTCATCTCCCCTGTACTTATCAGTTGTCAAAGAGACAATCATTGGGACGCATGAGGCCATGCAGTTACCTCGGAGCATTGCTCATGTTCATTATGGGATGCCTGTGCCACAAGAGAGTGTGGTGATTGTGTCCCTCCCTACACAGAACCCACACAAAGTTCAGAACTGGGCTGCTGGGAACACAGAGAACAAATGGGGAATTCAAAGGGAGGCTTTAAAAGGTTTGAAAGGTATAAGAAGACACAAAAGCAAAGAACAGGGCCTCTGAAAATCCCTGGAGATGGCACACTAGCAATTTCAAAATGTTGCCCAAGCATTCAGATGTTTTCTTTCAGAGAAAGAAAATATTTGCATAATAAAGTTGCTTGTTTTTTTTTTTTTAATTCTGCCACAATCTAGTATTCTGAGTGTCCGTTAACCTTGATGGGAGAATTATCCAGCCTCTTTGTTCTCAGTTCACTGGTGGTGGGCTTTGAACTGGGATGGATGTGCGGGTGCCCCAGAAGAGTAAAATCACAAATCTCTGTTTCCCCTGTTTGGTTATTCTCCGCCCACCCACGGAGACCACATTCTGTCTTGGATGTGGGTCTTCAGCTCATAGCATCGATGTGCCTCCTCCGGGGAGTGCGGCTTCTCCTGCTTGAGCAAGTATCTCTGTCACCTGGAGGGCTCGTTAAACACAGACTGGGGCCTCGTACCCGAGGCTTCTGATTCAGTAGGTCTAGCGTATGCAGGCGAAGAATTTTCTAACTCGTCCCCTGGAGATGCCGCGGCTGGTCGGGGAACCCCAGTCTGAGAATCACTGGCCTGGTGTAAGTAATGAGTAGGGTCTGGGCGTACCACTGAACCTCTGAAAACTGGGGGACAGGTGCCTGACTTATAAGCTGTGGATACAGTCACATGTGGTCCTGGGTTGTTCTGAATATTTGGGGGGCGGGGCTTTTGTGCCTTTACCCAACACACCAACTCAACGCTTTGTGGGTCTTGGCCAACCACGGCTTTGATTCCATTTAGACTCTCCAGACAGGGCCCCCCTCAAAGGGGTTGAGCAAATTAGGAAGAAAATGTAAAAAGAGCGGAATATCTATATACGTTCCGACTCTGATTTCAGGGTAGGATCAAGGGATTCGTCTGACCTGGAAGACGTTTTTATTGCGTGGGGGGATAGCAACGTCAGGACCCCGTAAGTCTTTTTGTTTGTTTTGTTTTTTTTTATTAACCTGGTTGCGTAATTTGCTATGAGATACAAAATAAAAGGTAATCCTTATTTGGTCTAGGGCAGCACCTCTCAATTCTGACTCCATCGGAGTCACCTGGAGAGCTTGAAAGTTTGGGTTCAATTGGTCCGGGCTGGTGATTAAAAAGCACCCCAGGAGACTAACCTGCAGCCAGCCTTGAGCAGCACCGCCCAGGGCTGTGGCTCCCACCTTGGTTGTACCCACACAGGGTCCCCAGGTGTTTGCTTTTAAGATACCGGCACCTGGGCCTCACCCCCAGATATTGGGACGTATTCTGTCCTCACTGGGCTCAGACAGGGCTGTGAACGTGGGCGTGGCGTAGCGGCTCCCCAGGTGTTTCTAATGTCCAGCCAAGGTTGAGAATTGCTAGCCCAGTGGAGAAATGTGTTTGCCTCACGGCCTGACTCCATCCAGAAAGCTCTTGGAGGCAACCTCCAAATGAAATGAATAAAAGACCTGAGGGGCTGAACCAGCCTATCTCCTGGGTCCCAGGAGGCAGAGGGACCTCCCTGCTGAGGGAGGGGGTTTGCAAAGGGGCTTTGTTACCCGTTGATAGCCTCAGCTCTCTTCCCTCTGCTGACGGCAGGCCCAGCTGCTCGAACTTTTAGGTGAACTAAGGAATGCAAAAGCTACAAGGGAGGCGTGTTCTAGCCTCTATTATCTGCACACTAAGAAAGCCCAAATGGATAAACCCCAAAAATGTCACAGGGTTATTTCTGGGAGATGAAGCCACGGTCCTTCTGTTGTTGGTCTTTAGAAGCATTTGCTGATTTCTTTTCTTTTTTTTTTTTGCCTTTAAAAAAAATTTTTTTTCTTAACATGTAATGTATTATTTGCCCCAGGGGTACAGGTCTGTGAATCATCAGGCTTACACATTTCACAGCACTCACCACAGCACCTACCCTCCCCAATGTCCACAACCCAGCCACCCTATCCCTACCCCCTCCACCTCCCTACCCCCCAGCAACCCTCAGTTTGTTTTGTGAGATTGAGAGTCTCTTCTGGTTTGTCTCCTTCCTGATCCCATCTTGTTTCATTTTTCCCCCTTTACCCCACGACCCCCTGCCCTGCCTCTTAAACACTTCAAATCAGAGAGATATGATAATTGCCTTTCTCTGATTGACTTACTTCACTTAGCATAATACCCTCTAGTTCCATCCACGTTGATGCAAATGGCAAGATTTTGTTTCTCCTGGTGGCTGCATAGTATTCCATTGTGTGTGTGTGTGTGTGTGTGTGTGTGTGTGTGTGTATCTCACATCTTTATCCATTCATCTATTGATGGACATCTAGCATTTGCTGATTTCTGTGGTATAAATATTCCCACAGCAGCTGATTGCAAGATGCCAGTGGTTTAACAACTGGTTCACAACATCCCTGAATATTGAATAATTGGTGGAGATCAGAAAACACACAGGATAACCCAGAGGTCTGGAGCTAAAGCCCCATTAACAGAGCCATCATTTGCCTGAATGGTTCTTCTGAACCGGTTACAGCAGGTAGCAATCAGGGGCTCAGGACTGTGACCGTCTCTTTGGATGATTGTGATATGTCCGGAGAGAGCAAAACCACCCAGCCTAGATCTAGTGCCCACTCCTGTCGCCAGGAGCTGTGGCAGGGGGAGGGGAAGGAGGGGGTGCTGGGAAGGCCTCATACATGACACCAAAGAGCCTGGACATATAGTATTTCCATGGTTAGTGGAAGTCAGACAAACTTCTGGGATCAGACAGGGACCTCAGGCTTTTTCACTGCTTTTTCAGTGGAACCTTTGACCATTTGCTTATTCTAGATTGGATTTCTGACTTCTGGAGTTACTGTGCGAAATGAATAGAAATGTTTGGTACAGATGTGCTCAGAGTTTCCTTTCTGGAAAGGCCTGCCTTCTGTCAGCAAATAGTTACTAAGTGCTTACTACGTGTCCAATGCTGTGCGTATAAGAACAAATGAAAACAGGGATTGTTGGGGTGGTTTTCACTGGGACTAGGGGAGCTCTTAGCATCGGGAATGTGGGGACAAAGGTGCTCCAAAGTCAGGCACCTGTCCACACCTGCCTGTTAAGTAGGGCCATCCTCTGCAGGTCCTGCACTCTCTCAGCATGTTTTTTAATTTTTCCCCTTAGTGTAGGACCCATATAACTAGTATTCTTCTTGGCAAGAGAGAGAGATCCAAACGAAAAGATGTTTAGGAGAAGCCACAGATATTCCAGAACTCATGGGGGGCGGAGGGCAGTGTCAAAAGGTGTTAGAAACCTGCCGGGAGACAATGAGGAAGGAACTTGCCTGGATGAACAGGAGGGCTGCTCAGTCGCCTCGTTGATAACGGGAAGGGTGGAGTTTCTCACTTTTTTGCGTCCGCCTTTGCCTGCAAGCGCGAAGTGTGGCCACTAGGTGGCGATGGTCTCTAGGGCGAAAGCGGCCTCCCCAGCCAAGAGCCTTCCCCCGGGGGAGTCAGGACATTTTCTCACTCTTAACACCAGACAGGAATCCTTTGAGATCTTACATAGAGCTACACCAAAATGGTGTAGCCATCACGTGTACAATGCTTTGGTACAAAAGCACCAAAATGGAAGCCATCATGTGTACAATGCTATGTGGAGGTCAAATGTGGCCCTTTATTTACTTACATTTCGGTGGGAAACCGACCGTGGCCAGCAGATGGCAGCAGACATCTATCTGAGCGCTTCCAAGGGCCAGCTCTGGTGGGTCATTTCACTCCATTCTTGGGCAGTACTCCTTTGAGGTACATACTAGTAGCGTCGTCTCCATTTTACAAAGGAGGAAACTCACAGTCGGGGAGTTTGAATAACGTGGTGCCCGTGACAAGTCTAGGGGTGGAAGGAGGATTCAAATCCAGGCAGTCTGGGCGGGAGCCTGTGCTCCTACCTCCCCAACTTTCCTTCTCATGGACTTGATTCAATAGCAAACAAACCTCTACCTCCAGTCTTGGTCCCGGGCCGGCTCCGCTTTCTCTCAGACCGGTAGAGCCTGCCTTTGGCACAGACTGCTGGGGGCTGGAAAGGGCGTGTCGTCCAAGTCTGGGCTGGGGGGGTGGGGGGGTGGGCACTGACATTCCGCTAAAAGCCGCTGTTGTCACAAAGAGCCAACACATGCTGAAATTCTGGTTCTTTCTAAAGTGGAAAACGTGGTTTGCCATCTTAATGATCACAAGTGCCCACTGAGTTGTGCATGTGTTCTGCTGGGCCATAGAAATAATCTCCAGCTCTCTTGCCTACAGCATGTTTTCCTGGGCTCCTACAGTTCCCATGTACACACACACACACACACACACACACACACACACACACACTTTACAGGATCACTCCCGTTCTAGATGTCTGCTTCTGGACTGGGCCGGTGAAGCCAGACTGCCAACGAAGAGACCCAATAATTAATTCAGTGTCTGAAAGAACATAGTTTATTTCTCTCTCACATTACAGTCCAAGGGGAGCCGTCAAGGTCTGAGGGCAGGTTTATTTAAGTTGGCTTCTTGTTCATCCTGTTCCTCCATCAGCCCCAGGACCTGCGGTCATAGTCCGGCTTTAGGAGACGGTGAGATGCAGCCAAGCCATTTACTGGAAACATAGGTGCGCCCATTCCCTGGCTCCTCGGTGGCTGTGGCTTCCCTGCATTGAGACAGAGAGTAGACTGGCTTCTAGAGATTAGGAAACTATTTCTAGAATTTCCATTGCTGCCACGGAAGCTGGCAAGGGGACAACCCAAAGGCAGCCTAAAGGAATAAGCTGTTAAAAATGTGATTGGGGGTGTAGTCTCTCCCAGGCCACGGTCCACATGTAATGTATCTTTTTCCAGAGTTATAACAGCACAACCTATGGGGAGATGAATAGTTACAAGGACAAGTGAGAGGAACAGAGAACTAGAAAGTCCTCTGGGCTCATCAGGATCTCCCTTGTCTTATAACAAATAGCGCTCGCCTCCTTGTGCAACAGAGATCTGACTTTCGAGCACGTGGTGTTTTGACCCTTTAAGGCTGGCCATGTGGCTGTGTTGTGCTTGGAGGACCAGCTCACTCTAAGAGACTCCCACTGCAAACAGGCTTGGGGCTCCTAGTACCCAGACTGTTTCATGTGCACTGGTGGTGAGGTGGGACCCAGGTGACTCAGCAAGGGAAAGACCAAGAAGACTGTCCCCCAGAGTGCCGGATCCCTCTGATGTGTGTCTCTCTCCTGCATTGCACCCTTTCCCTGGGACAAGGCCGTCTGAACAGAAAACATTTGAACCCTATGAGTCCTTTCAGCCACAGAACATTTGAAGTAATAAATGTGTAATTAACACACATTATCTTTTCCATGCACCGTCATAGTCTATTCTTAATGTCACCTAAACCCTCTGCTTGCTCAGGGCACTTGGTCCTTGGCAATCAGTCTGGTGACCTGGAAAGGGAAAGGCTTGTGACGGGA
Organism: Procyon lotor; assembly: GCA_028646535.1. Classification (NCBI taxonomy): domain Eukaryota; kingdom Metazoa; phylum Chordata; class Mammalia; order Carnivora; family Procyonidae; genus Procyon; species Procyon lotor. The sequence continues at coordinate 58,576,151 of CM053615.1, forward strand.
ATAATGAGGGCTCTCTGCTGTAACTCTCTGGGCTCCATAAATATGACCAAAGAGAATTCAAGTGCTCTGCCCGACCTGTGTGTGAGACATAAAAGCATGAGGCACAAAGGATCTCCCACAGGGAATCCATCATCTGCGGGGAAGAGAGGGGACACCACAGAGAAGCTCTCCCAGGAGGAAGGCAGGTGTGAAAAGAGACGAGCACAAGGACAAAGCCGCATGGATGAGACAGAGGGATGCACTCAGAGATGGCTGGACAGAACCAGGGGGTTTGCTGGGGAAGCATACAGGACTTTAAAGAAATTACAGTTTACTGAGGTGCAATTCACATAACATAAAATTAATCATTTTTAAAGTGAACAAGTCTGGACACTTAGTCCATTCCCAGTGTTATACCATTTCACCACCTCTGTCTAGTCCCAAAACATTTTCGTCATCCCCAACAGAAATCCCATCGTCGTCCAAAAGTCACTCGTCAGTGTCCCTCCCCCAGCCCCTCACAACCACACATCTACTTGCTGTCTCTGTGGATTGGCCTGTTCTGGACATGTTGTGTAGATAAAATCATACAATATGTGACCTTCTTTCACCAAAATAGCGGTTTCAAGGTCCGTCCCAGTTCTAGCACGCGCTAGAACTTCTTGCCGTTCTAAGGCTGAGTTGTCTTTCCACCGTGCGGACAGACCACATTCTGTGTCTCTATCCATCCACCCACTGGTAGCCAGTGGGGCTCTTCTCACCTCTTGGCTCCTTTGAGTAGCGCTGCTATGATCAGACATAGACCTGTACTTACTTGAGTCCCCAGTTTCGGTTCCTTGGGGCACATACCTAAGAGTGGGTTTGAGGAATCATCTGAAAATCCGGTTTGATCTCATCCATGACTTCCAGCCACACCGAGTCAGGAGTCGGGGATTAGCAGAGGGTTGTTGGAGAGAAAGTCGAGTGAGTTCTGAGCCCCAGCCCCACAGAAGGGGCCAGGGGGCCTGCCTCTCCTCAAGCTGAGGGAAAGGGATTTTAGGGGCCCTCGGGCAGCTTGTTGTATGTTCTCTAAAGATCCAGGAGATGAGGAATTGGTCGACTTCGTAACAATGTAGCCGAGAGAGCTGCTTACAGCTCTCTGTAGACCTTCTCCCTAGAATCTGTGGGCACGAAGCACAGTGCGGTCGTCCAGTGGAGCAGAGATGGCCATTCATTCAAGAGGTGTGAGGTTTCCTTAGATCCTGGGCACAGGGCTGCCCAGAGAGGGGCTGAACAACAGCAGAGAGGAGCTGGAGGTTCACCCCTGCGCGCAGAAGAGGACGAGTTCTAAGCAGCCAGTTGGAGCCGAGTGCATCCTCCCTCCCCTGTCAAAGGAAAATCCCAGCAATGAGAGGGTGGGTCTCCAAAACCAAGAAAGGGCAAGTGTTGGCTGTGGTTCCTTCCCTGCCCATCTCACGGTGCTATTAGTCAAGCAAGGTCTTACCTCACCTCCCTCCCTCCCAACCGCTACCCACTCCCAGCCCTGGAGAGGATAGAAACCTCTCCAAGGAACTTAGGATGAGAACAAGAAGGTCCACATAGGTGAGCCCTAACCAAGCTTCCTACCTTCCCATGGTGGACAGAGCTGCAGAGGAAGAAGTTTTCCCTTTGACTGAAAGCAGAAACCTTTTATTTTTAAAATTACACTGGACAGAATGCGAGAGGTTCTGAACTGAAATGGTGTTTTGTGACTTAGCAGCCAGAGTCCTTCCTGTTTCTGTGAGTGATCAGAAATGCAACAAGCCCAGCCCTGAATTTCATCTGTGACCGTGGATTTTGTTTTTAGTTAAAAACCACATAATATATTAAAATGAGAGCGAACAGTGTAGACCAGAGCTGTTAGGTAAGATCTGGTGTTGGCATTTTAATCCTTCGGGTTTCTGGTTGTTGTTACCATAGCATAAATTCACTGCTATCAGGTGTGGTGTTAAGAAGCAGGGTGGCCAAAATTTCTCAGGTTCACTCAGTTGAATGTTGCTTAAAAAGTGAATTTCCCTTTTCCTCTGACTCCATTTCTGTGTGCACCACTGTTTGTGGTTTATGGTTCAGATTTATGATTATAGCCCATGAGCTGTGGGCGTTCGATGGGTTTGGGCTTTACTTAATCCCCTGAAGAACAAAGCGTGTGACATTCCTATGTCCCTGACCCTTGTCGCAGCAGAGCCTGGTATGCGAAAACCGCTCGGTACCTGGAAAAGGTGTGTTCTTTCTCTGTAAGGAAACTCTTAACGCAGCTTGGACTCCGCAAGCCAGAACATTCGAGGCTCCTGGGCCATGAGCAAGGGGGCTCTGTTCCCTTCCTATGGGGCTTCTAAAGGGAGACTTCTCTTCCCTGTCCCCTCCTTTCCCTTTTCAGCAGAGGGAACCAGGACTGCCCCTCTTTAGACCAGAGTAGGAAAAGGGGACCAAACTTGTCCCTAAGCAAACTTGTCATGGTGGCACAGTCTCTCCACAACCAGTAAGCAATTCTCCAACGTCTCTCTGCAAGTGCTTGGAACACTGACGGGATCTTTTCTTGCTTAAGTCTCAAAGAGGAAATCTAAATGTGATGCATGCAGGGGACAGTCTGTGTCATGACCCATGAGATAGCCCCAGAATCACTTGGAGGACTTGCTTGGGCCCACTGTGGGGCCTCACCCCCAGAGCTTCCGGGTCAGCAGGTCAGGGTGGGGCCCGATGATTCCCATTTCTGACCTGTGCCCAGTGAAGCTGCTGGTCCGAAGGCCATGGCATTCGGTGCTCAGCGGGAGTCCCAGGGGCGACCCCAATCGCTCCAAAGTTAATCACCCTGAAGTTTTTAAAGTGTCTTTAAAACACTCTGAAAATAACTCTTTGCCCACACTCCTCCTCCCTAGAGAAATACCACAGAGAGTCCTCTTGGGAGCATTTGGCCCGAACTGCTCCAGACCCTTGCCCAGAAGTGTTCTTCGTTGCGATCACCAAGTTCACCCTCGTCTGTGGATGGCTTCTAGTTCATCTCAAGAAGAATCCTGAGGTTACGGAACCCTGCAGCCAGCAGTGTTCCATGTATGGAGAAGGGCGCATAGGTGGGCCCTCGAGGCAGACCAGAGTGTTCTCTCCCCACACAACTCTACCCTAGCACAGAATACGTTTGGGCCTGGGTATTGGTAGGAGGATCAATGATCCTTCTGGTCAACTTTCTTTTTTAGAGAGCCCCAGATATCGGTAGAGCCCACAAAGCTGGTGTGATACAATAAGCCTGGGCCATAGAATAGCCCCCCTTCCCAGCTCCCCCTCCTTAGGAAGTCATGTAGAAGTGTGGGACCCAAAGGAGAGGGGCCATGAAGATTCAAAGGCTGTGCTTGGTCCCACAGAGAAGCCTCTGTCCCTTGAGTAACTTCGAGCCTCTGGTTTGCAATCCATGTGGTCCTAAGGTAGTGGGTCTGAAGGCTGACCCCACGTGTGAATCACCACAGGGAGCTTTCAAAAACTGTCCCTGCTCCAAACCAGCTGGTCTAGGCAGACATCTGAAAAAAAGAAAAGAAAAGAAACCAAAAAAAGGAGGGGGTGAGAATTTAACAAAGAGAAATGAAAGCAAATGCTACCGAAGGACATGTACGGTGAACAATACTGGCTTTATTCATGATGGCAAAAAACGGAAACAGGACAATGGGAAAATATGGTTGGTTACTGGGAAGAGGCTGAAGGGAAATTTCTAGAATGCTGGAGATATTTATCTTGATCTATGCTGTGTGTGTATGTGTATATCTATCTGTGAAAATAAGTATATATATATATTTACTTATATATATATGTCTTTAAGATATACACTAAAGATTGGCACACTTCCCACATTACACATGTTTTATGCTTTGATTAAAAAGCAAAATATAGAATATCAATGCTCTGGCCCTAGCCCAGAGACTGTATTTTAGTTGGATATTCTCCAAGTCCCCTGATGATTCTCTTGTGCAGTCAGGGTTGGGAAGCCCTGTCTTTGAGAACAGGGCCCACTGAGGTATGTGCCTAGGGCTGGAGGGGCTAAAGGGGGCCCCCTGCTCACATACGGGCCAACTCACCAGGGTTTGCCACAGCGAGCACTTGTTTTGAGTCTCCTTTGCACGCACACACCCTTTGGGGACCAGTGGTGATCCTTGGCTGGTCAGGGGTCTCCCCATCGATTTTGCCAGCATGTGGTCGAGCTCAGCAGAGAGGGGCCTGGGACCTGGGGGGAGGGGAGGGAGTCTCGCCTCGTCCTCAGGTTGTGAGTGTGGCACATGTGCGGTGGCCAGAACCTTAAAAGGAGTGAGCAAGGGCCTGGTATTGGGCCAGGACCTGGCAAGTGGAACCTGAAATGGGCAGGGGCGGGAGCGGGGACAGGCTGTCTGAGGGCCCTGTCACGGAGAGAGCACCGTGCTTCTACGAAGGAGAGCGGCTCTTGCATCGGGACAGTATTGGCTCATCTAGATCTCACCTTGATCCTGAGGGCCAGCTCGGGCCTAAAAACACTTGAAGTTTGGGTTGGCAGAAGGGGCCACCAGCGACTTTTCCCTTCCTTCTTCCATTTCTTGGCCAAGGCTGAGAGGCTGGCGTGCTGCCCGGCCTTGGTCATGATCCTGGACTTGAGGAACTCAGGGGGTGGATTAAAACAGCCGGGCGGTAGATTCATCAATGAACAGACAGAGGGGAGATAAAAGGATTAAAAATACATAGTGGGTGTATTGTCTTCCTGGACAGAAGTGAAGGGGAAATCTGAATGCAACTGCCACGAACCCAGGGCCAAGGAATAAAATTAAAATGGAATGTTCAGTCCCTTGAATACTGTTTCTAGGAAGTGTATTGCTCATTAGCTGTAATTAGACACGTAATCACAGCAGCAAGGAAAAAAACCAACTTCTGGAATTTATGCGCAGATGGAAAATTTGGATGGTGGGTCAATTGGGTCTTTCTAAACACTAAGGGGGAGACCTAAAGGAATGTTTGTGCAAAATAGGGATAACCAATGCCTGGAAGACTGGAATAGGGTTAGGCACTAAGAAGCAGAGTGTTCAGAAAAAGTCACAGGGTTCTCTCCGGCCTCCAGATAGAAGCACCCATTTTACCATCTACAGTTTTCAGGTCAAAAATATTTCGAGAGGATTTCCTAGCTCTGACGATATAGAAATAAATGAAGGGAAGGCATCCGAAGGAAGCAGTTTAACATCGTAGTGTTAAAACATAAACTGAGGCAGAGTAAACATTTAAAGAGTTTATCTGAGTGAAAATCTGTTCAGATCTGTTAGCCCCAAACTAAAAGTGGTTCAAGACTTTTCTACAGCCGACGGGGAAGCAACGTGAGGAAATTATTGATTGGCGGTAGCACCTAGTCAGCTGTGTGTGCCTGGTTGTCCTTGGGTTTCCATTTTGTAAGCTAGAGACAGTTGGATTTGGTTTGGTTCTCTTGCAAAGGTGGCAGTAGCTCACAGGCACAGAGATGGCTTCTGCCTGTGCACCGGGCCCCGGTTGGGCCAGCAGAGAGTAGTAGAGGCTGGGGCGCTGGGTAAAGGGAGGGGGGCCTCTGATGCGTAGGGGGTGGGAGGGCTGGAGCTAGGGGTGGAGGCCCTCATCTGCGGGAGGCTGTGCCCCCCTCCCCCGTGCACACCCACCCGCAGACCTTGAGCTAGCCAAGGGAAGAGAGACCCAAAAGGCAGCACAACCCATCACATAAAGGGCCATCTCTGTTCTCTCCATGCCTTCCACCCTGACTCCCAGAGGCTGTCCCCTCGGAATGAGAGAGGGCTGTAGGAACAAGGAGACCAGGCCCCCCAACGCTGGTCTTAAAGCAGACTCCTCACTGATCATGGAGCCCGACCCCCGACTCCATCTCACAACCCTGACACCATGACCTGAGCTGAAATCAAGAGTCGGACGCTTAACTGACCAAGCCACCCAAGTGCCCTGGACTTGGACCTTTTAAACCCCTGCTCAAGAAAAAGCAACTTCAGACTGAGGAATGTGGCTCTAGAAAAGGGATCTGTGGAAGGCTTGCAGTTAGGGGAGTGACCCGTGCCGCGTCTTGCCTCTCGAGGTCTGGAACTCCCCAGCACCCTGGCTCTCCTTTTCTCCTCAGTCAGGGTCCTGCTCTTCAGTGTCCTTTTGGAAAAATCCTTAGGGATTTTTCAGTGAAGTAAATGATGCATTTTCAGGATTCATTCTGGACCCTGTCATCTCTCCACACTCTGTACAGGTCCGCTGCTTTGCCCGCGTCCTTTCCAGTACCTCCCAACGCTCATGCCACTTACATTCATGTTCAGCCCAGAACTTTAGTCTCAGGTGTCCACTGGCCCATTTGATATCTTTGTTTGCGTGTCCCACGAACATCTCAAACTCAGGATCCCTCAAACTGAACTTCTAATCTTCCTGCAGTAAATCCTAATGACTCTAGCTCTAAAATACACATCCAATGTACCCACCTTTTCCCCATCTCTTTGGCTCCTACTCTTGCTTGAACTAACAGCATCTTTCCCCCTGAACTTGCCTTGGCCATTTTTTCCCTGGTGTTGCCTCTTAATGTGGACCTCAACTCATTCCCCATAGAACAATCAGAGTAATCCAGTTAAACTACAAATTAAATGATTTTAGCCTCATATGTAACTCTCTTAATGGCTGCTCATTGTATTCAGAATGAAATCTAATACTGTCTTTATACCCTGGGCCCCATCTGCCAAGGCTAGCCATTAGTGCTGCTCACCCGCACCCTCCATTTCTTCTTTCCTTCCAGGCACCTGGGATGATTGCTTACCCTTGAAGTGAAGATAGGGCCATGAGACTTGCTTTGGGCAATGAAATGTAAGTAGAAGTGATTTGAAAGCCGGGACAGGATTATTAGTGAGGACACTTTCTTCTCCTGCTACAGTGATTAGGGAAACCAATGTTGATATTGTAGGGATTTGGGAAGTTTGCCCAAATCCACGTGGACTTTTCATGAGTCAAGAAAAGCTCCTGTTATGAGATCGGAGAGTCTGTTTCTGCAGCAAACCACAGCCTATCCTGACCGATACATTGTAGAAAGAAGGGTTACTTGTGGCAGTCCTCAAAGCAAAGGACAAAGGTATTTCAGAAAATGTCCTTGTTTTTCATTAGACTAAAAAAAAATTAACAATGGCTCTTATTGATTATTCCCAGAAGTAATTGCAACAAATCCCCACACTGGAGTGGATTTCTGGGTGATCCAAGAAGCAGGCACACATGTATTTTTGCCAGGTAGTGATACATCTAGTTAACAACTCTGGGTGTAGATGGGCAAGACTGGCCCACCACTGGGGAAAAAAGAGGAAAATACAAGTGAAACTTTACAGAGAGATTATCCAATATGAGGGAAAGTCACCTTCGGTGTGTTTAGATATCATTACTCAAGTTACACATTAACCAGGAGAGACCTACTTTCTTCCCATCACCCAAGCCGCAACCCCTGCTTCCCTTTGTCCTAAGTTTCACATACCCCAGGAAGGATCTGAGTGCTTGAAATTTTGCTGAAAAGGCAGGGGTTTGTAGGGAATATACATTTTCCAAGCAGAAGCATTTCCTTTTCTCTTGCTCAGGCTCTTCTTACCATATATCTTCAGTGACTAGCAGTGTTTAATAACTTAATAAGTAGAGAGAAAGTGAGAGAGACAAAGGGAGGGAGGGTGAGCAAACGGACAAATGGGATGGATGGATGGATGGATGGATGGAAGGAAGGAAGGAAGGAAGGAAGGAAGGAAGGAAGGAAGGAAGGAAGGAAGGAAGGAAAGGAGGGAGGGAGGGAAGAGTCGAGGGAAGGAAGGAAGGAAAAACACCTATGATGACATTGGAATGTGCAGTCTCAGTGAGAGGGGAGAGATGGTCACCCTTCCTGAACGCCCCTTAAACACACAAAACAGTAGGGTTTTGGGATTTCTTTTAACCCACAGTGACCATACTTTGGGAACCTCAGCTGAAATGGTATGGTCACTACCAATGAATGTAGTGACTTCTCAGTGAGCTGGCCTCCAGACACAGTAACCAGAAAAAGGCAATTTTCAGAGCTCATCTTCTCCAGATCATGTAAGAAATCATCAGAAGATATTAAAACCAAGACTGCCCACACCCATTGACTCCAGGGTCCCACTGAGGCACTTTGGCTAGGGTGCCAGTATTATGTTTTAAAATTCCCATTTCTAGGGACGGAGAAGATGCCTACTGGACCTCACCCAATGAATGGGTGTCTAGGGCCCCCTAGTCATGTCTTCATATACAAGCACAGCAGGGCCACATTGATCAAACACGCTCTTTCATCCTAGACTGTGTGAGATCTGGCCTAGGCAATCTCTTCTTTTTTGAAGGACAAGACCATGGGTCCACCATGAAGTTCAAAATCCCTATAACTGAGTCAGTCCAGTTCTTGCTCGCAGCTGGAAGCCCAAGTTATGGCTCTGCCTCCTGAGTTCTTTGAAGAGGCCATCGATGGTTTCAACGTTGAGGCATTTGGCTGAGTGGAAAGCTTTAGGCTGGGCCATACAAGCCCAGGTTCCTGGCAGTTTGAGAGATCCTGGGAGTTTTCCTTTGAGGAAATGGATAGTGAGCTGGTTTTCCAGACCTGGGTGGGTTCTTCTTGGTAAGAGGGTGCTGAATATCCGTAGTCAAGCCAGATCCCACTGCCTTCGTTTGGGCATTGCCCACCGGCCATTCACGCAGGGCTGTTTGTAGGATGGTAGTCCCCTGCTGGGTCATCTGATTGTTTTCAAGCGAGCCTGGGTCTCCTTCCTGAGGGAGCCTTTGCTCGGACCCCATGAGCTTGTCCTTGTGTTTTGCTGGGAGACTGGTTTCCTGGTGGAAGGTTTGGACGCAGCGGTACATCTCCAAGTGCGCGTGCCATGGAGACTCGGGGTCCTGAAGACAGCCTCCGTCGGCCTCCTCCAGCATCCTCTCTGCCTCCGGATCTGCCTCTGCCAGGGACCCCGAATGCCTTCTCTCCTTGTTAATCCAAACAGGACTGACCAGGGACTCAGCAGGAGCAGGCGTGTACCCTCCTGACAAAGCAAGGCACAAGCAGGGTCACCGCGGGCACGTACATGGGCAGCTCTCATTCTAGGGGTCTCAGAGCCTTCAAGCCAAAGGAATGCCATCCCAGAGGTGTATGTGCACACATATGTAGATCACACATGATCCCACTGGCATCTGCTCACACGTGTGCCCTCCCTCCCATGCCCACACACTCACACCCACACAAACACTAATACCTACACACACTCATGCACAACCATTCATTCATTCATTCAACAAGTATTGATTGAGCACTTAATACATGCCAGGCATCATTCATTCTAGGTTCAGAGAATACGGCTGCAAACATTGAGACAAAATCCACGTCCTCACAGACACGTTCTAGTGGGCTAGAAAAACAGTAAGTAGACGAATATAAGAAAATTGCAGGTTGGAACCGGTGCTGTGAAGAAAAACTCAAGCAGAACAGAGTTTAATAATCGACTCCAGTTCTTAACGGCAGTGAGGGAGTGACCCCGAGGCAGAGCTGGGGACGAGCGGCCAGACTGGAAGAATGGGACAGAGTCACAGGCACTGGGCAGTGGGAAAGATCACTCTTCACCTACGGGGTTTTGTGTTCTGGGATTCCCATGATGGGTTTACCGCCCAGGGTGGAGGAGGGAGGAGCTATATTTCAAAGCAGCTCCTTTTGGAGGACTGACGCCTCTCCCTCTCCGTGTCCCGTCCCCCAGACAGCGTTCTGTGGGATGTGATTTACTCATTTACATTTACATTTACAGTTACAGCACCTCTGGCTTCTCTGGACTGGCTGCAGGGATGACGGTCCAAACCAAACCGATGTCTCTCTTCTTTCTCAGGGACCTGTTTCTACCACCTTGGAGCACACGACAGTTCATTGTCAACCCTTGGTGGCAGAGAGGGTCCTGGCAACGACTGAAAGGGGTCCCAAAGGGAGTAGATCTGTTGCTTCTGAATCATCAGTGGAGCTCTCCGGAGCCTTCTGGCACTTGTCACTGCGGGAGGCCCTGGACGGGACGGGTGCACGCAGGAGCGGGGAGATGGTGCTGAGGAAGGCAGGCAGAAGGAAGCCCCTAGAATACGGGTCCGAGAGCCTGAGGGAAACAGGACTGTGCGGCCATCTCTGCAAACCGCAGAGGGACTGAAAATGTGTTCCCACTTCAGGACTACCTGATTTTTCTCAACATGGACACATTCTGAAGACAAAAAGTCAGAATGCTGTGTACTTATTTGAGAACAGAGGCAGAGGGGACGTGATGGGAGAACCTAGGAACTAGTTGCCTCCCCGTTGTGTCCGGGTGAATGGGCAGGACTTGGGCGCAGAGAGAAGCCTCCTTCCCTGGCAGTTCCAGCCTGGCGGGGCCCAACAGAGGACAAGGAAAAAACCGGAACGGGAGGTACACCGGGGCCCTGACCCCAAAGAGATCTCGCTGAGTGGATGACTTGGCCTGGGAGTCCGAAGTCCTACCTGACAAAGTGGAGTCTGAGTCCGACAAGCCCTTCTGGCATTAACCTGCCCAACCTGATCACCTGATCCCCCATGGCTGGGGGAGGGGGAGTGCCCTGAGCCACAGAGTGTGGGAGAAAGATCCAGAGGGGAGGGGAGGGGGAGTGGTTGGTGAGTTCTGTGGAGCATGTTGAGTTGGACTGTCTTTGTGATGTGCCTGTTGCATGGGTTTGTGAGTCTGAATTGTGGGTCTGTAGAGCACGGTACTTTCATTTGATAGTAGTTTAATTTAATGTTTGCTGAATGACAGAATGAATAAACATGTTTGAGGATGGACTAGACCTTGAGGGACCTTTCAGTGTACACCCTGCAGAGACGGGGGCCTATTTGGCTGTGCCGGGAACAGGAGATGGGCACCTTCCACTCGGTGGTACCACTTTTATCTCGATAAGACAGCACACTTCCTGCCCCGGATAGCGATGTCCCTCTGGCCCCTGGTTCCTTCCCAGCTGGCCTAGCGTTGGGTGGGCCACTCAGTGAGTCCTGAAGTGTACCAATAACTACAGAAACCCTTAGGCACCGCGTTGACCTTCCCACCTCCCTTGACCCATTCATTCCTCTGTTAGAGGAATGCTCTAACTTCCTCCAGGAATAAAATCTGAGTTCCCAGAGGGAAGAGGCATTCTCCCTCTGAGGCTTCCATATCTCATGCCTCCCTGGAAGTTGTTTGAAACCGTGATAAGCAAGCTCCGTGAGCCTGAGTCGCTGAGCCCCGCATGCCCTCTGGCCCATGCCAGGGCTATTGGGAACACCACATCTGCTCCCTCCAGAGCCAGTTTCTCTGCTTTGCAGGAGGCAAGACCGAGCTGGGAAGCCCTCCCATACCCCCGACCCCCACCTGGCCCAGCAGGGGGCCGAGCCACACCAGGCAGAACAGTCTGGCAAGGTGAGAACGTTAAAAGCAGAGGCCAGGTGCAGCGGGCGGCTGGCTGGGTGCCTGGCTGAGGCCCCTGGAGGGGAACTGAGCCAAGCAGAGCTGCCCAGAACCGGCCTCCCCGCTCTGCTGGCATCCCTGCTCTTTCCCGCCAGGAGGGCCCACAGAGCCCGGGCCTCCCCTGGCCGCAGCCCACCACCCACTGCGCCCATGGCCGGGCCCCCTCCTCCCTCCGTGTTTGCCCCCAGCACCTGCCCAGCCCTACCTTTCGGGAGCACCACCAGGTAGGCCCGTGCCCTCTGCTGCCTTCGCAAGCCTTCGTACTGGGCTCGCAGGACCTGGATGCTGAGCGGGGGCTCTTTCCCCAGGGCCTGCGTGGCCGAACCCTCAGCCATGAAGCAAGACCCCAGCTGCCAGAAATGGGGCAGGGCAGGGCAGAGGCAGGGCCAGCCCTTCATCGGATCCGGGAGAAAAGCAAACAGTGATGGGCGGGGCGTGGGAGGGGGAAGAGGGAGCCACGGAGGAGGGGAGGGGGAGTGAGGAGGGCAGGTGGAAAGGTAAAGGGGGAGGGGCAGATGAGGCGGAGGAAAAGGGAAGGGAGATGAAGGAAGGGGGAGGGGAGGGCAGGGCTAAGTGGGAAGTGGGGAAGGAGTGAAACTAAGGCAAGGGGAGAAAGACAGGTGAGGGGAAGATGAGGTGGGGAGTCCTGAGTGCGCAGGGGGAAGGCAGGAGAGGGGAAGCAGGGAGGAGAAGGAAGAGTCAGAGGGAAGAGGAGAGGAGGAAAAAAGGGAGGGAACAGAGGAGGAAGGCGGTAGGGCAAAGGGGGCTAACTAACGGCAGGTGCAGGCAGGGGGAAGGAGGGACCTGGAGAGAGAGAGAGAGAGAGAGAGAGAGAGAGAGAAACAGATACGGAGGGGCATGGGGTGAGCGAGGAGGAGGCGAGAAAGAGCAAGGCAAGCACAGCTGCTCCGAGTCCTTCTGGGTGCCCAGGGAGGCCCCGTGCTCCAGGTCCTTCTCTGCTCGATCCCCAAGTTTAGAGTCTAATTCCCAGAGTTCCCGTGCAGTGTCCTGCGTCCCCGTGGGGCCGGAGCTGGTGCTGGGCTGGGCTAGGTGCCTGCTCAGCTCACACCTCTTGGACTGAAACCTGGAATCTCATCAGCAAACTCGTTCGTTTGGTTTCAATGGAAAAGGAGCACCCTCTGTAGCCTCACAAAGCTGGTGCCTCAGGGATTTGTACCCTGCAGCCATGCCCGCGGGAACCCTAGCAGGAAAGGCGCCCCCAAATCTCCACTCACCCAGCACATGCATCCCAGGAGAAAGCCCAGCCCCAAAGCCTGACCTGGGGACGGAGCCCAGGGGTGCCCTGTCCTCTGGCCAGCCACAGCTCTCTGACATTTGCACCCTCTCCCTCGGTCTCAGCCTTCCCCAGCCAAGCAGGGAGCTGGTGTTTCTCTTACCGGTGGCGAGGCGCGCCCTCACCCCTGCCGGCCAGCCCCACCAGCTCTACATCCCCTTGGAGTCCTAGACTCTCTCTCCCCTGCGCCAGCTTGGGTTGATCCTTGTGCCATTTGGTCAGTGAAGTCCCTTTCTGTCTTGTCCTGACACGAGGCTTGCAGAGAACCAATTTCCCAACACACCTACAGAGGCCATGGGAAGAGGGTAGCGGCTGAATTCTAGGAGCCATTCCGGAGCTGAATTGCATGGGTTCCCGTCACCCGGCGTGGGAGTGAGAGGTGGATGGTAAATCTCCACCGGGCAGTGTGTTTTTGAGGGACTACTCGAATGAAGTGCCACAGATTGGGAGCATATACAACAGGAATGTATTGTCTTCAAATTCTGGAGTCCAGGAGTCCACGATCAAGGGATCAGCGAGGCTGGTCTTTTTCCGGGGACTCCGAGAGAATCGGAGCTCTTTGAAGGCCTTTCCCCTGGCTTCTGTGGGTTTGCTGGCAACCTCTGGTGTTCCTTGGCCTGCAAAAGCATCACTTGATGTCTGCCCTTCTATTCATTTAGGAATCTCCCTATGCACCTGTCTCCATGTCCAGATTCCCCCTTTTATAAGGACAGCAGGCATGTTGGATTGAGGCCCACTCTAATGACCTCATCTTGACCGATTACATCTGCCATGACCCTATTTCCAAATATGGTCCCATTTGGAGGTACAGGGGTTAGAATTTCAGTGTATGAATTTAAGGGGGCACAGTTGTGTAACCCATATCAGGTAGATGAACGGTAGTTCTGGTCACAGGGCTGGGCCCAGGAGAGGAGCAGACCGGGGTGTGGGAGAGGAGAAGGGGTGTATTTCAGGTGTTGTGTTAGAGGTGCCTGTGCTCTTTGGGGTCTCCAGGAGGGAACCCGCGGCTCCGTAGAGACATGCAAATGTCGTCCTTGGTGAAAATGCTCCAGTT
>CM053615.1:58590439-58611427 GCA_028646535.1 Procyon lotor
CCCCCAATATCCTGCCCTTGAGGAGCCGAGAGCTCGGGGCCCCACTCCTCAGTGCACCCTCAGAGAAAAGCAGGCAGTCCCTTCATCTCCCTGGTCTCTGGCTGCACTCCAAGCTCAGTCTGCCTGTGACTGAGCATTTCTGTCTCTGGCATGGGGCCCTGTTTGGAGTCTCCCAACCCAGCAGATCCCTGCAGCGTGCTCCTGTGCCACTCCTCTGGAAGGAGGAAGGAAGGGGTCTCCAGATCTGCCGCTGGTGGAGTCCCTGCTCGAAGAGCAGTGGCCCAACTATGCCTTGGATCACGGTCTAAGGTAAGGCCCAGCGAGCCCCTGCTTGCTCCATCTCAGCTGCTGGCTTCCCTGCTCGGATACCTGGGGGCTCTGCTGCACTCAGACACCCCTGGTCTTTTTGTGACCCCACAGGTCCTGAGACCACACTGTCTCCGGAAGGGCTCCACCCCCCACTTAGCCTCTGGAGCAATGTGCCTCAGTGGAGTAGACTCTAAAATTTCTGATTTTTTGTGTCCATGGCTCTGTAGCTGCTGGGAGCCGGCCCCTGCCCCCATGGTCTATCTTCCTGTTGCTTTGGATTCACTTGTCCGCACATCCTACCTTCTGGAAAGTGGTCAATTCTGTGTTCCTAGAATTGCTGTTCTTCTCTTCTATCTCCTGTTGAGTTTGTAGGTATTTAAAAGGTTTTGATAACTATCTAGCTGAACTTCTGGGATCTGATACTATCTCTGCCTCCGCCATCTTACTCCTCCTCCCAGTTTGTTCTTTTTGATCCAATTGTAAATGAGACTTTTTTTGTTTTTAACTTCTCTTTCTATAATCTCATAGTTTACTTGTGTATAGAAACGAAGATTTCTATGTATCACTTTTTGTGTCTTGTAAATTCATTTATTCTAATGGCTTTTTGTGTGTGTGTGTGTGTGTGTGTGTGAAATCGTTAGGGTTTTCTATATAGAATATGTAATCTGCAAACAGTGACAAGTTTTACTTCCTTTCAAATTCAGATGTCTTTTATTTCTATTTCTTGCCTAATAGCTTTGACTAAGACAGTCAGTACTACATTGAATAAAAATGGTGAGAGTGGGCAATCCTTGTCTTGTTCCTGATCTTAGACTGAAAGCTTTCAGTGTTTTTTCACTGAGTATAATGTTAGCTACAGGCTCTTCATATATGGTCTTTATTATGTTGAAATATGTTCCCTTTATACCTACCCTGAAAGATTTTGATAAATGGGTGTTAAATTTTGTCATGCTTTCTGGCATCTATTGGTATGATCACGTAATGTTTCTCCTTCATTTTGGTAATCTAGTATACCATGTTGATTGACTTTTCTGGATTCTGAACCATCCTGGTATCCCTGGAATAAATCCCACTTGGTCATGGTATATGATCCTTTAATTATATTGTTGAATTCAGTTTGCTAATACTAAGGTTTTTGTACCTGTGTTCATGAGGGATATTGACCTACAATTTACTTTTTCTTTTCCCCCCAATGTTCTTGTCTTGGTTTTGGCATCATGGTAATGCTACCCTTAAAGGAGTTTGTAAATGTTCCTTTTTTTTTTTTTAAGTATTCTTCAAATGTCGGATAGAATTCACCAATGAAGCCATCTAGTCCTGTAGGTTTTTTTGTTTGTTTGTTGAGAGATTCTTGATTACTCCTTGTTATCAATCAGTCTGTTCAGATTTTCTATTTCTTCATGATTCAGTCTTGGAAGGTCGTATGTTTCTAGGAACTTAACCATTTCTTCCACATTGTCCAACTTGCTGGCATATATTAATAGTGGCTGCTTAAGATCTCTTATATTTCTATGGTATCAGTTGTAACATCTTTCATTTCTTATTTGAGTCTCCTCTTTTTTTTTTTTTTTGTCCTTGAGTTCATTTAAAGTTTTGTTCATCTTGTTTACCTTTTCTAAAGAATCAGTTCTTGGTTTCATTGATCTGGTCTGTTGTTTATGCAGTCTCTATTTCATTTGTGCTCTAATATTTGTTCCTTCTAACTTTTAGGCTTACTTTTTTTTTCCTTTCCCCTCCTTCATCAAAGCATTTGTTGAAGTGCGGATGACACACAGTTACATTATTTTCAAGTGTACAACATTGTGGCCCAATAACTCTGTTATGCTGAGCTTACCACAAGTGTAGCTACCATGTGTCACCATGCAATGCTATTACAATACTATTGACCACATTCCCTGTGCTGTACCTTTTATTGCCAGGATTTATTCACTTTATAACTGGAGGCCTCTATCTCCCACTACCTACACCCATTTTGTGCATCCCACCCCCTAACTCCCTCACCTCTGGCAACCACCAGTTTGTTCTGTATTTATGGATCTGTTTCTGCTTTTTGGCTTCATTTTTCTGGATCCTACATAAAAGTTAAATGATATAATATGGTGTTTCTCTGACCTATTTCACTCAGTCTAATACCCTCTAGGTCTGTCTGTGTTGGAAGTGGCAAGATCTTTTTAATGGTTGAGTAATCTGTTGTATGTATACATGTATGTATGTGTATATATATCTATATCACATGAATGTTGAACTACACATATAACATGTTATACATTTATATACATGTGTGTGTGTGTGTGTGTGTGTGTGTATATATACACACATATATATATAACTTTATCCATTCACTTATTGATGGACACTTGGGTTGTTTCCACATCTTAGCTATTACAGGTATTCAAAAAAACATGAGGTGCACCTATCTTTTCAAATTAGTTTTTTGGGGGTAAATATCCAGTAGTGGAACTAATGGATTGTATGCTATTCCTATTTTTATTTTTATTTTTTTGAGGAGATCCCATACTGTTTTCCACAGTGACAATACCAATTTACATTCCCAGCAACAGTGAATAAGGCTTCCCTTTTCTCCATCTTCTCACCAACACTTGCTATTTCTTGTCTTTTATATTCTAGCTATTGTGACAGGTTTAAGGTGATATCTCATTGTGGCTTGGGTTTGCATTTTCATGATGATGAATGATGAGTATCTTTTCATGTGTCTCTTGGCTATCTGTATGTCTTCTTTGAAAAAATGTCTATTCAGATTCTCTGCCTATTTTTCTTTTTAAGATTTTATTTATTATAGAGAGCAGGTTAACAGGCAGAGGCAGAGGGAGAATTTCATGTAGACTCCACACTGCATGGAGTCCAACATGGATCTTGATCCCAGGACCCTGAGATTATAATCTGAGCTGAAATCAAGAGTTGGATGCTCAACTGAGCCACGCAGGTGTCCTTCTCTGCCCATTTTTAAAAGCAGATTTTTGGGGTGTTGTAAAGTTCTTTATATTTTGGATATTAATCCTTACCAGATTACTTGAAAGTATCTTCTATTTATTAGGTTGCCTTTCCATTTTGTTTTCTTTGCTGTGTAATCCAAATAGTTTGGTGTAATTCTCATAGTTTATTTTTGCTTTTGTTTCCTTTTGACTGAGAGGGACTATCTAGAAAAATGTTGCAATGGCCAATGTCAAATTACCCACCAATGTTCTAGTTTCATGTTTTCAGGTCTCACGTTTAGGCCTTTATTTTGAGTTTATTTTTGTGTGTGGTGTAAAGAATGGGTTAGTTTCTTTTGCATGTAGCTGTCCAGTTTTCCTAGCATCATTTATGAAGAGACAGTCTCTTTCTCACTGTATATTCCTGCCCCCTTTGTTGTGTGTTAATTGACCATGTAAGTGTGAGTTTATTTCTAGGCTCTTTATTGTGTTCAATTGATCTATGAGTCTATTTTTGCATGGATTCTATCCTGTTTTATTAGAGTTTCATAGGATATGTTGAGATCTGTGATTGTACTACTATCTGCTTTGTCTTAAGAGTGTTTTGGCTAGGGGCACCTGGGTGGCTCAGTGGATTAAAGCTTCTGCCTTCAGCTCAGGTCATGGTCTCAGGGTCCTGGGATCGAGCCCCGCATTGGGCTCTCTGCTAGGCAGGGAGCCTGCTTCTCCCCTCTCCCTCTGCCTGCCTCTCTGCCTACATGTGATCTCTTTCTCTCTGTCAAATAGTCTTAAAGAGTTTTGGCTAATCAGGGTTCTTTTATGATTTCATTGAAAGTTTAGTGTTTTTTTTTTTTTTTGGTTGGTTGTTTGTTTTCTGATTCTATAAAAATTGCTACTGGTTTTATGATACAGATTGAGTTGGATCTATACAGCTTTTGGGTAGTATGGACATTTTAACAATATTAAAGCTTCCAACATATAAGCATGGAATATCTTTCCATTTATTTGTATGATCTTCAGTTTTTTCATGATTTCTCTATAATTTTCAGAGTATAAGTCTTTTACCTCCTTGGTTTAAGTTTATTCCTAGGTATTGGGTTCATTCTTTAGTTCCTTGAGGTGTAAAGTTAAATGGAGATTTTTTTTTTCTTGAGGTAAGCATTTAGTACTATGAACTTTCTTCTTAGAATTGCTTTTGCTGTGTCCCATGAGTCTGGTTTGTAGTCCATTTTCATTTGTCTCAATGTATTTCTCTTCTGACTTCATTGACTTCTTAGTTCAAAAGCATGGTGTTTAATAGCCACATATTTGTGAATCTTCTAGCTTTCTTCTCATAATTGATTTTTAGCTTCATACCACTGTAGTTGGAAGAGAGTGCTTGATCTTCTCAAATTTAAGACTTGTTTTGTGGCCTAACATGATCTATCCTGGAGAATGTTCCATGTGCACTTGAGAAGAATGTTTATTTTGTTGCATTTGGGTGAAATGGGCTATATATAATCTGTTATAGGCATCTGGTCTAATGTGTTTGAGGCCAGTGTTTCATAACGTGTTTTTGTATTTAGTCTGGCTGTTTTATCCACTGATATAAGTGGGTTATTGAAGTCCCCTACTATTTTATTGCTCTCTATTCCTCTCTTTAGGTTTTTAAAACTTGTTTTTTTTTTTTTTTTTTTTTTTTTAAGATTTTACTTATTTGACAGAGAGAGAGAGATCCCAAGTAGGCAGAGAGGCAGGCAGAGAGAGAGGAAGTAGGCTCCCCGCTGAGCAGAGAGCCTGATGTGGGGCTCGATCCCAGGACCCTGAGATCATGAGCTGAGCCGAAGGCAGAGGCTTAACCCACTGAGCCACCCAGGCGCCCCTAAAACTTGTTTTACATATCTAGTGCTCAGGTACCCATCTTTACTCTGCTGGGTATGGTGGAGGAAATGACTTTCCTCCAATCCAAGACTGGTCTCTTCCATCATATTCCAAATCCCATTCTCTCTTGTCTACATAAGGAATGTCTTTTTCCATATATCCCTTTTTCTTACAAAATCAGTCTCTACCTCTGTACATTTCCATTTGCATGCTAGCAGACCTGCTGTCTTTAAAAACACAAAGTCCTTATTAACCCCACCTCTCAGCTCTACTTTAGGACAAAATTTCTCATGAGATCTACAAAATCTGCTTCTCTTTCCTTATAACCTATTCACTTAATTTTTTTTTTTTTTTAAGAGATTGATTTATTTGAGTGGGAGAGAGCAGAAGAGCACGGGGTGGGAGTAGGGGAAAGGTCGGAAATCCAATTGCACCACCCAGGAGCCCCATTAATTTATTTTTTTTAAGTAATGCATAACATATTCTTGTTATGATACAACCAAACATTTATATATAAAGGTAAAAACCATCAATCTTGACCTACTCTTTCCTTCTCCAGAAGTTACTGTGGTATATTTCCTCAGGGGCTCCTGGGTGGCTCAGTCGGTTAACATCAGCCTTTGGCTCAGGTCATGATCCCAGAGTCCTCAGATCAAGCCCCAGGTTGGGCTCCCTGCTAGGCAGACAGCCTGCTTCTCCCTCTCCCTCTGCTGCTCCCCCTCCTTGTCCTCTCTCTCTCTGTCAAATAAAATCTTAAAAAAATATTTACTCAGAGATCTATTCCTGTTAATCTACGTGCGGGTTTACCTTAGAGATAGCTAGTGTGTCTCATGTTTTATACAGATGGAATCCTGTTCTTTATTACTATTGTTCTACAACTTTTTTCTCTGTGACTTTGGTACTTTTTCCTGTTTCAATATCAATAACTCC
Organism: Procyon lotor; assembly: GCA_028646535.1. Classification (NCBI taxonomy): domain Eukaryota; kingdom Metazoa; phylum Chordata; class Mammalia; order Carnivora; family Procyonidae; genus Procyon; species Procyon lotor. Next base: position 58,596,472 of record CM053615.1, read on the forward strand.
TTATTTTGTTACTTTGAAAGGATTTATCCTATTGATCTTAAGCATCCTACTATTGATAGAGATCCAGTTTTGAGCTGCTAAAAATAATCCTGTAACAATCGTCCTTGGACATTCTTACACTGAATAGTGTTATTTCTGATAATGCTTCATTTCTCACCAGTGTGACTTCCATCCCTAACTTTCCATAGGATTTACCTATTTTGTCACAATCACCACCTCCATTTTGTTTTCCTCTGCTACTTTTTCTTTCTTTCTTTTCTTTTCTTTTCTTTTTTTTTTTTTAGCATTTGATAGTTGATATGGCTTTCTTTTTTCTTTCTTTTTTAAATGTTCTCCTCTATGCTTTTGGGGTAAAACCCTCTTATGGGTGGCCAGGTGAGGAGAAAAACCAGTAAGTGCATCTTCTTGGTTCCTGCTCTACTTGGTCTCTAAATATTGGGAGCTTCTCAGGTTGTTTTGAGCCCTCTTCATTCCAGATTATCTTCCTGGGTGCTCTTACATTCCTGTTCTTAAGAGCCATCCAGACACACAGGTTTTAAAGGCATGGCCATGTCTTCCAAATTCCTATGCCAGTCCAGACCTGTCCTTTGAGTTCTCCACTAATATATCCAACAGCCTGTAGGACATCTACATTTGAAATCACATCGGTGAAGCCTCTCTTTTTTAACATGTCTACGGAGAAGCTGACCTACTTCTGCCAATCCTTCTCTCACTCTTTACATGGTACCCCAGACACTCAATTGATCAAGCCAAAAATTTGGGGACTTACTCTAAAATCCTACTCCCACAAGTCCTTGGATTCTCTCTCCTAAATGTTACTGAGTCCATACACATTGTCCCATTCTTATACTTGCCCACCGTCCCCTACTCACCACCATCATGATCTCTGGCCTATGTAAATGCAAAAACTAACTAGTTTTCTGGTTCTTAAGTCTCCTTCAGCCCATTTTTGTATACAGCAATGAAACAGACTCCATCAGAGCACATTTTCTCTGGCTTACCCTGGACTGGCTTCCCTTTGCACCTATAAGGAAAGCCTTAGAATACTGGGCCCTGCCACTCTGTCCAGCTTTATTTATTGATGGTTCCACTACACTAAGCTTTATCTTCACTCAGGGCCTTTGTGCTGTTCTCTGTGCTGTAGTGGGTTCCCTGGCTCTTTGCATGTTGGAGTCCTTTTCACTCATCAGGTCTCACAACTTCGTCCGCTCAACCACTCCATCCAAAGCAAGTTCCCCTATTCTCAGTTACTCTGCCCATTTGTTTTGGCCTCCTAGGATATACTAGGCTACCATTCACTAGTTTTCCTTCCTTTCTAGAATATAAGCTCTATGAGAAGGGAGTCTTATTCACAGCTGTTGTCCTATGTATCACAGAACAGATACTTATTTTGAGAGATCTTCTAAGTTCAGCATCCTAATTTTAGGTGAGGAAAGAAACCTAGGTAAGGGCTCACTGTTTCACTAGTTGTTCAGATTTTCAACGGAGTGATCAAGAGTATGTACGTGGGCTCCAGACTCCCTTGGTTCAAATCTCTGATCTTCTACTGACGGGTGTGACGCTGGAAAATTAACCTCTTTGGTTTCTTTACTGGGAAAGTGGGGGTCATGGTATCTATCTCCTAGGATTGCTGTAGAAATCTTTTTTAAGATTTTATTTATTTGACAGAAAGATCACAAGTAGGCAGAGAGAGAGAGGGGGAAGCAGGCTCCCTTTTGAGCAGCGAGCCCGATTTGGGGCTTGATCCCAGGACGCTTGAGATCATGACCTGAGCCGAAGGCAGAGGCTTTAACCCACTGAGCCACCCAGGTGCCCTGCTGTAGAAATTTAATTACCCTAAGGATGGTGCCAGGCATATGATCCTATGATTTACACTATAGAAATTTAAAAACTGTGTCTTACGCCTTTAGCCCTCTGCTGTATCTATAACAAAAACAACTGTTTTTCACACGAGTTTGACTTTCCATTGGAAAAAAAATTAACAGTTGACACACGTTACACTAACTTCAGATGTACAACAGTGATAGATCTATATATTCTATGCTCACACGTGTAGTTACCTTCTGTCCTCATACAACACTAGTGTGGTGTCACTGACTATATTCCATGTGCTGTACCTTTTATCCTTGTGACTTCCTCATTCCAGACACTTGTGGCTCACTCCTCTCACCCACTGCCCAACTACCACTTAACCCCTCCACCCCTGGCAACCATCAGTTTTCCGTATTTATGTCTGATTCTGTTTATTCACTTCTGTTTAGGTTCCACACATAAGTGAAATCCTATGGTACTGTCTTATTACATTTTGTATAATACTCTCTCTTCTACACATGCTGTTGCAAATGGCAAGACCTCCTTTTTTGACTAATACTCCACTGTGTATCTGTACACGGACCGTACCTCTGTAGTCTGTAGTCATCTATCTATCCCTCAACACTTGGGTGCTTCCCTATGTTGTCTACTGTAAATGCTGCAGTAAACATATAGGTGCATGTATCTTTTAAAATTTTTTCGATGGGTAAGTACCCAATAGTGGAATTACTGGATCATGTGCTAATTTAATTTTTCTAAAAATTTTCTAATTTTTTGAGGAAACTCCACACTGTTTTCCACAGTGGCTGTACCAATTTACATTCCCACCAACTATGCACGAGGTTTCCTTTTTCTCCACATCCTTGTCAACATTTACTTCTTGATTGTAGCCATTTAACAGGTGTGAGGTGGTAGCTCATTGTGGTTTTGATTTGCATTTCTGATGAAGAGTGATTTTGGTGCATCTTCTCATGTTTTTTGGCCAATCTGTATGTCTTCTTTGGAAAAATGTCTATTCAGATTCTGTCCATTCTTAAAACCAGATTATTTTGGTGTTGTATAAGTTCCTTATATTTTGGATTATCAATCCCTTACTCGACATAACATTTGCATTATTCTCTCCTATTCAGTGGGTTGCTGTCTGTTGGTTTCTTTGTGCAAAAGCTTTTAGTTTGGTCTAGTCCCCAAGGTTTATCTTTGCTTTTCTTTTCCCTTGTCTGAGATACATCTAGAAAAACATTGCTGGGGCTGATATCTGAGTACTAGGAGTTTCATACTTCCGGGTCTCTCCCATTTAGGTCTTTGTATATGGTGTAAGCAAGCGGCCCAGTTTCATGTCTTGCATGTATCTGTCCAATTTTCCCAATACCATTTACTGGAGACTCTTCTCCATTGTACACTCTTGTCTCTTCTGTCACAGACTGAGCACATGTGTGGGTTTATTTCTAGACTCTCTATTCTATAACACTGATCTATGAAACCCTTAATGTTCTTTAATGAAATGACTAGTAGCTTCTACACCCTTCACCACTTATGTTTGCATGTCTATTTGGTTTACAAAACCAGTTTCAGCTACTTCCCATGGCACTGCTCGCAGAACTGCCTTGTGAACCAACCACGAAGAACTGTTCCTAGAAGAACAGGACCCCATGCCCACTGGTAAAACAGCAGCTCACTGTGACGTCTGAGACTGGAATCTCAAAATGGAGGGAATTCCTTCACAGATGGATCTCCATTTTGGTCTGAGGATCATTCAGACAGCAGGAGGTCTACCTGCTAGACTGGAGAACATGATTTTCTCTGTTCACAGGAGTCAAACCATTATAACACACTACCTTGCTATCCGCATTGCCCCCAAAAGATTTTTAATCTTAATCAGTGGCCTACAGGGTCACTAAAGCGTTATCAAGAATATATGAAATTAAGACATTAAATGTCATCTAATGGCCACATTTCATTTATTCTGAAAGCTATTCAAAGACACCAGACAGTTTTAAAAAGGGCAGAATTAATATTTTATTGTCACTTATCAGATGGCAGTTGGGTATAGAGTCTTCATACTTGATCTTTTTGTAAATAAAAAAAATTACAAGTTTTCAGCAGCCAAGGGCTGGTTATGTTTTCAGAAAACATAATTAGATTAATTCATTTATGGTGGCTTCAAGTTTTTCCTTATTAGCTCCAGAAAATTCACCCACCTGTTAAGAAAATATTGAATTGTGGTTAGATGTAGTTTTATGACTGAGATATCACAGAATAGGGGAAGAAGAGGGAAGGCAGAGTAGAGGGAGTATAATCTTGAAAGAACTGGTTGTAAGCCAGAGCTACACATTTTAGGGTAAAACAAGGTTTTTTTCCCCCCTTAGTTTGTGTTTAAGACAGATATGATTTCTTATCTCTCAAAAATCAAGGTACTTAAAAAATACAAAGCACCAATCATGGGATTAGTGACTAGTTCTAACAATGATCAATTTTCAATTAGATGTCACAGCATCGACTTAATGAAGAATGACCTATTTAAATATCATTAGAAGTAGAAAATGGGGACAGGCTTTTCCATGTAAAGGGCTAAGTCCCTTCAGTGTCTTAATTTATTCTGTCTTCCTATTGGCCAGCTGGATACAAGGTCAGATGTACCTACCTTCTGTCCCTTTTTAAAAAACTGGAAGGTCGGCATGCATTTGACTTCACACTCTGAAGCGACATCCTGTGGAGGGAGGAGGAAGGACAAGAACCAAGATTGCGTGTTGAGCTTCAACAGAAGTAACGTCTAACCAGACTATTTCTCCCGTTATATACCTCACAAGTCAGCAGTAGGACATTTTTCAAGCATATGAAAATCAATGGGCTGAATGAAATGGCAGCACAAAAGCCAAACTGGTTATATTCTCAATGCAAATTAATAGGCACTCCCCTCTTGGGGGGCCACCAACAAGCAGATGCATACAGTGACCCAGTGAGTTGTTTAATCCAGTTATATCTTGGCTATTTCAAGTCTAGGGAAGCAATAAGAAATCCTTCTGAACTATACTCAAGATTAAAATCTTAATTATTCCTCAGAATTAGTACTGTTCTTTTGTCCCTAGTTTTTTCCAGTCTTCTTAGGATAGTGGAGTCCACAGCTGATGGTCATAAAGACTAAAACACAGCATTAGCAAGAGGACCACCAATTCACTCACCAAAGAACTGTTCAAGAAGAAAGGCCTAGTAACCTAAAGGCAAACAAAGCTTTATGCCATTTCTTTCTGCTTTTAATTATACGTTTACTTGTAAGTTCTTAAATCTGGCTGCACATCAGAAATAAAGGTCCCCGAAGTATCAACCATTCCCTAATTCTGTTACCGGAACAGTAAAGGAGAATTTCTAACACCCCTCCCCCCTACCCCTCCACTCAATACCTCATCCACACAAGGGTTGGGGGAAATGCCTCAGAAGAAGGTTTGGTTTGGACAAGAATTTCAGATGAAGAGATCCATTAGGGACTGAAAATGTCTGCCTGGTCCTCAAGAGGCTTGGGAAGAAAGGCAGAATCAAAAGCAGTGAAGGAGACTAACCAAGGAGGATGAATTCTGAGAACCAGATCACAAAAACCAAAGAGCCTACTGAAGAAAAGCAAGGTGTCGTCATGGTGACTTCTAGCTTAGTATGTGGGAGGGCATAGGACTTAAAAAAAAAAAGGAGCCGTCTGAGCCCCTAGTAATGACAGCATGCTAGCCTAAGATCACTTCCTCCGCTGAGACTGGGGAGAAAAAAGGGGTTTTACAGCTTTATTAATTTGCTTTGTTGATAGCTTAGGCAGGAAGGGTAGTGGGCACTACTGTTGAGAGTTCCTTCCAGATAACCTTGACTTTTCCTCTAAATGCTGGCTGACAAAGAGGCACAAGGACAGTAATGACTGGAATAAAAATGGCTCATAGGTTCTGAATGCATAGGGAAGTCACCAAGAACATGTGCTGAGACCACCAAAATGAAGACTCTACAATTCCAGTAATTCCCTTGTGGCAAGACCATCCAAGATTGAAAATGGAGTGAAGACTTGACAGGGAGACCATGAAAAGCTGTGGATGAGGATTCAGGAAATCAGAAGATGACAAGTTAGATGGGACGAGGGGGCCTGGCTTAGGTAAAATACTGAAAACTGGTAGTTGAGGGGCTGAATCTGCTCCAGATACATCGCTTAGCTCATGCAAGAGCTTAGAGCAAATCTCTGCATTGGTTCCAACAGCAGCTACCTCTTGAATATTTGGGAACACCAGGTCTCCCCTCATAGCACTGGGGAGAGCAGCTGTCTCAGCCCCTTGCCCCTCTGGTGCACACGGAAGCCACTGGTCGGACATCACCTTTCACGCAGGCAGTTGGCAGAAGCCTCAAAGGAGAAGGGTGTTCATTTTACACTTATGATAGTAGGACAGCCGCCCAGAAACGATGAGCCATCCTCTTCCCCCACTTTCAACCAGAAACCCCCAGGGGGCGTGACTGAGTTGCATCACGCACAAAGGCAGGTAAAACAGAACCTGGACAGTCATCACAACTTTCTGATGAGAAAGCTTTATCAGCGGAAAGTACAGGGTCTCCTCCCAGTCAACGAATGTTGAGTGTCTAATCTATGTTCTCAGATTCCAGATGCCTTACCCCTCACCTACCCAAAAGTTCAGCATTCCTATACTGGTACAACTGCTTAAAATACAATAAAATCCTAAAACTGGAAAAAAGATGCTTAGAAGTGGTGCCCATGCTTTGAGAGAGGAGTATGAACAAGATTTTTAAAACACTTCTAAAAATTACAAATCTTCCATGGTAAATCTTTAAAGAACTGTGTTTTCTTTCATTGGGTATGAAAGTGGTTTGCCATTTTGTTTCTTTTAAAGGGACCTAAGATTCCAAACCTTAATTTAATCCCCCAAAGTGAGGCTCTGTTACCTGTAATTTCTATACATCCTTATGAATAAGTTCTCAGACACATCCTAGGGCAAAAACCTTAAAGTGAAATTGTTGAGATTAAGGAAGATCACTTTTATTCACCTAAGCATAATCTACCTTTAATGCAGAAAAACTGGAAGAGGGAAACCATTGCTATTCTCAATTAGCTACTATAAATAATTACTATTGTATCTAAATGTTTTTCTTTATAAAACCTATGCTGTGTGCAGGCTACACATATAGGAGGTTCCACCTATATACTCAGTATAATGGACATACACTGTACTTCTCCCCATGAAAGTAGTTTTTGTGGTCCTACGAACATGGCATCAGTGGAATTAATCCCTTGGTCAATATGCAAAAGGCTGACTTTTGCTTCAAGTAAACACCTGTATCTTCCTATACAAACATCTCTGCATCCGGTTCGGTTACCACACCTAGAAGCAGAGTTGCTAAGAACAAGAACAAGCTCCTTTTAAAGGCTCCAGAGAGGGGCACCTGGGTGGCTCAGTGGGTTGGAGCCTCTGCCTTCGGCTCGGGTCATGATCTCAGGGTCCTGGGATCGAGCCCCACAGCGGGGAGCCTGCTTCCCCTTCTCTGCCTGCCTCTCTGCCTACGTGTGATCTCTCTCTCTCTCTCTGTCAAATAAATAAATATTTTAAAGGCTCCAGAGACATATTAAAACGCCCTCCCGATCTGAGTGTATATTGACTAATCAGTATCGATCATGAGTTCTGCCATCAGCTCTGCTCTACCCCATTCATTAAAAGCATGGGCTTTAGCTTAGGCATCAGACTTCAGTTCTGTGACAAGCATTTTTCCAGGCCCATTTCCTCAGTGGCAAGAGAGGAAAACAATTGAGTTCCCGAGACTACAAGAACCAGACTGGTTAATGTGCTTAATTTGTTTATTCCCAAGTAAAACCTAGAAGGCATCTAAAGAATGGAGTAGAGCTGCAGCATCTTAACCCCAAATGGTTAATAATAACACACGCTTCAATACTTTTTTTTTTTTTTTACTTTCTGTTCTATTCCATGGGCAGTAACCTGCCTACTCTGGTTACAAGACCACACTGTGTGTTAGTAAGTGCAGCTAATACACTATTTTTATGGGGTGTGACCTTTCTCATCCTCCACAACCTCTCCCCCAGTTAGTGTTTGTTTTTATAAATACTTCCCAGGACTTTCCTGACTGTATTATTTCAGAATGTCAATCAATGGCCCCAACATATCAGGCTGACATTGCATCAGTCAAACTTGGGGAGTACTGACATTTTAATAATAGTCACCATCTGGGATCACAGCACTTACCTACCTCCTTGAATTAATTTGCCTGTTCTTACAGTGACTCTAATGGTATTTGTACTTAAAAATCTCTTTACAATTGAAGTTTATCACTTTCCTCACCTAAAAATAAAACTAGCCCACCTCGTACTGATGCCATAAACAAAAATAAAATAGTTTTTATAAACAATCTGGAATTTTAAGAACATAGTGAAAGTCCTGGGAATTCTGACAAATGCAGTCACCTAACACTAAAATCAAGATGGACTGTTCCCCAGCTCCCCTAAGATTTCCTCAGCAGCTCCTTTATGTGCCAGTGCTCCCCCAGCCCTCTGCGCCCACCTGTTCTCCACCCCTACAGCTTTGTCCAATCTGTTTTTGTTTTTTTAAAGATTTTATTTATTTGACAGAAATACAGCAAGAGAGGGAACACAAGCAGAGGGAATGGTAGTGGGAGAAGCAGGCTTCCCGAAGAGCAGGGAGCCCGATGCGGGGCTCGATCCCAGGACTCTGGGATCATGACCTGAGCCGAAGGCAGACGCTTATCGACTGAGCCACCCAGGTGCCCCTGATTTGTTTTTATTAGTAAGTGTAATAAGACTACTTTTTATCTAAGTTTAGTTTCATCGGGTTCTACTTTAAAGTTACTTTGGCTGTATGGAGTTTTAATCAAAATGGAAACACATTGTTCTAAAGGATTGCACAATTATCAGGTCTAATTTACTCTGTTTCTTGTTTTATTTTACAAAGTAAGTATCCCACCCTATACAGAGTTGGGACTAAAATCAAGTCTATCGTATTCAAAAGAGCTGGTACTCCTACTATAAACACCGAATTTTCTTTGTGTATCACATTATGCCCATGCCTCAAATTTTTCCAGGGCCTGGAAAAATTTGACTCCATTACACCTAAGAGGTAACTTCTTCCTGCCCAAGTACTTATAGAGCTTTCTATTAAGATTATATGTTGCTTATGCCAAAGACACTACAAAGTACCCGAAGTCTGAAATTCATAAGCAGGGAATCATCTACACAAAAACTTAAAAACTAGTCATTAAAAATTTCACCCATTAATGATATTTTCTAATACTGAGCAATGTGACTGAAGTAACTTTTATCCCTTGTCTCTATTTTAGAGTCGACATGAGGGGAAGACTTTACCCAGAACTGCCAATCCATGAGGAAGAACTGCCCGTCAATTACCTGCTTTGCTGGAATTAGCTCGGGGTGTAATTCAGAACGGCCCAGGGAGGAGGAGCTGGCAGACACCGTTACATGATGTGACCCAAGGATTCTGGAATTAGTTCAATTTTTAACTCTACAACAGGTCGCTGAGGCTGTTCCGATGGAGGTGTGATATTATCATTAACGGTATTCAAAGCAAAACACTGTGTGTTGCTCAATCTTTAGAATGCTGAGGCAAAGTGAAAGGTCCCCAACTGAGGTCTAGAAAGCTCGACGGTCTATATACTAATCAGACATAAAGGAAGCGTTCGGCCACACAGCAGTCCTTGCTTGCTCTGCTTATCTTTCCCAAGGTCTCGGACTTGGGCACTGAGGACCCCTGCCCAGGGTCTGGGAGGGTGCACGGGTCGGCCTGCCCCACGGGCCTACCACTCCCCTTCTCTGCTCTAGGGGCCTGCTGATCAAAGCGGTTATCGCAGCTGCCCGAGGAGCAAAGGACACAACCAGCATCGAGCACAGGTTATTCCTTTCCAATAAACAGTGAGGAGATTCACTTACTGTCTGACAGGGTCACAGTACCTGGAAGGGACTAGAGAGATTACTGACTGGTACTGTTTCCACCTGGCTAAAGTGACCATATAGAAAAAATGCCTGTAAATTAGGTTTAGACTGGGAGCAAGAGTTTATTCACAAGCACCTACTATCTACTCTTTTTCGTAAAACTCTGGGCTGATCACGTTACCTTATAAAATAAATTCATGCTATACCTACTACATGCCAGCCAGGTAAATAAGACAGCGTTTCTGGTCCCAAGGAACTCATAGGCGCTAATGATAAAGGACAAAAAGACTACTAGTTTAAGATTCACAGAACACGTGCCAGGCACTACTTTACGTACTTTCTAAGGATCATCTCACATAATCCCGACAACTCCTTCATGATGCTGGATAAACACTGCTATTTTATGGAGGCTTAAACTGAGATGGAACTGGAAAATAAAGCAGGCAGTCTAAGTATGGGATCCTCCCCACTCTACTACCATAAATGCAAGGGGGGAAAAAAGCAGAGGACGGCATGTAGACACAGAAGAAAGGAAGCTAACCTAGTCTGAGTGGAGAAGAGTTTCTAAGGTATGAAAGGAAAGCATGTGCCAGGGAGCGAGGACCTCACCAATAAAGGCATGAGTATGAAATCAGAAAATGTGCTAAGAAAAAGCAGTTTGGTGATGGTAGGTCCTCACAGGTTTAAAAAGTCCTGTCATTTACCTGTCTTTAGAAACCTTTCAGTACCTTTACTACACTCACTAAGTTTGCTCAATGAACAAGCCACCCTAGGAGGCTAATGGGGCAGGTATTAAGGTTAGCCTGAAGCAGAAGTCCCAGAGCCAGGCCTGGAACCTGGGTGAGTACCCCTTTGGCCACATCTTACCCTCAACCCTCCTGCTTCCCTAGGGCTAAGGGAAAAACATCCACATATCTGTAGAGAACTCCTAGGTGCTGTTCCTGAACAAGCTACCCTAGTTTGGGGGGCTGGAGGGGCAGCAAGTCTTGGGCCAGGAACAGGATCTGTACCCACCTATGCCAGAACTTCCTCTGAAGAGCAAGAGCCAGGAGGTCAGAGGCCCTCATTTTAAATCCTGACTCTGCCACTTACAAACTGTAACTCCACAGACAACCTCTCTATCTTCTCATCTGTAAAACGGGGATGCGTGGCACCAGGGATTAAATGAATCAATACTTGTAAAGCATGTGGAACAACAGTACTAGGTACACAGAGTCCTAAAGAAACGTTTGTAAAATTAACCCTCAAATTTCCCTCCAAATTACTCTCTGCTATCAAGCACCTTGGGGTTTGTTCTTTAAAACACTGGGTTTTCTGACTAAAAACAAGCAAGATGAGTGAGCTTGTGATTATACCTTCTCATGTCACTAGTTCACAAAGCATCTTAAGAGTGGTTTCCCAATTTTTAAGTCTATGGATTTAGTTATCATAATCCAACTTAATTTCGATTTATTGAGCTTCTCAGTGTAACACTGAATGTATAAGCTTTTAGAAAGGTGACTGGTGAGGCAGAGAAGCTTCAACCATCTGTTTTATGCTTATTTTAGGATGTGCTATGCGGAGCTCCTGATAGCTAGGGTAGGCTCACAACTGGCACACTTACCTTTTGTGGCCAGGACTGTAGTTCTCGTATTACTTGACATGTATGAAAACAAGCACTTGCAGTTCAGAGAAAAAGGTCAACGGGAAAAGGTCAGTAGTATTCCAAATTTCCAGTCACATACCTGACAGTCATCCACATCTACTTCAAGGAACACCACATTGGCATACTTCTCAGAGAGGGACTGGAAAATTTAAAATGAAAAATCCAGAAAAATTCAGAACTGGGTAATGGCAGTCACCACACTCAAGCTTCTTTAACAGAAAATAATAAACGTAGGAACTACTTAAACATCCAAAAATTCAGACTAGGGACCAGGTAAGCACAAAGGACATTTGGTCTCTCTGACTCAAATTCCTCCTGGCATAGAAGACTTTGGCACATCAACTTTTGAGGCCTGACTTTCAAACAGGGCCTGCATTTCAACCTGAAGAAAAAGAAAAACCATTTAAGACAACCAAATTAAGTTCCGACAGTTGTCTTCAGTGGGCTACACATGTGCCAAAACTAAATTAAGTTGTTACACTATTATATTTACTTCAAAAGATTTTAAGTAATCTCTAGGCCCAGCAGTTGGGCTCCAACTCAGGACCCCAAGAGATCGAGAGTCCCATATTCTACAGACTGAGCCAGCCAGGTGCCCCTCAAGTCGTTACGCTGTTACTTTCAGACCAAATATCCAAAAACACACTCTGTCCCTTCACAGCTTTGCCACCACCAACCCGAGAAATACAGAAACTTATCAAGCAGAACTGGCTTCATACTCACATGAAAGAAAGGCTTGATCATTTTGCAAGGCCCACACCACGTAGCTGAGAAGTCAACTACTACAAGTTTATCCCCTGCACCGTTCAAGGCTTCCTGAAAAGCATACTAAGAAAAAAAGAAAAGCATAGGTTAAATTTCCCAAAGTCCTGATCAACTGTGAAAGAATATGACACAGAGAAGGATTCAAAGGTACTGTTTTTAAATTTTAATAAACTAAAATGAACCAAATAAACTACTTGAAAAAAATCCTGGAGTGTGTAGTGTTACTAAGATGAAACGAGTATGATGTATATAGTGTATCATTAGTCATGTCTTCATCAATTTATATTCAAACTGAGCAAATGAAAATAGAGACATTTCTATGAGGTTTCCACATCAAGTTTAGGTGTATGGTAAACAAGCACCTAAATGCTTATCAATTGATGAAGAGGGTCACTTCAATCGAATGTCACAAAGGCAGAAAATCTGGCACTAAAAACAAGCTTAAAAGCTAACACATTTATTACAATTGTCTATGATGGAACGAGTCAAAAGCTTTGAAAATATCAAGGAAAACAAACCTCCTCCAGACCCTCACACTCAGAGGGTCACTATTGACATTAAGCATATGTCCCTGTACTCTCCTTAATGGGTTTCCAGAGATGAGAGCATATTGTTTACTGATGATGTCTGCCCTTTATCTCAAAACTCTGCCCTTACTGGTGACCAAAGGATAGTTTTAGTTCCTCATGCAGGGAATTTTCCTTAGGTGTTATTTGGCATTAAAATACATCAGATAAAACTCCCCCAGTGAGACATGCTCAAGAAATCCCTTACCACCAACTCCCTGAATAATTTACCAATGGTTTGGATACTGTAACCCTAGGAACCTAACCTTCTAGTTAAAAGGGACTCCTTTTTAACCACAATTTAGTGGGTTACTGCTTACCAAAACTGGGGCAACAAAGAGCAGTCAAAACGCAGGTATTTGTAGCTGAAGTCTGGGTTTTCCCTCAAGGGGAAAATGCTAGTCACACTGGTTTAATTAAAAACTAACATTCCCCTCCCCTGAAAGCTAAGAATCCTATCAGATTCTATTCAGTAAACACCATTAAGAAAAAAAAAATCTGAAGTGAATTCCTCTGCAATACTGTTACTTTTCTAGATTTCTAATTTCTACCTCATGTGTTTTGGAGAAACAATTCAAGAGTGGCATTCCCATGTCCTGACTTCTGTAACCTTTTGGTTATTCAGATGTAAGCTCCCACCCCACCTTGGGGTGTGAGGAGATATTTGTGTGTGAGGGGTAGGGAGGGAGAGTGAGGACAAGTTAGGTTATAGAAATTATTTTTCCAAACCATCAAGTTTTTCCAAATGAATTTAATTCAGAGCCTTAAGATGATTCTTTAAAAAAGGTCAAACTAGGGACGTCTGGGTGGCTCACTCTGTTAAGCAACTGCCTTCAGCTCAGGTCATGATCCCAGGGTCCTGGGACTGAGTCCCACATCAGGCTCCCTGTTGAGCAGGGAGCCTGCTTCTCCCTCTCCCTGCTGCTACCCTTGCTTGTGTGCCCTCTGATAAATAAATAAATAAAATCTAAAAAAAAAAAAAAAAAAAAAGTCAAGGAATGATAATGTCAGATGAATGCACTGTTTTGTGAACATGATTGGCCCTCCATAAATACTTGGTGAGATTACTCATAAAATAAAATATACAAACGCAACAGTTTTCAATTCTGAATTAAATTCAAGCAAAGCTAGCTAAACATGGGGGGCGGGGGGAGACACATACAGCAATAACTTTTGGCTTAACTGAAAAGTTACAAAGTCAAGTATGTGTAAATTTCACAACGAATTCTCTTCTCCTGACACTTAAGGTTGTCTAAAAAAGTTATCTTTTGAAAACAACTCAAGATTATCTAAGAAGCACACCCCACGGTCTAACACTCAGAGACTACAAGTAGGATCAATAAAGGTCCCCATTATGGACCTAAATATTCTGAAAACAAAACAATGTATTTGGGGTAGATAAGAACAGAGTCTAGTGTCTCTTTTCCTAAACACACCATTCCAAAAGTAATTACCAAGCATAAGAGTGCCCATGTATATAGAAGGTAGGAGTTCAACAAACTGCAGTTATCATTCTTAAAAAACAACATACAACTGTGTGTTTTCTTCCTCATCACCTTGACAGTTCATTATCCCACTTGTACCTAAAATAGATACCAGTGGCTCTGAACTATCACACTTCAGAAAGAGCTGAGGCAGCCAATGGCACCAACTTTAGTCCAGCAGAATGAAAATCTAAAGTGTATTCAACATTTACAAGTAACACTGAACTGAGCTTAACTTTTGATTAACATCCCTGGGTCATAATTTTGAAGATCACTTATGATCAGGGTCTTCATGCCCTACACTGTAACCAATTTCTGGTCACCCTTGTATAGCTTCTCATTGATAAGGGGAGGAGGGTGCCAAAACTAAAACAACTTTTTAGTCCCTATTTTAGGGAAAAACTGAAAGATGTGTTCCAGGAGTCAATCGATTTTGTTTGTAGTCTGTGAAATCTGAGACAACTACTATGACCCACTCAAAGTCTTCTCCCTCCTTTATGGTTTCTAATCTCTTAGGTTATATTGATGATGCTGTCAGACCCTGGACAACACCCCCTACCCAGACTGATACCTGTCACTGAGTAGGTACTGAATAAAAAGTAGGGGGAACAAAATTCCATATTAATGACCTCTCTAACAAATGAAAGCGTTGCTAATTTTAATATAAAAGCTCACACAATAATAAAACATGCCATTTGGAAAAAAATGATTAAGGACAAGCAGATAACTACAATTA
>CM053615.1:58611927-58656575 GCA_028646535.1 Procyon lotor
GCGAAACCCACCCACCGTGGATGAATCACGGACGGGTAGGGCAGAGGAGGCCCCTGGGCCCAGGGTTAGGGACTGAGTCATTCCAAAGCCAGCGCTGCCGGAAACACGCCCAGCGCAGCTAGAGGAGGAGTCCCGAGGGCGCGGCCCCGGCCTCACTTCCTTGCGGCCACCTGGGCCCCTTGGGCCTCGGGGCCCGCCTCGGACAGGCCAGGGGGTGGGGGTCTCCAGCCTGGAGCCGCCCCCTTGCGCGAAGGCCAGCACGCGCCATTTCTGGGGCCGGGAACGGATGGAGGCAGCCGGGGTCTCAGGCCCGGATACGCTCCCAAGGGAGCTCACGCCGCCCACCGGGGAGGGAGTGACGGCCCGCGACCCCGTGCCGCTTTCGAGGGGCCCTCCATCTCCTAGCCCGGCCCGCATCCAAAAGAGCACACTCCATCCCCTCGGCCAACGGGGGTTTCCCGAGCACTGGGGTGCAGGAAGCACCGTGTGTGTGTGTGCGGGGGACGCCCGGCGCACTGGACACGGGCAGCACCCGGGACGCAGAGCCCGCCCTCCAGGGAGCCCTCGTCCCTCGCTCCGGTGCATGCTCCACTGCCTCAGGCGCGCCCAGGCCCCGGCTCCCCGCAGTCCCAGGCCAAGGCGTCGCGTCCCCTACCCCCGGGCTGCCGAGGGGCGCCTGCCCACCTCCCGCCTTCGCCCTCGCCAGCTACGGAGGCTGCGCGTCGCGCCCGGGCCTTCCCCGGGAAGCGCGTACCTTGCTCTCGATCTGCTTCACCATTTTGGCGGCTGGGGTCTGACAAGCAACCCGAAGAACCGATGAAAGTGGGTCCAAAACACCGGACGGAGCTTGCGGAGCGCTCAGCCCGCCTTCCCTTTATAGCAACTGGGGGGCGGGGCGGGCGGGCGCGCGCGGCGTGCGTGTTGCGGGGGCGCGCCCGCTCGGGCCTCTCGTGCCCGCCCCGGCGCCCCGGCCAGGCCCCGCCTTCCGGAACTACGGAGACGCCGGCTGGGGGCGGGGCCGTTCCCCGGGGGCGGGGTTGGCGCGGACGCGGGCTGGTCTCTAAGGAGCGCCGGGTGCCCCAAGCCGGCTGCCCCGCCCGCCCGCCCCCGGCTGAGAGCCGATTTGTGCCGGTCGCCGAGCGGCCTATGGGACGCCGGCACAGTGCACGGTAGGGGGAGGCGGGGATGCGGACGGCCGTCCCCAGACCCACAGGGCTACCTGGGAAGGGGTCAGCTGGCCTTAACGGAATGCTCCCACGTTCGAGAAGGGGCCGCTTAGGTAGGGCTCGATTCCTCGAAAAGGCCCGCCACACTTTCGCCCCCCCAACCTCGCAAACCCCACAAAGTGCTGAGTAACGGTGACCAGGAAATATCTCTGCGCCCCAGCCTCCCTTCTGGAACTTATCGCGATGGTTGTATTCTTTTTGCTCCTTCCTGTTCTTTTACGTTCACCCATGAAACCGCTGCTCCAGCGTGACACTGCAGTTTAGTGCGGAGAGAGCCGGCCGGGAACGGGCTTGGCCAGCAGGCAGGGGCTGTGCGGCCGGTGTACCTGCGGCTGGGCTGATGCAGTTGTGACCGTGAGCAGGTCCTGACCTCCGGGTGCCTCAGTGTTCCTTTATTTGCAGTGGGCATCATGCCGGTCCGTAGCTCATGCTGGTGGTGTTTTGAGGACTAAATGAAGTACTTGTAAAGTGATTAGGACAGTGCTTGGCACGTAGTAAGTACTCAATAGTTATAATTAAAGCTGTTGTGAGTACTAATTAGGCTTGCTTGGTGTCATGGTGGGGGGGGAGAGGCATGCTCGTCTTGGCGACCTTATATTTATAATGGCGCCAGTACACACATTTGAGTGAGCCTTTTCTCACTCAAAGACCTACACCAGGTCTCACCAGGTGGTAGGACCTGGAGCGGAGGTGATCCAAGGATGCACGTTGCAGGTTGGGTCTGGCAGGTTAGGAGGCATTGTGAAGCGGGTTGGGGGGTATGGGGGAAGAGGGTTGTGGGGGTGGGGTGGAGAGGGTGAGGTCAGCAGCAGGAAGTGAAGGTGGCAAAACTGTTGACCTGGAGAGAGGAATGAAGGCTTGGAGGTGGGATGATGTTGGTGTGGGGGTCTGAGTAGGAATTTTCAGGAGGGGAACAGCTCTGAATGGAGCTACCTCTCGGTGTGATTGGCTGCGATGGTGAAACTGCCCCCTGCCTGCCTTCTCCCTGCTACTGCGAACAAAAGGAGGAAGAAAACCAGAGGGTTTCAACCCATCCTGCCAAGCTTCTACAAGGTTGAGGAGCAGGGGGCCATGAGTAAGGCAAGGGACAAGGGTCATGGTCTGGGGAATGGCCTGAATGCATTCCCACAGAGTACAAGGACTTTTGGGGCAGAAAAGAGGTTTTGTGGGGTACCAGGACAGAATATATAGCCTTCTCTGCTGCTGCTGTGTCCTCAGCCCAACCTAAACACCAGTTTCTGGGGTTATGTATTAGTGGGCATATTTACATGGGAGATGACAATAAATCCTGTGCTGTAGAAAGGGGAAGGACAGGTCTTCGGTGGCCATCCAAACCACCCTCAGCTGACATCCCCTCTCCAGAGTCCTTCCAGATACACAGTGACTCAGTTGGAGGAGGTTCTGACTGCCTCCCACCTTCACGAGACCAATACAGAATGGCTATGGGGGAATGCCACAATTTCAGAGAAGAGGGAACTGGGAGGCTAGCTTGTATGTTAAGAGCTCAGACTCTGCAATTAGACACCTTGTTCTAATCCCCACTCTACCACTTAGTAGCTGGGGAACTCTAGAAAAGTCTAAATAGTCTTTCTGTGCCTCGGTCCTCACCTATAAAATGGGGCTAATAATACTTCATGCTGTTATAAGGGTTGAGTGAACTAAAATATATGTAAGCTACTTAGGACTATGCCTTGTACACAGTAAATGCTATATGAGCTATGATTACTGGCTGTTAAATGGGATGGTGAAATCCCTCTGGAATGGCGGCAGAGGTGGAAGGGGAGACTATAAAACAGGTGTCAGAGTCGTAAGTGAATTAAGTAATCGGGAAGGCAGTAATGAACAGTGAGCTCTATAACATGACTCTCAGAAGAAAAGGATTTTTGCTCCAAAGGGTGGAAGAAGAGTGGCCTAGATCTAGCCCTAACGACCAAGGTCCCCTACCTATAGGGGCATGGGAAAATTGTGTCCTATTGTGGTAAGGAGGTGACCTTCTGTGAGGAAAGTGAGGTACAGGGGAATTGTTTGGGACAGCCCAGTGAGGGAAGATTTATTTGGGCAGAGACGTGGTGGGAGAAGAGGGGAGACAGGGTGACGTCGAGGCCTCCCTGTGAGGGGCTGGTTCTGCATATTAGAACTCCCAGCTCTAAGAAGAAATTCCAACTCAAACCGACTCACACCAAAAAGAGAATTAGTAACTCATATTACCAAGAATGCCAGAGGCCTAAAGATGTCACACTGCCACTGTCTCTACTGTTTCTTTCTCATTAGGCTCATCTCTTGTGTGAGACTAACTCAAGCAGCTCCCGCCTTAGGTTCCCTACCAGCCTCCAATCCCTGGAGGAAAAGCTTTCCCCTCCTTTGTTCTCGTAAATATCCTGGAGGCTGATCTTCACTGACTTGAGTAGGGGGTGGGAGGAAGGGCATCAGCCTGGCCTGAACCATTTGGACTAGGAATGTGGGAAATCCAGAGGATTAGCAGAGGAGGGGGAAATGGATGCTGGACAGGGAAACAGGATGCATCCACATTGTCCGGAAGAACAGAAACAAGGAGCATGGGTGATGAACTTGCGTCAGGTTTCTGGGTCAGTTCCGTCTGAGGCTCCCTGAGGGGCTGGAAAACTAGGTTTGCTGTCTTTGTACAGGTCCAAATTTGAAGAAAATGTAGATCTAAGGTTTCTAAAGTAAGGTTTTGTCAGATCATAGATTTCCCTAAGTGTGGCCCTTGACAGTCTCATCAGCATAGCTGGGGGTACTTGATGACACTGTAGATTCCTGGACCACACCCAGACATATGGAATAACAATCTTTTGAGGTAGATCCTTGGCATCAGCATCTTTAAGAAGTAGCCTAAATGATTGGGTACACTAAGATTTGATAGACAGCCCTGGCATCTTCAGATGAAGCCAGCATTAGTTAAGCTTGAAGACTGTGATTGGTACAGCCACTGTGGAAAACAGTATGGCGGTTCCTCAAAATTTTAAAAATAGATATACCATAGGATCCAATAATCCCACTGCTAGGTATCTGCCCAAAGAAAATGAAAATACTAATTTGAAAAGATATATGCACTTCTCTTATTTATTGCCCCATTATTTCTAATAGCGAAGATGTGGAAACAGCGTAAGTGTCCATGGATAGGATGAATTAATTTAAAAAAATGTACACACACACATACACACACACACACAACACAATGTAATATTACTCAGCCATAATAAAGGATGAGACCTTGCCATTTGCCAACAACAAAAATGGACCCAGAGGGTCCATCTTATGCCAAGTGAAATAAGTCAGAGACTGTCTGACATTCCATAGGATTTCACTTATATGTAGAATCTAAAAAACACAATAAATGAAAAAACAAACAAATGGCAGAATCAGACCTATACATACAGAGAACAAACTGATGGCTGCCAGAGGGGAGGAAGGTGGACAGATGGGCAAAACGGGTGAGGGGAGTAGCAGATCCAGGCTTCCAGTTATGGAATGAATGAGTCACAAGGAATAAAAGGCACAGCATAGGGAAGATAGCCAGTAATACTGTAATAGCGTTGCATGGCAACAGATGGCAGCCACGCTTGTGGTGAGCACAGCATGATGTATGGAGTTGCGGAATCACTGTTCGACACCCGACACTGATGGGACACTGCATGTCGTATATCCTGAAATTAAATAAATAATACCAGTCCCTGATGTGGGGGCGGGACTTGAGACTGTCTAGCAAGAGACTTGAGATAGGAACATGATATGTGATATTAAAATTGGGAGCTCAAAATACTATAGTAGAGGAGGTAATTGAAGGAAAAGGAATAACTATACACGTGTGGAACAGTCATTCAGGGCCAAGGCTGGAGTAAGGCATCTTGCATCACTCTTTTCAACATCCCCTAGGAAATAGATACTATTCTTCCATTATACAGAAAAGAAAATTAAGGTTCAAAGAGGTCATCTGGTCATACCAAATGCACACTGATTCTATTCAACGTTGTATGTGGGTTCCTAGCCAGAGCAATTAGATAAGAAAAACAGATAAAAGTCATCTGGACTGGAAAGGAAGAAGTAAAACCCTCTTGGCAGATGACATTGTCTTATATGTAGAAACTCCTAAAGATCCTAAGGACTATCAGAATAAGTAAGTTTGGCAAGGACGTAGGATTTGACACAATATACAAGATTCAAAAAGAATGAATAACTTGTATATAAATTTAATAAAAGTAGTATAAGGCTTGTACAGTGAAAACTGCAAAACCTCATTAAAAGGAATTAAAGTGTGGGGGGCCTGGGTGGCTCAGTCGTTGGGCGTCTGCCTTCAGCCCAGGTCATGATCCCAGAGTCCTGGGATCGAGCCCCGCATCGGGCTCTCTGCTCGGCGGGGGGCCTGCTTCTCCCGCTACCATTCTCTCTGCTTGTGTTCCCTCTCTCGCTGTGTTTCTCTCTGTCAAATGGATGAAATCTTTAAAAAAAAATAAAATAAAATAAAAGGAATTAAAGTGTTAAATAGAAAGACAGTTATGTTTATGGACTGGAAGACAATATTATTAAGGTGTTAATACCTCCCTAAATGATCTGTAGATTGAATAAAATCCCTGTCAAAATCCCAGGTGCCTTTTTTTGCTGAGGTGGACAAGCTGTTCCTAAAGTTTATATTGGAAATCCAAGGGACACAAAATAGCCAAAACAATCTTGAAAAGAACAAAGTTGGAGGATTTATACTTCCTAATTTCAAAACTTACTACAAAGCTACAGTATTCAAAATAGAGTGATACTTGCATAAGGATAGGCATATAGATCAATAGGATAGAATTCAGAGTCCAGACATAAAGACAGGTTTATTTATGTTGAGTGGATTTTCAGCAAGAGCACAAGATCATCCAAAGGAGAAAGGATAGTATTTTCAATAAATGGTGCTAGGATAATTGAATATCCACATGCAAAAAGAATGAGGTTGGACCCATACCTTACATCATTCACAAATATTCACTCAAAATGGATCAAAGATCTAATTGTAAGAACTAACACTACAGAACTATTAGAAGGAAACATAAGATAAGTTTCTGTGACCTTGGATTAGGCCATGATTTCGTAGATATGATACCAAAAGAATAAGCAACCAAAAAAATGAGATAAATTGGATTTCTTCAAAATTAAAAAAAAAAATTGTGCTTCAAAGGATACCCAAGAAAGTGAGAAGATAACTTACAGAGTGGAGAAAAATATTTGTAAATCATATAGTTGAGAAGGAACCTGATTTTGGAATATATAAAGAACTCTTACAACTCAACAGTGAAAAAACAACTCATTAAAAAAATTGGCAAAGCATTCGAATAGACATTTCTCTAAAGGAGGTATACAAATGGGCAATAAGCATAAGAAAATATGTTCAATATCATTAATCATTAGGGAAACAAAACACTAGGAGATACTACTTTACACACACTAAGACTGCTATATAAAAGATAAAGACAAGTATCAGTGAGGGTGTGGGGAGATTGGAAGGCTCACACACGGCTGGTGGGAAAGAAAATGGCACAGCTGCTATGAAAAACAGTTTGGCAATTCCTCATAAGTTAAACATAGAGTTACCATATAATCTAGCAATTCCATTTCTAGGTGTCTACTCAACAAAGTTGGTAATACAGGTGCACACAAAAACTTGCACATGAATGTTCTTAACAGCATTATTCTTGATAGCCTGAAATGTAGAAACAACCCAAATGCCCACCGACTGATGAATGGATAACAATATGTAGTGTAGCCACACAATGGAATATTATTTGGCTACAAAATGGAGTAAAGTTATGATACATGCCACAATATAGATGAGCCTTGAAAACGTGCTCAGAGAAAGATGCCAGCCAGAGAAGACATACCGAATGATTCCATTTGCCTGAAATGTCCAGAATAGGCAAATCCACAGAGTTAGAAAGTGAGTGGTTTCCAGGAGCTGAGGGATCTGGGGAATGGGAAATACCAAGGGGTATGGAGGGTGTTTCTTAGTTTTTTTGTTTCTTTTTTAGGTCTTGAATATGTTCTGGAATTAGATAATAGGGATGATCATACAACTCTGTGAATATACTAAAAGCCATTGAAGTATAAAACAAAATTGGGATAAGGATATATATATTCTGCCTTCACAAAATCATCTTATATAAGCAAATATGTTCTACAAATTCTTAAAAAAAAAAAAAGAAAAAGAATAAACCCTTTCCACAGAAGTTGGGTGGTTCCAGTTCCTGTAATTTTACTTTGGAAACCTTATCTCTCCAAAATGGGTGCATTAATGGCAGGAGACTATCTTTGTTCAATGCTATTAACCACTGGTCTAGACCCAAGGTCTTGTGGGGAGGAAACTTGTTAATCTGTAACCACAAGTCAACCAGGAAGTACTTATTTTTTATGATCTGCTCCTTACCTAGGTATGGTATGCCAGATCATTCAGTGGAGCTCTATTAACAATCCGACTATGCATGATTATTCTTACAAATGGGTAAATTTTAAGGGAAGGAAACTGATCCCGTAAAGAAGTTTTACATGGTTGGATCCCTAACCCATAATAGAAGTGTTCAATCAAAATACATGGTTATAATAGAAGTCAAATCCCAGAACCATTTAGACATCACTTGACTACAAAGAAATAATTAAATGGTCCAATAAGCACATTCAAGATTATTCCACTATGGCAATTTTGAGGGTATGGTCAAAGTGTCACAAACCAAGACATAAACACATTATCAGTCAGACTGTTAGGTGATATTGGCCTTTACCTTTTGTTTATAACTTGGCACATGTTTGTAAAGCATATTCTATCATGACTCTCTTCCCAGGGAAGCAGGGGTAAGTCCCTAAATTAGAGTCTTTATCAGGAATAAAGGGGAATTGAAGAGACAATAAAACTTAAAAATGTATCATTGTAAATCAATGTACACCAGATGTGAAGTGATCTTTATTTTGCTTATAAAGGATATCTTTACTCCAATAAAGCACTTGGAGTTTCTTCATTTCTCCTTCCACTGCTACCCTCCTGGTTCAGACCACTCCATCCCTTACCTGGACCATAGCCATAGTCTTGTAACCTACCTTCCTTCCACCATTCTTGATCCCTATACTTATTCTTCACACAACAATGTGTAAATCTGAGCACATCACTCTACTTGGAACCCTTCATTGATCTTTTCATCATTCCCTGCATAAAACACAAACGCTGACCACAGCCACAGGATCATGCTTCCCTCCGTTCCTCCCTCCAGAATGTTCCCACTTTGGGATCAACTCCAAACTCATGAAAGAAGACACAAGAGTCAGACCCAGGAAGATCAAAACATCAGCCTCATTCCTAAAAACAGTGGTTTGGAAAACAGATGTGCAGCTATAATCAGACCTCCTTGGGAGCCAAAATTTCCTTGTAGAAATACAAGAACTGAGGTATAGAGGTTTCATCTCCACTTACCTAAGGGCCCTTTCTGTCGTATTTCTTGATGACTGTAGAAACCAGCAAATGCTTTGTCTCATACTAAACTGGCAGGCTTATGGCTTCACTATCACGTGAACACAATTCTTAAAACAAAACATGTAGAGACACTGAGCTTTCTCTCCTCTTTGATTTATCCCTTTTCTAATTTACAGGACTTTTTTTGTAGTGTTGCTCACATTTAATCCTTTTCTCAGGAACACATGTGGAAAACTATTAGAAATCCGATAACTGAAATGTGTCACCTAGCACGGTCCCACCTCCGCCCAAACAGACCAAACAGACCAGTGAATCAATTCTATTTAATTCTGAGTTGGGGGCAGGGTCTTAGGAAAGAACATATTATTTCATGAACATTATTATCAAAATTTTTCATAGACTGCAAACAGATACAATCACATTTAGCTTTTAACCGTTTCCACCTAAAGACAAGCAAGCCATGAGCTCTTAGTGGAAGACGTGGTTTGACCACCGAACATATAATGAAACAAAACATGACCTGCAAGGTGGCTGAGTAAAAAGGTCATTTCTCGTGTCAGCTCTCTGGTTCTGGGACACATTAAGATCAAGTGATATCACCAGGACCTAGTTTCTCTTTAATCTTTGGTTCTACCACCTCTGCTTTGCCCTATTTTCAGGCAAACCTCTACTATGATAGCAATTGGGTTGCTGCATTTTCAAACCTAAATTCCTATCACTTCAAATCTGGGGGAGAAGGGCAAGTTTTTTCCTTCCTCAGGAGCCCCAGTCTAGGTTTTACTGCTTCCTGTTGGTTGTGGTTGAAAGGACCAGTCATCATGGTCACATAAGGAATGAGGCCAAGGTCCTATGTGCCACCACTTTGGCTGGACTGGGACAATGAGAAATAGGATCCTGTAGAAGGAATCTTCAGGGACCACTCAGCTTCTTTAGGATGGCAGGCTGTGATTTTATTGTCCCTCTTAGATTTCCTATTATGTGGGAGCTATACTTCTCTATGCAGAAAGAGGGATGGATGCTGGGTACAAAAAAAAAAAAAAAATCCACCACCTCTTTATGTAGTCTGTGCATGTCTAAAATTATCAATTGTTAGGACAACCTTTGCTTCAAATTTGGCTTCTAGAGCCATGTCAGCAGCTCTAGTTGTGAGGAAATAAGCTGGAAAAGGTCAGAAAGGCTGTGCCCAGCATCTAAGCACCAAGTTCAACAACACTTATCATCACTTAATAAGCCAGTAGCCCAAGAGACCCAGTATCCCCCGGCATATGTGCAAGATACAAATTTCATGATCTGGAACCACGAAGCTTCTTTCATATCTAGAGAAGACAGAAAGGCAGTGTTTCCAGTCTATAATCATTAGCATAATTAAATTCTTCATTATATGATCCAAGGACAAGTAGCAAATTAGCATCAGCCCCTGGTCCTTAAGAGGAAATATATTATTCTGGAAAAGTAAGACATTTAGAAGGAACACAATAGAATGTAGGAGCCAAAAGGCAATAATAACGTTTTTCATGTTACAGGTTTTCAATGTATTCATGTTATTAAACTTAATCATAGGGTAATTATTTATATGAGAAGAATTTAATTTTATCAGTTATGACCGGCTAAAGCAAAGGAAGAGTCCTAATAAGGGAAAGACATTGTCTATGCCAGAATTTTGTAATCCTTAATTTTTAATTTATCTAACATTCCAGGATTGTTTCCATTTCACACTTAGGTCAGTCAAAGCAGGAGGCATTTTTGTGAAATTCCTTAAGCCACTGATAAAGCAGAAGCTTATATTAGGAAAAAAAACCCAAAACACCCTAGTCCCCTAGGGCCCAGACTTCGGAAGGCAGCACCATGCTGCTTCTGCTTTAAAATGTTCCTTGTCCTCTTTTTCTATCATCCTGGTATCAGTGTTAAAGGACAGTTTCACATTTTTGTAATAGATGTTCAGGTTTGTATGATACTAGTTCACAGTTGCAAGCAACTGAAGCTTATGCTCTATGATCGATTCTCACAGAATTTCTGGTAATAATGCAGAAGGAGGCTTGGAAATTGAGCAGGAGTAAGGGAGGGGGGCGGGTAGCAGCATGGACCAAACCCAAAACCAGCCATAAACCCAGTCAAGTTGAGGACCCTCTTGTCATTGCCACTGAATACTCTGATGCCACTGGATTATAGTTGGATAAAACAACTTGCTTAAATTTGAATTTTAAGGAAACAACGCACGAGTTTTTAAAAGTATAAGTATGTCCCATGCAATATTTGAGATATACTGAAAAGTTATACTAAAATTATTTGGTTCTTTTAATCTGAAAATCAAATTCAATTGTACTTTCATTTGCTGAACCTGGCAACCCTCTACTGGATGTATTTGCTGATGCCGCTGCCGTCCTTGGAACCAGCTCCCATAACCACTCAAACAGATTTTTCAGGCCGTTTCTGGCCCTTGCTATCGTGGGTTCCAAAAAGAATCTCACTGAAGCAGCTACGTGTGATTGGTAGAGCCTCTGTTCCATGCCCCTGCTCTGACTATGGGAAGGTCAGAGAGCTGATGGTGTCTCCACTGTTTATGGAAAGTGGCCTCTGTCTTCCACTAAATCTTAGATTCCCCAGACATGGGGTGGGACAATAGTGAGGTTCAGATACTGGGGGAGAAAAAAGATCAATGCCTACTCTATTTTCTTTGAACATAAATTCTTCCTCTATCTCATTGTCTAATGGCTGGTGAGTTGGGGGCCAGGCAGGATAATATAATTCTCTTTGCCAGTGACTGGTTCAAGAACCCAGATCTAAGCCAGTTAGCATAGGGTGTCCTCTTGGCCACAAGGACTGTTGCCAGGATCAGCCATGTGATCCAGTGTGGACCAAGGAGATGAGAGAAAAGCACTAGAAGATTCTGGGGGAGGTTACCTTATTCCCGAGACTTACATCAAAAAATGATATCTTCCTCCAGATATTGTTTTGGGCGCTCAAGAGGCCCGAAAATCCCACGCCATCTTGCTTCCAGCCTGAGATAAGGAACAGAAAGAGAAAACAAAGGCAGCAAGCACGCATCGTGGTACTCGCAGAGAAGTTGAGCTGGAACAGCCGGATTAAGTCCCCTGACTCCTGTCCTACATCTGGACATTCAGTTCTGGGCACCAATACATTTTTGTTTGGCTCGAGCAACATCGAGTTGGGTGTTCTCGTACTTATAGCCAAAAACAACCCAACTGAAAAAGGATTTGTGAATATGCGAGCCGGTTTTGCAAGCTTGTCATTTGTTGAATTCTGAAAGTTTAGCATAATGTGTTTTGATTGAACTAGAAATTATTGCTATTATGAAATTGTGAGGCAAAGATTAGTATTTAAATTAATGCAACACAAACAACTAGAGAGCAGCTTCATTAAGTCAGGGAGAGAAGCGGTTTATGATTAGTGCCAGATTCTTGCTCTTTTTGCATGAATGCCCCAAGGATGAGCCAGCCTCTCGGGAAGTACCCTCTGAGGAGGGAAACATTTAAATTCCTGGAAGGGCAGGCAATACATATATAAGCAGGATTTTGGAAAACATTTCCCACCCTCTTTCATTCTTCATGAGGTGGACAGCTGCTTCTTTGGCCTGCTTAGCAACCTCTCCCCACTTCTTTGGGTGCTAACACCCGGACTTTCCTGGGGACACTCTCCTCCATTTCTAGTCATCCCGTTGGGACCAGCCATCCAGGTGCCACACCCGATCCTGTCCTGTCGTGAGGCCCAAGGACGGGCATGTGACTTCAGAGCAAACTGTCTCAAAGAACGTAGCTCTCTAGGGAGTGATGCAAGAGGGAGATTCACTGGAATCATTCCTAAAGGGACCCTTCGTGGGTCCCTGCTCTTGACATCCCTGGAAATGCCTGACTCCCACCTTTCTGAGGCTTCATTCTGCAGGCCTCCCCAGTGGCTATGTATCGGATAACCCGAGTGAATTTCTCTAGCATGCTGCCAGAAGCCTTAGCTGACTCGCTCCACCAAAACACTCCTCGAACACACCACGCCTTTATATAGGAGCTACCTCCTTAATTTTCACGAGGCACGTGTATAAACCTTTTTTATAATAACTCCCACCATACGCCTGAATTATCATACAATCAATTATTGACAGAAATTTGATTGGGAGCTAACATACTGGAAATGACAGTTAATCTGAAGGGTTTCTTTGCAAAGCACTTATCCCGTCCAAGGCATTGCTTATGTGCTTAATCCTCATGATAATCTAGTGATGTAAACACTATCGCTATCCCCATTTTACAGATTTTGACACTGGAGCACGGAAAGGTTAACTAACATGCTCAAGGTCACACCGCTAGTAAATGACGGAGCTGCGACCGGACCCCTGACAGCTTGATTCTGGGCTGTGCTCGGATGCATGATGATGTGGCATCATCGGAAGGCTGAGATGAACTATAAAACAGTTCTTCTGATGCATAAGATTAGTCCTGTGTAAAAGTGCCTTGATGACAGAATGTCTTCTAGTCCAGAAGCAAGAAAGATAAACAGCTGGCTGCGGCCCCTGGGTTCCAACTTTCAATTTTTGAGCCACACAAAACCTGCTTAGGATTTCCAGGGGAAAAATCCTCATCTAATTAGTCAGCAAGCACGAACTAAGTCCAAACACCTGCTGCTGTTTTTCTTTCTCTGTTGCCAGGTGGTCCATGAGCAGCCGCGGATCAGTAAGTAATCACAATGGAGGCTGAATAGAAGTAATTATATAACTTTAACTTATTAGGTTGATTTCCATTAAAATTGCCCCATAAAACCGGGATATTTTAAAGGCTGCCATAGAAGAGGGGAGTGCAGAGGACTAAACCCTTTTTTTACATTTGACTCAGCTATGAGTCATATCCTGCACAGCGTGAATTCTCTCATATCACCATAGTTAACTCTAGTCATTAGCTACGGAGTTATTCGCCCATTCATGCAACCAAACCTACAAAGTACCTGCTAAATGCCGAGCTCTGTCTGGGTACTGGGATTACGGCAGGGAAGGAACAGACGAAAATCCTGGCCCTTATGGCCCTTACTTATAGTTCTTGTGGGAAGCTGTAATTCCACGGCCACAAAATTGAAAAATCCTGAATTTCTCCCGTCTCTTGATTGCTTCCATGGCTACAATGAATGCAAAGGTGGGTTCCCCTGAGGGCAGTGCTGAGAGTGTGAGTCCGTGCAAGTTTAGCTGGCCTGGTACTTCCCAAGGTGCCTAAGAGAAGGACACTGTGGCTACAGACTGCTTGGCAGAGGCCATAATATCACGATTCGTTATCGCCTGCCCAGGATTTCATACGAATATTCTATCTGCTTCATGTATTCTAACACACTTACTTCTCAGTCTAAGACCTAAAAGCAATAGCACTGCATCTCCCCAGACTGCTGCCCTGGGCTTGTCCTTTCTCCTCTTGTCCCTGTTCCCAAAAGTGTAGTCCTTTCCCGCACCCCGCACCCTGCGCATGAACTTATTGCCCAAAGACCATAAAGACTAACTAGTGGGAAAATGAAAAACCAAGAACTGAAGGCTTGGTCTCAAAATATCCAACAGCTGTTTATTTCAGGCGAGTTCATTTCAGAAGGAAAATGGGTCAAGCTTGGAAAAAACAACTCACCTGGATCCTATGAGTACAGCAAGAGTCTGGGACACCGTGAAACACACACCAGGAGAGGACGGTCAACTGGTGGCGTGGAGTGGCCCCGCGGCCGTGAAGAACTAACTCTTCGTGATGAATGTATCTGGTGAAGCCATTCCAGCCACCAGTGGGGAGGCCGATGCCTAGAACTCCCTGCAGGTGTCGCAGCCGACGACGGAAGCCCAGAATCTGCAGGGGCTCTTCAGGAGCTTGAGGAAGACATTGGCTGTGAAGGTGACTTTGCTGAATGGATGC
Organism: Procyon lotor; assembly: GCA_028646535.1. Taxonomy (NCBI): domain Eukaryota; kingdom Metazoa; phylum Chordata; class Mammalia; order Carnivora; family Procyonidae; genus Procyon; species Procyon lotor. The sequence goes on from CM053615.1 coordinate 58,626,489, forward strand.
ATCCAGGTCTGTCACACTGTACTGACCACACCTGGTGACAGGAACCACTAATGGAGACAAGGCTGCAAACGTAAGTCCTAAGCCAAAACCAGGGGATGGAGCATTTGTGGAAGTGATTTCTTTACCAGGGAATGAGCTGCAGAAGAGACCCGATACTCTGGAGGCTGAAGGACATCCAACGATGGACGCCAGCTGCTGTTTCTGGACTCTGGCACCAAACCATGCAAATGTGAAGCTGTTTGAGGCCCCTTCCTGGAAATTGAAGACCAAGGGACAGAAGCCGTGTTTTTGTAAATGCGACGGCCAGACCTTCTTCACTAAGACTTTGTGTTCCGCTTAGTTTCATGTAGATTTGAAATGAGCTTTTTCATAAAATAAAAGCAACACAAATGCAATCAATCAATCAATCAATCAATCAATTTGCCGATGTATCTGTTTGTACATCTTAACGTCTCTGGAATTGAGAGGTGTCTTAGAAGCCAAGGCCTCCCCTAGGTGTAGTCCACAAGGTATGGTAGTGATGGGACATTGCTTACAATATCACACTTGGGCATGGCTGTTTCTGTTTTCAGTATTTCAGTTGAATTATGAACATTGCTACGGCATGTGCTGAGTTATTTGTTATTTATAACAGCTTCCTGGTTCTTGCTTGAAACCTTCTGTTGACACCTGCTAAGATCATCTTGCCGAAGGGGTGCCAGTGACAGGAAAGAAAGTCTCCCAGATAGGGCAGGGAGCAGGTGAGGCCGGCATGGGGGAGCGTCTTTGGGAAATGCTGCTTGGCTCATCCTACTGATGGAACAAGGGCTGGTTTTGCTTGGAAGAGCAAACGAGAAAACACTGAGTTCTAGCTTAATTGGTAGGTTTTTCTTTAATAGTATACAAGATGTCTTATACTCAAGGGCAACTTGGAATTGATAAAATACAAAATTAAGCTCACTTTATAGATGAGAAAGCTGAGACACAATCATGTGAATTAAGTCGCTGCACACCCCACAGCTAGTAAGTGGCAGAGCCAGGATTTTATCCTGAACTGTGCAGTTGATTCAAGGTCTAAACACTCAGGTAACTATTGTACTATACTAGTCCTTAGTACTCATGCATCTGATCAAGGAAGGCTATGGTGACCTGACTTACTCAATTAGCCAACCAACTATGTCATTGGATGCCTCATATACTGGGAACAGGTTCAGCAGTGAGCAAGGACTTGGAGCTACCCTCATGGAGTGCTTAACTTAATAAGGGAATAGGTCTTAACCAGATAACAAGAATAAATGGAAAGTTGCAACATGTGGTCATAGAAAGAAGAACTATACAGTGCTATTCAAATACAAAATGAGGGGCCCCTTTTCTTTTCTTTTTAAAGATTTTATTTATTAGAGAGAGTGTGTTCGCAAATAAGCATGAGCAGGGGTGGGGCAGAGGGAGCATAGGACTCCCCGCTGAGTGCAGAGCCTGACTCGGGCTTGATCCCATCATCCTGAGATCACAACCTCAACCAAAATCAATAGTCGGATGCTCAACTGACTGAGCCACCCAGCACCCCAAGGGGCCCCTTTTCAATCTGGGAAATCAGAGAAGGCTTCCCGGAAGAAGACTCCTTCGAGTAAAGGTAAATAGGCAAAGAGGTGGGAAGGAAGAGCATCCCAGCAAGAGGAAGCAACATGTAAAAAGGCCTTGTGGTGGGAAAGAGGTTAGCACCTTCTCAAACTAGAAAGAAGCCAGAGTGGCTACAATTGAGAGAGAGAGAGAGAGAGAGAGTCAGAGACAGAGAGAGAACACACACACAGATGGGGGCCAGAGTGTTCTAAGACGAAGGTAGAGAAGGAGGCTGGGTAAGATCATATGGAGCCCTGCAGACATGATAACGATTTAAGTCTTCATCCTGAAAGCAGTGATGCTCTCCTGGAGTTTCATTGTCCCATTATTGTTCCCTCCTAGCTCTATTTCAGTAAATCTGAAACTGTCCCAAATTCTGACTTATTCTCTGTGGGTGAGAGTAGTTTTTCTGGAAGCCCTTGATAAGCAGCTATCCTGTATAATGTACAATTATTTCCCCTACTACTTAAAACAGTTCTCATTGCTTGCTCTGGCTCAGCATATGATAAAACTTAGCCACAAATAAGAGAGAGATTTAAAACGGAACTTAGATATGGTACTACGGTTGTATTGGTCTGTTTGGGCTGCTATCACAAAATTCCCCAGATGGGGTGGCTTGTAAACAACCGGAATTTATTGCTCACAGTTCTGGAGGCTGGAAGATGGAGATCAGGGCACAGGCATGGCTGGGTGAGGGCCCTTTTCTGGGTTGCAGACTTGTCACATGGTGGAAGGAGCTAGGAGCTCTGTGGGGTCCCTTTTATGAGTGTTCTACCCACCTACTCACCTTGCAAAGGCCCCACTTTTGGTAATGGTATTTCAACATACGAATTTGGAAGGGGCCGCCAACACTCAGACCATAGCAGTGGTTCTCTAGACTGTAAATTAGTATGTATAGAAAGACAGTTGAAACAGAGTTTGCCTGTGTGCAAACATGTGGCATAGAGAGATGTATGCCATGTACTGAGATCATACATATGAAACATACTGTATTTAATTCATTCAAAGATGCACATTTTTTTCACTGAAATTATGACATGTCTTATAACGAAATACACATCTTATGTGTCACATATGAACAGTCAGCATCTGTTCTTCCTGGATGATACATACAATAATAGTCTTGCAGTTGGTAGTATCTCCGATACAATAAAGTAGAATGTCCAAGAGTAGGGTTTAGAGAAGCAGAGCTAAAGACAGGTGGTGGGGTTTACAGAATTTATTGAGAAGTGTTCTTTCAAAAAAGCCTGTAAGGGAGGGAGGGAGGCAGGAGAGGGAAGGAACAGAGATAAGCAGGGTCTCAAGTCCAGACTAGCCTCTGGCTGATCCATCATAGGAAGTGGGTTCTGAAATGTAAGCCCATCACGGTTTTACTCTCTGGACACAAGAGTCCTTTTGTGACACCCAGTTAGCTAGTCATTGACTATGGGCTGCTTTTAGAGGGGTCATAACCTCTTGAGCAAGGGGCTCCCATCAGCCAAGGGTAATCCTCAGAAGAAGCGAGGCACCTAGGAGCCATTATCAGCCAACAGTCACAAGAACTGAGGGTTGGGGACCTCCACTTGGGGCAGGCAATCTGAGGGACATTACAGCATCCACTAGAGGAATCCCACTCAGCTTTAAGGTTCATAGTGCCCACAAGTAGAAACCAGCACATCTCGAGAGGAATACTCATTATCCTGTCATGGTGTGATTTGCAATGTCCTCAATAATAGCCTTAGAATTATTATAATATACCTTAGGCACCACCAAGTACCCTAGGGCTGTTTCTCCCAGGTCTCCTGAGGACAGGGCAAGGAGATGCTGTCAAAGGTCACAACTACCACAGACACTCTGAGCCACTCAGGTCTGCTTGTGGCCAGTCTGGCTCCCAAAGAAATCCCAGACTCTTAACACCCTGGAGGGGCAGAAGGTGGTGGGTGGTGGTTAGCCCAGAGATGAAAGCATAAAGCAGGTGGGAATGTGTGTTCTGTCCCCTGCCCCACCTTTCTAGAATCTTGTCTCCCCACCTAGCATCCTTTCCTCTACCCACATCACCACTCTCTGCCTGATCTCTAACTTTGCACTGTTCTCAGGGTGTTTCTTTCTTTCCTTTTCCCCCAAGGAACTTACCTTCTAAAAAAAAAAAGTGTTACTTTAGGAATTTTATGTGTTACCACCTGGGTATATTTGCATTTTAAAGACCACTGGCAGAGGATACTGTTTACTGTAAGGAAATGAATAATTATTGGTGTTAATTCAAGGCATCTGGAGTCCTTTAAATTATTCAACAGGGACAAGCTCCCCATACAAACTACCAACCTGGGGCGAGTGAATAAAGAAACAGAGAAAAGTCGGGAAGATCTAACTCTGCTTTTTCATTTTGGCACATAGACCAATCCATGCTGCCAGCCTTAGCTAATTCTTTCTCTCTCCCTGTATCTTGGCTTTTTTTGCACAAAAGAGTGGCCAGATGGATGGCATTCACAGGCCCAATCAAGGGCATACGCAAGGATGGGATAATTCCAATATATTAATTTTTCCCCATTGCAGGGGGAACAACAGTAGCAATGACACAACCAACAATCACTGAATGTTTTCTAGGTGTCAGGCCCCTTTTGATCCTCGAGCCACGTAAAAGAGTGGTCAGTGGACTTTCTGGTTAATTAGAGCTAAACCTCCATCTTTGGATCCTTTTTACTTGAATCAGTTTGAGTACACTTTTGAGCTGACCTAGAAATGAAATGTGAAAATGATGAGAAAAATAATACTTTGACCAATGTAGTCTTTTCCTAGACTGAGACTTAGCATGGGGGACATTACTGGCTCAATTAAAAAAGAAGTAATAAGGCAGACAGGGAGGGGGTCCTAAGGATACAGAGCTGTAAGGGAGCTTAGAGTTCCAACTTTCTCACCGTACAGGTGAAAAAATTACATGCCAGGAAAGTTGTCTAAAGCCACAGAACTCCAAGAGGACTTGGTGGCGCTGGTGGGATCAGGGAGGTGACATGGTTGTAAAAGCAGGGGCCAACAAGGACTTGGCTAGACTTAAGGGAAGATATTTTAATACAGAAATAGAAGTTTAATAATGACTGCAGTTAAATTAAGCTAGGAACAAATAAGGAAGAAGACAGTGAATGGCTTCTACCTGATGAGTATCCATTTGCTGAGAGTACATTAGCAAACATTCTGAATTCTTTTCCTGAGCACCTCAGGTGGTGAGAAGGCCAAGCACCACCTCATGGAGATATGCTGCCCAAGGTAGGTGCCTGTGATTAGGGCATGTGGCCAACAGGACATCTTGGTGAAAAACACGGGAAGAACAGTCTATGCCAGAACTGTTCTTTACTGTTTTAAGAAGGAAGTGGCTAGTGTTTCTTATCTGCCCAGTTTTAGTCTATCAGTGATTTCTGAAAGATAGTGTGCAGTCCACCGGTCACCTCCAAAGGTTAATTTTTGGTCTTACCCAACCAACTGTGGTTAAACATCATCAGCTTTATGAAAGGCACTGAAACACTGAACATTTCCAACACTTCAGTCTCTTTGGAAGTCTAGAACATGACTACTCTCTATTGCACATTTTACTAGAGCCCCTTGGGGAATAAAAAAGAAGTCAAAAATTAAAAATAAATAAAGCATATGTTCATATGTTCAAAGAGATCACAATCTGGCTGCAACAGGAGAAGGAAAGCGTTAATATCCTTACCACCATTGTTGACACCCTTGAATGCCTGCTATGGATAGTAAACATACAAAACACATCATGTACATTATTCCACTTATTACTCGCATTGACCTTTAGGAAGTTCTATTAGAATCTGATTTACTGATGAGAAAACTGAGCCCCAGAGAGGCTTGAAGCTTGGCAGTGCCTGAGTCATAACTGTAAACCCAAGTCTGTCTTCCATCACTGCACACACAGGAAAGCTTTAGAGCAAAGCATCGTGATTAATTGACAATCTGATTAATAGAGACAGAACTGGCCCCAACATAGAGTGGATTTGTTCTTGGCTGCTGCTACTCTTTGTTTTGCCTGGTTTTGGATTCAGTACACTAACTTCTCTCCTAATGTGATTTGTGTGGGAGCTGATTATAGACTTGTAGATAGAAACCGGGCAGTGTGTGACTTGTTATTATATGTGTTAAAGACAAGATAGAGAATAATGCAGACACCCTTTGCTCCTTCTCACAGGTCTAGTTTATAGATTATGAATTAAGTGTGAGTGCATTGTCTTACCTCCTTCCAAACCTGCATTTCTAGGTAGAAACAGAAGTGTATTCCTGATCTTAGCTGAATTCTTAGGATTTCCTGTGTGTGTCTGGGTAGCAATCCTCCTTCCAGTAGTTACCAAGCCTCTACTGAGTGCCTGGTGATGTCCTCAGTACTGCACGCACAAGGATGGAAAACTACAGCCTTGGTCCTTAGGGAGCCGAGTCTCACTGGAGACAGACATGGAGTTGCCAGATTTAGCAAATAAAAAATACAGGATACCCTGTTAAATATTGCATGGAACATAATCACTAAAAAATTGTCCTGCTTATCTGGATAATACAATTTAACTAGGTGCCATGTATTCTAGCTCGTAACCCGAGGCAGACATAAAAATCCACCACATCCAACAAAAAGAAGGCAGTTCCAATGGTTGTGCACACGCAGCTCTGCAGGCACAGGAGAAGGGTAGCCAAATGTAGCTTCATATGACTGTGTGGGCCAGAGGAACGGTGCCTTTGCAGGGTGATCTTGAATAAGATTTGAAAGGCAAAGATAAAGGGAAGGAGATTCCAGAGGCAGGCGGAGCACAGAGTTTGACATAATGCCTGGAGTGTGTGGTCAATGGGAGAAGGGCAGAGATGAACGTGAGGGGCAGGTCTTGAAGGGCTTTGGCAGAAAGGGGAAGGATTCAGACCTCATTCTGCCATCAGTAGGAAAGCACCCAACCCAATACTTTTTCTTATTTTTCATACAATCAGACTTTGACTAAGAAGTGTTTTATTACAAAATGTGGGCCATGGACCAATGTTACTGTGAGAGGCAATTTTAGGTAATAATTTCTGATGATTTGGCATAGTGTGGGGGAGTGAGGCATTAAATAATCTTGACTCATGTGGGGTAAATGTTAATCTGCCTTTTTTTTTTTTCAATTTAAAACTCTTAACTTTTATGTGTACCCTTATTTTTGTAATAAATAAGGGTATTATGTGTACCCTTAATAATGTGTACACATTATTTTTATGTGTACCCTTAAAAAATTAATAGACTTTATTTTTTAGAACAGTTTGGGGGTTAAGAGACACTGAGCAGAAAGTACAGAGTTCCCATAGATCTCCTCTTGGTTCCTTTCTTACTGTCGTTCAACCACTTCTTATTACTCAAGATTATTCATTTGGGGTTATTCTTTTTTTTAAACCTTTTAAAATAAGCTTTTCTTTCTTTCTTTTTTTTTTTTTTTGAGCCCTGATATGGGGCTCAAACTCATGACACGGAGAATCGCTTGCTTTACTGACTGAGCCAACCAGGTGCCCGGTGCTATTCTGTCTTTAACACCTTTCTAGTAGTTGTTCTTTGTGTTGGAAGAGAGGGTGGAGGAGAGAAGTAGGAAAGAGAGAGGAAGGGAGCAGGAGAAGAGAGCACTCAGGCTTTGAATCTTTGACAAGCCACAAAATTCAGTTGTTTTCAGGATATTTGTTTATGAAGGTTTTCTTCCACTTCTGAGAACAATATTCATCTTCCACTCAAGTTCTGATGATAAAAAGTTTTCATTGCAAAATAAGTTTATTCCTATACAAGAAGTAAATAGATAAAGTAGGTAATAAAAGTGGCATGTGAATGACCAAAGCTTGGAAAATTCAGGGCTAAGGCTGAGGTTGCCTTCTTACCTGGTGGCAAGCTCCCGCTGAGCCTTTTCGGCGTTAAGGAATTTTCTCGGGAAAAGCTCCATCTTTTTGGGAGCACGAAGGAGGATTGCCTGGGAAGCAGTCTCTCTACAGGAATCCAGGATATTGCTAAAACTCTTACGCTGGCTCCTCTTCTCTGCCTCTCATTCCCATCTGGTCACATGTTCCTTTTCTTAAAAGCCCTATGAGGAATAGTCAAATGAATGCTTCCTTTTAAGAGGAAACCAACATGAAAATCCCAATTATTTGCCCTTAAAAGCTCCAAAAAAAAAAAAAAAGAGGCTCAAGATTTTTAAAATAGTGAGTATTTTAAAATACTGTGACGCATCTACAGCTTACTGGTGATTTTCAGGAACATTCTGGGAGAGAGGACTCTATTTATTTATGGGGATTTCTCTGAAACCCGTTTTCTGGATCAGGGTGCAGGGCCCTGCATGATATCAATAAAAGCACTGAGCAAGGCAGGGATTTTATTTGCTTTGAGAGAACCTTTTATTAGTTCATCCTCCTTTTAATTTAGTCTAGCACCCCTGGGGTCCCATCTGGGCTCACTCCGTTACCAGCAGTGTGATCCTGGGCAAAGAACTTCATCTCCCTGAACTTCTCGTCTGGAAACTGAGAACAGTAACACTGTGAGAATGAAATGGTGTGTGGACATCTTGAGCCTCAGAGTTGCAACTTATTTTCGCCCCGTCGTCTTCGGTTCTAATGCCTCACTGATGATCAACATCAGTCCTTTGATGTACTTTAATTGGGTGCTCAATGTGAGCGCGGGCCAGAATAATGTGATTCCTCTCGTGATCCTACACCCAGCTTCTAACTTGGGCTGTGGCTTCTGCGTGTATGTGACAAGGTGCACTTTTAACAAACTCCCAGGGGAGGCTCCTGGTCCCAGAACCTCACTTTGCAAACCCCAGTACCAGGTCCTCCCCAACACAGAGGCAACCCCAGGGAATGGCTTTCAGCTGTGACTCACCAGAACCTACTTCGAGAAACATATTTTACACCGTGACGCTAGTATAAACATACGTATAACTGAACGAGTTTCAAGAAATGACAGTTATCACTGAGACAGTAAGTGCACTCGATCATGCCTCAGAAAATACTGTGAGTGCTTGATAAGCAAATGCTGCATTGGTAAAAATGAGCAACTCAGCATCAAACCACAAGGCAAAAATTAAGGGACTTCTCATTCTCTTTTCCTGTCAAAATAGAAAGGACATTGTAAGAGCTTGGACTCCTCTATTCCTAGGCAAGAGAAATCGCCCTGGGAGCTTGGCTGCTGAGAGTGGGAGGGAGAAGACTGGTGTCCAGGGAATTCTCTCGAACTCGGATGTGCGTCCTGGCCTACCGTTACAATGGACAGCAGGCCTGAAGTAACGACGAGGGAAACCCAACATCTGCTCCAACACGCACGGAGACGCTCCACGATGTGAAACGCCCGGGGCTGCCAGGATGATGCCATACACATCTGGGCATGGAGCTCCTTCCCCACCCTGTCCTCCGCCCTGCAGACACTTTCCAGGCTGCTCCTTCCAGAGGCCAGTGACCAGTGTGAGTTGGCTTTGGTGTCAGGGTGGTCCTTGACTTTCATTCGTCGAACTTGGACGAATCACCCATTCGTGCGGAGAACCTGATCCTTCCATTGTCACCAGCTACGTGATGATTTCCCAGCCATCTTCCCTGCAGAAGCCTCTGCCCTGGGGATGCGTGAAGGCCTTAGTCAAGGTGATAGGCATGTTCACTCACTCATACTAGTGCCAGTGCTGGTCTGGTCCCAGGGGCCTCAGCCTGGCCAACAGCTTCTTTACCATCTCCTTTGTCCTTCCGGCAGCCTGGCCCTCCAGAGCCGGCTAGCTCCTGTCTCAGCCCCACCCAGAGACCCCTCGGGCTTGGCAGAATGGCAAGTCTGGGAATGGGGTTGGAATGACAGGGTCAGGCCTCCCGAGTTGTTGTTTTGGTGCAGGGAGGAGCACCTCTGCTTCTGTTCTGCCTCATGCACTTAACACATCTGGGCCCAAAGATTTAAAGATTAGGAGCCCTAGAACCTTCCATCTTTGTCCCTGTGATGAGGGCAGGTTTGATTTGGGTTCCAGGCAGATAAACATTTGGACCCTATGGATACAGGACGCAGCCTCCTCACATTGAACTTTCCCATGAAAGTTCCATCTGTCCCCCGCACTCCCCAACCCTGGTGGTGGGGTTTGGGGCTAGAAAGAAGCAAAGTATCACTAATCATACTTAAGACCTTTATGAAAAAGGGACAAAAACTTTTTTGGAGCCAAAATGCTCTGGTACTCATCGCGTCTCCGTCTCTTTGATTTTGAGACCTATAATTTTCATAACTTTTTTCCAGTCACCATTTCACTGGGAGGCTACATTCCAGAACGAGGACCAGGCAATAAATAAGAATGAGCTATGGCAATGGAGAGATGATTCAGATGGAGAGAGAGAAGCGGAGGACAGAAATACACAGAAAAACCCTGGGTTCCCCACTCTCTCCTCTTCCTGTTTCTGACTTGCATGTGAAGGCTTGGCTATCTTTCTGTCTTTGGATTTGTGAACCAAGTGTTATTCTGTGTGCCTCCAACAGTGCTTGGCACAGAGTAGGTGCTCAATAAATATTTGCTGAATGATTATAAGGCTACCCCTTTTCTCCTAAGCTAGCATCTGTTGGCTTCTGCTACTCTACGTTCCAAAGATTCTGTCGAAATCTTAGTCATTTGTAGCTAGGGAAAGCTGGCTCCACTTTCTGACTTCAGATCCCCAGTGTGCCTCGGATGGCAGCCCCACGTGAGAGTGGTTGGTGGGAGAAGCTGTCTTCTCTGGGCCCTAAATGTCTGAGCTGTCTCAGTTAACAACAGCAACAAAAACATTATAGGTAGTCAAAGGACTTTCCAGCTTTTGTGAGTACATGTGTATGTTTTTTAATTTATAAAAGAATTTTAGAAAGGCACTGGGGGAGAGAAAAATGACACCATTCTAATCCAAACTGATGCATCAGAGAATTTTGTACCACGAACGATGGCTCAGTTAGCATCGGCTTCTATGTATCTGCAGTACACTAGGGAAATAGGGCATTTGTTTGTTTCCCGATCACTGTGAAGAATTCCATCTTTGGCAATCTCTAGAAAGCCTTCTTAATGGCATGGTATTACTTAGCTATGCAGGGTTTGTTGTGAAGGTCATAGAAACACTGCCTAAGAAATGTGCATGGAAAGAAGAAAGGCTAAGTGAGGGAATGGTAGTGATACATTCTCTGATACCACAAGAGCTTTAAGCAATTTTGCAGTGAGATTGCAAAAAGGTGGAATTCAACCTACAGAGCATTAGGAGAAAGACCAATGAATGGAGCATGAGCAGTATTCACTGCAAATAAAAACACAAACACATTAGCTGCGGTCTTTTAAAATGTTGCAAATGTATTTTATCTTGGAGATCGGCTTACATTAGTTCTCGAATCTTCGCTTCCAATTTTTGAGCATCAGCTCCGCAAAATTCAAAAATCTGTTCACAAATACACAAGGAGAAATATGTATTGGTTTAAATATTTGCAAAGATACAAGAGCTTTGAGGAGTTTTGCTCCCGTTAAGTTAACCTCTACTCATTTCCATTGTCTGAAAGATAATTAAAATATAAATACACATTTAACACCTTAAATTCATGATGTTTCCATTACTTGGGACATTTTCAAAATCGTTTATGCTAACATTTTGCCAGATTTCTATAATTCTCCATAATAGTCTTCTAAACTGAGCTCTAAAACATACAGTGTTTTAGAAATGAGAAAACTCAATCATTGAAACCTTTCAGAGCCTTTATGCATTGGTCTTAAGGACTCATTAATTCATACACATGATTTCGTGAAATCAAATGAGACGTAACTTCCCATGCCTGACCTTAGCACAGGTAATAGTATTATAAACAATTGATTCTAAGAAGCATATATTCTTTTCAAATTGTCACATCTCAGACTCAGGATATGTCTCATAGTGGATGGTATATTTTATTCGGAAGACGTTTTAGCCTATATAATATAATGGTGCATCTGTCAATGGGCATCTTAGATTTGATGAAATATGGAAGTTTCAGACTCTTACTGCACATTATCACGTTAGTACCAATTGTATGATATGCTTGTAGAGAAAGCTGAATGGGGTAAACTGAGGACAGGATTAGCTGAAGATCTGAGTTTCCAGTGAGGGAGGTTTCAGCTGCCAGAAATGGTGTTAGGACTTTGGGACAGGGGTTGGAAAGTTCTAGAACAACTTCAATACTCAGTGTCTAGCAGAGAAGAAACCATCCCTGCTTCTAATGATTCTGCTTCCCCAGGTGGCAGCATCCTATCTGGGTGCTGCCTGTGAGCATCATGGTTCATTCTGTTTCTTGAAAGTATAACCCCAGACTTGTGACTCCGTCTTGATCCCATTTCACTTACCGGCTCATTTATGGATCCACTTCCATTACAGCAAATTGCTCTTTTGAGTCGCGAGAATAGGGTTACCTAAGTGTGGGTGCAGAATTTCATGATTTACCTGAGTTGCCTGGTTTTGTACCCATTTCCTCTATAAATAGTTCTTGTGGCACTGGCTGCCGAGGAGGAAGGTTGTCAGAAAGGGTCTATAAAATGTTTCATTTCTAAGAGGCAGGTGGCAGCTGGCTGGTGTCTGTGGGCATGAAGGGAGTTTCACGATCCTCTGAGCCGGGGACAAGTACAAGACAAGAGCCCCTGGTGCGAACACAGGCAGGGGTTGGCCACTGAATGGCCAGATTCGGCCAACAGTTTTCCAAAGTGATATCATATCAATTTATATTCCCCCAGCAGAGGATCAGTGTTCTGGGTGTTCCATATGCTCGACAACACTTGGTATTGCCCATTCTTTTTTGTGTTAGCCATTCTGATAGCTTTAGGGGACATTAAATTTGTCACCAAATTCCATGGGTTTTATCTCATGAACTTTCCCTTGAACTTACTTTGGCGACAGTGTATGATTTGTCTGTCTCCAGTCTTATGTCGCTTAGTTCCCTTTCCCCTTGAAGATCAAAAACACAAATCTAGTCTTTGTAAACTTCTTCAATGCTTCTTCAACACCATAAAATCCAAGGTCCTTACAGGGATTCCTTGATTCTGTCCTATCTACCTCACTGTCATCCTCTTCCTGAAACTGACCTCTAGCAACACATTACAATTGGATTCACTTACTTATTTAATTTAACAAATACTTAAGAAGAGTCCACTCTGAGCCAGACACTGTAAACATGCTGGACAAAAATCCCCTCTGGGGTTGATATTCTAGTGATAATTTTGTAGTAACGTACTGCTATCAAAAAATTCCTGATACTTTGCACGCTATTTTGTAACCCCCACTTCTTCCCTTCTTTCTCACCTATTAGTCTTAACATCCTTCAGGATTTAACTCATGAAGTCTCTGTGATCTCATAGAACCAGGGCATTTAACTACTCAAGAGTTGATTTTGTTGTCTCCTGCAATTGACCAGAGATGGGGACTCTGCCTCATTTTTGTCCCCCATACTTTATCTAGCGAGGAACCTTATACAGAGTGAGTGCTCTGTTAGTGGTTTTAGGCCTGAAGTGAGCTGAGCTAAGCTGATTCCTGGTCACCGAAGTACAGTCCAAGACTCTGGGTAGTGTTACATTTCAGAGACCAGGTGTTACCTATTTTACTCTTTGTCCAGTTTGCCAAAAGCAAATGTTATGTGTCTCCCTGTCTAGCATGGGGCTTTGTATACAGGAGCTTCATATATGTAGTTAATGAATGAGGAGAAGCTTAGTGATAAGAGCTTATGTAATAAGTAGCTTTTTTTTGAAGAGAGATACATGCAAGGAAACTAACATAATTTCTGCTCAGAATGTTTTCTCATTTTAATCTGAATGTTTGCCTGTGTCTCTCAAAGGCATGCTCCACTGTGAGGGATTAAGAAGCAATGTTTACTTCTCTCTCCTCAATGCCTTCAGATTGTAAGGACTGTTATTACCTCTGTAATGACTGCTAATGACAATGATGAGCTCCAGTTTGTGGAACCCAGTGGGATATGTGGTGGGGGCTTTCCATGCATTATAGAACCACCTATGTCCAGAAGTCACTTAAAAAAATATTTCATTATGAACTTCTTTTTAAAGATTTTATTTTTAAGTAACCTCCAAGCCCAATGTGGGACTCTAACTCACAACCCTGAGATCAAGAGTCAAATTCTCCACCAATTGAGCCAGCCAGCCACCCCTCATTATGAACATTTTCAAATACACACACAGGAAAAGAATAATAAAGTGATTCCCTACCCTCATTGACCCATCACCCAGGTCCAACCAGAGGCATTTTCCCCCCGAAAGACATTCAATCACCTACAAAAAGCATATTACAATTACTGAGAAAATGCAAAAGGTCCAAAGACAAGGGTCCCTTCCTAACAAAGGACTTCTGAGAGTACCAATTAAGGAGTCTAATGATGCATCCATAGAATAATTATAATAAAATGCTTGGGACATTTGATAGGCAATGTGGTCAAGTGAATACTGAAGTTAGGTTTGGACCAGCTGACTGAGAGCCTGCTAATTTTCCAGACTTCTTTACTGAGTTAAAAACAACAACGGTATCCTCAAAGCAACAGTAACAATACAAACAAAAGCGCACAACCAACCAACCAATACAAGACACTTTTTTGGGAGAAGGCTGTAACAATGTTCATACATACAATATAATTTTATAAGCTGTACTAATATGATGTTCCTTTTCTTCCTTACAAAGGGCTTGCTAAGGCATTAAATCTTATTAATGAGATGGGAGGAATATGTCTAGCAAGAGAATGGTGAAAAGTATCTCCACCTGCTGGGAGCTGGACAGTGTTAATTACTTTTTGGTCCCATCTTGCCTTCTTTCTCAGATTCAACCAGACCCATGCCTTGCCCAGAACCAACCTCATCACAGTGAAGGTGTTTGCACACTTCCCCCTGGACTTTCACAAGGGTTAGGTTTTGCAAATGCAAGCAGCTCAATTGTGGTTTTTGGAGTTTAGCAAAATCAAACCAAGAAGGCAGGCCCTCTTAGAAACAGTCTGTTTCGAACAGCTTGAATCTATACGCATTTGGATTCAAGAAGAAAGCATATGAAAGCAATCTATTATCTATTTTTTTAAGCTACACTGGCCTTCTTCTCAATTTGTTCCAGTAGTGAGATTTCAGGAAAACACTCATTTGGTTTCATTTTCTTATAGCTGGCTTAGAAACTCTGGCTACATACCTGTTTCTTAAGCACGAGTGGTGTAAATATTGCTTTTCTCCTTCTATGTTAGAGGTTGACAAACTTTTTTGGGAAAGGGCCTGATACCTGTTTTAGGCTTTGCAGGCCACATGCTGTGTATTGAAACTACTCTGATCTGCTACATAGTGTGACAGTAGCCAAAGACAATGTTTAAACAAATGGACATGACTGTGTTCCAGTAAAACTTTACAAAAACTGGTGGAGTGTCAGATTTGACCCTGGGGCCACAGTTTGCCAAGTCTTAGTCTACTGCCATCAACTGAAGGTGTTGAGCATACACGTGAAGCTGCCCAAGAGCTCATCACTCAGTCCAATGTGGTTTTCTGTTGAAGGGGGAAAGAGGCATGAGTCTAATGTTGTGGGAATTTATCCTAAGCCACACTGAGGATTAGGAAAAGTGACTTTGGACTTTGGCCAGAAGAGGTGTCATTCTGCCCGTTACTAGAAGTATGGAATAAAAATTTGGGGGCACCTGGGTGGCTCCGTCGTTAAGTGCCTGCCTTCGGCTCGGGTCATGATCCCGGACTCCTGGGATCGAGCCCCGCATCGGGCTCCCTGCTCTGCGGGAAGCCTGCTTCTCCCGCTACCATTCCCTCTGCTTGTGTTCCCTCTCTCGCTATGTTTCTCTCTGTCAAATAAATAAAAAAAATCTTAAAAAAAATTTGTTTGTGGGGATAATAATGGTTTTGGAGCCATTCTCTTCAATGACCTATACTCCTGTTTTCATGTTCCCGTTGGAAGATCTGCTCAACTGTCCAATACTGGGAAATCCCTTCACTGACTTCTCCGCAGCTTGAGGTGAGTGTATCAGGTGAGCCTAGACAAAGGAATGAGTTCATGATTATCCTCGCCCTTTTTGGGGGTGTTTTACCCAAGGGACAGGTCTGCTCTCCTCCTGCTGTCTTTCTTTTTCTGGAAAGCACATCTGAAGCAGGCCTCGGGTAGGTCTGGAAGACTATCATCGCCCTGTGTCCTCACTTTTGGAGCATGACAGTTGTGAAAAGCAGCAATATCTCCTCCACCTGGGTGGGTAAGTGTCTCCTCTGCAGCTTCTCCCTTAGATGGGCCATCTCAAAGTCTAGGCTTCAAGGGGAGAGTAGAAAGTCTGTTGACATGATTCTAAGCCATGTTCTGTAATTTGCACAATTTGGTGTTACTGCCACTTACAACATCAACATATTTTGATGTTCCACATGACTCTGTGTGAGAAGAACTAACACAGCAGGCCTGGTTCCTTATTTCTTGCTTGTCTCCGAGGGAACCATGATTGATCCTTCATGAGTCCCCAAAACTGTGTCCCCTCCCCCATCAAAGTGTTCTTTGTATTAATAATTGATGATTTTGTTATTTATACCTGGAGTGATGAACCAAGTCACAGTGGCTTGCTTGGTATAGACATCAATATTGATGATGTGCACCTGGTTTTATTGTTGGGTCCTAGTCTCCATTGTCCTAGCTGGTTGTGTAGCAACAGTTGCCTAGCAACATGTGTCTGTGACCAGTCCCCACATAAAGGCCTCAGACCCTGAGTGTCAAAAGAGCATCCCTAGGCAGAAACATTCCAAAGATGTCCTTGAAGTTCACTACTAAAGAGAGAGAGACAGAGCGCTCCTATGTGTCACCAGCCAAGAAAGAACATCAGAAGCTTGTGCTGTACCTTTCTGGACTCTATCAATGCTTATCTTTTTCCTGATGCTTTTGCTCTGTATTTTCTGTTGTTATCAATCTTAGCTATAAGTATAACCTGCTACTGAGTCTTGTAAGTCCTTCTGGCCAATCACTGAATGAAGTACTCATATATTTCAATGATTTAAAACTTGGCAGGGCTAGGAGGAGGATGTAAAATTTAAGGGGTTCCCAGAACTCAGTAACTAAGATAAATAATATTTTAATAAATATTTTAAAAGTTAAACATTAATGCAAAAACTCCATCATGAACAAAGTGCCAAAAACTCAAATAAAGACAGGATTCCACCCTATACTTGCAATCTCCAGCCTCACTTGCTTCACCCTAATCCCTGCCCTGGAGAAAGAGGAGTACAAGCAATTACTGCCTTTGAATTGCAAACACCTAGAGCAGTATCTTTAGCAATGGTGCTAAGTGGTGATAAATGCTTGCTGCCCATCTCTCTCTTTCTTTCCCTCCATAGCATTTAGTTCTTGCCCCTTCCAGTCAATTAATCTCTGCCAATGTATCAGCTGCTTACGGGGTTGACATATAACCCCTTTTGGGACCTAGACACTATGGGAGAGTGCTTTTATTTTCCCTCAGGTAGAACCCCTCTGTGTCTACCACCATCCTTAACAGGTTGAATATCCCTGGGTAGGTGACTCTTGAATACTAAGATGAGAGCTTAAATGGATATTGTAGTCATTCAAAGTGTTTTAGAGGTCTCTCCTAACCAATGCTTCCCAATTTCTATTTATTCATAGATTTTCAGGGAGATAGGGCACAGGCGGATTCTCATTAACCTTATTTTGTAATATGTACCAAGTCCAGTGCTAAAGCACTTATATACATTTTCCCAAATTTTCATGACAACAGTTCAAAGACACATGATATAGTCCCCATTTCATAGAGAAGGAAACCAAACTCAAGGTGGTGAAAGCACCTTCCCAGGGTCATCCATTAATAAAAGGCAGACCTGGGGTTCAACCCTGACTCTCAAGACAGCAAAAACTAGCCACAGACATTCTTTTGGGCAGTCAAGCACTGTTGTTTATGAACTTGAACAGTGAGCATTTGGGAGGGTGGTTCTCCAAGGACCACCGTCCTCCTCACTTTCTATTATCTCACTTATTGTCCCTGCCTGGCTCTTGAAAACACCAATCCCATCCTCTCTCGAGTGCGTCATGGTGCTGCCCCTTGGGGACTCTTTTCACCTCTATATATACTTGAAGGAGGGAGCTCATTGGAAATGGCCTCTATGACCTTAGCAGGAGCCCTGCTGTTCATAAGCAAAGGGGCTGGAACTTCCACCCACGGGATGTGAGCATCTCAGTTCTTCTGAATTATTCATTTGTAAGTAACTCACTTATTAGCATCTATGTCCCTATATCCCATCGCTTTTATGAGTAGATTACAGTGCTTTGAGAAGCCATTTACTCTCATATCAAAGGATGAAAGATGGAACCAATTTCTGATGTTGGCCCATGTTTAAACAGTTGGCCAAGAGTTGCTAAATCTTTGTTAACTCTTCCTTTCTGCTTTTCCAGTGTCATGTCAACATTGGTCTGGAATCAATGTTATTAACCCAGGGGATCTACTGATGGGCTTCAGAGGCTCAATGAATAACTAGTATCACATGCACATTGCAGTTTATGTATTTTTCTACTTATAATAGAATACACTATAATATTCTCGTTTACAAAATCAGCCAAGGCTTTGGATGGCCCATTTGAAAGACCCCGTAGAATTTTTTTTTTTAACTATAGTTAATCTTATTGGAACAGGATGTGGATGTCCCAGGTGAAAACACAAATGAATACAGCAGGAAGAAACAACCCCACCTTATTTATTACCTAGAATTTGCTTTCATTGTCTTTTGCCCCAACACCAAAATAATTACAATTGTTGTCAATAGTGCATCCCTGCTTGGTGGCCATCCAAATCTACGTGAAAACGTCCAGCACCACGTAATGTCCCTTATACACCATGACCCTCAGTCATTGTTATATAGCTTTATCTGTTTCAGTTTTTTAAAGTTTGATTTGTTTATATTTTATGTATCTTGGAAATATTTGAAATGAGCTAGAATCAAGGACAAGATAAAGTAACAAAACCATTCAAGTATGATTCAGTATGGAGATGGCGATTAGGGAATGCCAGGAAACTGCAGATAAGGGGGAGGCTATTGTATTTGAGTAAAGGAAGTAATCTTGCGATTATTGGCAGCAATGGAAAAAGAGAAACCCAGGGGATTCCCTAAGCCTTTGGATCTAATGCAAGGAAGTAGATCATAATTTTGAGGGCAGCAAATATTCTCTTAACTCTGTTCTATGAGGCATTATCACAGAGCTTTTAATACAATGTACATTTTAAAAGGCATAATGGATCGTGGTTCTTTGCCAGATGTTTTACCAGAAATGCGAGTACCTTTCTTATAATATCCCTTAATAAAAACTGGATTCTAAGCTTCTTCTTTTTTTTAAATACTAGATAAATACTATTTAACTGCTTTCCTAAGTCAATTTTCAGTTGTGCTGTCCCAGATGAAAAAGAGATGGAAGTGGTCTCAAAGAAGTGAACTTAATCTTTTTCTTTTCTTTTTTAAAGATTTCATTTATTTATTTGATACACAGAGAGAGAGATCACAAGTAGGCAGAGAGGCAGGCAGAGAGAGGGGGAGGAAGCAGGCTCCCTGCTGAGCAGAGAGCCCGATGCGGGGCTCCATCCCAGGACCCTGAGATCATGACCTGAGCTGAAGACAGAGGGTTTAACCCACTGAGCCACCCAGGCGCCCCGAACTTAATCTTTTTCTACCCCAAGGAGAACAGTGAATGTTATTGGCAGCTATCCTAGTCAGTTCCATTGAGAGAGGAGAGAAATTCACATAGACTGGTCCTTTTGCACAGCTATGCCCAGTTTTCTCTAGTTCCAATGATTTTCCTATAAAGACCATTGCAAGATAGAACCTGGGGGCACTTCAGAGGTCTTAGGTTTTGACTGCAGCTCTGGATGCAAGGGAAGAGTTGGAGCCCCTCCAGAAGCCCTATACGGATCTCAGATACCAAATCCTGGGGACTGAGTGAAAGAGGTAAAGGGATTTATAATACCGTCTCTTTAGGATATCTGTCCCTATTTTTTTTGCTGTTGTCTTTTGCACAGAAGATTGTTATTCTTTGTCAAATGGAAGCCAGCATTGGCAATCTTCTCTGCAGGTTTTCAAATATCTAAATTGATCCAGGTATGGTTCTTACTGGAGATACGATTACATATACACAGTTTAGAAGTAGACTAATTTATGTAGTCTACTGTGTAGACTACTACATAGTCTACTATGTAGAAGTAGACTAATAATATCATATATTATGACATAAATGATCTTAAGCTGTTGTTTTTTAAATAACTCCATAACCAAGATGCTAAGTTGGTAATATTCAGTGAGAGCCTCAATTCTCAAGAACATTTCTCAGGACACGGGCATCCATGTTATAATCAGAGGCTGGCTGGCTGCTCTGGAATTAGAATAGAGGGAGGCAGATCAGCTTAATGCATACTGTCATCAATTCGGTTAATTTTCTTTTCCATCAGCTAACTGGCATAAAATTCAAATTTGAGATCCTTCATGATGCCTAGAACACAGGCACTTTGGTCCATCCATTCAAAAGGGATCCATGCCCTGTAGAAACCAGTTCAGAAAAAATTGAATGTAAGAGGTCACCACACCCCAACTGAGAGTTCTTCCACCTCCATACAGGACTAAGACCAAGCAGGGCCAAGTCTTTCCTCAAAAGCATAGCTATGGATTTGCTTAAGAGCTTAGACACGTAGTCAGTTGAGCACCCAAAGTTTTTGTTTCATAAAATGGAGAGCGAACTGTTGAGTTGCCACAGACCTTAAGCAGTATTGGCTGCAGAAGAGATGAAAGCAGAAAGCTCTTCTGGGCTGAAGAGAACCCTCCCCGAGTCACGCCGGTATGAGAACAGAACGAGGAGGGGAGGCAGAGCTGGCAGCGGGATGCGGGCCAAAGACAGCATCTTTCATTTACTCTCTCATTTGTTCATTCGCTCAGGAATCAAACACGAGATGAGTATTTCCTACCCAGGGGGGGATTCTTCTAGACACTGACATCAACTCCTCCAGGTGCTTGGAATAGTATGAGAAAAATACATGAGGTTAAGGTCTGAGTCAAACAGAAATGGGCTTAGAAAAGTAGCTTGGGTCAAAATTGTGAAGAAATTTGAATGCCACACTTCAACATGAGGGTTTAGTCTTGATTTTGCAGACAATGGAGGGGAAGGGCATCCAATTTTAAATAAGAGAATGACATACATGGAGCTGTGCCCGGATCTATTTAGAAAAGAGAACAGAGCTATGGTGTGGACGTGGGGGTGAGGAGGGCTATCACACTTATGTTAAAGGTAGTTACAGCTGCAATTATATGTAGGGATGAAATTACTAAAGGAGAAGAAGTAGAATGGGAAAAAGAACCTTGGGAAACACTTATATTTTAGGACAGTAGGAGACAAGCCAGAGGAGAGCTGGGGGAAAGGATCAGGAATAGATGCCAAAAGAGGAGGAAGTTTCTAGAATATAGAACCTAATTAGGCAATGGTACTTTTGTGTAATCAAGGAATACAAGGATTGAGAAATGGCTATTTGAAGATAGCCATTGGAAGATCCTTGGTAACTTTTAAAAGAGCAGATGAAGGAATAAGTTATAAATGAGAATTGAAGGCAGTAAGTATATTCTACTTTTTCAAGAGTTAGAGCATAAGTAGCCTGAGAAAACACTGATTTTTGTCATTAGAAATTTTTTGGTTGGAAGTGACAGCAAAAGCAACCCTAGGTTTATATTAACCAAAGAACCTGCAGGGGTAGTTCAGGTTTCAGGCATGGATAGATTCAGGGTTCAATCAATGCCACTGGTATTTTCCTGGTTTGACTTTGCTCTTTTGCTGTATGGTGGCTTCTTTTTCAGGATGCCTGTGGTGGCAAGCTAGTTGTGTACCATCAGCCTCACATCTCCCCAGGTTCAAATCCAGTGAAATCGAAAGAGAAAGCTTTTACCTAGCTGCTTAAGCTGTCTTAGAATTAGCTCTAGTTGGCCTTGGATTGGCTTGACTGGAGTCAAGGGAACATTCTTGATGGGGATGGAGTTCACTTGATGGTCTGGGTCTGGAGATGGAGCCCTAAGGAAGCACATGGACCAAGAATGGGAAAGGGCATGGTTCCCTGGAGGAAAATCAAAGAACTCCTGATAGAGAATGAAGAATGGCAGTCAATAGCAAAAACGAATGTCCAAACACCAGGTCTGAAAGAAGGTAGCTGATTGAGCTGGAGTGCAAGGGAGAGAATGCAATCAGGGTACCATGGATGAAATCCATTTCAAAAGAAGGAAGCATTTTCATTTCTGAGATGGAAGAGAAGAAGATAAACAATGACACAGAAACAATCTGATATGCGGGGGATGGGGAGTTGAGGATACGTAGGCTCAATAGTTTCAATTTTCAAGTAAACACTCAAGAGAGGGAATAGGTAGTATTCATTCTTTTTGAAGAATTATTTATATCTATTGCACCAATTATGTTATAGCAAATACCCAACAAATAGAAGCTGAAAATGAAATTCCATAGCTAGCCTACCAACTGCTTTCATTTTTTTATGTTGTAGACACAATCTTCCCCAAAGTTTAAGCCTGAAGTTTTTGCTTTACATATATTCTTCCTAACCCTTTTAATCACACATTCTTTAATACAGTAGATGTATCACAAATCATTTTGCAGGTCTACCAGAAAAGACATTTAGCTTGCTTTTGTATTTTATTAGAAGTAATGCTACAATTACTATACACCTAGGGGCTTATTTTTCCTTGAGGTATTTCTGTAGCAAAGGTTTCCGAGAATGGATGATTGTGTGAAAGGGAATAAAGAGTTTGTTCTTCTTAAGCATGTTGCAAAGCCACTTTTCCTAAGGTATGTACAATTGTCAGTGCTCCCAGCCATACGTGGGATTACTACTTTCATCACACGTTAAGTATTTTAGACATTTTATTTCATTAATATCTTTGTGAGAACAACTACCGTAATGTGCTCAGCACTTATGTGTGTCAGGATGGGTCTACAAACTTGAGTCACGTTAATTCATTTAATTCTCCCAACACCCTGTGAGAGGAAAAACTTAACGATCTTTGTTTCTACAGATAAGGAAACTAAGATCAAAGAGGTTTTTAAGTAAAGTGCTAGGAAGTGGTAGATCAGGTATCTGAACCATGGAAATCTACATCCAGAGCCCTGGATGGTTAGGGCTAAGCCCATGCTTAACCACTAGGCTCTACTGCCTTGTGATTGTTTTTGATTAATATTTCCCCAAGTGTTGCCAACAATTTGTATACATTTGTGTGAGAATTTCATCATGCCCTTTTCTGTAAGATTCTTTTTTGATGGTTCTGCCCCATCAAAAGGGATAATATAGGGACAATCGTGAGAAATTTCTTATGGATTTGGATATCTCAGACGGTCTGAATGAGGATATTTATTACAATTCATGCATTTTTTTGGTACTCCTTGCCAATATGGAAAGTTCAGAAACTAAGAATTCCATTGCTAAATATTAAAAATAAATGCAGTTGTTTCATCCATCCTGGATACCCCAGGCCTTTTTTTAGATTCTGATGATTCTATAATTCAACTCTGCCAGTTACCATGGAAACATACCTTCTGGGCCTGCTTGAACATCTGAAATGTGGGTATTGCTTTGATATGATAAATTTGGGCCAACTCCTGGGAAAGGAAAGAAATGGCATGAAGTCACAATTTTGGTATCCCCACTCTACACCGAGCCCGGAAATTGGTGACTTCTCTGGAGGCATGTCTGAAAGACCAGGGACAGCTAAGACTTGGTAGATTTCCTTGCCAAGGAATGTCAAAGCTTCTAGGAATGTTACAATAGAAAATGGTTGCTCTCTGAATTCCTGAGCTTTCTCCTCCCAGAGCCCTGGGAGAGGGCTGAGAAATGGAGGCCAAAATAGAACAGATGCTGAAGGACTAAATGAGCTCTATTTAAAAGAACTTGTGAAAGATTGCAAAGGGACCCCAGTGGAACCCAATATGGAGACAGCACACTGCAAAAAAAATAAGGAAGAGTAAAGGTATTTTTACAAAGACATGGGGTGGTAATACTGGTCTTGCATTTTCAGTTAGGGTTTACATGTCTCTTTCTTTTAAGCCTTACTCCCCCCTTCACTGCTTGTGTTTGTGAAAGATGAACCCAAAGACAAGAAAATATGTCAGAATTCCAATTGTTATAATCCATTACAATCTGCTTTCAAATGCCAGTTTTTGTTTATCTTGTTCAAAAGTCAAAAGAAAATTAGCCACCCATAGGATCAACAGAACTGGACTTTTCTCTCTAATATTTTATTATATATTTATTTATTATTATAATATATATTTATATTATATATTTGTTATATATAATATATATTATACATTTATTTCTAATCATTTTATGGGGTGAATCCCTCCCCTGCCACCTATAACACACACACACACACACACACACACACACACACACACACCAGTGTAGGCACACCCGTACGCACACAGAGACCCATACACATTAAATTATAATTTTCATGACCACAGCAATGACAACTAATAAATAAATTACTGCTAAATAAAATTGTGCATTTGTTTCACCTTAAAAGGGAAAGAGCTATAATCAAAAAGGCAGATAATAACATGTATTAGTGAGGATATGGAGAACATGGAGAACCCTCACACACTGCTGGTGGAAATATAAAATGGTGCAACTGCTTTAGAAAACATTTTGCCAGTTTCTCAAAAAGTTAAACAAAGAGTTACAATACATTGCAACAATTCCATCCCTAATATGTACTCAAGAGAAATGAAAAAATGTATATGTACATGTTATACTAGCATTACTCATAAAAGTCAAAAGGTGCCAACAACCCCAATGTCCATCAATGGCTGAATGGCTAAATAAAAGGCGTGTAGCCATACAATGGAATATTATTCAGCAATACAAAGGATAAAATATTGATATATGCTATAACATGGAGGAACCTTGAAAACTCATGCTAAGTGAAAGAAGCTTGTTGTAAATGACCACGTGTTCGATGGTTCTTTATATGAAAGGTTCAGAATAAGCAAATCTATAGATAGAATATAGATTTATGGTTGCCCAGAGCTGGGATAGAAGGAAATGGGGGTGACCACTAGAACCCAAAAAGTGTTTTGTTTTGTTTTTTTGGGGGTGGTGAAATGTTCTAAAATTGGTGATAGTGACAGTTGCACAACTCTATGAATATAAGAAAAGACAAAGAGATAATGATCCTAGGTGTATTCTGAATGTACAGCATATGATTTAGCTGAAAGGGCAATTAAACATCTACACTTTGATGAAGTCTGAAGGAAATGGAGAAATGGAACTTCTATTATGTTTGGGACACTAGGTCATATATCTTATGTATTTTATCTTATTTTATATTCTGTTAAATTTTATTTGCCCTGTTTTACAGATGAAGAAACTGAAGTTCATGGGTGATAAGAAGTCACAAAACTATTAAAGAAAAGGATGGGTGGATAACAGATTTTTTGTCATTTTAAGGCTCAGATTCAATCCAGTATGTGCAAAGACTACAGGTCACTGTTTTTTTCTGAGTTATAAATGGACAAATATTAGGAAGAATAATTTTTCAGATACTTTATGTATACCAATAAGGCATATTTTGACTGAGGACATGAGGCTGATTATTTTGGGGGGAGCGAGGAAAGAAGGCTCTAGGGAGCGAAATGAAGAATTTCTTGGAATTCCTTGTGATGTTTAAAAAAAAAACCCACAAAAAGCACAAGACACAGAAAGAGAAAAGCAAGGTATATTAATTAAAATGTGTACATCGTGTACACATTTTAATTTTAATGTACAATGTGTAATTAAAATAATACATCGAGTAAAGTTTTAGAAATTAATAATTTACTTCAAGGGTGAAAATCACTTTTCACATTGAGCCCAACACCACCCAACTAGTATTGTCTGCTTAGAGCAGGATTCTGCTCAGCAGGATTCTAGGGCAGAGCTGAGAGCAAGTGGAGAAAAATTTTGGGAAGTCTGCCATAGTATGGGAGGGGAGGGGGCAGCAAGAGAGTCACATACTTGCTCACCTACTTTAAAATTAATACAAAACATACAAGAACATTATGAGGAAGTTTACTACCAATTATCAGAAAAAAAATCATGAGATTCGACTTGACTTAAAATTGACTATATAATCACTAAGGCAGGGCTGTCAATGACATTACATTTGGATTTTATGTATCCCCATGGAAGGATTTAAGATTCTTACCTGAGCATCATCCACATCCACATTAGCAAACATTACATTTCGGTACTGCAGAGACATTGCCTTCAAAATAAAGAAATAAAAATTCCCTATTAGCTTAGCATCAATACTATATCGCACATGAGAATTACACACTTGTCTCTTGGCAAAAACAAAAAATGCGCAAAAAGATCGTTCAAGAGAGCTGAGCATCACTCTGGCATTTCACTACTGCCTGGAACTTGAGGCACCAAAGTAAAGTATGGGATGATACCAAGGTCAAGCCAAGATCACTGGCAGCACCAGAGGCTAAAGAATCAGACTGAAGATCAGAGTTTCAAAGCTGGGAAAGGACATGAAGAAATCATGACATGTGTGTGGTGCGTCCGGATTCACTCTTCAGGGTGAAGGAAGAGGAAAGAAGCAGCTCTCTTCTGCTTCTGTTTTGTTCTGGGCCTGGGAACAGTGGAGGCAGGGGCAGCCTGTAAATGTCAGCTCTTGTTTTTTTTTTTCAGACGGCTGTTTTCATACTTGAAGGACACTTAATAGCATCTTGATTTGTTTGCTTTAACATCGTGTCTCAGGCATTTCCAGTGACCTATTTCAAATGGGACTTCTTTCTGATGGTATGAGGTGTCCAGAGACAATGGAGACTCTTCCGTTGGCTGTGGTAGTTCTTTCTTTGGTGGCTCATCAAGGTTGTGAAAATGGGGGAAAACTCTTAGATAACAGAGTGTTTTTCAGACAGAAGAGAAGCTGATTTTGGTAAAATCGCAGCATCTCTGTGCCTGGCAAGTAAATGGTATCACTCACGAACTCTAGGGCAACTGACTTGTACTTTTAGAGTGAAGATATATGAAGGTTCCCCAGTAGGAGTCATGGGAATAAGTCTGACCTATGTGGACATCTAATTGTATTTACAAAGTTTTCAGAGCCTCACCAGTCTGCCAGGAAATGGACAAGGGTTCTGGCAGATGACATTTGTGTATTAAGTAGTACATTTACATGGGATAGATACAGGTTCTTTGCTAGGTTGGGTTCCCCTATGGACAGTGCCTTCCCTCATTATCCCATTCCATCCACCTAGGATCCCATCCCCACCCCCAACCACTCCTCCTTCTGCTCTGTTCTTCCTCGTATGTAGTCTGCTACCATTGGGTTACCTATTCCGTTGGTCTTAACTCTTAAATATCTCCTGAATTTGATCTTCCCTTCTTTCTCCAAAACCACTGCCCTAGTTTTGGAAAACCTATCACTGAGATTGTTGTCACCTTGGGTTACCTGCCTTTAGTCTTTCTCATCCATTTGTATACAGCATGGCTAAAAATATTCTCTACAACCTCCATTGGACCACGGCAAAACCCTTTTAAAAATTCTTCTGTTTTGACTATCTACAGCAACTCATTAAATTATAACACAAGGTCCTTCTTGATTTGGCCTCAACTTTCTATTTGAAGCTCATCTGTCACCACACCTACCATGTATACTGTAAGTTAGCCTCACAGACTATTTGCTTTTCCATGATCATACCATGAAAATGTATAACTTCTCCTTTCCCAGAAATGCTCTTTTCAGGGTTTTATGCCTGGTGATCCTCTTTGCCCAGGGTCAGCAAACTGCACCCTGTAGAACAAAGCCAGATAGGTCTCCATGTGGTCTTGTAAATTAAATCGTGTCAGAACACGGTTAGCCTCTTCATTTGTGCATTGCCACTGGACGCTTCTGTACTACAAAAGTGAGGCTGAGTAGTTATCACAGAGACCACAGGGCCTGCAAACTTGAAAATAGTGACCGTCTTGTCCTTTATAGAAGTTTAGCTGGCTAACTTCCATTCCACCTTCCGGCAGAGCCTGGAAAGGTTTACCTCTCTTCCTTGGGCTCCCTCACAGCTAGAGTTCTGGATGCAGATTGCTTTTACCCATGAGATACATGTAGGAGAGACATGGAAGGTGGAAGTGAGACAGTATCTATTTTCTTCTTGTCTTCGGATGTTCCTGCTGGAAAGCAAGACTGTGGGTAATGGAAGCAGTTTTTGCTGGAGGCAGCAGCGGAAACCAGACTTGGGCTCTGGTGCCCAGACGTCAGCTTCCTGGACATCTAGAGGCACTTGTGACAGCAGGTCCCAGCTGATGCTATATTGTCATCTGGTTTTTCCCTTCTGGGGTAGGGGGGTGGCCTCCTATCCCCCCTCACTTCTGATTTTGGCCAAGTTAGGATCCTCAAAGGAGGGTATGTGGTGTTCTGAAAGAATCATTCATGGAACCTATTCATCTGATCTTTCGATAATTTTAAAAGCAATTCATTCCTTGTATTAAAATTCTTTTCTATTTAATTTGGTTTCTGTTGCCTGCTTTGATCTCTGACTAGTAAAGTGACCTAGAGTAAGTAAAGCCCTTTCTCCACCTCCTTACATATTAGAAGTTTAAAAAAATTACAACATGGTACTTGAATACATTATCACGCAAAATTTCAAATCTTACAAGAAAGATAAAGGAATCCAAAACTAACACCCTTTTGGCAAAAAAAAAAAAAAAAAGCTTCTTTGATATGCATCCTTCTGTTCTTCTCTCTATACATATGTGTGTGTGTGTGTGTGTGTATACACATACATGTATGTGTCTGTTTTACATAAATGGGACTAACCTATGTACATGTTTCTATACTGTACTCTTTTTACTTAATACTACATTGCCTTGGAGACAATGCCACCATTCCATATATGTCTACTTGATTCTTTTTAACATCTGGACAGTCTTTCAGTATGAATGTGCCAAAATTTATTTTAAAACTATATTTGCATTAATCTGGATTCCACCAGGAAACAGATGGCACATTCAAATTAGGATCATTTGGGGAGGTTTATCTCCAAAGATAACTAGATCTACAAAGGTAGAAATGGGTATAGGAAGAGCTGCAGGAGCCTGGACAAAACAGTGGCAGAGCTGTTACTGCCCTTAGGGCAAAGGTATGAAGGGAGGAGTTACTAAGCCTTCAATTTCATTGCACTATCTGGAAATGTCACATGTTGGCTGTTGGAATTTGATCAGCTTTAACTGTATGACATGTGAGTATATTTATACTCTGGAAACTGAACACTGAACACTTTCTTTCTTCAAGTTTTGAGTGTCAGCGGGTGCATGGGTGGCTCAGTGGGTTAAAGCCTCTGCCTTCGGCTCAGGTCATGATCTCAGGGTCCTGGGATTGAGCCCCGCACTGGGCTCTCTGCTCAGCAGGGAGCCCGCTTCCCCCCTTTCTCTCTGCCTATTTGTGATCTCTCTCTCTGTGTATCAAATAAATAAATAAAATCTTAAAAAAAAAAAGTTTTGAGTGTCAGAATAAAAGGGCTCATGAGATAATAAAATGTTTCCTCTGGATAGTCCAAGAATTTTAGGCATAGCATGGATGTTGGGATGTCATGTAGACAATTTCTGTACTTGGATATAGGTTTGTTTTTAAATCAATGTCAAAGATTGTGACTGTGGTTAGAATGAATTCAGGTAGATTCAAGACACTAAGCAAAAACTTATGGTGTACTATATATTGGCTAACTGAACATAAAAAAAAAAGAACAGGGAAGAAACAAAATTTTTAAATTAAAAAAAAAAAAAAGAGTACAAATTGAAATGTTAGAAACCTTGCTTAAAAGAAACCAGAGACCAGAGTATTTTCAGTCGTGCAGAAAAATCAAAACTTCTTTAAATTTGAAGAAATAGATTTCACAAGATTGACCATAAGTTTGAAAATTCCCCATGATAAGGAGAAATGAAAATGCCCTGAGGTTCCTTATATGGCATGTGACTCCAAAAATAAATAAAATGGCGAAAACTTTCAAATGGGAGCAATAAGGAAATTAACTAGATGAAACACTGCATAGACATTAAAGTTATAATTTGGAGACCTTACAAAAAGATGAATGAATATGTACATGGAAAAAAGACCCAAATAAAATTATATGATTATAACTAATTAGAATATTTTACCAAAATATTTTATAAAGTAGAAGAGACATGAAAGAATATATAAGACATAAGTTCTGATAATAGGGTTGAAGGATGGGAGAAATTTATTCTTTTATATTATAGTTAAAAACAAGTATCACATTTTTTTAAATAAACTATTCCAATATTTAGAAGTTCTGAACTCTAGGACTTTGGCGAAATGTCATTATTATGAGTAATCCATTCATTTGTACAATTGTACTCTTTTGCACATCTGGATGCTCCTTGCAGAATTATCCATAGATAAGTAGTGTTAATCTTCTAGTGTACTAATGATCTTATTAGATCTTGGTATGTTATCATCAGGATAATCAGGAAGTTTCAAAAAA
>CM053615.1:58657075-58684931 GCA_028646535.1 Procyon lotor
ATGATCTCTCTGATATGAAGTTTGAGAGGCAAGGCAGGGGTTTGTGGGGGGTGGGGGAGAAAAATGAAACAGGAAGGGATGAGGAAGGAGACAAGCCATAAGAGACTCCTAGACTCACGAAACGAACTAAGGGTGGCTGGGAGGTGGGGGGGTAGGGATAGGGTGGCTGGGTTGTGGACATTGGGGAGGGTATGTGCTATGGTAAGTGCTGTGAAATGTGTAAGCCTGATGATTCACAGACATGTACCCTGGGCAAATAATACATTATATGTTAATAAAAAAAAAGAATTCGCTCGATATGTACAAGTTGACAGCTCACAGAAATCTGTTTATTCCTAACTGGAATTTGCACTTGACTGCCTTCTTTGTTTTCCTGACGTGCACTCACTTGTATTTTCCTAGACTCATTTCTGACCTCATTGTTGGAAGCAGGAAGCTTGAATGTAATCTGGGTGGAGTCTCCGTTTGAGAAGTCAGGGGTATGTGTGTGTGTTGTGTGTGCTTGTGTGTTTTAGTTTATAAACTATAAACTGAATTTTATACTTTCAGGGGCGGAATCCTGAGAGTGGGTTGGGAATTTTAAACCTTGAAAAAAATTGAAAAGAAAAAACGGAGTGGGCAGAAGAGAAGGAAAGAAGAAAAAAGTTGATGAGAGGAAAAGAGAGAAAGGAAGGGCAAAAGAGGAGAAAGGGAAAACAATTTTTTTTACAGAATAAAAAATAAATAGCTAATTCGTTCCTATACATTACTTGGTTTCCCCCTCAGAATTTACAGAGGCCTATCAGGATGGTAAGGAGGGGCGCCTGGTGGCTCAGTCAGTTAAGCATCTGATTCGTGATTTCAGCTCAGGTCATGATCTCAGGGTCATGGGCTAGAGCCCCACATCGGGCTCTGTGCTGGGCATGGAACCTGCCAGAGGTTCTCTCTCTCCCACGACCCCCCACCAGCCCTCGCAAGAATGTTAAATACCACAGAAGTAGGTAAATAACTTATAGAAAACTCAGATCATTAATAGTCTTATCCTAAGGAAAAAAATCAGTTTTGTGCTCTCTTACCAAAAGCCCTGGTGAAATCTTCCTCTTTGTGGAGGTTTAGCCGTTGAGCGAGCGCTGAGAGGGAGTAGCTCAAGGATCTACGCCAGGGAAGGACCGGAGGGGCCTCTCTAAAGCGCTTTGCAGGAGAGGCAGAGAACTGGGCCCACTCCTAGAGCCTCGTCACTGGTACGCTCCACAGACCAACAGTATCAGCATCACCTGGGAATTTGTTAGCGGGGGAAGAAAAGGAGCTACAGGAACAACAACAAAAAGAATAATAAATGCAAGAAGAAGGATGAAAAGGAATTGTATACAGAAAGGATAAAGGATTTACAGGACTTCATGTGCAGGAGAAGGGTGAATTCTCTTTAGTGCTGTAAGACTCGGTCCTTGGTAAACACTGGCATCACCCGGGAGCTTGACAGACGTGTTCCCAAGGTGTGTTTCTATCAGGGAGCTGTTGGCGAACCCAGGACCAGGAGCACTAGCATTAGCATTGCCCGAGAATCGTGAGAAAGGCAAATTCTCAGACCCCACCCAGGACCTTCTGAATCAATCTCAGAGGGTGGGGCCCAAGTGGCGAGGTTTTAACAAGCAGTCCAGGTGACTCTGCGGCAAGCTCAAGTTTGAGAACCACTGCTAGAAGTTTTTTTTTTTTAGACAATGGGGGGGGATTTATGTTGGTCTGGGGTGGCATGTCTTCAACACCGTAACGATGCAAGAGTATCATTCAAAATATTTAACACCCTGAGTGACTTGGCAGCTGATCAATCAGAATGGACAACAGCTGGGCACCTGCTCAGTGGTGGGGGAGGGAAGGAAATGGGGGCTGCTCTGCCAGGTATCAACATCTTCAGTTGCTGGATTTGGGGGAGATCTAGAATGTCCTAGCGGTGGGAATAAGTCAGCCTCAATGGATTGGGACGTGAGGGTGGGGCTGGGGGCAGAGGGTACTTATCGGCCATTATATGTGCCAGTAACTTAACAACTGGTTAAACTGGCTGTTCCTGCCTGTACTGACCCAAGGTCAGCCTTGTGTTATTGATGGGAAATGTAACAACTCTCCCCAGAGATCAGGTGGACAACTGCAATGTGCACATGTAAGTTCTTTACCAGACCTCCCCCACCCAATTATTTAAAATAAACAGCCATATTAGCTTGGAGTTTCAGCACTGAAATGGGAATTTATAACCTTCGGTGATCCCTTGACTACTAAGAAGCAAAACCGTGTGAGGTCCCCGAGCCAATGGCTAATCTCAGGAACAGAGTGGGAAGGAGCTCTAGGATTTGAAAGGCACTTGGCACTCACTCACAGTAATGGGGCAGGAGTCCCAACGGTGGATAGCATGAAGAGTACACATCACGGGTCATGTGGAGAAAAAGACCCAGATCGAAAAGGACCGTTCTCACTGTTCATTCAACCCCTGTGCTGGGCCTTTAGGGAAGTGAACGAAAGTGTAAGTGTGGAAAACTGTGCCAGGGCAAAGTGTCCACACAAGTGAGTCACTTAGTGCTACGGCAGCAGTTGGGGCGCCGAGCAAATCCCGCCAGCACGGGGCGAACCCATGCGTCTGGCTTCTGTGGGCTGTCTGCGGTGCTCCGGTGTGAGAAGCCGAAACCCCCGTGACACTCTGGAAATCTTCATTTACTCTGGGTCACCCCCATTTCCACAGGAGGCTTACAATATCTCTAACAGACGCGGTGTTTCTTGTAAAAATCTGTAGTTAACTATGTATTTCGGATTACTTTTATTAGAAAAACATTTGAAATTACTGAAAACTAGAAAGTAGAAAAGCAACTGGGAAACATGATCTCTAAGATCGTGTACTTTGACGTCACACACTGTACTTTGACGTCACACACTGTACTTTGACGTCACACACACACATTTATATGCAATAGGTGTGCGTTTGGGGGGGTTCCCACACCAATAAGCAATTCTGGGGACACCCACAGAGTGTCCTATAATTCAACTCAATTCTGACACTACTCAGAGATAGTGTCAGATCCCACAGGTGGAGGGTTCAGTCCCCAAAGACCCTGCCCCTTCAGACCCTAGTCACAAGCCCAAGTGGTTTCCCTGTGCTCTGACTGGCTACGAACGAGAAGTTCCCATGACCCTCTCCTTGGGTTTGAGTAATTTGCTAGAGCGGCTCACAGAGCACAGAAACATCTTACTTACTAGACGACCAGCTCATTGTAGAAGAGGATAACTCAGGAACAGCCAGACAGAAGAGATACACGGGGCAAGGAACGGAGAAAGGGCTTGGAGCTCCCACGCCATCTCCAGGGCTGCCGTTCTCCCTAAATGTCCACTTGGTCACCAACCCGGAAGCCTTCTGAATCTGGTCCTTTTGGGGTATTTATGGATGCTTGTTATATAGTTATGGTTGATTAAATCATTGACCACTGGTAGTGCAGTCGAATTCCAGGCCCTCTCCCCTCTGAGTTTGGGGAGGGAGGTGGTGCTGAAAATTCCAAACCTCCTATGCAAGGCTGGTTACCACGGGGGTTTCCAAAAGTCACTATTTTACCACAACAAAAGTACCTTTACCGATCTTATCACAGGTCGTTACAGGGTTTTGGGAACTGGTAGAAGAGCAAATATTTATTTCTCATTATACTTCACAGTATCACAATATGTGTAATTCAGTTTCACTGAATTGCCTTTATATGATTACATGATTTTGTATCTGTTCTACTCCTTAAGGTTTACTGTGACGCCAGGGTCATTTTCCCATTATCTAATGTAGTTGGACCACATGATTTTTTGTTTAAATGGAGCTCAAAGCAGGGCTTGAACCCATGACCCTGAGATCAAGACCTGGGGCTGAGATCAAGTGTTGGAGGCTTAACCAACTTGAGTGACCCAGGTGCCCCTACACCACATGAGTTTTAATCATTGCATACTTACCACTTTATCACTTGAGTGCATCACATTTTAATTAACTTTTTTTCGTACTAAGTCTTTTACAACCTTACAATCTTAAAACAACACTGGATGAGTGTCTAATAAACCACTGAGGAAACTTTTATTTCTTTTAGAGTGATTTCCTAGGACTATAACTATTGTTAGTGATTTTAATGTGTAATGTCAAACTTCTGTCTGAAGTGCTTATACCAATTTGAACACACTAGCAGTCCATGAACTTGTTATTATAGTTTTAGTTTGTATTTCCTCGATTACTAGTATGGTTGAACACATTTCTAGTTTTTAATATAAAACTATTTAGTATTTGCCAATTTTTTTTACTAGGTGTGTTTAATTTTTAACTTGTAAGAGGAGCTTTATATTTTAAGTGTTTTAGTAACTGATGTTTCTTTTTTAGTACAGAAATTAAATTTTTTTCAATCAAATTTATTGTGTCTTTTGACATTTTTGCATTGGTTATATGATTGAAAAGATACTCTTATTTTGTGGTTATTTATGTATATCATATTTTTCCTAATACCAAAAGTAATTCTAGTTTTTACATTAAACCTTTTAAATTAAAACACATTCTAAAAACCTAAGACAATCAAAACACACTGTTAAAAAACAAAATTCATCCAAGTAAATTTGAAGATCTAATTGGCTTTATGAAATGATTCGTGACTCTGGCAGTGTCTCATCTAGCAGGTAGAGGGGAACTTCAAAGGGCTACAGAAAGTGAAAAGTTTTTAAAGGCAGGCCCAGGAAGTCATAAACAGAAGGATTATTATGACAAAAGGGTTTTAGTAGGTGGATTACCTTATCCTCCTTTGAGGGGATGAAGAGGGCCTAGGAGATAAGATGCCTTATTGGTACTGACTATAAAATCCCTAACTGACAGGTTAAAGGTTACATTTCTAGGGGGTTGAAACTGCAGTTAGGTTAGGTATTAAATCTTGGTTTACCGACTTGGGGCCTTAACCTAAGGGATGCCATTTTGGGCATACAGTTTTCTTTTTAACAGCATAAAGGATAAAAGATGTACCCACCTCTCAGCGAATAAAATACTATATACACTGCTCCCTGTTGTGTCCATGTACATTTTAATCTTTCTTTCACTATTTACTGTTATGGGAAGAGAGGAGGATACACATATGTTTCTCTAGAGTCAATTTACTGAATGGTGATCAATCTTTCCCCATTGCCTTGCGATGTTTCCTGTATAACCTACTGAAGTCCTATCTCACAGAGCATGTTAAGCATTTTTTCCCCAGTGGCTTGTGTGTTTACCTTGGCCTCAGAATCACATTTATTCATTATACATTTAATGAAAATTTAAAAGCTAATATGATTAATTGCTCTTTGCAAACTTTTCTTAGCTCTGACAAAAAGTTCTGAGAAAATATCAATACTGGTAATAAGTATTTTTAAAAATAAAAAACAGTTTTGCACATGAAAGACAACAGAGTGTTAATATATGACATATGGAGATTCAAGGTGTAGGACATTTAAACATTTGAACATCGAATTCCCCTATGCAGGGCAGGTTGGAGGTGATATATAAGAAAACTAAGGTTTGATGATAAGCAAACTGGGGTCAGACTACGGAGGGACTTCAAGGGGAGAACTTTGAAGTTAACAAGCAACCAAGAAGGAAACTTAAGCATTCTTGAGTGGGGACAATGACTAGAAAAAGCCATTAGTATGATAATGCTCTACAGGTGAGAGGCAGAGACACTGGGTTCAGAAAAGCATACTGGGAATTACGGAAATTCATTTGTGATAGAAGGAGGAATTTTACAAGAGTGGCAATGCAGCAGAAGGCAATGTTCTCTTCACATGTAAGAGAGACACAAGGCACCCACTCAACGAATACTTGTCACGTTTGCATATACTCTAGGTATATAAAGTACAGAAGAGAGTTAGAGAATGCCACTGTTATGAGCCTTATACCTTGAAGAGGTAGTAATACCACCAGTCAAAATGGGAACATTTTCTCCCATTGTGTGGACTGTTGCATATCCTTTTCCCACTCAACTCCCCATAACTAACCCTCTAAGAAACTCTGTCCTTGTCATTTTTCTCTACAGTAACTTCTGAGGGAAATCCACACATTTCTGGGAGGATTGTTTTTGGTTCATCAATCCTTGGATAAGGAGTCCAATTGTGATCACTGTTCATGTGCTCTGACTTACTGGTTGTCTTAGCTTCCCTCCACTCTCCCCAGATCCCACACAGGACAAGCTTTAATGCGGGCACTTTGCACCAGAGGTCTCTATTGATGTGGGAAACAAAGGCAGAAGAAAAATTACTCAGTTTCCTTACTATCTACAGCTCATTGACAAGTGCTTGAAACAGGCAGAGTGACATTCCTTTAGGGACTCAACTGCCTCTATTTTAGTACTTCGCTAAATGCCAAAGGCAATCTTAGCCCAACCCCAGGATCCTATAAGTCTACTTCAATATATAACAATATATAGGAAGTTTCCTTTGAAAACTTCTTTTATCTCTATCCAACCCCAAGATACATGTTGGCAATCATCCCCAAGCATATGACTCACTGATAAACATCTGAAAGGTCCCATGACTCAAGGTTTATTAGATAGTGATAAATGACTTTTTCCCAACAATAGCTAGCCCACTCAAGGTCCTGGAAACCTTGCTTCCAAATTCCTTAGAGACTTAGACTATTTGTAAACCCCTCCCAACTTGAAAGTATATAATGGGCCACTCTCATGACCCCAGTGCAGCTCTTTCTGGCCAAGGGTCTTGTCCTCATACTTTCATAAAACCACCTTTTTGCACCAAAACATCTCAAGAATTCTTTCTTGGCCATCAGCTTTGTACCCTAACATCTTTTCCTACATCATCTAACATCAGTTTATATAGAAGGAGGATAAGGGTCAAACTTCTCTTATGCTATATCTAGGTCTTGGAGAAGGATCTTCAAGGATGGGTCCAGCCCATTTCATCAGGGTAAAAGATGACTAGCACTGACCTGACATCAGCATCTTGGTTCCAAATTTTTGGCTAATTTCAGTTTCCTACTTGGTCATCATGAAATCAGTGGGAACGCAGGGACTCTAACCCTGTTCACAGTCCAAATATCTGGCCTTTTGGCCCCTTTCTCTGCATTATCATGTCTGTTACTCTGAGCCTCTTGCTTTGTCTAGTTTAGCCTACTAACTTGCTCCTTGAATTTGGGCTCTAAAAAGCCTTCAAATCTCCTCTGTAGAAAAGTCTGCTTTTGCCTTGGGGACTCTACTCTGCTTCTACCCTCACCTAAACCAAGTCCTGGCTCTAATCACCTCCTCCCCCAGAGCCCACATGGTTTCTGCCTGACATTGCCTGCCCCAGAATCTACAATTAGTTGCTCTGTAATTTAAAATGACAGTAGTTCACACTGTCCCTTAAAGAGTACCATGACCTCTGATGGCTCCAAACCTAAATAGTTTGAGAACTGCTGATCTATAAAATGGGGCTAAGATGACCTGGCCTCCCTACCTCAGTGAGTTGTTTCGAGGATCAAATGAGATTATATATGGAGGTTGGCTTTGAAGGCTTTTAAGTGCTCCACAAATCCATGGGATTACTGTTGCCATCCTTCCGACACCAAGCAGTCATTGGGCACCTATACTGAGGCCTACAGATGAACGACCTAATGAAGAGGCTCTATTTAAGTGTTAAGTAGAAGCTTAAATTTACCGAAATGGAGCTTCTCCTTAGCCTGCTTGGGCAAAATCCTCTTTTGGATTTTGATAATGCAATTTCATGACAGAAGCAAAACAACTTAAATAGAGGATTCAGAGTATATAGCTCTTTAAATAGATCATCTTCTCTTTCTCTTTTCTTCCCTCCCTCACTTCCTTTCTTCCTCCCTTCCCCATCTTTTAAAAAATCTCAAACCTTGCTTTTATACATGCAACATGGCATGTGTATGTTTGGGAACACAGAAGTGGTAGATTTCAGTGTCAATTTTTCTAGAAGCTGTTAGATGATTAGGTAAGTAGCTCAATCGCTTATAACTCCCTAGAGCTTTCCCACTGTCATTCTTTTCAAAGATGTTCACTGGGACACATGCCAGGATCTAATTTGAGGACTCTACTACAATATTCTGTATGTGCGGCATGCTGTAGAAAAGGCACACAGTCTGCAATTCCCACCTGGCCTAAATGAATAATCTGGGACAAAAACACCTTGAAAGACCCTTCCCTTGGCACTGGGGTTGGTAGTGAAACAGCCAGTACTGGCAGTGGAAAACATTTCAGTGCTTGATTGAAACATTTTGCTCTCCTCTCCCCCTATCCCTTCCCTAATTGCCTTTCTTCCTTTCTCCCCTCCAACCTCCTCCCCCAAGAGAGAAAGACAAAACATGAGCAAAACCAATGCAGACACATTTAGGAGATTATATTACCACCTTCAAAAATGTAAACCCACATGAACTGAAGGTTTCAAGATAAAACACAAGGCTATATACTTAATTGGCTAATTCGGGAGGGGATGGAAGCTGGTTAGGAGTAACTGGAAGGAGAGAGAGAGAGGCAGATTTAGGGAGGAGAGTCTCAAAAGAGGGTCCTCTGGCCCACCCTGGGGAACTGTGACTCAAAAAAGATGAGTTCACAGACGGTCTTCATTGGATGTTGGGAATGTGAGCAGTGCTACTTGCAATCACTGTGCTACATTGTTGCTACGAAGGGTGTGGGGGAAAAGAGACTTTTCTCTTTAGTAGAGTATCCCAAGTCAATGTGATGGACCCAGGTCAATTTTAGGGGCTTGAATACCTTGTGGTGGTAAGGGAAATGGTGGCAAGTTCCAGAAAGACCTTCACAGTGTACACTGCAGAGATGTCTCCTTTTAAGGACCAGATCCAAAGAGAAAAAGAATGGTAGATGTTACATATTTGGGAAAACTGTAAGACAGGCTCAGGCCCTCCAGAAATGGTTGAGACAAAGTCAGGAGGGGTGAGCCTGGGGTTCTACAACAGTAATAGATGCTTAGAAGGAAACACATCTATAATACACATGGGCCACTGTCAAGTCCAGATTTCACGCACTTCCAAAAATAGAGAAGGTAGACCCAGTGGACCTTCAGAGGTGGCGTCAATGCTTAAAGCCACATATTAAATTCTTTCTTTTATGCTGGCTGGACTAGATTTATCACCTTTTTTTCTGAGTCAGCGCTACTGGCAGGGTGTTAACCCTTGAAGTAGTTAGGAACAATCCAAAGAGAAAGAAAATGCAAAGGAAATTGTGCCCTTAGTCCACATGTCCTCCCTTTCTCTCGGGGAACTAGAAGCTTCCCCTTCTGCTGTTTGCAGCAGTTTTAAAATATGGAAGAGAAAACAGTTAAGCTGGAGACTGAAAATTCACAATACATTTGAAGAATCTTGGGACTTCTGGAGAGAGGTGAGACTTCTGGAGGAAAAAAAAATGTTAAAGGAGAGTGGGAAGAGGAAAGAAGGGAAAGTTTAGATTGGACCTCTCTGCACTGTGTTGGGAAATATCTAACAGACGACAACATGAAGATCTGAGCATGACCTAGTCTCATACTTCTAGAAAGCAAAAGACCAGAGAGCCAGATTAAGAGAAACCCTTCTTCTCACCACTAAGTCTGTTAACTAAGTCTGTTAAATTTTGATTTTATCATCTTTATTTGAGATAAATTATTGGATCCATGTGTGTATGCTTTTGCTCAAGAGGGAGCATAGCCAAGATGTTCAATAGCATGGGGAAGAGAATACATCCCCAAGTCAATGTCAATGTCTTATACTGTAAAAAATAGATGAGGAATGAATCCAGCCATGAAGATCCCCAAATGGAGAAGGCATTTAAAGGGTCAAAGGTGAGGAAGCTATCACCCAGTTTAGTGAGGATGCCAAGGATATAGCTTGGGGCATGCTTTGACCTTTTCCATACATCCTCCACTCTTTGATGTGGACAACTGATTCTTTCTTGATCTTAAAAAAAGTCATTTGCCGGGTGCCTGGGTGGCTTAAAGCCTCTGCCTTCAGCTCAGGTCATGATCTCAGGGTCCTGGGATCGAGCCCCACATCGGGCTCTCTGCTCAGCAGGGAGCCCGCTTCCCCCTCTCTCTCTGCCTGCCTCTCTGCCTACTTGTGATCTCTCTCTAATAAATAAAATCTTAAAAAAAAAAAAAGTCATTTGCAGGTGTGCCTGCAAAGCCCCATTTCCCAACTACATTGCTGCACCTCTAAAGCCACCCTCTCTGGGTTCTAACAGTGATATCCAGTACATTCTCATAGCCTTTTATTATAATCCAGAAAGACTACAAAGATGACGGCTACCCAGTGTTACAATTCATCTGCTCTTCCTGAGATTGCAGTTGGAGACAATCTAAACTGAGGGAAGAGGTATACACTCCCTGGAGGAAGGGCTAGGGTGGTGGCCAAGGTTGTGTTCCTCATGGTATTCCTAATGGTGTCGCTCTGGGAAAGTCCCTCACCCCTGAGTTTCATTTTTAAAATGAGAAAATCAAGAAAGTCCCTGGCCCCTGAGGACCTTAACTTTTCCAAGGGCCTTTCCCCTTCTGGTTATGACAATGTTTTGACAATGTTTCAGCAAGCTGTGCCATCAAGGGGACTGACTAGTTGTGATTGCTACTGCAGAAGCTGATTTGGAAAAAGGCTTCTTTCCTGGAAGACGGGAATATGAAACTGAAGGTCAGCACTTCAGGAGAAAAGAGAAATGTGATTACATCAGCAATGGGAAGATGGGAGACAAAGTTAGGGTGGAGGGGTGTAGTCCAGATATGACTGCCAAAAAGACAGGCCCTTCAGTGTTCGTTTATGTGACTCACCAGGGAACTCGATGACAAGGCTGATGATGGCTGGAGAAGGTAGTTTCCATGTGTGAAGGGGAATGATTCTGTTATGAGGCATCTTAGGGGGGAAAGAAGCTGGATTTAGCCAACTCCTTTTTTCCCATTGTCTCCACTCACTTACTAGGAAAGCCAATAGAATAGACGGGGAGGGTCAGGATCTGAAGAGGCATTCCATAATGACACATACAATCGAAAACAATGATGCTTAGGAAAGGATCTTTTTCAAATCAAAGTTCAGGGGTTTAAAGAACTCATATGTTCTTCCTTTATCTTGATGTTTATTTTCTATTAGCAATAGCAGAGTTTAAGGCACACAGAGACTCAAAAGGTTTTCCATAGACCCAGATAGCACCTCCAGCACCTTGGGGCCAGCAATTCACCTAAGACTCTAAGTTTCCACGTGTCACATATTATATTAATATAGGGTTGGACACTGAAGATGTCATTTGATTCCTTCTTATTAAATCTAAGATACCGTGATGGTAAGATATACCATTAAACTGCCAATTATATCATTCCATGCCATTGTAAGATGCATTTCCAGCTTAGAGATGTTATATTTTGGATGAATGAAACATGCTAAGCATTCTAACTCTGCTGAATATCATGGTTTATGTTAAAGTCTAACTGGACACTGTTGTATCTGGGGATGTGGTCAGGCATCTCTGGCCAAGACTTCATTAATCCTTAAGGCCCTATCTAATATCTGGGTCAGAATGCTGAATGCCAAGCCAGTGGAACTAAGTGGAGGAGAGTCATTTGTGCTCTGTTGGTAGCATGGTCACTGGGTGGTAGGATACAGGAAAACTGATTGTCTTGGCAACTTGATAGCAAGCCACAACAGTGGGCCAAGGATTAGAATGCTCTTCAGTTCCAGTTCTAGTGCTTGACTGTGCAGTTACTCAATGTTGTTCCTTCTTTAGTGGAAGAGGTTTGGGGCCATCAAGGCATCAAATCCATAAGATCCATGGAATGCTTCATTCACTAGTCTAGAAGATAGGCAACATGGCAATGGGGCTAACATTGTCTGTCTTCCCTCTGAAGAGTTTGGTTTTCGGTATTGCAATCTTTCCTCCAGTCTAGCCTGGTTGCCTGGACAGAATGTGGGGTCAGGAAGTAAAAGAGCCTGGGTTACAATCCCATGGATGGGTCTGTACAATTCCGTGAGTTCACAAGGAATTCCATTACTCAACTGAGTAAAAGGGACTGATTCCGTAAATTGTGTGAACACCTACTTGTGAGACTTTGTCATTCTCACAACATTTAATTGCTCTCACAACAAGAGCAATTAAATAGGTCCTATTATTGCTTTCATTATGCAGATGAGGAAAGAGAGGCTTTTGGATGAGGAAAGAGAGGCTTCTGGACTAGGATCTTGTCCAGATGATGTGGCTCATAAGGGGAAGGGGCCAGGATTTGGATGAATTCCAGAGCCTCTGTTTTTCGTTACTGTAACCATAAATAAGAAATAATTCTTGCCATTATGGAGATTCAGACACATAAACTAGTCATGATATAAGGAGAAAATAGCCTTAATAGATACTTGTATACAAAGTGCTAGGGAGCCCAGAGAATGAAGTTATTAAGTTCAGGGATCTTACATAACATGAAAAGTGACCTTGAAGATGAACCAGTACATTTGCTTTTTAAGAAGGGACTCCTTTTATTGTTCTATAACCTCACACAATGGGTTTCCTAGACAACACACATTTGCCTGTTTGTGGATTGAGCAGCAATACCTTTTCTTTTAAGTCTCAGGGATATCAAACACAAGGTTCATCAGCTAACAGCCAATAAATATGATGGAAACACATTGTTTGGTTGTGGAACATTTCAACCACACCCAAAGGCAGAGAGGACAGTGTAATGACCTGAATATCCTTCACTCAGCTTCAGCTGTTAGCAACATTCTTCTGTTCTGCTTTTAGCTGTACCTGCCTGATCCTCACATTTTTTTCCCCCTGGAGCATTTAAAAGCATATCCAAGCATCCATATAATTTCATTAGTAAACAGTTGAGTATGACTATCTAATACACCAAGCCTTAAGAAAATAATGAAAATACCATGAACCCAACCAAAAAAATCAACAATAATTCCAAATATTCATCTGATATTCAGTATGTGTCTAATGTTTCCTGTTTAATAAACATGCTTTTAATAGAAGAACTTTCACTTCTTTTTCATAGAACAGAGGTAGACAGTTTTCTCTCTCAGTTCTATCCTGGCATATTTGCAAAGACTCAACCTTTCTGAGGAGCCATGTAGGTTGTTAAGAAATAAAAATAAAGTGACCAGTTTTCATAGATCACATGACTTTATTTATAAGGTTAGAGCCACTACGTAGACCGAAGAACAAATGCCTGGTAATGATAGAAACAAAACAGCATATTGCCAAGGTTAGAACTGCTGAGGAAGTGGCTAC
Organism: Procyon lotor; assembly: GCA_028646535.1. Classification (NCBI taxonomy): domain Eukaryota; kingdom Metazoa; phylum Chordata; class Mammalia; order Carnivora; family Procyonidae; genus Procyon; species Procyon lotor. The sequence continues at coordinate 58,670,284 of CM053615.1, forward strand.
AAAAATCCCATTAAAGTATAAGTATCTTCTTGAGATGCTAAGGTTCCATTTCTGTATTTTTGGATTTACCCAAGGTTTGAGTGTAGTGAGCTGGGCAGTGGCTTAAGACTAATATCATGGATGGTTTTAACAGGAATAAAAAGCTTTGTGGTGTGTGTATGTGTGTGTTTAAGATAGCCTCTGGATATATCTGGCCTACTGCTTCTTCTGAATCTTACTATGACACACACACAGACGCACACACACAGACGCGCGCGCACACACACACACACACACACACACACACACAGGAGTATATTCATTCTGTATTTGGATTGCCACATTGGGGTGTTTGTTCTACTCATTGTTGGCATTGTTGACTAGAGGGAATATCGAAATAGAAAGGGCAGAACTCACTCTCCCTGTGTCCTGTGAGGTTGACCTTGGGTTGGAGGCAATGGAGTTGAGGGCAAAGTCAACAGCATCTGAGAACCCAAGAACAAATGATAGAAAGAACAGTGTGGGAGAGGATGATGACCCTGGTGGGGTTAGGTTGGAACTGGGAGTAGAGAACAGTGACACAGGTAAAGGGAATGACTTTAGGCCTCGAGATGACAACGTGGGCATTCAGAGAACTGAAAGTCATTCATCATGAAGTTTTCTCAATGTGGCAATTATGACTTATGGAACATTTTTGGGCTGCCCTTTAAACATAGCCTAGAGTTATTTGGTGGGACTCTCACAAAAACCGAGGCTACTTTGTGATTAGGAACATTTTCTTTTGCAAACACCAGAAACATAGGCTGTCATAATAAACTACCAGAGTTATAAAGCTTATTTGGAGTTGAAATCCCAGCCATGTTCTGGCTAAGGTTTGTTGTCTAGAAAGTGCTGCGGCTGAGTACTGTGGACCCTAGCCTTGGACTTCGGGTGTTGGCTAATCATTTCTAGATCTTGTAGGCATTGCTTCTTTGTGCCTCAGTTTTGCTAGGGCCAAGGAGTTTTACAGAATTGTTCAAGAAGAGTTGGGGAAAGGCTAAGAAGAGGGAGGGAATCGAACATTTACTCAGCCGTTGGTTGATACAAGGCATCCACATAACCTCTAACTCTCACAACATTTTGAGACAGCCTAGGAGAAAGCACATTTTAAAGGACAAAGCAGCATGCCAACTATAAGGTGTGCAAAAAAGTCTGGAAATATTTCCCCTTTGACTGTATACCTCATAGAGTCTCAACAACCGTTCTGAAGAATGTGGTATAATTGAGAAACGCATACACCTCGTTTTTGCTTCTTTTTTGTGGTCTTCACCTTAATCCATTCTTTCAGGTTTTTCTAGTTTGTCAGTTTGCACTCTTTATTGCCTTTGCTGATCGGAGGCACTTGAACTTACAGAGGCATAAAGTAGCTTGAAGCACTCTGCCGGGGAGGTAAAATATCCCGTGAACATAATGAAAGGAGAATCTCAGTGATTCAGAAGGGCGAGGATCAGGTGTGTAATTAGACAGGTCGGGACTCATGAGGGTGGAGGGAACACACCAGGATCCTAGGAGGGGTGGGTGTGATGGGCATCTCACCCCTGCCTGCCCAGGGCCGGACAGCAGGCTGTACTGGACTCTTAACAGACACCCCAACAGCCGCGCTCTGTGTGGGTCTTCTCAAAGCAGCGTGGCTTCCTTCCCAAAACTCAACAGCCCGGCGACGCTCCCTTGGAAAGGCATGCACTTCTAGGGGCTTTGCCCGCTGGTGGCTGCAGCTAGGAACACGCAGACGCGCGGCCCTCACAACACGGCCTCAGCGTTCCCCTACTTTCAAACCACTTCCATTTCATTCAGGTGCCATCCAGGTCTCCATTTTGGGCCCGGGTTACCTGGAATGGCTGCTCTGTAAGATCATTAGGAAAAAAAGAGATGGAAGTCTGAAGTTGCTGTCACTGCCTTAAGGTCAGAGCTAGGAGGAAATCATGAGTAATTAGGTATAAGCCCCCCAAAAAAAAGAGTATTGCCGTTGCTATGTTGGTGGTTAAGGAAGCATAAGAAAGTAATTCTGATGTAATCTGGCCAGTAAATTTGCAATCTTGTGCCAGACTCAGGCCTTCACCTGGGGCAGGAAACACAAGGACATATTGTAAAAAAAACACTGCCAGTCTCAGTAATTAACTTGCTAAATCCTTTAATTTGATCATCAGCGAATATTTTTCTTCTGTGTTAGAAACGTAGCTCCAAATTTATGGACATTGCCTCTTGGTAGCAGTTTCCATCTTTATATTAACCTAATGATCACCCTGGTCTGAATTCTTCGCTAAAGATTCCTGAGGAGGTGTTTAAACAAAACTATATGGAGGCAAGATCTTTCAATTTACTGATGCAAATGCATACGCCAGATTAATTAGGGTAGACAGAAAGATGACCTACGCATTGGTGTGGGGCTTTTACTTCCACTAATATTTATGAATTTAGGATTCCTTTCGGTGAATATGAAAGTATGCTTATGAATATAAAAGTAATCCATTTTCTTTGAAAATAAGTCAGAAACTGTCGCCATCATGCCGAGATAATATATTTCATCGCTGTTGCTCCTTGAACCCGACTAACACCTTGCCTGCACTTCTGTGCTGTTCTTTAAATAAGTGTAAGTATTAACATACATAATAAATAAAAATTCTCTGCATGTTTCAGCAAAAAAAAAAAAGTCAGAAATAAAGGGGAAATTTGGATAAGGCGTAACAGTTTTCCAATGTTTCACGTCTTGGGGAAAATCATTTCTAATAAAGTCGGGCAAATTTCTTTCTATGCATACTGTATATGCATATTTTAGGTAATGGAGAACACACTATAAGCAATTTTTTTGTTGTTTTTAGAGAATTTTTATTTTTAAGTAATCTCCACACCCAACATCAGGTTTGAACTCATAACCCTGAGATCAAGAGTGGCATGCTCCGCTGACTGAGCCAGCCATGCACCCCCATAAGCACATTTCATATACTATTTTTCACTGAACATATGTCATAATGATTTTTCATGTTTTTTTTTTTTTTTAAGATTTTATTTATTTGACAGAGGGAGAGAGATCACAAGTAGGCAAAGAGGCAGGTGGGGGTGGGGAGGGAAGCAAGCTCCCTGCTGAGCAGAGAGCCTGATGTGGGGCTCGATCTCAGGAACCTGGGATCATGACCTGAGCCGCAGGCAGAGACTTTAACCCACTGAGCCACCCAGGTGCCCCGATTTTTCATGTTATTAAAACTCTTTGTAAATAAAATATTTAATGGCTTCATAATCTTCAATCCTATAAATATATCATGAATTCTATAACCAATTATAGGGTTTTTAGTCAAGGAAGCTGTTGCTGATTTTTAATATAAAAAATGCTGTGAGGTCTTTGTATATAAATATTTGCCACTGACTCAGATTTTTAAAAAAAGATTTACTTATTTTAGAGAGACAGAGAGAAATGTGCACTTGAGCAGGGGGAGGGGCAAAGGAGAGGGAGAGAATCCTCAAGCCGACTCCCTGCTGAGTGCAGAGCCTGACCTGGGGCTTGATCCCAGGACCCTAAGATTATGACCTGAGCTGAAATCAAGAGTTGGACACTAAACCGACGGAGCCACCCAGGTGCCCCAAATCAGATTTTTTTTTTTTATGGGATTGCTTCTCAGACTAGGAATTACTGAGGTAAGAAATATGCACGCATATTTTTAAAGCTTTTACCACATGTTGCCATTTGTTTTGGAGAAGGATTGTACTAGTGTACTTTTCCTGGTGAAGTTCAAGAAAATTGTTTTACTTAATAGCCAACTGCATACTATCACTAAAACAAATACTACCACCACTACCACTAAAATCTTTGCCAATCTGGTATACAGAAGTAAATAAAATTTACATCATTTTAATTTGCATTTCTTTTATAATTAGGAAGGCTGCTCCTTTTTTATCTGTATTTCTTCTTTAGTGAATTGTTTGTGCACATCTCGATCCCAAACAAAATGTTTTCTAATGGCTATCTATTAAATCATAATATTTTAGAATATTATTATTTTGTCATGTATGTTTTCCCTGGTTTCAAAATTCAGTTAATGGTAGTTTTTGACTTGTGAGAGAAGTTTTCACATTTTGTAGTCAAATATATTTGTTTCTTTTGTGAGTTCCTTAAAATTTTATTTTCAAATTATTTCTAAAGTGTACAATCCAGTGGTTTTTAGTATATTCACAAAGTTGGGGAATGATCAACACTATCATTTCTTCACCCTCAAAACAATCCCTGTAGCCACTGGCACTTACTCCTCATTCCCTCCTTGCTCATCTTCTGTCCCTATAGATTTGCCTATGCTGGGCATTTCATATAAATGGAATCAAATGCTCTATGGCCTTTTGCATCTGGCTTTTCACTGGGCATAATGGTTTCAAGGTTCCCAAGAGTAATGTCAGTCTTTGTTTTTTGTATCTTTCTGACCCTGTTTGGTTTTGCTATATCCTTTGTCTTTTTTGAGAAGCCACAGGAACTTAAGACTTACTTGGACCTGGCATACCCTGACCCACTGACTTCTGTTAGTTTGCTAATCAGCTTCTACTAAGCATGATGAGTATTAGTTTGAAAAGGAAAAGCCTTACTCTAGGGGAGAAGTATCTTTCTGGTAAGAGTTTTAGAGATTTTATTGAGAAGAGATGTTAAACTTTGCTGAAAGCTTTTGCTGCATCTATTGAAATGATCATGTGGCTTTTAGTACTTGACTTTCCTATGATAGAGGGAATCACTGTGCTATGGTTGGACAATGTTTTCATTCTTGTGCAAAAATCATATTCCATTTGACTATCATGTGTTGTTGAATTTGCATTTATCTACTGCTGTTAATGTTTGCCACATAAATATCCTGAAGTTTAGAAGTATATTTCAATACAATGAAAAAAAGCACAGATATTTGGGGCCAGACGTAACTGAGTTTTAATTCAGGCTCGGATACTGATAAATCTGTAACCTTGGAATTTTTCTTTCTCATCTTCATTATGCATTATTTTTGTAGACTTTTAACCATGTGAGTATGGAAAATTTTATATCCTGCCTTTTTCCTAATTTAAACTTACACCCCATGCATTTTTTTGCCATGTTATTGTGCTATCTTTGCAGACTGTGTAATACATGATTCAAATTGTGCTTAAGTAGCAGAGTTTAGAGTTCCTTATTGTTGGGCTTTTCATCCATGTCCACTTTTTTACAATAATGATGCTATGATGAGGTTTATTATGCTTTAAATTTCCTTTATATTAGCTCAGTGTATAAAAAACACTTTTAAGGATGTACATATTGCCAAAGTGCTTTCTAAAATTATTATACAGATTTACATTCTGACAATGTATAAAACTCTCTATGTCATCCTACATTTGCTCACATTGCTTATTAACGTTAAAAATAAATCACAGCTAATCTGATAAATAAATGGTTTCTCACTATTGTTGAATTCGCATGCTGTATTGGTAAGGTCCAACATTTTCTCACATGCAATGAATTTACTGCATTTGTTTGGTGAGTCATCTGTGCTCTTGAGTTCCATAAATCTTTTTCAATTTACACAATAAGACATTATAATAAAGGCACTATTCCTTGGTCTGCCGTAAGAATGTGTCTTCACATGTGTAAGCCTGATGATTCACAGATATGTAGTACTCTGGGGCAAATAATACATTATATGTTAAAAAAAAAAAAGAAGAATGTTTCTTCACATTTTGGTGACGATTTTTAAAATGACACCAGAACTTTTCCATTTACTTATGCTATCAAATCTGCCCATCATTCCTATCATGAATCTTCTGTGACTTGTAGGTTTAGGTTTTTTAAAGTCTTCAAATTATTACGAAAAATTAATTATAAAAGCCATTTTTATGGTTTTAATATTGGTATTTCACTCCCAAATCCATCCTGAACTTACTTTTGTTATGTGGTGAGAATAGAAATTAAAAGATCTTCACGTTTCTACCAATTGTCTAATGCCAGTCACTTCATACTCCTCTCTCTCACTTTCTAATACTTTGTGACAAAAATGCCCATGGTCACATAAAAGTTTTTAAGTAGAATATTTGAATTTATGTGTATAGACTATCATACTGATGCTTTTGTGATTCTTATACTGCACTATTTTAATTAGAGCAGCTTTTCATTGTTTCGACTTTTAGTAAAGTGGGCCTTTTCATTATTTTTCTTTAAAATATTTTAATTTTCCACTCTTTTCCCCAATGAACATTAAAATAAATAATTTGGTCATACTTCAAAAAAAATCAATATGGCAGGCATGTTTGGAATTAAATTATGCCTATAATTTTACTTGGGAAAAATCAGTATCTTTAAGATATGTTATTCTCTCACTGAGGAGATGGCATGCTTCTCATTATTCAAGCATTTATAAATGTTTATAGGTATGATTTTATAATATTCCTCCTTGAGGTCACATACATTTCTTATTTATATAATACACACATACATAAGGATATATGTATGTATATACTAATATTGTGAATAGGATCTTTTTTACTGTATTATCTATTTTTAAATGACATTCAGGAAAGCTCCTTTTGTATATTTATCTGTAACCATTCAGTTTATGGGACTCAGTGTTTTTAATGGATTTTCATGCCTTTGGCTTTTCTTTCTTTTTTAAATTTTATTTATTTATTTGACAGAGATCACAAGTAGGCAGAGAGGCAGGCAGAGAGAGAGGGGGAAGCAGGCTCCCTGCTGAGCAGAAAGCCTCAATGCAGGGCTCCATCCCAAGACCCCGGGATCATGACCTGAGCCAAAGGCAAAAGCTTTAACCCACTGAGCCACCCAGGCGCTCCCTTTGGCTTTTCATTTTATAAGTTACATCACCATTCCTTCTGCCAATATGAAAATTGGGGCTCTTAATTTTTTCATCTTTACACCTTTCATTTATTCGATAAATTTATATTTTACTGTTTTGTCTAGAACTCACAGAATAATGTTCAACATCAATGGGGACAGATTTTTTTGCTTCATTTCTGATTTTAAAGGGAAACATTTTATATACTTCACTATAGAACTGGTTATTGTTGGTTTGAAACAGATATGCTTTAGTATGCTGGAAAAACATCCTTACTTCCTTTTTAGAAATTTAAGAATTCACTGTGAATTATATGCAGTCCTGAAGATTTAAAAAAATAACGTTCTTCAGCAACTTTTGAGTTTCTGTGACTTATATTTCTCGATATGAAATATCATTTGCAAAGCTCATTTGCATGATGCTTTACCTCACTGTACTGCCTACACAACACAGATAATTAGACTATGAAATAAAGATCTTTTCACTTATTGAAAGTAACTCAATACAAATTCCACTTAGTAGGTACACTTTCAGAGCTGAGATTTGTTTTCGAATGCAGTAGCTTTCCCTAGCTTCTATTTTCTGGTACCATCTTTCTTTTTATTACTTGGCTTTTATTTTATAGTTTAATAATTATAAATGATGAAGATCAACATAGTTTGGAAGTTGATGGGACACCAATAAGCTAAATAAAAGGTATACTGATAAGCACGTAAAATTGGTCAAGAGAGTTAATGTCAGGAGAAAGAAGAAGTCAACAGCTGAGGAGTGCAGGGCAGTGAAGAGAACCACTAGGACAATCAAGATCTTTTTCATTGTTCCTGCATATCTTCATAGTGTTACAATGTACCCTATGCCCGATTTGGGAGCATTTCTCCCAGGATGAAGGTGAGTTGATTGTGATTTTCCTGTTTTAAACAAAAGCTAGTATTTGGCTTTATGTTCCAGAGGTCTGGGGAAGTCTTTTTTCCTGGCAGAAGTACAGTGATGGAGTCAGTGGGGATTGAGGGGGTGCTCAGCTCTGCTTTGGATAGCATCGATTCTTTTTTGCAAGTGAGACCAGGAACACAGTTTTGGGGAACTTCTCTCATTTGCCTTTTTCCTTCCCTTTCTCTGTCCTGCTTTTTCCTATGTCCCAAAGCAGGGAGTTGTGGGATTATGACCCAGTAGTGGGCTCCTGGTTCATCTTCCAGTTCTTGCCTTTCTTATTCCACCTGTGAGAAGGAAGGGAACCACTTTGCTTTGTGAGTTATGATCATACTTTTTTTCCTCCATCCACTACGTTGATTGCCTATAGCTTTCCAAATGCTGGGGAAGGAACTAACCAGGCTATTCCTCAGTACCAGCTTCATCATTCTATGTGGTGGGTGGTAAAGTCCAACAGCAACCTGCTGATTCAATAAAAAGAACTTTTATCGTTTCATACACTGTAAAGATGATGGAACAAGAATGAGGGGTGTCCTGTACTGTGATTTCTTGGTACACTGCACGTGATCCTGTATTGGGCCAGCAGCACAGATGAAAGATTATCCTCTTCATTATTTCTGGGACATTGCACAAAATGGCACCATCCAGCCAAATATTATTTAATAGCAAAATAGATTTTAATTGAAAAATCATTTTAAGTAACCAAAGAAAAACGTGTAGCAGGAACTTCCCCAGTAGATAGCAGAGTATGTACATTTTGTGAGTGGAGCAGCATCTATTTAATATACTTTTATATTGAAAATACAAGCATATTTAAAAATGGAAACATGTAAGAAAGTATGTCACAAGGGATAACAAAATATAACACAAAATACAAAGGTAAACCCCAAATAACAAGTTTACGAAACAAAACAAGACCCAGCACCGTGTTGGAATTTCTTTGCATAAGTTCCGGGATGCCCAGGGGTACCAGGAAGAGATGATCCTGCTTTTAGGAGAGCTGGTTGGTTGTGCAGTGGTTAAAACCCAGGCCTCCTTTTCCTGGAACAAAAAACAGAGATTCAACAGAAGATCTAGAGCGAAGAGGTAAAAGCTTAGGGGCTGATGAAAATGGGATTGAAAGCCTCAGGCACCCTGGGCATCCTCTGTGACGTTGTTTGTATAGATGGAGGTCATTCCTTGAGAGAACACGTGCCAACCTTAGGAAAAGATCTGAGAATCAGCAAAACCTAAGTTTTGATCCTGGTTCTGTCTCCAGTCTCCTATCTGATCATCCTCTTATCTGTAAAATGATGAGTTTGGTCTTCGTGAACCTGAAGGTCCCTTACAGCATTAACAGTTTAGGGTTTTTATTTATGCCATTTATTTAGGATAAATTTTCAGAAAATGCCCATAGAGATCAGAGGAAACACACTCTCTTTCTTAAGGATGGAACTAACTGGGAATAATAGTGGGTCCGTCTTAGTCATCAGCAGAGAAGGTTATAGGTTGAGGGATTTAATGGATACCACAGGGTGTTTTTCCTCCTGCTATCACTGACGCCTGGAAATGGCTCCATCTATGAACAAGCTTTATTGAGCATCTTTTTTTGTGCCTGGACTAAGTACGAGGGAGACAATCTTCAAGGCACTCAGTCTTGCGGGAGAGAAGGAATTAAAAAAAAAAGAAATTGGGAACATTTACCGTTTTGATTTCTCAGAAATTCTTTCTCCTCTCTCCATTTTAGGGAATCATACTACATGTTTCTTTCTTCTGGGAATTGCCAGCCTCCTCTCCCCTTTACCCAAAAGTAAGGTGAAGATTTTGACAAAATGACTCTTCATGTTAGTACAACATAACTCAACTTAGGACTACGGTTCACTGATCCATGGTAGGCCCTTGAATGGATCTGAAGTAGTGAGTTCTTCTGGATTTTTAAATTGGGTCAGCACACAATCTCTGTGGATGCTGTGGTATGACATGTAAAATGTGGAAGTTGTAAGCAGTTCTGTCCTTCCACTTGAACTGAATGGCAGAGAAAACCACACTGCAGAGGACGGAGTGGGCACCGGAGAGAAGAGGGGAGACCGGACGTAGAGCGGCTCTATGTGGCTTTCCAGTCCTCAGTCTGGTCCTACTAATGCTTAGCCTCCTCACGTCTTTGGGTTCTATGAAGGTCCTTCTATTGTAACAACATATTCCTTTCTTTAATTAAGCTAGTTAGAGTTGCGGTAAGAGAGTCCTAACTGGTATGTTTCTCCTAGAATAATCGATCACAGTACAAGGAGGCAGGAGCTGGCCCAGTCTTCTGGGTTGATGATGACCTTTCCTTGAATATGGGATATGCCTTGTAATTTATTTTGCTGATTGCTCAATATATACATTCGGATTCCTTTATTAAACTTTTGCATTAGAATATCTAGATTTTGTTTTCTTTATTAATGGAAAGTATTTTCACAAAAGCTAACAATTATTCTTCCCCTAGTTGAAAAAGAGCTCTTATGGGAGTATTTGGATATTAGGGAACCACACAAACAACTCTGGGTATCCTTTTCTCATCTAGAAGATGAAGGAGTTGAAATAGAAAGTCTAAAATTATAAGGATGTTATACTTCCTGTTCCTTTTTGAGTCACTGCCATCTTATTCCTTTAATATTTTTTTTTCTCTCTCTCCTTTTCTTTTTTCCCCAGAAATCCATTCCAGTTTGATTTTTGTTCTCTTAAATTCTTTCAACTCTGCTCTTAGGTAAAACTATCATTTTCATCTTCGAAGCTTCTACATATACAATTCAAATTCACTCGTTGGGGTTTAATTTATTTTTTCTCTCTGCAAAGATGGCATGTACATGGGATGATGTGAAGAAATTCTTTGGCACAAGACTGATTTTTTTTAAATGAAGTTTGTACTTAAATAAATTTTTGTCTTTGCAAGTTTCTAATCATAATGAAATAAAAGGAAATGGAAAAATTAGAGCTGTTTTCAGTTAACTGAATTTCCCAGTTTTTAAGGTAAATATGAAAATATCCATTTGTTCTCAATGATTACTATAAAGATGGAAGTAAATATACAGAATACAAATCTAAGTGATGTAATACAGTAACACATATTGAAAGTCTTAAAATACAGATGGTAATATTCTACCATTTCAATGTTTGTGAGGACAGGGCTATAGTATTGAAATTATTTTGTCCACTGCATGATGCAGTGTTTCTGACATTTCCTGAAGTTTAAAAAAGCTTAAATCTTGACAGACAAGAACAAAGCTAGAGGCACATGTTCTCTAATTTCAAACTATATCACAAAGTTATGGTAATCAAAACAGTATCGTGTTGGCATAAAAACAGACATATAGATCAATGAAACAGAATAAAGAGCCCAGGAAAAACCCATGCATAGATGGTCAATTAATTTATGACAAAGGAGCCAAGAACATACACTGAGTAAAGAATAATTTCTTCAACAAATGGTGTTGGGGAAATTGGACAGCCACATGCTGAAGGATGAAGCTGGACCACTTTCTTAATCATACATAAAAATTAACCCAAAATGGATTAAAAACTTGAATATAAGAGTTGAAACCATAAGACTCCTAGAAGAAAACATAGGTGGCAAGCTCCTTGACCACTGGTCTTGGTGATGAATTTTTTTGGATTTGACAGCAAAAGCAAAGGCAATAAAAGCAAAAATCAACAAGTGGGTCTACATCAAACTAAAAGCTTCTGCACAGCAAAGAAAACCATCAACAAGATGAAAAGGCAACCTACTGAATGGGATCAAAGATCTCTTAAGAGCTTATGCAACCCAATAGCAAACAACACAAAACAATAACCCCAAAACTCAAAACCCAAAACCCAAACCAAAAAACAACCCAGACAATTAGATTATAAAATAGAGGATCTGAATAGACATTTTTCCAAAGATGGCATATAGAAGGCCAACAGGTACATAAAAAGATGCTCAACGTCCTCAACCATCAGGGAAATGCAAATCAAAACCACAATGAGGTATCACCTCACGCCTGTTAGAATGGCTATTATCAAAAAGACAAGAACTAACAAGTTCCGGCAAGAATGTGGAGGGAAGAGAACACTAATTCACCGTCGGTGGGGATGGAAGTCGGTGCCGCCACTATGCAAAACAGTACCAAGGTTCCTCAAAAAACAGAAAATTAAAAATAGAACTGCCATACAACCCAGGAGTTCTACTTCTACTTCTGGGTATTTCTCTGAAGAAAATGAAAATACTAACTCGAAAAGACATCTGTACCACCATGTTCATTGCAGCATTATTTACAATAGCCAAATATGAAAACAACCTAAAGGTCCACTGATGGATGAATAGATCAAGAAAATGTGATATACACACAAACACACACACACACAGAAATATTTTTCAGTCATTGAAAAATGTAATCTTGCCATTTACAACAATGTGGATGGCCCCCGGGGACATTATGCTAAGGGAAATAAGTTGGACAGAAGAAGACAAATATTATGTGGTCTCACTCAGAATAACCATACAACCAAAAAACCCCCTTCACAGATACAGAGAACAGATTGGTGGTTGCCAGAGGCAGGGAGTGGGGGGTGGGCGAAATGTGTAAAAGGAGTCAAAAGGTACAAACTTCCAGTTGTAGAATAAATAAGTCACAGAGATGTCACGTACAGGATGGTGACTACAGTTAATAACACTGTATTGTATATTTGAAAGTTGCTAAGACAGTAAATCTTAAAAGTTCTTATCAGGAGAAGAAGATTTTGTAAGTGTGTGGTGATGGAGGCTAATTAGATCTATTGTGATAATCGTTTTGCAATATATATACAAATATCAAATCATTATGTTGTATACCTGAAACTAACAGAATGGATATCAATTGTACTTCAATAAAAATAGTTTAAATTATTTTTAACCATTTTCCCTTAGATTTATTTTTGTGGAACTCTTTTCTCAACTACGATATTTATCTGGTTAGAAACGAGAAACCAATTGACAGACATATTTTTACATAAACTTTTTTTGTCAACTAAATGCTGCATATACATACACTAGAAATATGAAACAAGATTTTTGATTTTAAAAACAAACATTTCTTATCAATTTCAATACCATTTTTTATTGTAATCAGGAATGCAAGTGAGCACCAATACAATGTATTGAGTTTATTATTTATTTTACATCCTTACAAATGAATGTTCAAAAGGGCAGTTAATTTATTTGTTTAATTAACCCTTTTTTTGGTGGAAAAATATAGAATGTTTTGTGAATTTGCGTGTCACCCTTCTAAAGGGGCCATGCTAACCTTCTCTGCATTGTTCCAGTTTTAGTTTACGTGCTGCCAAAGTGAGCACAAGACTATTTGTTTTTGAGATATTGTTTTCTTAACTAATATTTCTTTGTGTTGGCTCTGGGTTCAAATTTAGAGAGTATCTGAAGATGGACATTTTTGGATATAAAAAGATTATACTTAAAGTAGAGTTACCTTCTGGCTCTTGGGACAAATGCCCCTTGAGTTTTGACCTCTTTGTGTTGTAGGTAAGTATTCATTTTTAATTACCTTACCTGGAGCAGTCATGTCCTGTCCAAGCTGAGAGACAATGACACCGGTTTGGTCTTATGCATTTTCCACCATTTAAGCAGGGAGACTGGCAAACAGCTGGGATGAAAAATTCATGCATTTATTTAATTAATACTTAGGAAGTTGGACGATGTTCCACGAAGGCATGTAGACTAAGATCTGACTCTGCTTTCTGCTCTGGCCACTGCCATTCCGCACCGACCATTTGTGTTCCTGCCACTTTGTTTGACCTCATGTCATTACAGGACACCACCCTTTTCCTGTTTCCCTCCAAGCCAGGCAGTTCTCATATTTAAGCTCCAGGTTAAGTCCTACACCTGTGTATTGAAACTTTTGCCGATAACATTAAATCCACTGATTTTTCTCATTTATCCTTTCTGCAACCAAGCTGACATACAGTTTTGAACTGCAAATTTTCAGATGCTCCATTAGACTCTATCACTTGAGAGAGCTAGCAGTGAATTCTATGACTGATGGAGTCATTACACCAGACACCAACTCTTAAGATAATCAATCAGACATATAGCTTATCTAAAATAACCAAAAGCAAAACAAACAAATAAATAACAATAGCAGATGATTCAAAAGTTCTTTGTCTTTTGCTAGATAACACATTTCATGGCCTTAACCATCTTTAACTGGAATTACAGAACCTGGAATAGAATTAAAAATTAGCCACAGATAAAACTCTGAGTGAACACCCAAAGGTTTACTATATAGGCATCGTTCTCACAAATCCACTGCATCATAACCACACTCGTCAATTGCATGGACCTACTTGTTAAAAAACTTACGGATTTATTAGCACTATGATGCTAAAAACTGATGAAGACCTAACATCCACAAATTTAACATAACAAAGAAAAAGGAGAACCTCCTCGAGGAAGAAAATAAAATTCCTGCTGAAAGAAGGCTGGAAATCAGAAACGTTTCATCCTCATTACAGCATGAAAAAGTAGGCTTCCCAGATGAAAAACTCATCTTTGGTGAGATAGAAGTAAACGTCATTTCTTTAATCGTTTATCCAGCTTGATAAGCAAGCACTGGGCAGGAAGAGAGAGGACATATAAAACCCCATCTTCACCCTTGGGGAGCTCCCGTGGGGAGTTAAAGAGTAGGAGTGTGCCAACAGAATGCATGTATCTGCCACATAATAAAGAGGGAATTATGAAACAAAGCCCAGGAATAAAAATAGCAAAAATAAAACACAATCATTGAAAACTAACTCTCCACAGATTCTGCTTGCTAATAAAAAAAATTACTCCTTTTCTTTTTTTAAAGATTTATTTACTTATTTTAGAGAGAGAGTGAGCATGCATGAGTGAGGGGGAGGGGCAGAGGGAAAGGGAGAGAGAATCTCAAG
>CM053615.1:58685431-58771124 GCA_028646535.1 Procyon lotor
CTGCTGAGCAGATAGCCTGATGTGGGGCTCGATCCCAGGACCCTGAGATCATGACCCGAGCCGAAGGCAGAGGCTTTAACCCACTGAGCCAACCAGGCACCCCAAAACCTGTCATTTTAAACTGATTTGTTTCTTCAACATAAGAAACCTATCATACAAAAAAAAAAAAAAAAGAAAGAAATCTATCATACAGAGGCGCTATGCTAGGTACGGGGCATGCAATGATCACAAAGAGATACGCCTGTCCTCAAGTGGCATATAATCTAGTGGGGGCAAGGATGGATGGATAATCCAACAATTAAGACCTCAAAGTACAGAAGAGTAAATGTCGTATTTGAGATTGGTAGGGGGGGTAAGGGGACGTGTCTGTCATCAAGCAACAGCAGTTTGCTACTGCTGTCCATGAAGGAACGATTTCTTTATCTTAAATGGTAGTTATATAGAGCCCTGTTCTTTCTAAATAGTTACCACGAAGTTAGTAATTTAGTTTCCTAGAGATTAAAATAAATATTCTTCTGAAGCTCTACATGTTCTCTTGATATTCTGCAAAGTCGAGCAGGTGACATGAAGAAGGCTGACAACTGAGTTGACTGAGATTCCCGTCTTTGGTTTGCAACCCTGACAGGTGCCTCTGAAGGAGCCACAGAGCTCAGCACTGAGACCACCATCTGAGAGACCATCTTGAGGAATTTTTGAGAGGCTTTGGCATCATTTGTTTCCCTGCCAACTCTGAATCTGAGTCACACTTAACACTGTCCTCAAGGCCTCACGGAGCCAAGTCAACAAGAAAACACTCCGTGAGAGAAGGCCTACCTGTATGACAGCGGGTCCCCGTCCAGCCAGGGGGGCAGTCACACTGATAAGGGGCCACACAGCGCCCGCCATTCAAACAGGGGAGAATGCATATTGCTGGAAAAGAGACCAAGACAGATTTAATCAGAATACACACACTCAGACATGTTCGAGTGTTCAAAAACTTTTTCCAGGAGGAGGAAAACCTTGAATGACCCACCAGAGAAATCTCCCTGGATGTGTTCTGTTTATTAATCAGTAAACACAATCAGGAAAGTAAGGGTGGGCCTTTAGCCTCACGAAATGACTCTAGCGCCAAATGCACTCTTTCAGAGAGGATATACCGTAATCGATGTCTGCTAAGTGCTTTGCTTTCTCTTCTCAGAATAAGCAGAACGTTCTCCATTTATTACCATTTCAAATCTCCTTTTCGAATTATATGAAGTGCTCAGGAGCGCTCGGCTGTCTCGAGGCTCTCTCACTGTCTTGAATTAAATGTATGAAAGGGGTCAGAGGGGCTATCCTGGAGGCTGGTTTTGGCAACACATCAGCAGTGATGGGACAACTCACCCTTTATTTCCCTGGACCAGAGGCCTGATGGTGACTGAGTTAGGCCTCCCATATGCTCTCCATGGCAATCATCCTTCCTAGAAATTACTGAGCTCTTTAAAGAGGAACAGTCTGTTTAAAAGGAGTGGGATAGTCTCTTGGCTTGCTGCTCAAAGCACAGTTCTCAAGCCAATAGCACTGGCATTACCTAGGAGTTGGCTAGAAATGCAGAATCTCAGGTCCCAACTCAGAGCCACTGAATCCAAATCTGCATGTAACATCTCACAGGTGGCCTGTACGCACATTAAAGCTTGGAAGCCCTGGTCTAATGCAGGGGGACGGCCACACGCTCAGTGAGCTCAGCCAGGCCCCCAGGGGAACTGTTTCCCTGGTCCTTGGACTCTTAGCTTTTGGCAGGTCAAGTTTGGGAGCCTTAAATGGGAAAGAATGATTGGGGAGAAGAGGGAGGAAAAACATAATTTCTCTTCTTTCTTAATCACTGTGAGAATACTTGCTTTGATGAGTTGTTAGCAGCCATATTTATTTCCATTGTGTATTTTCCTTTCTAGATTAGTTGCAAGAGTTACACTTAAAACAGTTTTAGAATCTCTTGTTACATGTGTGGCCTTCAAGAAAACTGATACTGACCAACGGCTGTCACCCAAATGACTCTTAATGTGATTTATAGACACCGCTCCTAAAGAAATATGAAATCATTCCATCCTCATATATATATTTTAAGAGATTGAAACAATGTATAGTTTAGACATTAAAAAAAGTTTAAAACCACTTATTTCACATTTTCCTGAAAGTTCAAATTCAAACATATTTTTATAAGGATCAAATTTCTATATTAATTTACTAAGCATCGTATAGATTCCAGAGTGCCAACTTTCCCTATTTTCTTAGTGGGGAAGAACCACCCCTAATGAAAAAGAGTGAATGGTGGGCTGCAAATACAATTACATACAATACATATACAATACAACACAAGTACAGTGTTCTGCAATGCCATGAGTTTATCCCAACTGCAGCAATGAGAGGCACAGCACATAAGTGGACCTGAGCTAGGGAAGACAGAGGCTGGGAAACCCTCTGTTATAAGCTACTATAAGGTCCTTCTCAAGAGGATTCCTGGGAATTTGTGGTAGGTGGCATGTGGAGATGGCTCTGGATGGATCACGATTACTACATTTTCAAGGTCACTAATAGTCTAGATCTTTTGCAACTAATTGACATATTCAGATCGACTCTAGGCCCTCTTGTCTGGTCAGCTGCCGGATTTAAGCAAGTGAATTCCTTCTAACGTTAACACCAATTCCGAGTAACTCCCCTGAGTTGGCAGCTTCCACGCAAATTATCAGGACTCAAAGCAAGATTTAAGGACATGACATGCAAGGTTTGAGGACAGACTCACGTTCTTCACAGAGGCGTCCCATCCAGCCGTCCGGACAGGAACAAGCATTGGGGCGTTGGCAGATCCCTCCATTCTGACATGGGAACCGACAGACAGCTAGAAAAGAAGCACATGGATCATAAACCCAGGGAATTATGGAAGGGTATCTGTTGGAAAATAGGATTCCTGACTTACATAACATCTCTCAGAGTCAAGCTATGCGGAAGAGAAACAAAACCGAACCTCAAGGTTCAGTCAGGGACCAATGTGAAGGCTCTCAGAAAGGGGCATAGATAAGCTTGGGCAGTTCTGAGAATGCGGCTTTCAAAAGTTTAGTGATCTGGGGCTTCAGGGCAGAAGGAACAAGGTGGTTTAGACAGAAGGCAATCTCTTTTGGTCTGGACCAGGGGAAAAGCCTCTTTCAGAAGATCTGAGGATGACCTTCCAAAGGTACCCTTTGATGGTCAACAGCTCTCTGGTGCTGCCACTGTCACTGAGTGTCTCAAAACCAGCACGTGGAGGAACAAACAAGCCAGTCAGCAGACACATCTCTCGTCTGACTTCTGATCTGAAGTGAAGCCTGGGCTACTCCAGGAGGATGGCACTTCCTCTGTGGCCCTCTCATTCTCTTACGTCCCATGTGTTAGTGATCCCATTACTCACTGTCACTTTCAGACAATTCCTGTCCCTTCTCCTGCAATCACCCTTGCCTCTTTTGAGGCGTATGCCATTCATCCATTGATTTCCTCAATTCTCCCAGCCCTGATGGGTCATTAAAGACCCTGGCCTCTCCACCACCACTCTAAATCTGACCGTGGCCCGTGTGGCCATGTGGACAACCCACTCAACAGTCTGATTTTTCTTTTAGTTCCTTGGTTATGTTTGTCTTGTTCACTAGCATAGCTCTTGACTTTCAGTAAATATTTGTAGACTGGACCAATCATTATGGTTTGTAAAAAAGAATCGTGTTTTATGAGAAAGGTGTAAATTTTAGGACCTACTGGGATGCCTTGTTATCTATCTCTTTCAATTTTGCAGAATTTTAAGCACAGAACCTTGCTCTCCCAAGAAGATTTTACTGAATGCACACATAAAATTCATCCTTGGGTTGGCAAATTCAATCCAGCAAGTGAAGGGACAGCGGTGCTGATATGAGCATGGATGGATGCTTGTCACCAGCCCCCAGCATGGCCAGGGAGACCCTGGGGTGGGCTCCAACTCCCTGGGGCTGCGGGTCTTCCCGGGATGGGGGTAGGACTGGAAGTGCTGAAACTACCTGACCGTCATGGCTCACACATGACACAGCTCCCCTAGCAGCTGGAGAACACGCCAAGAGAACACTTGGACCAAGAGCCGTGATGGACTCCGGACGGGGTCGTATGCCGGGCCAGAGTTCTATATGAAAACTTTCAAAACTCAAACCCATAAAGTTAAGGAAAATGACACAGATGTCAAGAGAAGATTTAAAGTCAAGGAGAAGTAAAGGAGCATGCATAAGACCTGTTGGCCTTATCAGACTTTCATTCGCGTTTCCCTACAGCTTTCCTGAGAAAAAGTCATTCAAAGATCCCCTTACCTCTGCAAACGGGAGGTGATGTCCACGTTCCATTCTCTAGGCAAACACTCCTTAGGGAACCCTCCAGCATGTATCCACTGTAACACGAGTAGGTGATCAGGTCTCCATACTGGTAATGTACGCCCCGAACAATCGCGTTTTCTACATGAGTTGGCGGACCACAGGATATTTCTACAGGAAAACAGAAGCACCATGAAGCCTGTGCTACTAACCCAGCTAGAGGACAGAAGAGAATACAACCTCCTCTCAAAGACTGAATTGATTTAAGGAGTAAAGATAAAACATATAAAGTTACCTTTCACCGGTATAACTAAGAGATACTAGGACCTAAAAGCATAACCTGCTGCTGTCTAGAAAAAATGAGATGTGCAAGATCAAAGATTTTGTCTTCTGATTCAAAGGCTGAAGCTGAGCTGCTTTTTTTTTTTTTTTCCCCAACTCGGGCAAGAAGTCTCTAGGAGCCCAAGAATGACCTTTTGTGGACTGCCAAAGAGGGGGTTTCCAAGAGAACGTTCATGCAGGATGCTGATCAAATCAGAATGGGAGTTATTTGAAGCCTGTCATTTTAGAGTAAAGCTCATGAATTGCAGTACTGTACACTCCAACCAGACCACAGAATTGGTGCCTAGGACAGCATGTTGTATGCAGTGGGCTCGAGACACGTTCGAAAAATGAGTGAATGAGTATTTCTTTAGCCTGCCCAGACTCAGTTCATGCCCCTTGATGAGGTTTATGACAGTCAAGGTTTCAAGGTTTCCCATCAGTTTCCTTCTTTTCAAGACTGTAACCCAGTGACTCTTCTCTTTTGAAATATGTGAGATTGAATGATAATCCTCTCTTTTAGAAGCGACATGTACTGTATATTTGAATAAAAACCTTTGTAACTAATTTTGCCTTGAGAAGCCTTGCGATAACCAGAGTTATTCTGGGGTGCTCACAAGACAAGGACTGGTCTGGAGCTGGGACTCCAATCAGTATCCTGTTTGTATAAGTCTAACTTTTGGGTGACTCTCCATGAAGTCTAAGAGGTCACTTGGTGGTCATAAGACTATGAAGAACTTGTCAGAGGGGATGACCAATGTGTATGATTTTGCTAAATTTTCTTTTCCTTCAAGGTGCTTACAAACATTAATTCAGTGAGTCAGACATGCATTAATGTCTTCTGTGGATCAGAAACTGGAAAGGAACCAATGAAAAAAATGCTGTCCCCCTTTGTTCAGATAAGGAGAACGATGGACAAGTTAAAAAGAGCTGGATACTTATCCTACAGGAAAATCAAGGTGAATGTGACTGATTACACTTAGGATTATCAGGGTACAAATCACAGTGAAAGTGGCATTTGGACTAGGCTCTAGAGCTTGAGTGGATCAGAGGGAAATTGCTGCCCAGTTGGGGGAGCAGCAGGTAGAAAGGTCACAGTAAGCAGACGGCTGGATTCTTGAAGTGACCAGAGAACGGATTTCAGACGACCTACATGGGAATCACCTTGGGTTCTCACTGAAAGTGAAAATTTCGGAGTTTCTAGTTTGTGAGTCTGCATCTTATCCACCGTCCCTAGGTGATTCCCACACATGATAAATTTTAATGACTAGTTTGTAAAGATAAATAGCAGGACGAGGTGAAAAGATGAGGTAAGTTGTTGTTCACGTCCCTCAGGGAAGAGACTGTCTTCTAAGCCAGAGGTTTCTGCGTAATAAAAAATGCAAAAGAGGGATTGAGGACAGCCAACAAAAGCCAACAAGGGGAGAAACTGTCTCCTCTCCAAGGCAACCCCTGAGCCTCTCAGGAATACGGAGGGATAATGAAGCACACGCCGCAGCGCTTGTCTCTCCTTGCTCGGCGTCCCGGGCTCTGCGTGGTACGTCTCAGGGAGCCGAGACCAATGTGGGGATATGTGCATAGAATCAGGGCCTTGGCCTGCCTTAGTTCAGGCTGCTGGTCAAAGCTTATACATACGCAGTTTTTCCCCTTTCGCTTGGAGTCCATTTTATAAGGCTAAAAGTATGTATTTCCTGGAGTAAAGTCAAAATTCTAAAGCTGTGGTAGGCTGCTAGCTGACAATCAGGCACTTGGGCTATTGGTGTATCTCTTCCTGTCAGGAGACATTGCTGAAATAAATACACCGATTCACTGATTCTTCAAAACAAACCTGTAAGGTAAGTGTTATCGGGGCCATTAACACTCGAGAGCCCAAAGGTTCAGATGAGTTAGGGCACGGGCGTTAAGTTTTGACTGAGAAAGTTTCGAGGATAGAATTCAAACCCAGGTCTTCTCTGACTCCACAATCCCCATGGCCTTGACCCACATTTCTCCTTAACTGGAGTGCAAGTGTTCTGAAGACGGTCATTGTGGGCATGATACATTCTTAGACTATGCAGCCCCGTGTCCTGCATCTGGTTAGACTCGATGAGTGTTTGTTAACTGACTGCCACGAAGGGAGGAGCTTGGACGACAAGGGAGCTGGAGGGCAGGAGGTTGGGCAGGGGAGATGTTTTAAGTTATCACAAGGCGGCAAGTGATGCTGCCAGATTCTGTTCTGTATCAAAATGGTACCAGCCCAGAGGTTCTCAAACTGTAGTTCCAGGACGGGCATCAGCAGCAACACCTGGGAACTTGTTTGAAATACAAATTCTCAGGCCTCGCCCCAGACTACTGAACCAGAAACTCAAAGGAGGAGCCCAGAATCTGTTTTAAATGCTAATTCAGTTAATTCAGAACTTCTAGGTAGTTTGAGTTTGAGAACCACTGTGGAATAATTTTTTTATTATTATTATTATTATTATTTTTTTTGACAGAGAGAAACACAGCGAGAGAGGGAACACAAGTAGAGGGAATGGCAGCGGGAGAAGCAGGCTTCCCGAAGAGCAGGGAGCCCGATGCGGGGCTCGATCCCAGGACTCTGGGATCATGACCTGAGCTGAAGGCAGATGCCCAACGACTGAGCCACCCAGGCGCCCCTGTGGAATAATTTTTTGTATTGCAAAGCATCCATAGCCTATTAAAGGATAGTTTGGGGATGCTCAGAAAACGAGAAAAATATGTATTTTATTTTAATGTTTTTAAAAAGTAATCTCTATGTTTAACCTGGGGCTTGAGATGATGACCCCGAGGATCAAGAGCTGCATGCCCTCCTGACTGAGTCAGCCAGGTGCCCTAGAAAAAATATATATTTTAGATTTACTATTTTGCTCATTCCTAGAAGAACATATTTTGAAAATCTGTTCAGTGAATCCTGGCCAGGTAGGTTTTAGCCTACTTCTGGAAAGGTTTTTTTTTTTTTATGTTTGGAATTCAAAGATCTTTTTTAATTTTAAAAATTGTCAACACAGAAGCTAATAACCACAAGACCGAGATCTAAATATTTACATTTAAGTTTTTTGACTAAAAACATCTCACAAGGATGAGAAAGTGTTCTGCACTAAAGAAAGGAACCGGAACCCACCAGTCCGTTTACTTACTTTCACATTTGGCACTTGTCAGTGTCCACGTCTCGTCGGGGTTACAGGTAATGATGCCTTGGCCTTGGAGCAGGAAGCCTTCCCTACACTTGATGGACACGTTCTGATCAACATAAAACTCCTTTTCAGAAAGCACAGCATTCTCGGGAATCACAAAAGGAACAGGGCATGGATTTGCTGTTAAAACAGAAAAAAAATGCCTACTGATTGATATTCTCCTTCTCTTCTTAATTTATTTCTTTAAAGGCAGACTATGATGAGCCCTCTGGAGCTGGGTTTTCAGTGAGGATCACACAAGGCTTAAAAATACAAAACTTCAAACATTTAAAAAAAATGTATTTTGCATCTGCATGAAATTATTTTTAAGGATAAGACCAGATCAGATCTGAAAACCTCAAGTTATTGAACCACTAATACCTTGTCCTGAAATTCTAAGGTGGCAAATTAAATAGTTGTTTGAAATTATGGCCCAACACTGGGGAAAGAGGAGGTGTGCTAGGAATCAGGGAGTGCATTAAACATTTCCTTGGTTTTGGAAGAATATTAAGAATGCAGATTAAATGCTTCTCACTGTCACTTTATTTTCTTTTATTGAACATCCTTTAGAAGGATGCCCCAGAGAAGCATCAGACTTTTCTAAGTGAGCTGAATTAAACTTCAGACTCACACTACTTAAACAGGATAATGTGACTTAAATTATAGAGTTTGAAAAGCTTATTCATAAAAATGGGTTCATTTTGTAAATCTGAAGCAAAAACAAAAAATGATTACAGCACCAGGATTTCTTAGTGCAAGTGTGTAACACACATCAACATATTTCAGCAGTTTCGGTTTTTCTGATTTTCAAAGAAGTCTGGGGGCGCCTGGGTGGCTCAGTGGGTTAAGGCCTCTGCCTTCGGCTCGGGTCGTGGTCTCAGGGTCCTGGGATCGGGCCGCATCAGGCTCTCTGCTCGGCGGGGAGCCTGCTTCTCCCTCTTTCTCTGCCTGCCTCTCTGCCTACTTGTGATCTCTCGTCTCTCTCTCTTTCTCTTTCTCTCTCTTGCTGTCAAATAAGTAAATAAATCTTTAAAAAAAAAAAGTCTGTATGAGGGAAGCAGGCATCTGGTGAATCCTACAGGCTCCTTTAGTGCATTATAACCCTTTAAACAATAAGCAGAGCTCTGTCAATTTAGATATCGCATGTGAGTGTTGTTTTCATTCTAATGTTTATAATTACCTTCATTCACTATATTTATACATACTTTACTGTATTAAAATCACACCTTAATATATTCTTTCTTCACCCTTTTCACCTCCTTAAACAAATTCCTTATACATCTGGGTCAAACTTTTTTCATTAAGGGGCATTTTTTTATTAGTGCCTGGGACTGCCTGTAATCATCCGAGGAATCTGATGAAAGCTGATTCTTGGACTGGGTATTTCAGATCATATGAAGAGATTTTAAACATACCCCATAGTAGGGGCGCCTGGTTAAGGCTGAGGTGAAGTCAGTTAAGCGTCTGCCTTTGGCTCAGGTTGTGATCTCCAACCTGGGATGGTTGGGTTCCCTGCTCAGCGGGGAGTCTGCTTCTCCCTCTTTCTCTGCCCCTCCCCTCTGTCAGGCTCTCTCCCTCTCCCTTTCTCTCTCTCAAATAAATAAATAAAATCTTTAAAAAATACCCCATAGTATTTGGTTTGGATATGCCCAGATTGCTTTCTCTGAGCCAATCTCACTCAGTGGCGTTTCCTCTATGTTTAGACATTTGGGAAACTGATCACAAAACTGAAGCTGATGAAAACCTCTAGAGTCAACACACACGTTTGCAGAGAGGAAGTGGGTGGCTCCAAGCTCCGTGTTCAGTGCAGTATGCCTCAGGTGCCCCTTCAAGGCTGTACCCTCTGTTGCAGGAATACAGCACCCGGAGTCCAGCAGTGGTGTTTTCAACTTCGGCTTCCCCGTTTAGAAACCCAAGTGGAGCTTCACACCTGGTCTCTAGAAAGAAAAATGAAAGCCTCGTATTAAACACTTCTTCCAATCCTCTTTCCTTCCTCTGCTACAATTGCTAAAGCTACTCAATGCATCATATAAAATATTAAAGCCTACTCCTATGTGAGACACAAGGATATGCTTGAAAAAACCCCATGTGTAAGTTTCGCTTTATGTTTGTAGGCAATTAAAGATTGGTATTTTGCCTGTTGACTCTAGCTATCTTTAGGTATATAGCCACCTCTTGTTGTTAATAATGCTGGGGGTATAAATGAGCGAGCCCTCTCTCAGACCAAATGAATCAGAATCTCTGTGTTGTGGCCTAACTTCTGGTATTAAAAGTTCCCCCATGTGATTTCTAATGGTCACGCAGGGTTGAGAGCCAGTGGATTTGATGCTAACTGACTCCTCTGGGCTTCAGCCAGCCTGGTGAGGACTCCGTACACTGGGACCATGGATCTTGGAATCATCTGGGAGCTTTAAAAACATATTGAAGTGGGGTCCCACTCCCAGAGATTCTGACTTAACTGATTTATCTGGGCAAGGGATTTTTCAAAGCTCCATAGGTTGCTCCAAGGTGCCATAGGTCTAAGGCCGTGCTTCCAAACTAAGGTGCTTAGAAATCATCTAGGGAGGGTGCCTGGGTGGCTTGGGTGGCTCATTTGGTTGGGCATCTGCCTTTGGCTCAAGTCATGATCCTAGAATCCCAGGAACATGTCCCTCATCAGGTTCCCTGCTCAGCGCGGAATCTGCTTCTCCCTCTGCCCTTCACCCCACTCTCTCTTGCTCTCTCTCAAACAAATAAATAAAATCTTTAAAAAAATAAATCATCTAGGGATTTTGTTAAAATGCAAATCCTATTCTTCTCTATGGGATTTTCTTTCTTTTTCTTTCTAAATTATTAAATACATGGTACAAATTCTTTGTAGAAAATTAGAAAACACATATAAGCAAAAAGAAAATGGTTTTAGGGCTACCACTCAGGGATAAAACTTGATATTTTTATATATTTTATTATACGCTTTTTTCTTGAGGCATATAAAAAATGCAAATATTTCTGAGGGGAAAAAGTGCTCATAATGAGCAACCTGATTTGAAAGACTCCTATATAATTTATTAAGTTATTACCTATATTGATTTCTATATCTATCAGTGAACAGACTTTCCTGAAAATGGATTGATACAGATATGAGTATGTTTGATTTGATAATTTAGAGAGAAAAAGAAAAAAAACCCACAGATAAAAGAATAGGATTTGTATAGGGACACCTGGGTGGTGCAGTTGGTTGAGCATCCAGCCCTTGGTCTCGGCTCAGGTTGTGATCTAAGGGTCCTGACTGTGTCCTGTGTGGGGCTCCGTACTTAACGTGGAACCTGCTGGAGATTCTCTCTCTCTCTCCCTCTGTGCCTCCTGCTCATATGCCTGCTCTCTCTTTCAATTAAATAACTAAATCTTTCCAAAAAAAAAAGAATAGGATTCATATAGAACTTTTTATGACTATCTTGTATTTTGTAGAGAGCAGCTATACAACTATACAGACATCGTCATTGCAGTGTGAACGAAACCTGCCATAGAACTGCAACAGTCCGGTCACCAGCACCATGGTGGGCTCCTACGCCAGACATACGTGCTTCCTTTTCACTCCTCTCTGTCCTTCTCAGCAAATACGTTCGTACATTTTTTGATCATGAACAGCTGACAAAAAAAAAAAAAAAAAAAGCCACTATCGGTAACACCCGATGATGCCTTTTTGTGACT
The DNA here is from genome assembly GCA_028646535.1 of Procyon lotor. Taxonomy (NCBI): domain Eukaryota; kingdom Metazoa; phylum Chordata; class Mammalia; order Carnivora; family Procyonidae; genus Procyon; species Procyon lotor. Next base: position 58,696,929 of record CM053615.1, read on the forward strand.
TGAGATGTTACTTAATGCTTTTAAAGATATTTTCCTGTATGATATTTATACAAGTTTTTGAGAACTAAAAACAGTCATCTATTCTCCACTGAGTTTTAGCCGTATAATATTCCTTTAAGAAGTTAAGATTCCTGTATATGTAAAATCAAGTCATTAGTTTACTTCAGAAGATATGGTTAAAACCACAGTGGGCAAAGCTCTGCATACCTTGAGTCCTACTGTCAGCTTTGCCATTAACTTAATTTATGATATTGGGTAGGTCGTTCCACTTCCCCTCATCCCCTATTTACTTATTTAGCAAGATAAATAAATCTAGCTGATCCTGACTAAGTCCAGTCTAGGCCAGCTGACTCACCTAAGAAGTTGCTTAACCAGATTCTAAGAGGCCATTCTAGTTTGAAACTTTGATGACTCCCCCAGGATTATCAGAAAAAGGTTTAAAGTCTCCCACTTTGATAGTATTTGTATTACTTTATCTAACCATAGTTGACCCTTGAACAACGTGGGGGTTTGGGGTGCCAACATTCCATGCCATCAAAAATTCACATATAACTTTTGACTCCCTCAAAATGTAACTAACCAAGAGCCTGTTGACATAAGCAGTTGATTAATACATATTTTGAATGTTATATGTATTACATACTATATTCTCACAATAAAGTAAGCCAGAGAAAAGAAAATGTTACTAAGAAAAATCATAGGAGAGAGAAAATAAATTTCTTTTTTTTTTTTTTAGATTTTTATTTATTTATTTGAAACAGAGAGAGAGATCACAAGTAGGCAGAGAGGCAGGCAGAGAGAGGGGGAAGCAGGCTCCCCGCTGAGCAGAGAGCCCGATGTGGGGCTTGATCCCAGGACCCTGAGATCATGACCTGAGCCGAAGGCAGAGGCTTTAACCCACTGAGCCACCCAGGCGCCCCGAGAAAATAAATTTCTATTACCATACTGTATTTATTGAAAAAAACTCCACATGTAAGCAGATACACCCAGTTCAAACCTGGGTTGTTTATGGGGTCAACTATACATTGTCTCTGCCAGAGGAATCATATGAGCCATGTGTTGGGAATAAACTCACACGAATTAACTCACGTCTTGCTACATAAACTTGGATGTTCTCATTAAGTGAGTTACTACAAAATTTCGCAGTTATTTATTTACTTGACAGATGCAACAACATCACTTTAAAAAAATGTCAGTATTGGCTACTACCATCACCGAAAAGCGACAGTGCTAAGCCTTGTAATTTATAATTATCTGGGGGGAGAACCCACAAAAAGAATGCAAATAAATTCAATAGTTAACTAATTTCTAACCAAATGTTTCCCAGTCCAGAGTCAGTAATCTTGGGCTCCATGCCACTTTGATCATTAATCTCTACGGTAATTTTTGACCCATTTGTTGGTTTGGTGCCCTTGGGTGAAAGCCCATCGAAGAGTCTCACACAGTTTGTGGAGATGATTAGAAAAAAAGTTTTTTAATTGAAACACTGATTTATAAAGGAAATGTGGCCCCGCAACAGCGGGGAGTCATCAGTATCGTCTCTGGGACTGCTAAATGTCATGTGACTTACTTTTACACCTTGCTACGTCTCCACTCCACATTCTGGTCTTTTGACAAACACGTTCCTTGTTCCCCTGTGAATCAATGGGAAAAAATAAACAAAAAAGGTTATTGCCAGGATGATACCTCAGTGATGAAAAGATAATAAGGGAATGCAAAGTTATCTTAACTATGAACCTGAATCTCCCAGCACTGGAATGCTAAATAAATATGGTTTAAGGATGAGGCTTAGACTTTCAAAAATGCTTTCATCAGTTTACTTCAAAATTCATATCCAGGCTGACCAGTGTGATTAAAGGACAGACTTTGTTTTACTTTCTATTCAAGTGACAACTGACTATAACCAATAGCAAAGGCGGATGAGGAATGTGTCTGAAATATCAAGGAGGTATATTTGTTGAGTAAATTTTAAAAATATTTTGAATTGAATTTATTTTTCAATACCTGAGAGGTACAGCAAAGAATGGGAATTTAGGTTTTTTTATGCCTTTGAACATGAAACAAGTCAGGGTATCTTATTGGTATGAGAACTGAATTTTTTTGACAATGTAATTTATCCATTAAAGATAAACTTACACTATTAAGGGCCCAAGCATTTAAAATTTTATATATTTAGAGTAAAAATCTTCTTAAACTTTACTTCTTCGCCTCCAGAAATAAAGTAAAATGAATAGAATTTACTTGAAAATTATTTATAATTATTATTCTGAATATATTTTTGAACGTTCTTCAATATCCCATAGCCCTTGATGGTTATATAGGGCTCTGAACAATGAAGAAACAGGTAACAAAATCTTTGTGCATATACTGACTTAGAATCAAGACCCCTAATACCTTACTTAGAACCTAATCTTTTTAAACATGTATTATAAAATTTTATTTTATTTACTATTTTATAGTAGATAAGGAACTTAAAGCATGGAGAAGAACTCGATACATGCAGAATATAACAGGAGAAAGAAAAGTAACAAACTACCAAATAGCTACAACACATCTTATAGGATTAATTCAAGGCCAACCTTGTTTCATCTAAGCCCTATCTCCTTCCTGAGAATGCATATTATTCTGAAGCAAATCCCAGACATCAAATCATTTACCAGTAATTATTTCAGTACGAATTTCTAAAACATGAGGGCTCTTGAAACTATAACCCCAACAACCAAAATCACTATCACAGCTTAAAAGTAGCAATTCTTTGGGGCGCCTGGGTGGCTTGGTCATTGGGCGTCTGCCTTCAGCTCAGGTCATGATCCCAGGGTCCTGGGATCGAGCCCCACATCGGGCTCCTTGCTAGGCAGGAAGCCTGCTTCTCCCACTACCATTCCCTCCTGCTTGTGTTCCCTCTCTAGCTGTGTTTCTCTGTCAAATAAATAAAATCTTAAAAAAAAAAAAAAAGTAACAATTCTTTAATATTAGTAACAATCTTGTTAGTGGTCAAATTTCCAACTGTTGCATAAACTTTATAATTTATTGCTTTACGGTTCCCTTGAATCTGGACCAAAATAAGGTCTACATGGTTTATGTACCTCTCTAAAATATAGGTTCCTTCTATTTCTTCCCCCTTTCCCTTGTCAACTTATTTGTTTCAGAAACTGGAAAACTTGGGTCAGTTGTTTTGTAGAAATAGACAGAATTTTACTGATTGCTTCACCAGAGTATTTCTTAGCAAGTACCTCTCTCTTTGGTACGGGTTGTTGGATTTAGAGGTTTGATAAGATTCAAATTCACTTTTTCTTCTTTTTGGAAAGACTTTTTCATATGGTGTGTTTTTCCATCCAGAGACACATAATCTCTGGTTGCTTCTATTTTTTTTTAACACAAGTAGGCACGATGATGATGACCTAAATCCACTAGTCCATAAGAGTTGCAAACTCTGAGATTTAAACTCTACCACTTATTGACTGAAATACTTTCATAAAGGAAACTTCTGTTCAATTTACTATTGGTTTTCTTGTCATCCAGGTAGCATGGAAAAGACAAATCTTCCCCTTTCATTGTGTATTTTCAAAATAATGAATTTGCTCATGAGCATCATCTAGTAGTTACCAACTAATTTTCTTGAGTCTTTATGACTCTACTGTTATTCATGATGGACTTAATGTGTTTAGTCCATTAAAGTTATTGCCTTATTAAAGCCCAAATGGTCTCATGTTGGCCTGTGGGAACCTCACCCAGTTGGCCTCCAAGTTTTTTTAACATATAGTCTTTGATAGGTTCCCTAACATCTCACATGACAAACTTTTCTAGGCTAATCTTTTATATTTCATATCCTCCACCTGGCATTAACTAATAATAATATTAATTACTATTTTTAAAAAGTTCCTAAGATGATTCTAACAGGTAGCTTAGAATGAGAACTATTGCTATAGCACTTCTCTCAATTTTGTAGTTAACACTAGGATATTCTCAACATTTTTTGAGGTAAATTATCTATTTCCTTAAATTTAATGACCCATCTAGTTACTGGATATTAAATTTAAATTCATAAGTTTAAAATTTATACCACTTTACTTAACAAATTGCAAGATTAGTACTCTCACATGAAAAAATAAATTTTAAATACAGAAAAACTCTCTAACTGCAATCAACCATTACATTATCATATTTTTCTTTTTTTAAAATCTTCTAAGGAAATGAAATAATATCCACATAAGTCTAGTTCCAGTTTTCATGGACCTATCTTATGACAATTCTCTGAATGCATTGTCGAAAAATAATGGACTGTATGATACAAATTTAACAAATAACTGGCAGTGAATATTTCTGCAAAACCCACATTTAAATACCACTACAACAATAAAAACAGGAAGAAGTTTCCTGAAAAACCAGACGATGACATTAGGAAATATAAGCAAGCCTCTTAATTTGAAGTTTGATGATATGATCAGTGCTTCAGCAAAACTGACCCCAGATAGGAAGAAAGGATGGCAGTGGAGTAGGAGGACCCTAGACTTGCCTCATCCCACAAATACAACTAGATAACTATCAAATCATACTAAAGACCACCCAAATCAACTTGAACACTGGCAGAACAAACTCCACAACTAAAGGTAGAGAAAAGGCCATGATGAAGAAGGTAGGAAGTGCAGAGATGTGTTTTGGGAGAGAAAAAGATCATGGCCACTGCAGTGGGGAAGGAGCTGTAGTAGCAGAGAAGGCTGAAAGACAGACAAGCACACAGGGGGGCACATGGGGAGGATGAATCCCCACAGCAATTGCCTTGGAAAGCAAGAGGGCTTGCATTTCATGAGTTCTGGCGGGCTTAAAGCCTAGAGTTTTAAAGATCAGTGTGCTTGGCTCTGGAAGAGCTTGGAGGATACTGGGGTTGTTCTTAGAGGGAAGGCAGGCAAACGTCCCCAGAATGACATACAGCACAGACACAGTGATCTGAAGAATGACGGGGGCACACAGTGGGGAAGTTAGCTGCTCATCTCAGAGTGTGTCTCAGACAGGCAGCATTCACGGAGAGACCCCTCTGGGAACAGAGGAACTGGCAGACACCACTTCCCTCCCCCACCCCTCAGCAGAAGCACAGGGCCAGCTGCAGGAATGAGCACAGTGCCGACACTCACTATATAACTTACTTATACCACCTCTGCCATCCTGTACTCCAGAAGAACCCTCCTTCCCAGTCACACTTGCCTCCATCCCCAGTGCAATGGGTCTCCTACTCCAGAAGACCAGACTAAATCCCTGCCAACACTGCACCTCCTGACCTGGGACTTTTACAAGGCCTCAGTTCTGGTGGTAATGGTGACAGGACTCATTTCACAAAGAGACCAGAGCACACCTAGTTAAAATGTACCGTGTTTAGGCCAGGGATAAATACTGCTCACAACTGGCAAAGAGACCCTCTGCAGACCATTGGCCTGAAGGATAAAGCAGCCAAGACACAAAAGCAGAGCACATGCAACACACACTGGAGACACTCTCAGAAGCACCAGGACCTGGGGAACAAGGGACACTACACTGCAGGACAGTATAGGACCTCTTCTTCATAAAGCCATAACCCTCAAGAGACACAGCATTCTTACCACAGAGAAACAGGCACAGAGAGTTAGACAAAATGAGAAAATAGAGGATTTTGTCCTAAATGAAAATACTGGACAAGGTCATGTCCAAAGATCTAAGCAAAACAGATATATAAATCTTTTTTTTTTTTAAGATTTTATTTATTTATTTGACAGAGAGAGAGAGAGAGAGAGAGAGAGAGATCACAAGTAGACAGAGAGGCAGGCAGAGAGAGAGGGGGAAGCAGGCTCTCCACTGAGCATAGAGCCCGATGCAGGGCTTGATCCCAGGACACTGGGATCATGACCAGAGCCGAAGGCAGAGGCTTTAACCACTGAGCCACCCAAAGCAAAACAGATATATAAATAACATGCCTGATGGAGAATTTAAGCAGTGATCATAAGGATACTCACTGGACTTGACAAAATAATGGAGGACATCAGTGAGACCATTAACAAAAAGATAAGGAATAACATAGCAGAGATAAAGAGCTCAATAAACAAAATGAGCAACAAGCTTAACAGAAGGAAGAAACTGGAAGAAGCAAGGAGAGAAATAATGACACAGAAGACAGAGTAATGGAAAGTAATCAAGCTGAACAGTAGAAAAAAGAATTATGCAAAATGAGAACAGATTTAGGGAACTCAGTGACTACATCAAACAAAGTAACATTTGTATTATTGGAATCCCAGAAGAAGAGAGAGAGAAGGTGGTACAGTATTTATTTGAAGAAGTAATAGCTGAGAACTTTCCTAAATCTGGGGACAGAAACAGATAGCCAGATCCAGGAGGTACAGAGAACCCGCAACAAAATCAACAAAACCAGATCTACACCAAGACACTGTGACTAAAATGGCAAAATATAGTGAGAAAGAAAAATATTAAAAGTAGCAAGACAAAAGAAGACAGTTCCATACAAAGGAAACCCTATATGGCCATCAGTGGATTTTTTTAACAGAAACTTTCCAAGGCAGAAGGGAATTGAAAGATATATTCAAAGTGCTGAATGAGAAAAATCTATAGCCGAGAACACTCTATCCAGTAAGGCTATTATTCAGAATAGAAGGAGAGATCAAGAGTCTCCCAGACAAACAAAAAGTAAAGGATTTCATAACCATTAAACCAGCCTTGCAAGAAATATTAAAGAGGACTCTTTCAGTGGAAAGGATGGACCAAAAATGACATAATGAAGGTAGGAAACACAAAGCAATAAAAATGAATATTTTTGCGAAAAATCAATCAAGGAACTCACATAAAAGAATGTGAAATATGACACCGTATACCTAAAATGTGGGGAGGTGAGGAGGAAAGAATGGATTCAAAGTTAGGTATCTATCAACTTAATTTAGACTGCTATATGCAGAAGATGTTATATACAAACCTAGTGGTAACCACAAATCAAAAACCACTAATAAATATGCAAAGAATGAAGAGAATTCCAAATGTATTGGTAAAGAAAATCAGCAAAACATGAAAGAGAGAATTAGATAAGGATAAGAGAAAAACTTCAGAAACAACCACAAAACAAGTAATAAAATGGCAATAAATACATATCTATCTGAACTAAATGCTCCAATCAAAAGACAAAGGCTGACAGAATGGATAAAAAACCAAGACCCATCTATATACTGCTAACAAGAGACTCATTTTAGATCTAAAGACGACTGCAGATTGAAAGTAAGGAGATGAAGAAACATCTCTCATGTACCTGGATATCAAAAGAAAGCCAGAGTAGCAATACTTATATCAGAAAAAAACCCCTAACCAGACTTATCAAAAAAAAAAAAAAAAAGAGAGAGAGAGAAAGGACTGAAATAAGTAAAATTATAAATTAGAGAAGAGAAATAACAACCAACAACACAGAAATAAAAACAATTAGGATATTATGAAAAATGTTGGATGTAGAGATTACTTAAAAATAAAAATCTTTTAAAAAAAGCTTTTGTACAGTGAATGAAACAATCAACAAAACTAAAAGACAACCTATGGAATGGGAGAAGATATTTGCAAATGACATATCTGATAAAGGGTTAGTACCCAAAATATATAAAGAACTCAATGCCCAAAAAACAAATAACTCAATTAAAAATGGGCAGAAGACACGAACAGGTATTTCTTCCTAGAAGACATACAGATGGCCAACAGACACATGAAAAGCTGTTCAGCATCACTCATCACCAAGAAAATACAAATCAAAACCACAAGGAAATACCATCTCATACCTGCCAGAATAGCTAAAATAAAAAACACAAGAAACAAGTATTGGTGAGTATGTGGAGAATAAGGAACCCTCTTGCACTGTTGGTAGAAAGGTAAAGTGGTGCAGCCGCTCTGGAAAACATTATGGAGGTTCCTCAAAAAGTTGAAAGTAGAACCACCCTACAATCCAGCAATCACACTACTGGGTATTTACCCAAAGAATACAAGAACACTAATTCAAAGGGGTATATGCACCCCTACATTTATTGTAGCATTATTTACAATAGCCAAGATACAGCAGTAGCCCAAGTGTCCATCAACTGATGAATGGATAAAGATGTGGTATATATTATAATGGAATATTATTCAGCCATAAAAAGGAATGAAATCCTGCCATCTGCAATGACATGGATGCTAACCAAGTGAAATAAGTCAGTTACATACAGACAAATATCATACAATTTTACCCATATGTACAATTTAAGAAACAAACAAGTGAACAAAGGGGAAAACAGAGAGAGAGAGAGAGAGAGAGAAACCAAGAAAGAGACTCTTAACTATAGAGAACAAACTGATGGCTACCAGAGGGGAGGTGGGTGGGGGGATGGGTTAAATAGGTGATGAGGATTAAGGAGGGCACTCATCCTGATAAGCATTGAGTGATTAAAAAAAAAAAAACTTAAAAAAAATCAACTGCCGCCTTCCCACCAAAGTAAATAGGGACACACGGGTGTTGCTGATTTTTTTTTTTAATATTTTATTTATTTGACAGAGAGAGACACAACGAGAGAGGGTACACAAGTAGGGGGAGTGGGAGGGAGAGAAGCAGACTTCCCGCTGAGCAAAGAGCCCGATGTGGGGCTCCATCCCAGGACCCTGGGGTCATGACCTGAGCTGAAGGCAGACGCTTAATGACTGAGCCACCCACGTGCCCCTGATGGGGTTTTAATATTACAAACCAAGAGTGGTCTTGAGACCTAACACAGTATCTGGTTAGAACTGCTCTGAGGATTTTCAGGCCACGTTTGTCATACGGCAACCTGGCATTTCAACCAAGAACCCTCCAAGGTATTTAAATGCATTGCTTGAGGAAGTCTTAGTTTGTATACCTAAATCCCTGTGGTGACCTCCCCACAGTGACAGATGGACTGCCCTGTTACACTGAAGGATTAACAGGAGGCCAAAACACAGGTTTAAATGGCCAACTAAACAGTATCAGTCTTGTGGCTGATATTCCATCTTCCTCTTCTTTTTCATGGCTTCCATGTTTTGAATTTGAGACTCGCTTTGTTTTTTAAAATTGTAAGTCACTTTAAATATTTCTGGGTAAGTGTTAGGATATATGGTAGCAAAATATAAAAAATCTTTTAGGACCAAAACCAGTGAAACAAACTGGTGTTAATACTAAAAGTGTTCCCAAGTATATTAGAAAAACAAATTTATTCTAGTTCACTTACCTCTAATTCATAGCCAGGTTCACACTGATAAATAATTGTGCTTTCAAAGCTGTATTTAGTGCCAAGCACAAACCCATGTTCTGGACTTTCAGGTTTCCCACAGGAGACTGGGCTGCAGGATTCATCAGAAAATGGTGGCTCCCAGGTGCCATCAAGCTAAATAACAAATGACAGATTAGAAGCTACATTTAGGAGTTAATACATATGAGTGAAGAAATTTGCAAATGTTGGCATAGAAGATAATCCCCAATATGACGATCAAAAGAACCTAGAATTTGGCTCTACTTCTGATACGTATTATCTGTGGCCTTAAAAAACACACATTAAATATTAGATGGCCTTCCTAGTTATTGCTGAACAATTTTAGACATTTCTCAAACACATAAAACAAGCATTTTCTTCCTAACAGAATCCTTAAAAAATCAAGAACACCAAGAAGTATGTTTTCATTACAAAGAAGGAGGACTGGAAGGCTGACACAAATATTCCATGACTGCTACGAATCCGTCCTTATGTTTCCCCCCGGACCCCCCGCCCAAGTCAGATTTAACATCTTTCAGCATCTTTCTATTTGGGTGAAGTGAGGCATACCCAGATGTTTCCCTTGACGACTGTTATTCTCTTGCTAATATTTTTCTGTTTTCTTTGAGAAAAGAAAAGCATGAGCTGGATAACAGTCTAAAACGGGTCATTTATTCCACATATGAGGCAGAATTAATTTTATATATGTGTCTGCCTCATAATTAACCATTTTCCTAGTGTCAGAAATTCAAGTTGTATCTAATTTTTCAATACTGTGAATAATGCTTCAATAAATACATCTTTCTGCATAAATTATTCTGGGCATTACTATTAACTTTTAAAAACTATGTAGTATTGGTTTCTTTTGATATATCTGGGATCTGTTTTGGCATATTTTAGTTTTTCCTGTAATTGTTACATCATTATATCAGAATAATTTCTTTACTAATGATTCCTTTCTCCATGGACTTGTGATGGTTCTTTATCAGGATGTACTTTTATTTCTTCTATTCCACTCATCTTCCTGTCTGCTGAATCTATACACCACACTGATAGGACCTTTGTAATTCTGTAATATGTCTTACAGGAAGGGCTGGATTTCCTTCAGTATTCATTCTTCAAAATTCATATTGATCTTCTCATCCATTTATTTGTTCTATGCAGTACAGAATCATTTTGTTGTATCAAAATAAATATTTACAAATAAGTATTTCTAGGCCCTGAGCATAGTTTTGGACAATTTCTGCATTTAAACACTTAGAAAGGGTCTAGTCTACCTTTGAGACCAAAATTCAATCCCAAACTCAGTTTTCTGAGGGTGACGGGTCATACCTTATGTGGAGAAAGAAATGAAGGTTGTCAAAAATAAATTACTGACTCCCAAAACAACAAAAAACCCCAAACATAGTCACCAGTACATCAGGGTCCTACGGGGCACATGGAGGCGCACCCAGTTACCAGCACACCCCACCTGAGAAGCTCTGGGAGAACACTGAATTAATTCCCTAAGCATGGTGGGACAGACTTCCTGTAAGCTTATTTCAAACAGCTCAGGGTCTCTGAAAAAGTTGCCCTTCAAACTGCTTCAGCTCTAAATCTAGAAGGGACCATCTGGAAAGATACCAATTTTGAGAGCCCAGTAACTCTGACAGTCATCTGACCTGCTTCCTGTGACCTTCCTGGTTCTAGGTTTGGTAGCAACGAACCACTGAGTATGCATGACTTATAAATGGAAACATGGGAAGACTATGAAATAGTTCTTGAGTCCCTACTAAATGTCAGGCATGCCCTAGATGCTTTATAAACATTAAGTAATTTAGTCTTTCCAATTACAGATTTACAAATAAAGGCGGGGGGTGGGGGGAATGGGTCGTCAGAGAACCTGTCAATATCCAAGATGGAGGGCTGTTTAAGGTGATACAGTCACTGCTATACCACGCAGCCTGTCCCGGCTTTCACCTCCTCCCTCCCCCAACTCCAGCAACGGAAGAACATATTGATAGCTCACTTTATTTTTCTTTCTCTGGTTTATCTTATGGAAGCCAGGAGAAGGGGATGTGCTAGGGATAGCTGTTCTCTATGGTGCTGATGTAGGCATTTCCGCCCGTTTACTCTCTAGTTTCTCATTCTGACCATACAAGACACATATTATTAGACACATTTTTTTTCAAATAAGGAACCTGAAGCTCAGACATTTTAAGTGACTTTCTTAAAATCACACAAGTAGTAGGCAGCAGAGATAGGATTTGACTCTTAAGTTGCTGTCTGTTTCTGTAACCTCTGGTTTTTCTACTAAAACTGGAAACACTTGGTATCAGAGAGGGCTCCTCTCCCACACAAGGACACTCTTAACCACATTTATGTGGAGACCATCTGACTTGTGGCTAATTTCCCACGAATATTTTGTTATAGATATTTTAACATTTTATCTCACATTGGCACTTTTCATCTACTCTTGGCATTTTCTTAGTTTAAAAATGGGGCTATTGAAAAGAAAGATAAGTGTTATAATATTTCTACCACAAAGCTCAAATTCTTGATACAACTCGAAACTTGAGACTTTTTTTTTCTTTCCAGGATAGCAAGATACTACTGTCGACACATGTACACATTTAATCTATATAAATGAGGTGTATGTACACGTTCTAGGACAGAGACTCTCACCTGACAGGTTGATATGTTAACTCCCTTGTAGAGATACCCTTCTGCACAGGACACAGAAACTTGCTTATTGGCCCTAAAATCATCCCCATGAACACGTATATGTGTTATATTTGCTGGAAGAGGGCATTTTTTAGGGCTGCAGAAGATTCTCTCGGGAAACCAATGACCATCTCTCTGACAGGTGAATGTGTCTATATCTGTATCCATCACATAACCTTCCAGACATCTGCAATGGAAAAGCAAAGTGCCTTAAAGAGAGTACAATACAGTTGGTGACTTATTCTTGGATTTAAGATGCTGTTACAAAACTTAGTAGACATTTTATGTGATATATTGAAACTGATTCGAATGTGAAAGGAATGGCATTGCCATGCAAAAACACCAACATAACAATGACAAGCAGATCAGTCCTTAGCTGTCCGCATTAAGGATTAGCCAAGCCAAAGTTGATTTAAATGTTGTTGACATCGTTTACCCTTGTTGTGGATAATATCAACATTGAATTCACTTTTATTCTGAAAATAGCTAATAGTTCAAAACATTCTAGACAGAGCACAACACAGACTCAGATACTAGTAAGGATATAACGTTAAGTAATATTTATTGAGAATCTACTTTGTGCCAAGCTCTGTTCTAAGTCCTTTATATAGGGTATTTCTTTCTTTTTTTTTTTTTTTAAAGATTTTATTTATTTATTTGACACAGAGAGAGAGAGAGAGATCATGAGTAGGCAGAGAGGCAGGCAGAGAGAGAGGGGAAAAGCAGGCTCCCTCCTGAGCAGAGAGCCTGATATGGGGCTCGATCCCAGGACGCTGGGAACATGACCTGAGCCGAAGGCAGAGGCTTAACCCTCTGAGCCACTCAGGTGCCCCTAGGGTATTTCTTTTAATCCTGAGTAGTAGATATTATTATGTAACAACAGGATTGGTGTTCAAACTCAAATCAACTTGGCTCTACGGTACTCTACGATTTATAAAATTTGGATTTATTTATTCAGCAAATGTTTACATAGCACTTATTAAATTCTAGTCACTATTCTAAGTGCCCTACAAATATTAATTTAATTCTCATGACAACCCTATGAGTAGGTATGATTATTATCTTTACTCCCATTTGGCAGATGGTGAAACTGACATCAGAGACACTAAATAACTTCCCCAGGAAGTGACAGAGCTGAGATTCCTGCTAGGGACTCTGGTTCTTGAATCCATGCTTTCACTACTATACTACACTGCCTTTTAAATTAAACCATTTAGCTAACTAACATTTATTAGGTGGATATATGTTTTTAAATTTCAGGGGCACCTGGGTGGCTCACTGGGTTAAAGCCTCTGCCTTCGGCTCAGGTCATGATCTCAGGGTCCTGGGATCGAGCCCCACATCGGGCTCTCTGCTTGGCAGGGAGCCTGCTTCCCCTCCTCTCTCTGTCTGCCTCTCCGCCTACTTGTGATCTCTCTCTCTGTCAAATAAATAAATAAAATCTTTAAAAAAAAATTTCACAAATCACTAGGCTAGATAGGAGTCACAGGTTTTGCAAACTTGTAATCTGTTTACTACAAGTAAAGATCTGAAACATAATCAACAAATGACAAGGCATAACAAACTGGGGGGCTCTTGAGAAGCAGGTAATATTGTGATTTCTTAAGATATCTCCTACATCAACATCTGAAGACAAAATTGAAAATGTATTTCAAAAGTAACGGATAATTTTTGTTTTTCTTCTTGGTGCATGATCAACAACTCTTCAGCTTTCTTATCATTGATGATACTCCCTGGGGTCTCCTTCTTACTGCAATTAGGAGAGAATGAAGGTAGGGCTAAAATGTCCGCAATAGACATGTTTAAGAAGAGTGACTGAATCTTAAAATCTAAGAATCCAAAATGTGAAGGATAATCCATAACTCCTTCAGAGACATCAGTAAAATCTAAATCGATTTAGAGGGTTGAGATATCTCATGGGCATTTATTCCAATAAAAATTTAATTATAAATTCATTCCATATTCTCTTCTTTTTAATAATGCATTATAGATAACTTCACAACAAAAAAAATCACTATTTGTGCATTAAATAGTTTGTTCAAATAGCATAGGCTGGAAATCTACTTAAGATATCTTCCCATAGGGGCGCCTGGGTGGCTCAGTGGGTTAAAGCCTCTGTTCAGGTCATGATCTCAGGGTCCTGGGATTGAGCCCCGCATTGGGCTCTCTGCTCAGCAGGGAACCCGTTTCCTCCTCTTTCTCTGCCTGCCTCTCTGCCTACTTGTCATCTATCTCTCTGTCAAATAAAATCTTAAAAAAAAAGATATCTTCATATATATACTGATCTATGAAAGTATATGCTTTTTGACCTGAATTCTTCAGCTTTTGCCTTATTTCCCCAATATTTGCTTGTATGAATATAACCAGAGAGCGGTATCATAAAGAAATTTACCAGCATGATGTTTAAAAGAAAAAAGGGCCTGATGACATAAGATATACAAAAGCCAGCCAGAGAATCTCAATATTTCATGAAGGTCAACCGAATATGATAATCATGATAATTACATGAGGGACTACAGGCTGAAAATATAAAAGTTGATTTTTTGTAGCCAATGGATTTCTAAACAATTATGAATAGAATAAGGACACGTGTGAAAAGCTTCAGTTTTTGGAGAGCAGTCCAGAGACGGTATTTTCCCAATTAGCTTAATTTTTGACTTAGCGCTTTTTATTTTACAATCCTCCTGTCCGTACCCTTTGGAGACTCTAGAGCCATAGTATTACCTGAGTTTCACTTTACTTTCAAAAGTGTGTGCCTCTCCAGTGGCCACTGCATTGGCGACAGATGGCGGAGGTCCACAGGACAAGGGCTCACAGACTGGATAAGGCTGGCTCCATGTCCCTTTCTCGGTACAAACCAGATCCGAACTGCCTCGTATGACATACCCAGACCTGCAGTTGTAAGTTACCACATTTTCCTCCGAGGAGCCGCTCTCACTGATGAATGCATTGGGTATTGTTGGGAGAGAACCACAAGAAGCGTGTTCACAGTATGGGAAGCCCGAGCTCCACTGGCCATTGGCTTCACAGGTGATTTCAGAAACTCCGTGGAGCTTGAAGCCTTTGAAGCACCGAATCCGGGCTGCCTTTCCGCAGCCAAAATCTGTCCCGTTGACAGCCCCGTTCTGAATCGCCGGCGTGGAGCACCTGCAAGGCAGGCAGGAAGGCGGGCTGCCACTCCAGGAGCCGTTGGAAAGACACCTTCTTGAAGGGCTTCCATGGAGCTTATAACCAGGAAAGCACTGATACTGCATATGCCCCCCGCGATAAAAGGAGAAGCCGTTAGAAAAGCCATGGGGGGGATCTTCAGGAGGGCCACAGCTGACTGGTTTACAGAAAGGAAACTCTGCGTCCCAATGGCCATCGGACTGACAGGTTAGTTTCGGAGCACCGTGCAACATGTAGCCCTCCTGACAGCGGAACACCACTTCCTTTCCAAAGCCATAGTCCAGGCCGTCCATCACCCCATTTGCCACCTGCGGTGGGGTGGCACACCTGGCAGGCACACAGACGGGAGTGGTTCCGCTCCAACTTCCATTGGCCAGACAAACACGACTGCTGGCTCCCTCAAGTAGGAACCCTACGTTGCAAGTATACTCAACCTCTTTTTGGAACGTATATTCATTTCCTTTCACCTGGCCATTGGCTGAGGCTGGAGGTGACCCGCAGTCCACGGGAACGCACGCTGGCTCAGCCTCATCCCAATCTTTATTTTGTTGGCACGTTCTCCTCTCCGAGCCATTCAACACATAGCCAGGATTGCACTCATAGTACAACACACTCAGGTATGTGTAGTTGCTTCCTTTGATGGAGCCATTCATAATGGGATCTGGTGTTTTGCATGAAATGGCCTCACATCTTGGGGAAGTACCACTCCATTCTTTATTCTGCAGACAAAACCTTACGTCGGAGCCCAGCAGAACGTGTCCAGGTTTGCAGCTATACTGTACGGCATTGCCCAGGGTCATCTCTGTAAAATGCAAAATGCCATTTTCAGGAGCAACGGGAAGGTCACATTCAATGGAAATGCAGGAGGGTGCACTGCCATTCCAAGTGCCATCTTCCTGGCACATCAGCCTAGGGCTCCCTAGAAGTTCATATCCTGGGTTACAGGTGTAGGAAACAATGGTGCCATATAGAAAGCTTATGGAATGTGGAGTAGGAGATCCTTCGGTGCTTTCCCCAGCTTTAGCCCCTGCTGTCAGATGGTAAGGAGGGCGAGGAGTCAGATAGGGAACTTCCATTGTATCTTCTTCAAAATATCCCTGACCATCTTTGACCTTAGTACATTCTCCAAAATCTATATGAGGTGGGAGACCGCAGTCTATGGGTACACATGTCGGTATGAAGCTTGACCATCCCGACTCTTCGCAGGTCTGCATGGCATGACCAGCTACCTGGAACCCAGGTAAGCAGCTGTAGATGATCATGGCCCCGTAGCTGTAATCTGCACCTTCTACGAAACCATTTTCAATGGGTTGTGGGGGATTACAGTGGATGGCACTGCATGATGGGACATCCATATCCCAACTGCCTGTCTCTAAACAAGTCAGGGATTTGGGACCTTCCAGCCTGAAGCCTCGGTCACAGGAGTATGTGATGGTTTGCCCGTAGTGTAGCTTTGTGTAGGAGAATTTGCCATTTGAAATCTCCCTGGGCATGGGGCACTCAATGGGTTTACAGGTGGGTTTTCCTCCTAGCCAGTGACCGTTTTCTCCACAAAGGATGGTAGTATTCCCCACCAACTCAAAGCCGGGCTTGCAGGTATACAAAGCTGTGCTGAGATAGGCAAGGCCTTGTACATCAATGATGCCATTGAGAATTTCCTCAGGGTGGGGACATTCCACCGGGACACATTCCGGCAGTGGGGAGCTCCATGTACCATCAGCTCGGCAGGAGGTGGTAGGATCCCCTCTCAGGAAAAATCCATCCACGCAAGAATACTTGACAGTACTTCCAAAATGAAGAGCAGAAGAAGGAGCAGGGACCCCAAAGGAGATGAGGGGAGGTGGGAGGCAAAGAACCAGCTTACAAAAGGGAAAAGAATCATTCCATTGCTGTGATGGCAAGCATTTCAGGACAGACGGGCCCTGAAGGACATGTCCCTCTTTACAAGAAAATGTCACCACTCCTCCTTCAGTAGCCGACTCCTTCAGGACGAGCTGGTTTTCCAAGAGGGGAGGCTCTGGGCACTTGGCAGGCACACACCTCTGGTTTGGCTTCTTATTCCATTTGCCAGATTTCTGGCAGGTCCAAGAATTATCACCGATAAGCTCATAACCTTCGTTACAGAAAAACTGAACCTTGGATCCTACTTCGAATTTTTCTCCTTTCACGTAGCCATTCTGGATTGGGGGAGGTTTTCCACAGTTAAGAGGGACACATGAGAGAGGGGATTCACTGTGCCAGTGGCGATTGGCTTGGCAAACAAATATGAGACTTCCAACTGACTTATAGCCTGGATTACACCGATATCTCGCTTCACTCTCAAAGATTCTGCCAGTTGTATGCTGTATAATAAGGAGAAAACAATTACGTACAATTTGTATAATAAATACTATAATTAAAGACATTAAATAATAATACAAAGAGATAGACTAAAGTGCCTATGTTAAGATAAATCAGTTAAGACATGAGCAAATAAGGATTTATGTTTTTTTCATTATGTCTATTCTATTTTTAGTAAGTAAAAAATCTGAAAAGAACAGGTCAAATTTGGTAATCCCTATTGCAGAAATGTTTACTATAGGGCTGAGCCTATAATAAGTAAAAGATTAATAGTTTTAAATTGATGATTTGGTAGACTACTACCAAAAATTATCAATTACTTAGTAAGTTCAAAAAAATCTTGCTCACCAAAGCAATGCTGTAGTTTGTGGCTTTAACCCCAGAGAAGGAAAACATAAACATACAACCTACGTTTATTTGTTAATATTGTCAAAAAAAGGGGGCACCTGGGTGGCTCAGTGGGTTAAAGCCTCTGCCTTCAGCTCAGGTCATGATCTCAGGGTCCTGGGATCGAGCCCCGCATCGGGCTCTCTGCTCAGCAGGGAGCCTGCTTCCCTATCTCCCTCTGCCTGCCTCTCTGCCTGCTTGTGATCTCTCTCTCTCTGTCAAATAAATAAATAAAAATCTTTAAAAAAAAAAAAAAAAGTAAATAAGATATTTTTCGTGGATATATTCCAAAGAGTACAAAGTTTTCTTTTCATTCTTAACATACTTTTAAAAATTGCTGCTCTAAAGATGGGACGTTAAAAAACAATATCTTATCTTTTAAACAGAAATATTCATGATCTCAACATTTAAATAAATAAGGGACTAATAACAGGTCATTTTTAGGCAGAACCAAACATGAATTAGTCATGAAAACTTTAAAAAGATTATCATGGTAAAGTTTACCTTGCATGCTATAGTGAACTTCTTGTTCTAGTGGACATAATTATTATTTTTAAAATTTATTTCTTGGGTCCAACACCCATGTAAGCGCCATGCCATCAGAGACCTAATCTGTGTTAAATACCAGCTTTCCAATGCTTACCTGGCACCTAGTAGGAGCTCCAGAGATATTTGCTAAATGAACAAATGAAGAAAGCCTCCTTATCTACATATACCCTCTTCCGATGGAACTCTAGTACATCAGAGCTGAGGTGTTAAATGGAAAGTGTTTACTATTGTTTAGAATATAAAGGAGAAAAGGTATTATGTACGTGTAGATTTTTACATAATATTTAATTAGACTATTGTCTCTTTAAAATAGCCCTTGATTTGGGGAAACAGATTAGGCACATGTTAATGTGAAAGGAGAGTATGTGTGGATCTGATAGAACTCTTTGTCCTGGTGAAACTACCTTTAGGTCCACTGAAAGAAAACTGTAATAACTGCATTACAGTGAGTGGATGATTCATCCCATCTTTGGTCTAAAAATTGGAAATGATACTAGATTTCTCTAGGTTCCACAAGACCTTGATTTCTATAAAATATACATCCACCTTGGAATAACTTCTATAAAGGAAAAAAATTTGTATTAAAAACTGGGTTATTCTACTTTCATAGTTAAGGCTAAGGTACTGCTACAAAGTACTTCAAACATTTATATGCTAGCAGAAGGCAGAAAGCTCTATATTAAAAGGATTACTAATTTCTATCAACTTCCCTCCAATATTCACTACCTATAGGTCTAGCCACTTCTGTTTTTCAATAGTTATACTGTTGAGTGCCCTGCTTCTGAATCCCAGGGTAGCCACAGGGGGCTGGCTGTCAGTGATGAAAGCCGTGGACCACTCGCTCATTAGTCTCTTACCTCCAAAAAGCCATTCTCAACCTTAGGTGGTTCACTGCAAGCCACAGGGTGGCATGTGGGTGTGGGGCTACTCCACTGTCCTGTGGCTTCGCAGGTGCTCCTCTTCTCCCCTTTGATGTAGAACCCCTTGTTGCAGCTATAAGCCACCATGGCCCCAAAACTGTAGTTTGATCCACTTGCATAGCCATTCATGATGCTTGGAGGCTCTCCACACCGCACGGGGATGCACTGGATGGACATGGGGGAAGGGCTCCACTGCCCACCTCTCAAACATTCAATCTTCGCTGAGGTGTTCAATACAAAACCTTCTGTGCATTTAAAGCTCACAACGGACCCTGTTGCAAATTTTGCTTTGCTCATAGATTCTAAGATGCTATAGGAAACAGATGGGGGCTTTTCACAGAAATGAGCTATACAACGGGGCATGGCCTGACCTTCTGGGGGAACCCACTTGCCCTGGGCATTGCAGAGGAGCTGGGAATTGTCTGCCAGGCTGTAACCATCTGAGCAATAGTAGAAGGCAATGTCTCCAAATAACCGATGGGCAGTCTCTGGAGAAGCATGTTCCACGTTGGGGGGCTCATCGCAGGAGACAGCTAGACACTGCTGGTTACTTTCATTCCACTTGCCATTGGCCAGGCATTCAATGGTGTCAGGACCAGCAAGGGTATAGCTATGAGATTGGGAGGAAAGGAACAATAACTAAGCATAAGATTTGAGAAAAGGTATTGTGTCTTCGTAATTCTGTTTTTATTTTTTTACTCTTTCCAACAATGACTACTTTTAATTGTCATTCTTTAATGACATTCTTTAATGACATGACTTAATAATATTCATTAAGATGGAGGTGTGAGTAGGAGAACTCTACAGGCTCGTCTCATCCCTCAGACACAACTAGATAATTATCAAATCACTCTGAATACCCAAGAAATCGACCTGAGGATGGACAGAACAAACTGCACAACTAAAGGGAGAGAAGAGGCCACAGCAAGGAAGTGCAGAGACATGATGTGGGGGAGAAACGGATGGTGGGTACTGTGGAGGGGAGGGAGCCCTGGTCTCACACAAAGGTGAGAGGAAAAGGAATGCTCAGGGGAATGCACACAGAGAACACTTTCCCACAGCCGTTCACTGGGAAAATGAGAGAGGCTGATTTTTGTGAGTTTTTGCAACCAGTGGGGCTTTAAGACTGGAGTTTTAAAGATTGGCAGGCTTGGTTGGTAGGGAGAACTGAGGCACTGCCCTACTCCTGGAGGGAAGATGAGCAAGTGGCCTGGGGGGAGGGGCAGATGGCCATCTGAGGAATGTCTAGGTCACATGGGGAGACTGTTTGCTCTTCTTAGAGAGCAGATATGAGAGGTGGCATTTGCAGAGTTGCCTCTCCAGGGACAAAAGAGCTGGCAGGTACCTTTCTCCCACCCCACCCCACCCCACCCAGCATAAACACAGAGACACTTGATGTTAACATCACCGCATCAACACTGGCTGCCTGACCTGCTTGCACCAGGTCCCAAACCCCTGTGCTCTGCCAGGACTGCTCTTCTTGGACAAACGCACCTCAGTGCCAGTGTGGCAGGCCCCTTCCCCAGAAGACCAGCAGAACCCCCTGTCCGTGCCCTGTCTCCCAGCCAGAGCTCTACAAGGCTTCAGTTCTAGTAGAAATAGTATTAGGTCTCATTTAACAAGCAGAGCAGAGCACACCTAGTTAAACCTTGCCACACTCTAGCCAAGGATCAAACCCTGCCCACTGCAGTCAAGAAGAACCTCTGCAGACAAGTGGCCTGAAGAAACGAGCATCCCAAACACAGCAGTAGAGGGCACACAGCACACACCAGACACAATCCCTAAAGCACTGGACCCTGGACACTACGTGACCACTTCTATAAAAAGCCATTACTCTCAAAAGGAGGACACGTAACAGGCTTTTCTAACACACAGAAAAAGACAGAGACTTAGACAAAACACCAAGATGGTGGAATTCATCCCAAATAAAGCAACAAGATAAGGTCAAGGTCAGAGATCTAACTGAAACAAATATAAGTAATATGCCTGATGGAGAATATAAAGCAACAATCATAAGGATACTCACTGGGCTAGAGAGAAGAATGGAAGACTTCAGGGAGGCCCTTATCACAGAGATAAAAGAAGTGAAAAAAAAAAAAACCAATCAGTCAGAAATGAAAAATGTAATAACTGAGATTGGAAACAGACTGGATGTAAAGAACACAAGGCTGGAAGAAGCCGAGGTACAAATTAGTGACATAGAAGATAAAATTATGGAAAATAAGGAAGCAGAATAAAAGAGAGAAAGAATTATGGATCATGAGAATAGACTTAGAGAACTCAGTGACGCCATCACCTGTAATTACATTCATGTCAGAGGAGTTCCAGAAGAAGAAGAGAGAGAAAAGAGGGCAGAAAATTTATTTGAGGAAATAATAGCTGAAAACTTCCCTAATCTGAGGAAGGAAATAGACATCCAGATCCAGGAGGCACAGAGAATTCCTGACAACATCAACAAAAGCAGGCCAACATCAAGACATATTAAATTAAAGCTGCAAAATATATGATAAAGAAAAAATCCTACGACAGCAGGACAAAAGAAGTCCCTAACTTACAAGGGGAGACCCATAAGGCTAACTGCAGATCTCTCAAGAGAAAGTTGGCAAGCCAGAAAAGAGTGGCATGACATTCCATGTGCTAAATGAGAAAACTCTACAGCCAAGAATACTCTATCCAATGATAGCAAGTCTTTTATTCAGAATAGAGGCGAGATAAAGAGTTCACAAGACAAACAAAAACTAAAGTAGTTTGTGACCACTAAACCACCCATGCAAGAAATATTAAAGAGAAATAATAGAAATAATAAAAAAATTAAATAATAAATATATAAGAAATAATACAAGAAATAATAAAAAAATTAAATAATCAAATTCACATTTGAATGGAAAGGAAAGACCAAAAGTGACAAAGATAAGAAAGGACCAGAGAAAATCTCCAGACACAATGACAAAATAAGTAATGTCACCAAATACAAATCTATTAATAATTACTCTGAATATAGATGGATTAAATGCTCCAATCCAAAGACACAGAGTGTCAGAATAGATAAGAAAATAAGACCCATCTATAAGCTGTCTGCAAGACACTCATTTTAGACCTAAAGACACCTACAGATTGAAAGTGAAAGGATGAAAACTTTTGTCATTTATCATTGCAAATAGATGTCAAAAAAGCCAGAGTAGCTAAACTTATATCAGACAAACTATATTTTAAACCAAAGACTATAAAAAGAGATGAAGGACACTATATCATTTTAAAGGGGACTATCCAACAAGAAGATCTAACAAATGTAAACATGGAAGCACCTAAATACATAAAATAGGTAATGACAAACATAAAGGAGCTAATTGATAATAATACAATAGTTGTAGGGGTCTTTAACATTCCACTTACATCAATGGACAGATCATCTAAATAGAAAATCAACAAGAAAAAAAAAAGAAAATCAACAAGGAAACAATGGCTTTGGATGACACACTGGAACAAATGGATTTAACAGAGTCAGAACATTCCATCCTAAAACAGCAGAATACATTCTTTTTCAGTGCGCATGGAACATTCTCCGGAATAGATCGGAAAACAAGCCTCAACAAATTCAAAAAGATTGAAGTCATACCATGCATCTTTTCTGACCACCACGCCACAAAAATGGAAGCCAAGGACAAGAAAAAATCTGGAAAAACCACAAATACATGGAGTTTAAACAACATGCTACCAGACAATGAATGTGGTCACTAGAAAATAAAAGAAGAAATAAAAAAATACAGGGAAACAAATGAATATGAAGGCACATTGGTTCAAAACTGTTGGATGGAGCTGAAGTGGTGGTCCTAAGAGGGAAGTTTATAGCAGTACAGGGCTACCTCAAGAAGCAAGAAAAATCTCACGTAAATAACCTAACCTTACACCTAAAGGATCTAGAAAAAGAACAATAAACAAAACCTAAAACCAGCAGAAGGAAGGGAATAATAAAGATCAGAGCAGAACTAAAACTAAAAGAACTAAAAGCTGGTTCTTTG
The DNA here is from genome assembly GCA_028646535.1 of Procyon lotor. Classification (NCBI taxonomy): domain Eukaryota; kingdom Metazoa; phylum Chordata; class Mammalia; order Carnivora; family Procyonidae; genus Procyon; species Procyon lotor. Next base: position 58,720,263 of record CM053615.1, read on the forward strand.
TAAAAATCAATAAAGTTGATAAACCCCTAGCCAGACTTAGCAAAAAGAAATGAAAAAGGACTCAAATAAATAAATTGCAAATGAGAAAAGAGAAATAACAACCAACACCACAGAAATACAGATAATTATAAGAGAATACTATGAAAAACTATATGCCAACAAATTGAACAACCTAGAAGAAATGGCAAATTCCTAGAAACATATAAATTACTAACACTGAAATGGGAAGAAATAGAAAACTTGAACAGACAGATAATCAGCCAAGTAGATGAATCAGTAACTCAAAAGTTCCCAAAAAACAAAAGTCCAGGCCCAGATGGCTTCACAGGTGAACTCTACCAGACACTTAAAGAAGAGTTAATACCTATTCTTCTCTAACTATTCCAAAAAATAGGAAAAGGAGGAAAACTTCCAAATTCTTTCTATGAGTCCAGCATTACCCTGATGATAAAACCAGATAGACTCCAAAAAAAAAAAAAGAGAAATACAGGCCAATATCCTTGATGAACATGGATACAAAAAATCTCGATAAAATAACTAGCAAATTGAATCCAACAGTACATTAAAAGAATCATTCACCACAATCAATGGGAATTCCTTGGGCTGCAAGGGTGGTGCAATATTCATAAATCAATCAATGTGATACAGCACATTAATAAAAGGATAAGAACCTCTCAATACAGATAGAGAAATAATAGAGAAATATAGATAGAGAAAAAGCATTTGACAAAGTACTACATCCACTCATGATAAAAACCCTTAACAAAATAGGGTTAGACGGACCATATCTCAACACAATACTGTATATGAAAGACCCCACAGCTAATACCATCTTCAATGGGAAAAAAACAGAGCTTTTCCTCTACAATCAAGAACAAGACAGGGATGTCCACTCTCACCATTATTATTTAACATAGTAGTGGAAATCCTAGCCACAGAAAATAGACAACACAAAGAAATAAAAGGCATCCAAATTAGTAAGGATATAGGAAAGTGCAAATTTTCACTATTTACAGATGACACGATATTCCATATAGAAAACTCAAAATACTCCACCAAAAAATTGCTAGAACTGAAACATGAATTCAGTAAAAGTCACAGGATACAAAAGCAATATACAGAAATCTGTTGCATTTCTATGCACCATTAATGAAGCAGCAGAAAGAGAAATCAAGAAATCAATCCCATTTTCAATTGCACCAAAACCCCATAAGCTACCTAGGAATAAACCTAACAAAAGAAGTAAAAGATCTGTACTCTGAAAACTACAGAACACTTATGAAACAAATTAAAGATGATACAAAGAAATGGAAAAACATTCCATGCTTATGGATTAGTAGAACAAATACTGTTAAAATGTCCATATTACCCAAAGCAATCTATAGATTTAATGCAATCTCTTTCAAAATACCACCAACATTATTCTTCACAGAGCTAGAACAAACAATCCTAAACTTTTTATGGAACCAGAGGAGATGCCAAGAAGCCAGAGCAAACTTGAAATAAAAAAGCAAAGCTGGAGGCATCACAATTCCAGACTTTAAGTTATACTACAAAGCTATAGTCATGAGAACAGTTTGGTACTGGCCCAAAAATAGACACACAGACCAATGGAACAGAACAAAAATCCAAAATTAACCCACAATTATGTGCTCAATTAATCTTTCATGAAGCAGGAAAGAATACACAATGGAAAAACATATACTCTCTACCACAAAGGGTTGGGAAAACTGGAGAGCAACATGCAAAAGGATGAAACTGGACCACTTCTTAAACCATACACAAAAATAAATTCAAAATGGATTAAAGACCTAAATGTGAGACCTGAAACCATAAAATTCCTAGAAGAAATCACAGGAAGTAGTCTTTTTGACATTAGCCATAGTAGCATCTTTCTAGGTAGGTCCCCTTGGGCAAGAGAAACAAAAACAAAAATAAAGTATTCTGACTACATCAAAATAAAAAAGCTTCTGCATAATGAAGGAAACATCAGCAAAACTAAAAGGCACCCTAGGAAATGGGAGAAGATATTTGCAAATGAATATCCAATAAAGGGTTAGTATCCAAAATATATAAAGAACTTATATGAATCAATACCCCCCAAAATAATTCAATTAAAAATGGGCAGAAGACATGACATTTTTCCTAAGAAGACATATAGATGGCCAGACACATGAAAAGATGCTCAACATCACTCATCAACAGGGAAATACAAATCAAAACTACAATGAGATATCATCTCACACCTGTCAGAAGAGCTAAAATAAAAATACACACACACAAGAAACAACAGATATTGGTGAGTATGTAGAAAGTAAGGAACACTCTTGCACTGTTGGTGAAAAGGCAAGCTGGTACAGCCACTCTAGAATATAGTATAGAGTTTCCTCAAAAAGTTAAAAATAGAACTACCTTATGATCCAGCAATTACACTACTAAGTATTTATCCAAAGGAATGCTAATTTGAAGGGATACATGCACCCTGATATTTATAGCACTATTATCAACAACAGCCAACTGAGCCCAAATGTCTACCAACTGATGAATGGATAAAAAAGATGTGGTGTATACATATACAGTGGAATTACTCAGCCATAAAAAAGGAAATCTTGCCATTTGCATCAACATGGATGGATCTAGAGTACTATGCTAAGTGAAGTAAGTCAGAGAAAGACATATACCATAGGATTTCACTTACAGGTGGAATTTAAGAAGCAAAACAAATGAATACAGGGGAGAGGAAAAAAAAAGAGGAAAACCAAGAAACAGACCCCTAACTGTAGAGAACAAATTGATGGTTACCAGAGGGGAGGTGGGCAGGGGATGAGTTGACTACATGTTGGGGATTAAGGACTGCATTTGTTGTGATGAGCACCCGGTGTTGTATATAAATGTTAAATCATTAAATTCTACACCTGAAACTAAATTTACACTGTGTGTTAACTAACTGGAATCTAAATAAAAACTTGGAAAGAAAAGAAAATATTTACTGCTTGAATACTGAGCTTACTGATCAAATGACCTTCCTTTAAGAAACAGAAATACATCCTGTTATTAATAGTAATGCTTATTTAGAAAGGGAAGTGAATTTAAAATTTTTGCTATTTAAGGACCTCTAAAAATGGCTGCACATTTCTTTAAAAATAAGAATGACTCAGTTTAAATTTAGAATGCCATCTGTCTATAGATAGCTTTAGTTGGTTGATTTTATCACTAGTCCTTGAAACAAAAGCGCTAATGAACCATAAGTAGCCCACACCTAACTCACGTACTTACTTACAGTCAATGAAATTTAAAGCAATGATTGAAATTTTAGTCTCCAGGGTTTCCGAAACCCTTATCCAACCAAGTGTTAGCATTTCGAGCTGTGTTCTGCATATGGCTCTGCTAATTCAACCCGTATGAATCAGTTTTCCTTAATAACTCTCAGTCTTTTATGCTTTTAATAGATATAAAATACCTATTAAATAGATATTTTATTATTTTTATAATCTTTATTTTTAATTTTATTATCTATAATATAGATATTTTATATCTATAGTATATCTATAACATAAAATATATATTATTTATTATAATATCTTTACTAAAGATAATTATGCTTTTAATAGATATTTTCCCACAGAAGGTGACAGATTGATGACTTGCAAAAATCTGAAATTATTCTCAAATGCCCTCACAATGAAGGAGAACAAAATATTACAATATATAGTATTAGAATAATTACATGTGAGTCATTCTTAACTTGATTCTCACTTTCTTACTGAAGAGAAAGATGACAGAATTTTTTTTTAAAGATTTTGTTTATTTATTTGACAGAGAGAGAGAGAGGGGGGGGGAAGCAGGCTCCCCTCTGAGCAGAGAGCCCGATGCGGGGCTCGATCCCAGGACCCTGAGATCATGACCTGAGCCGAAGGCATAGGCTTTAACCCACTGAGCCACCCAGGCGCCCCAAGATGACAGAATTTTAAAAGAAAGTCTGACACCTGAGCCATCTGTAATTTTGATACTAATGAGGATAAGGGGATGAAAATAATTAGGCACCTAATTTAATCCTGTTTAGACATATTAATTTCTTCATTTTACAGATGAGTGAATGGTGGTTCCACAGGCTAAGAGCTCAGTCTGGAGTCACACAGCTGAAAGCAGCTGAGTTAAAAAATTGCATTTGAAAAAAAAAAAAAAAGGAAAAAAAATTGCATTTGATTTACAAGATTCCAACACTTACCCTTTTCCATGACATTGTTGCTGCCCCTCCCTTTCTCTTTTTAAAATGAGGTAGATCATAATTTGTGGGTGCCCTGTGGAAACTACACTGCAGTGTCACCTGGTACAAATTGTCTGACCCACCTTTCAGCAAAGATTCTTTTTTTTAAAAAAAATATTTATTTCTTTGAGAGAGAAAGGAGAGAGAGAGAGAGAATGAAAGTAAGAGAGCATGAGAGGGGAAGGTCAGAGGGAGAAGCAGACCCCCCACTGAGCAGGGAGCCCAATGCGGGACTCGATCTCGGGACTCTAGGATCATGACTGGAGCTGAAGGCAGTTACTCAACCAACTGAGCCACCCAGGTCCCCTCAGCAAAGATTCTTAAGTCATTAGTTAGCAAACATTCCTCCTGAGGTCCCTTTTAGTTTTATAAGGGCTCTGCTATAATAAAGAGGTTGGAGTATGTCCCCCCCACTGGCCAGATTCATGAAATCTATAGGAAGCAGAAAGATCAAGGACAAAATGGTAGAGCATCAGCAGAGATGTATGCATCTACCTTACTTAGGGTCATTTATCCTATTGCGGACAGAAGTATTGGTCTCAAAATCCTCATAGATGTCCCTGACAACTCTGTGCAGTCTCTAATTAGGGTATGCTACAATTCGTTGTTATGGATAAACTCTGCTCTTCCTATTAGAATTCAAATTTAGCAAGTTTTTAGATGGCTTCTGTCTAGGAGGATATAGGACGGCATATAAAGACAATGTGCTAAAAGCATAATTTTATTGTTAAAAAATCCATTATCCCAGGTCTGAGTGCAGATTCTACTGTTCCTGTGTAGAATGTGCTCTGAGTAGAAGTTCCATTTATAGAGATTCCTGATGTTTACATTTTTATAGCACAATTTACATCCTCTGTACACTATGAACCATGCATCATTATTTTCATGGGTCCCCTGATGCTGCTAGCGTATTTCATTGGTGGAAATTCACAGACACCACCTGAGACCTCCCTGATTTATTAGGATTCACTGTGCCATCTATAAAATGCTCCCTTTATTTCATGGACCTGGCTATTTTGAGGTAGGAGGATCTGCCTCCAGAACCTTCCTTATTCTTCAAAGTCTCTAAAGGATACAAAAACTGTGTATAGTAATTTGGCAGTCCTTCGTTAGGTCTCTGACCCCTGATCTTAAAAAAAATCTCCAGCAACTACTCTTCCCTAATGAAAAATCACAGCAAAGCTCTTCTGTAAAGTAATGGAAGATTACCACTAAATACATATATTATGAATAAATGAATTTAAAGAATGCATTTTCATCACTACCTGTAATTTCTTAGAACCCACACTGTCTCTTTCTCTGACCTAAGATCTTGACTTTTCTTTATGACTCCCAATCATACATCCTATAAATGTTGGCTACCAAAGCAGGAAAATTGGTATTGGCCCCAATCTAGAATGCTGGAATATTTAATTTTATTCTGTGATATTTTGTATTCTCATTTGAGAGACACTGGGAACACTACTGCAATTATTTAAAATCAGGCCATACATGTTATTTTCTGGAATAATATTGAAAAATTCTTAGAGAATGGGCAGAGTAATCTTCAGATATAATTTTCAGTGATTTGATTCACGCACTGAGTGGAAGCCAACTAATGAGCATGTGGGAAGCTTTATGAGAGGTGGATAATTAGCTCTTCCCTTTTCAAAGGACCTTCTAAGAGCCTTAAAAGAGCATCGTACTAGGTATGTAAAGAGCTGCAGTTTAATAAGAGCAATGGAAAGTAGAAATCTGCATCAGCAGTTGATTCTGTTTTGAACTAAAAATGATAAAAACTTTTATTTTAGTACGTTCAGTAATTGCATTAAAAATCTACATTTAAGAAGAATCAAAGGGGAACATTCTATGAGGATTTTAGGATTTCAAGGACCCTTCCTTTCCCCTGAGCTTCTCACCAAGAGAGGAGACACATAAGGATGAAAAGGAAAATGGGAAAAAAGTTATCATTTTATTTATTTGGGCAAACACCTGCGAACTTCCAGCCTAGTGTTTTGATAAAAGGTGAACGTGGAAGGTCAATTTTAGGACAGGAGGCAGAAATGTACTTCTGTTTCTTTCCTTCCTGGCATTCACCTTACTACTCCTACCTTCTAGAGTACTTGCTCCTCCATCCTACAGTCGAGAGAGGTTCTTTCCCCCTTATTTCAAGGGAGGGTCTATGCATAACACAACACCAGTATGAGAAGAAACAACATTGGGCCCAAGCGAGAACGTGTGCATGTGCACTCAAGAAGCAGGGGGGGTGGCTCACAGTGTGCAGGGCGGTGGGAGTTGAGACGGCTGGAGAGAAAAGAGGCTCTAACCCTCATATCCAGCCAATAGCATCTCAGGAAGCCGAAGGAGACAGCAGGCCCATTGCCCAAACAGGCCTGCTGCACAAAAGCCCTGACTTGAACACAGTGACACCATCCTGGAAAAGAATAGATACAGTGCATTTGGCTACACCAATCAATTCCTTGGGGGGAAGAAAGAGAAGAGAAGTGAGGGGAGAGAACTTCTAGCTCTGGCTGTACCACAGTCTGAAAACCTTCCCTGTCTCGTACTTGATGAAATATAACAGAAGTCATTTTAGATGCACATGCCAGAAATAAAGAGGAAAGTAAGAACAGAGAAGTAAGCCTGTGACTGAATGCTGTGATTGCTATCGGACCGGACAGGGAAGGGAAGAAGAGATGATAGGAAATACAAGTCTGGAGTTGAGAGAAATAGCTGAGTCTCTGGCATGAACCTTTGTCCTAGAAGGACAGTCACTGAAAAGGTGTTAGGGAGAAAAAAACCACCCGGAGGTCCAGTAACAGGACAAGTGAGATCATTGTAATCGTCAGGGCTTTGGGTGGGAAAATCAAGTCCCTGCTAAGGTAGCTATCCCAGGTCCCATTTCCTGTGGATTTGAGGTTAGAATTTATGCCATTTGCTTTGTATGGAAAGCCTTCAAACTTACAAATTAATGTAAACTTGGTTTCTTAGTTGGTGATATTCCATGGGTTCCTGGTAGAAAAAAATAATTCATAAGGGACTATCACAGATAAAACAAGTCCTGCTTACTATAAGGACACAATTTGAAATTATAAAACATACACAAGCATGTTTTCTATCATGAGTAAGGCTGGGTTTTTTTGTTTTTTTTTCTAGGGTTTGGGCTGGGACTGAAGAGAAGTTTTCTGGGGCGCAGCGGACGGGGGAGTGAGAAGGTGGGAGCCAGACCCGAGAAAGTGTAGAGGGAAGGACCCGGGAAGGGAACCTGCGGCGGAGGGCCCTGGGAGGCACTGGAGACGGGCCCGGGGACACCTGGACTTGGGGGGGACGCGGCCGGGTTGTGCAGGCCCCTCCGAGCGCTTGCAGAAAAAACAGCAAGATTAGAGTACCAATAAATTGAGATAGCAGAAAAGTGATCTAAAGTCTAAAAAATTATATAAGTATGTTGATGTAATTAAAGAAAAAGACTCAAAATCCTAGTTAAAAAGAAGAGATTATTTTAAAAGAAACATTTGAAAAACAAATGTACAAATTCTACAAGCAAAAATAGAGAAAGATCAAAAAAATTAATGGATACATTTAAAAGCAGATTACAGATAGTAGAAAAAAAACCCCTGTAAACTACAAGATATGTTAAAAAATGCCCAAATGCAGCCTAGGTTTATAAAGTGATGAAAAATGTGACAGGTTACTAAATATGGAGACAGAAAGAAAAGGTCCAATATATATCTCACAAGACTTAAAGAAATAGAAAAAAGAGAAGAGAAGAGGAGGGAATATTTGAAGTGAAAATGGCTGAGAATATGCTCAAATTGGTAAAAGATAAGAATTCTCAGACATAAGAGGTACAATGAGTCCTAAACAAGACGAATGACAATAAATACATGGTTAGTCATATCATAAGGAAATACCAGAACGACAAAGACAAATTAAAAGTAAAAACCAAAAGGAAAAGATACTACTTATAAGGGACCAAGAATTCAAGCAGAGTTTCTCAGTCTCCGCACCATCTGAGGCCAGACAATTCTGTGCCGTGGGGGGCTGCTGTGTGTATTGTAGGCTGTTCAGCAGCATCCCTGGACTCTGTCCACTGGAGCCAGGAGCACCTTCCCCTCAACTGTGACAACCAAAAATGTCTCCAGACATTGCCAAACGTCCCTGTGGGGCAACACCACCCCTGGTTAAGAACTACTAACAGACTGATGATGGAATCCTCAGTAGCAACATGAGAAGCCATAAGGCAGTGGAATAGTAGTTTTTAAAATGTCTAAGGAAGAAAACAATGTAGACTTGTATACTCGGTTAAACTGTAATTCAAGAGCAAAGGTAAAATCCTATTATTTTCAGAAAAAGATTATAGAATATGCTGATACTTTCTGAAAAAAATATGTAATGGATATACTACAGGAAGTAGAAATATTAAACCCAAAAGGACGGAATGGAATGCAAAACGCAATGGTGATGAAGAGATTACTAAACATGTGAGTAAATCTAAATAAACATTGACTATATTAAGAAATGACTAATTTGAAAAGTCCTAAAATAAGAGGGACATAAAATACAGACAGTGATAAAACATTTAAGATGAGAGGGGGATGGAAATTCACGCTTTCCAAGATCTTTGAGTCATTTAGGAGAAAGGCAAAGATATTCAGTATGACCTTGGGGTAGGGTGGGGATGATTTCTTAAATTTGATACATCCACACAAAATAAAACATAAAGGAAATGACTGATAAATATCAAGTACTATCTCATAAAGTTTAAAATAAGCATATTTCATAACTCAACAACTTCAACTGGGCCAGAGATAGTCATACTCATAGGTACCAAGAGATACCTGCAAGGAAATTTACTTTAGAACTGTTACATCAGCAAATAAAGAGAAACAAACTAACCTTCTACCAGTAAGGAAATCAGTAACTTACAGACAGCTCATTCTTCCAAGGGAATAGCACATAGCTGTTAAAATGATTTCTATCGATTGATATGTGTCAATAGAGAAAAATGTAAAACACGTGGTAAGTGTTAAAAAAAACCCTCAAACTTCAAAAGGACAGAGTACAAGGTGACATATATAAAAATTCAAACACACAAATCAATAGAGTGTTTATGGGAACATACAGACTAAGGGCAAAAACGCACCTTCGTTACTTTGAGGAGAACGGCAAAGTGATGAGAATGGCTTCTTGTTTGGAATACTGTATTTCTTTCATAAAAAGGGAGCTACAATATGGCAAAAATTTAACATGTACTTTTCTCTCAAGAATGGATGCCTAGGAGGGGCGCCTGGGTGGCACAGTCGGTTAAGCATTTGACTCTTGGTTTCAGCTCCGGTCGTGATCTCAGGGTCGTGGGATCTACCACGGAGTCTGCTTGAGAGATTCTCCCTCTCTCTGCCCCTCCCACTTGTGCTCTCTCTCTCGAAAATAAATAAATCTTTTTTTTTTTAAAAGGAATGCATACCCAGGTAACTTTAATTAGAGGTAATAATCACTATTTGTGTTTTTCTGTATATTTCAAATGTTTCGTTAGCCATTGGGACAGAAAAAAGAGGAGTACGAAGGCTTTCTTTCTAGTCTGGCCATCCTCATAGCATCCCAAAGTGGAGTTAGGGCTATGCCAAGGGACATCAGTGTTCCTCTCACCAAAAGTTTTACTTCCAGAAAAAAATGAAACTATCCCTTAATAGCTTGATTTTTTTTTCTTTTAGAACAAAACGTAGGTGGTAGTGATTTGTGATTGCAGATACTTTCTATTAATTTGATTAACTACTTAAGACAGTTTCTCCTACATTATTTTAAGATGTCATCACGATATATAGCAGTAATGATGACAGAGAAAATAATAAAGCCATTTTATATTTAGTTCTTAATGGATATATAAAGCACTTTCATAAAACTGTTCTCATATCCTTCAATAGATACATGATTTAGGGTGGTAGATTTGGTTTCCATCTTTTCAATGGAGGAAAGCTCCCAGAGTGTCTGCTTTCCTAGACCAGAAGGAATATGCAAGGTAATATGGCCCAATCCCTCCAATGTTTTAACTACAGAGTTGGGATACTATTTATTCTGCTAAACCTCCACCGTTGCAGAAGGGAGCACATGATGAGATAATGTGCACGAAAGCCCTGGAGAAATGGAAAACCCTCTACAAATGTATGGATTTGCTGTAATTTTAATTTGTGCCTTTAGTGCTTCTTCTGATAAAACCCTTTCCTATAACATAGAGATTTAACATTAGGCAGACTCAGAACTCTTACGATATATTTTAGGTGAATGATTTGTAAAGAGAAGAAAAATGTAAATTGCATCTATAGCACGATCTTTAATATTAAAAAATATATGTAAAGACAAAATTCTGAGAAGAAATATAGTACAATACCATCACTTATCTTTGGATAATTTTTTAAAATATAGTTTTCTTTCTTTCTTTCTTTTTTGGTGAAGAAAGTGACTTTATTTATTTGAGAGAGAGAGTGTGAGTGAGCACAAGTTAGAGGATGGGCAGAGGGAGAAGCAGACACGTTACAGAGCAGGGGGCCTGATGCAGGGCTCGACCTCAGAACCCTGGGATCATGACCTGAGCTGAAGGCAGCCGCTTAACTGACTGAGCTATCGAGGTGCCCCTAAAATATATTTTTCATTTTCAAGTTTTATATGGTGATAATGCATTACTTGTTTAATCAAAAAAAAAAAAAAAAAAAAAAACCACCCCAGAGGTTGTCAAGATGTAGCTATTATTTGGGACATTTGTATTTTATAAGATGTCACAAACACTGAAATGACTAATCTTGCATAGTCCTGTGCAGTTCATTAGGAAGCAGTTTTTATTTTTTATTTATTTTTAAAAAATATTTTATTTATTTATTCGACAGAGAAAAAGAGAGAGTGAGAGAGAGAGCACAAGCAGGCAGAGCAGCAGGCAAAGGGAGAGGGAGAAGCAGGCTCCCCACTGAGCAGAGAGCCCACAAAGAAGCAGTTTTTAAAGGAGTTAATTTATAGGGGGAGATACAGGTGGGGCCATGAAAAGCTAACTCCTGCACTGATTCTTGCACATTTTACTTATTTTATTTTAATTTTAGTAGAGTTAACATACAGTGTTTTATCAGTTTCAGGTGTATAATACAGTGATTCAAGAATTCTCTACTCATCAAATAGATAAGTATACTTTTAATCCCCTTTACCTATTTCACTCATCCCCCATTTTAATATTAAAGATTTCTTTTTCACTTAAGAAGGTATTAAGATTTGGGATTTCCATCAGCTATTTATCCAAGTGGCTGACTCTCAGGAGCTTTTTTGCAAAGAAAAAAAAATTACACACCCACACCTGCACACTGTCGCCACCTGCTGGCAGTCCTGTTCTACCGGGACTGTCTTCTATCCAGGTGACATGAACTTCAACGGCTATGCTAGAATAGAAACTGCCATCTCATCTGTGTTTCAGTCATAATAATGGCAAAGTTGGTTGATTAATTAAGATTTTTTCCCCTGGCTAGCCCAGGCTTTATACTAGGCATTTTATTTCTCACAATATCTAGAAGTACGAACCTTGAATGAAATTGTTTCTATGTAGGACACTTGAAGCACAGAGAGGTTATACAATTTCCCCAAAGCCAGAAACTGGCAACTTTCTGCTGGTGCTGCTTCCAACTACCCACGGTGAAAATATTTAATAAAGAATCATGGGGGGTGGTGTGGAGAAGCAATGAAATGCAAGTCAGATGTCCTGGGGATTCACTTACTTCCTTACAACCTCCCTGACATGCTAAGCAGACACCAGCCCAGAGGGAGCCTCCCCTTTCTCTGTACCTCACAGGGTTTTTGTGAGACAGTGTGAAAGCTCTTTGTAATCTGCTTCCTTGTTTTTCAAATTTTACCTTTGAATGAAATGAGATGATTAGAAATAGAATAATCTGAGCTTTATTATTTCCCCCCCCCCAGACCTGTCCTCTTTAGGTTGTGACCCAAAGTGTTGCCTTCAGGTTTGCAGAAGATAAATATGCAAATGTCTATTCAATCGACCAAGCCACCCAGCATCCCCACAGATGCCTATTTAAATGTGCTTTTTGCATCTTTAAATATAAAGCTATATTCCGCTGCATTGCTCAGTGTCTGTTATTCAAGGCCTAATTTGAGAAATTACTCTAATTCCAGAAAAACACTGCTGTTGCCACAGGAGAATATGCGCTCTCTCTGCTGTCAGGAAACAAGAGCATAAAGTTCTCTCTGGCTCTGGCGGCCAGGAAACGTAATTTAGTGTTCAATGGAGCCCATCTCCACGGCGGGGGAGGGGAGCGTCCACTCCCTCTAGGCTCCCAATGCTTCTTTCCCTCACAGGGTCACTTACCCTTCTTTGCAGGTGTAAGTGACAGTGTTCCCAAAAGTGAAGTTCCTCCCTGTGATGACAGCGTCTTTGATGTCTGGCGGCTCTCCACAGACAACAAGATGGCAGGTAGGTGGCGCTCTGTCCCAGCTGCCTGAGGCCGAGCATTCAAGGACAGAAGGGCCCTGTAAGCTGGGAAAGAAAGGCTATTATTATTCACTGCTAGGGAGATGGTCATATACAAACAAGGGAAACCAGAGCATTTCCGTCAGTGAATGGGCTAAAACAACATCACAAAGGCGGAGAAATAAAATGTGCTCCCTGGTGCTGGAGTAGGGCCCTCAAGACCTTGCAAAGGGATTACGTGGATGAGAAGGGGTTAATAGGCTGGTTGGGATCCAGCCACAATGCAGACAGAGGCCGAGGAAGTCACCGAGGGCACCGTCCTTGTCCTGAACCTGGGTGTGTGCACTGTGTGGCTCCTGACTCCGACCTCTGGTCTTCCTTTGATTTCACAACCCTCGCATCCCCATGGCGTCGCTTATCCACCTTTGTTTGCCGGCCTGAATCTGACTGTATCACCTGACTTTCTACTTACTGGATCTGTTTCACTTCAGATCCCGCTGGCCAAGTTTCTGAAGACAGCCTTTCCCTGTGTCCCTTCTGCTGGAACACACACACATACACCCCCACGTACAACATTGATCAAATCGACCCGCTACAGTATTAAGAACATGGGCCCTTACTGTACATGCTTTTTGTAACATCCCATGCAATGTCCAGCGTAAGCGTGGTAAGTTACGTTCCCCCAACAATCCAGATACTGTGTTAGGCTTCCCAAACACTTTTTTGCTTTCATGTTTAATGACTGAACGTTTATAGTGACTCAACTAGAGCTCCCAGAGTCAAAGTTAGGTGGAACATTTCCCTAGGCATTCCCAGCACTATAAGCTAGTCTTGATGAAGCACGTGAATTTGAGAATATCTTTTACATTTAGAAACTTGTATTTAACGTCAGCTAGTTATATACAAATGAAACCTATGGAGTAAATAATAAAACCTATGGAGTAAATACTAAGGGTATTTTAGGAAGCTTGGCTGGTGTCTACGGACTTTACCTGTATCCGCTCTCACAGGAATACAATGCAGTAGAAAGGTAGGTAAGCCCACTCAAAATATATTTCCCATTATTTATGCTTTCAGGGCTAGAACACCTGACCAGTTCACACACAGGAAGAGAATGACTCCAAGAACCGCTGGCAAGACAGGATGATTCTTTATCACCATTCAGTGTATATCCTTTATTACACCTAAAGAGGATAGAGGGAGATTACTAGATATAATTTGCTTTATTTCGCATAATTTTCTCAGTACCAAAACCTTTAAAAATATTGAGAATTTACACTTTACAATTTATTGAAAGAGTTCTTTTTTTTTCCTACTGAAATAATGCTTTGAAATTATTGTTTTCCAAGGTGGAATACTGTACATCTCCCCCATAGGGACCTTGCTGAGAGACAAGTAGAAAAATTAACAGTTTGGCTTGTCCCCAGTTTATGTCATGGATTAGCAGCTGCAAACAGAAAATCTCTCGTTTCAGAATGGTCTGGTTTAGGGGGAGTGCCTGAGCCAAAGCTCCAGCTCATAACCGAGAACATTCCTTGGCTTGCAGGGCCTTTCTCCATGGCACCCGTTCTCAGAGCACCTCAAGGATGCCGGTGACAACAATAAGTTACTTGTCAAGGGATTTAAGGATTCTAGATAGGACGGCCATCATTAGGTTACTGAACTTGATTCCTTCGTACTACACATAATTCAATTAATTCCATAGTCATTAAAAAACATCCCCTGGGATTCTTCTTCTCCCTTTCTTTCAGTTTTAGATCACAGACAGCACGTCACCAACAACTTCTACAATGTAGTGTTAATCTTACACACTTACCTATATGTTATTTTACTGCCATAGGTAAATGCTGACCCGTCAATGCCACCATTTTCTGGAATAGCAGGTACACCACAGGAAATAGCTAGAAGATGGAAAAACAAAGGAAGTGTTGCTTTTTTTGCCGGTGTGTACAAAAAACTCTAAAAGCTCAAGGGCAGCTCTAAGTTGTCTTGTCACATTTAAAGGTGAGCCCAATAGTTGGGTTTTAAACACAAAGAATGACTAATACAACCTAACACATGACATGTCTATACCTTAAATCCTAGTATTGCTGAACACCATGAACCTGGCGGAATTTGTGAAACATACCTTCGCAAAAGGGTAACATATGACTCCATTCGCCAGACTCCAAACATGTGATTTTGGTTACTCCCACGAGCTGGTATCCTTCCTCACACGAGAATGTGACTTGGGCGCCCAGTGTATAAACCTTACCAGAAGATTGGCCATTTTCTGGATTTCCCGGAGCCTTACATTTTATAGGTTCTTGAAAGAGAGAGAAAGTTTTAGGGTGACAACGAGTGGTGTTCACACAACCAAGCAGGGTCTCACAGCAAAAGAATCTCACTACAGTTAAAGTACCAGTTAAGTCTTGGGGGCGGGGAGAAAAGCTTTTGAAGGGAGATACAGGAAGGCCTGGAGTATACTGGACATTAGACAAGAACATACATTTAATAGGCATTTAAACAACAGTATTTTGAAACACAGTGACTAACAAAAATATACAAAATTTATCTGGCTGAAAGGGAGTTAGTTGTTTATTGGGAAGTAGTGTGGTACCAGGGCGTTTATTAGAAGAACTTTAGCTCCTCCTACCTCCCCCAACGTCATGCCTACTTTTTAAAAGCAACTGGCTTTCTATCAAACTGATATAAAGGCTGTCCCCGAGGCAGAAGTGAGAAAAATTCCCAGCCTCCTTTTCCAAACAGACTATGGATCGGAAATCCCTTCTATGTGCAAACTGGGAGTTGGTCGCCACTTCTAGGAAGAGAAGTAAGTTAAAGAGATACTTAGGACTAGACTTGGATAGGAGTAAATATACTTGAATCATCAAAAAGGGAAGATATATTGATTCAATCTTTCTGAAGGTCATTCTAGTGGTGTAAGTCAAAGACTTTATTCGTATTTATTTTTTTTATCATTTTTTTTGAGTGGGGGAGAGGCAGAGAGAGAGAGAGAGAGAGAATCTTAAGCAGGCTCCACATCCAGCACGGAGCCTGATGCTGGGCTCAGTCTCAGGGCCCGGAGATCATGACCTGAGCCAAAATCAAGAGCCAGATCCTTAAAGTACCCAGTCACCCAGGCACCCCAGAGGTCAAGGACTTTATCTTTTTGTTTTAAATATTTATTTACTTATTTTAGAGAGAGAGAGAATGCATGAGTTGGGGGAGGTGCAGAAGGAGGGAAAGAGAGCGAGAGCGAGACTCTCCAGCACAGTCCGTGCTGCATGCAGAGTCTGACACGGGGCTTGATACTGCAACCCCAAGATCATGACTTGAACTGAAATCAAGAGTTGGATGCCCAACGGACTGCGCCACCCAGGTGCCCCACAAGTTGGGGACTTTAAATGAACCCTCTCAAAAAGTAAATGCCATCACAAGACTTGATTTTGAGACTTCCCCTTTACTTCCTGTTTTCTGGGAGTTGGGCCTGTATTGTCAAAGTTATGACAAAATCTAGAGATGTGATAAGGGAAGATGTCAATTTTTTCAATGACATAACTCTGTGTGGCTGAGGCAGGGGAAACATACTGATGGTGAACTATCTTCTTTGCTCTGATTGAGGCCATAGAGGCTGGGGATGATATTTCTAAATCCTCTCTGTTATCCCTGTACTACAGAGGTGTTGCTTTGACATTCTGGTGATATGGCTGGCTCTCAGCTTTATTTTTCAGATATTGGGAAGTTGGGAGAGGCACAAGGCTAATTTAAAGCTCCTTTGGTTGCTACTTATAGGTCTTTTTTTTTTTTTTAAAGATAGTTTTTCTCTTCTCCACCTGTCCTTTGGACTTAAAAAATATGACTGTATTTTTAAATAACATACATTTGAAATATATACTTAAATAAAAAAAAATTAATAAGCTTCCCAATTATACATGTACTAGTTACCTGCACAGTTTTTACCATCTCCTGTGTGGGGTGGGATACATGAGCAAATGTAGGATCCATTTGTATTCAGGCAGGAAGCAAACTCACTACAATCTGACCCAACTGCGCATTCATCAATGTCTAAAATGAAGACAGATTACAGGTAGTGAGGTTGATTGATTTTTTTCTTATGTATCAAATACTCATTTTTACTCGTAAATCATTACATATTGCTTAATGCGTAACACTATAGATGTTTTTATAGAGTGAAAACACACTATAGTAAGTATAATAGTCATGATTACATGGCAGAGACACAATAAAAGTCATCATTCCCCCACTTTAGAGGTGGTAAGTACAAGAACAGAGATAGATGGAAATAGTCTCAGTATCGAGCCTGGTAACAATTCCAAATATTTCTGGCACCTCTCGGGGCAGCTGCTTTGTCACTGTGGCTTGCCCAGGGCTTACTGGGATGAGATGACGTTAACGAAGGAATGTTGCAAGAAAGCCTCAGGAATTCAGAAAGACTGTCTCCCAGGGAGCTAGAATAAACCCAGGCGGTACTGCCAAGATTTATCTCACCGAGGCACGATGGTGCAATGCCATTCCAGCTCCCGTTATCTGTACAGAACATCCTTGAGTCACCCAGCAGATAGTAGCCATTGTTGCACTGGTAGGTCACTGTGCTGCCAGCGTGGAAATCCTCAGCTGAATAAAAGCCATTCTCCAGGGGGGGCGGCACCCCGCAGCGAATGCCTGTAATGGGGCCGGGGAGAGCCCAACTGCGTGAGGAGCGAACCGCCTGAGGCACATTTTGTTTTAAGCCAGTGGTTCAGTTAAGTGGGACTTTCTCATTGCACATAAACGCTGACCCAGAGCCCTCTGGGGGGCCCAGGCTGTAGACAAACCTGTGCCCTCGGCATCCAGCAGACCTTCTGGCTCAGAACGGGCATGTGGTTCATTAATTAAAAAAAAAGTATTTATGAAGGTCCCGCTAGACACCGTCACGGGTGCTGAAGTTATAGTAATGAACCAAAGAGATGAACTCCTGCCTTGTGGAGCCTCCTCTCAGGTGGGAGTAGAGAAACAAGCCACAGAGAAATACAAATGTCGGTGAGAATAAGTGCTATGGAGAAACTTTGCTGATTGCCCTACCTGATAAACAGTAGGCTTCCACCCAACCCCTTACTTTATATTTCCCTACTTGGCTTTATTCTTCTCCAAAGCCCTTACTTCTGGCCTTTGTTCCTCTTTACTGTAAAGAAACCATATCTATTTGTTATTTTCTGTCTTTCCTATTCCAGTATAAACTCCATAACAGAGACTTTCTTCTTACTGTTGCATCGCTAGGACATAGATAGTTGTCTAGCACATAGTAGGTGGTTTAAAATCCCTGAGTAAATAGACGAATGGATGCATCCAACTCAAGAGACCTTCTCCTGTTTGCTGCCCAGCCGTAACCCATCTCTGTTGGGGCTCCTGCTCCCAGCTCTGTCTTCCATTCCCATCCAGTTCCTTCTCCCACCTGGGGTGCGGCCATAGGACTGGTCCCTCCGTCACCCATCTCCCTCATAGAGAGCAAACTATTCAATGAATATCTACTGTGTTTACGACTGTGATGTATTTAGCTTTTATCTAGCATTCCTGACAAATGTCCCTATGCTCCAACATCGGTCAGGAGCTTCTGGAAGGCCCTCCACAAAGGCAGCTCACGTTCACAGTGGGGGAGTGGCTGTGTCCACTGTCCTTGATTCAGACAGTACTGCACAGGGTTCCCAACCATCTGGAAGCCTGGATCGCAGAACACACTGATTTTGGAGCCTGGCTTTAAGTCGGCCGATGTAGTTCGCAGATGAGGTACTGATCCTTCTAAAGGTGGGCAATCTGTGGGCAGAGAGCACAGGCACACAGCTTGTCAGCAGCCCTGTGGCAGCGTCGCCAGGTCAAGAGTCTCAAATCACGTGTCGTGCCAGCATCTGAGAGCCACGCTACTGCTACTAAAACAAGGTGACATGTGACCAGATCACTGGCAAGCAAAATGACTATGGAAAAAACCTATTAGAGTCCACCACTTTTCCTCTTGCCACAGAAGTCAGCTAAATTTTTTTTTTAAGGAAAAAGTATTTTAGGAAAGTTAATGAAATGTATTTATAAGTTACCAAAACCCATGAATTCTAGGACATCTTTAGAACCTTCTTCAAATACAGTGAATTTTAGAGTTGGATTAGTCAGGGTGTGGACTGTCATGTCCACTGCTTTTCTCTCTCTGCTCTACCTGCCCCTACACAGATGCTAGGAAGTACTGAGCTGTGGGTACCCCATCTCACACAGGAGGACAGGGATGTGGTGGCATTTGAAAAATTAACCATATCCTACCTCTCATCCTATTTTCATAATCTTATTTCCCCGTTGTCCAAGTTTTCTCCACAATGAATTTTGTACTCTCCAATACAGCATGTATTTAAGTGTTAAAAAAAATAAATCCTTTGGCTAAAGGTACTAGTAAGGGTGAATTACTAGCTAAACAACAGACTGACAGGCACACACTACTTGACCAACAGTGAATTTTGAATTGTCTCCTTTTGTAGGAAAATCTTAGGACTATTCAAGAGATGGCAGTTTACAGAAGAAGAACATTCTAACCAGAACAGAATATGCTCTTGTAATTGATCTTCACTTTTCCCACAACTCCAGACAGGAAATCAGGCCAGGCCAACACATTTCCTTTTTTGAGTTCCTCGGGGCATGAGGTAGCCAGTGACTTCACCTGGAAGTTTAAATGCACGTCTTTAGATAAGCCTTATTTGTTTCAGTATGATATCTTAATTGAGTCCTCTTGAAAACATTCACTGATCTGGGGGGAGGGTGGTCAAGGGAAGGAGGCTTTTGTACAGTATGATTTCAGGGGTAACAGAGAAGTCTCTTCCTTCCCTCTCTCTCTTCCAGTCCCAACCTCCCTTCTCCCAAATATGCCAGTTGCCAGATAGTCTGAAACAGATAAGAAATTCTATGTGGAGAATTTCAGACTATCTCAAGTTCGGCAGTTTATTGAGGTGTTGTAGTGGTTCCCCACACCTCATTCTCCTGTCTTCTGCCTCTGATCTAGAGGTGGGTAAACTGAGGCCTAGACAAGTTCTGTCACCCTAATAGTAAGGGTAGACATCTGGAAGTCCTCATTATGTGGCAAACAAGACCACGACTATACCTGCTGTGTCGTGTTCGATCTGCCGAAACTCTGCTATGCTATCTGCTCATCTTTCATGGATAAGAAAACTGAAGCTTTGAGAGATGGCGTTAAGGTGTTCAAAATCAGCACGGCAAGGCTGTGGTAGAACTGGGATTTGAACCCAGGCTGTCAGACTCCAGACTGGCTTTACCCACGGGCTCCTCTGTTACTCTCTAAGCATGATCCTACGGCCAGCCTTCAATTTCTGCATCTTTGGTCAGAGGGCTGTGAACCAGCATCCGCTCTGATTCTCTCCAGCTTGGAAATTACAAGGTATCCTAAAATAATCTTGTCTAATGAAATTTAAAAGCATCACCAAGAAACTGAAAAGGGGATTCACTGAAAGTGACTGCAGGTAACCTCCGCCTAGCTTAGTCTACGACCATAGCGTGACATGATTTCAGGGGTCAAGTCTGAAAACCCAGAGGCTGCAGTAAGTTACGGCATCATTAGTCTGTTCACATTTTCACTCAGTTTGTACCTTTGCAGCTCATTACTGTCATACACTGAAAATGGAATTGACCTGCTGTGGAGACAGGACATAGTCCCAGAGGTTCAGCTGGCTTATGGAGCCCACAAAAGACTCAGCTGGGTTGAATCCCTCTCCTTTTTGGTCTTGTTCTTGCCCAACAACTAAGGCACCACCACCTAGAGAGAGGAGAGAAATGAGGAGGAAGGGTGACTTCATGTCTATTATTCCAAAAATGCTAACTTAATGAAATCACTGCCAATATAAAGGTATTGGGGAAAATCATTGAACAACGAAATTACCTACATTTATTGCAAGTTTTACCTATGAAGACAAATTCAATATTTTATCTAGAGCAACTTAAAAAATAGCCACAGAGGGTTTAGAATATTACGTCAGATTTACAAACATTTAACTATAAAAACTACACATTGTGCATGTAATATTTTATGTCAAGAAAACTGGTGAGTTCTATTTTGCCTCCTTCCTTGTAGGAAGTCACCCTCCATGGCAAGCTACCAGTAGCTGCTCTTCATTGTCTTCTTCTTAACCCTGAAATGCTTAAATTCCTACCACCAGTTCCAAGGTAACTTCTAAATTTGCCAGTGGCAAATTCAATGGAAACTCATAAGTCAGTTCTGCTGATTTCTCTGTCATCTGTTCCTACTGGCCATTTCATTCTATTACACTGTCCTTCCTGGATGTCCTGGATGGTCTATGTTTGCCCCTCCAGAGACACCTGCCCCCCTTCTCAACTCTGCTTTGTGCTCACAAAGGCTGACACCCTCCGGCTGCCTTGTTCCTCTGGCTTCTGTTCATACCTGGCCAACTGAGGGGCCAACCCGAGATAAGAAAGTGGGATGAAAGAGAAGTTTAATTTCCTGGCTACCTTCCTCCCAGGCAAGGTGTAGGTTTGCCTATATTCTGGCAACAACTCCCACTCCTTGTCACTTTGGGCCCGTCTCTTGGGCCATTCCATTGTCGATAGTCATGGGTGTGTTTTGCTGTCATTATTTTGGTTTTCTTCATCCTGCCCACCACTTTGAAAACCCACCCTTCCTTAAACTCTCTTTAGTTCTCCTCCTTGGGGGTGCCACCTCTTTCCCGCCAGGGCCTGGGCTGACGCCACTTTCTTTTCATGAAGTCATCCTTTCCTGGTTCTCCTCGAAACTTTGTGCTCATTCTCTCTCTCTTCTCCGCCTGCCTCTTAAGAAGCTGATGCACCCAGGCTTCTACTCTGGCCTCCGCTCTTCTTCCTTCAATAACCTCCCCATCTGATCTCACTCACCTGCCAATAAATATATGGTAGAACCCCTTCTCGCGATTTCCCAAATTACCTCCTTTTCTTATTAAAGTAATGGTTAAAAATCAATACACACACAGAAGAAAATTTGAAAAAATAAAGCATTAGGAATTCCTCTTATCCAGAAAAAAAAATCATTTAATGGTTTTGTGTATTTCCTCCTAGATCTTATTTATTTTTTATTTTTTTAGTATATGTGTGTGTGTGTGTATGTGAGAGAGAGAGAGATTTCAAAACACACAACTCAGGATCATACTATATAGGATGCTTGATTCTGGCTTTTCTTCTTGGACATGCTCTCATTTCATGAGTTTTAATAGTTATTTTAGAGATGAACACACAATAACCCATTTCTTATTGGATACTGGAATTGTTTCCAAGTTTGGTACTCAAGTATCATTGAGATAAATATATTGATTTATGAGTATTTATTCAGATCATTGATTATTTCCTTTAATCTGATTCCTGCTAGCTGAATTGTTGTTTGCATGCCAAGGGTTTCTCTAAGGTTCTTGATGAAAGTTTCTAAATTGTTTCCCAGAAAGCTGGATCAGTTTTCATAGCAGCGCTCTAAAGTGTCTGCTATGCTGAATCCTTGCCAACCACATCCTATCACTAAAAACAACCTTGTTGATTTGATATAGAGTGGTTATCAACCTATAATTTTAGTTGCATGTATTCCTGTGATTAGAATTCAAACCCGATATGTCTAAAATCAAATAGAAATTCTTCCTTCACCCCTAGTCCCTGCTCTGATAATTGTCCTTTTTCCTAGAATTCCTCTCTCAGCTAACAGACTCTTCAATGGACCTAGTCACCCAGCCTGAAGCCAGCCATTCACTAAGATCTGTCAACTGGAGCTCCGTAATACGTACTCCAGTTCGTCCTTACTGCTGTGGCCAGCCAACCACCTCCTTGGGTGGCTACTATTACAGTCTCCGTGTTTTCTATCCATTTAACCTACTTCCACTCTTCTAACAGGGTTTATTTTTTTAAATATAAAAATGCTTTTTTTTTTTTACCATAAAGGAAATATATCGTCATTATGAAATATGGGAAAAGACTAAAGAAGAAAATAAAAGCCACCTGCAATCTCACGATCCACAGAAGAGGCAGGTGAAAGCAAGAATACTTAAATGAAAAGGAACCACTGCCCCATTTCACCTAATGTCACTTCCTGTTGAAACACTTTTAATATTTCCTTATTTACTATAGGGAACCGCCAACCTTTCCTCTTCATATATGTCATAGAAGGATCTAGATAGAGCAAATGTACTGCCATATCCAATACTGAATACCCTGTATCACCTAATACTTTTTCAGTCCTTTAAACAAAAACTCCCTGAATACTTTTTAAAAACTATTTTTAGAAGACAGTTTGAGTTCTATTT
The DNA here is from genome assembly GCA_028646535.1 of Procyon lotor. Lineage (NCBI taxonomy): Eukaryota > Metazoa > Chordata > Mammalia > Carnivora > Procyonidae > Procyon > Procyon lotor. The sequence goes on from CM053615.1 coordinate 58,743,262, forward strand.
GAAAAGGGCATAAAAGACAGATAGTATTAGCACTGCTCCACTCTATACTGGATATACTTGTGTCCTACAAATACCATCACAAAACAAAACAAGCAAGCAAAACATACCAGCAATTCCTTTCCTCCTTGGAAGACAGTTTAGTAGCCTTCCATGGTTAGCTCAGCCTGTGTCTTTGCTAGTCTTACCACGAGTCCCCCAAATGCGTTTCTTAAACGGCTCATCTAGGAAAAGCTTCTAATAATTCACAGTCTGGGTAATCAGGGAGTAGAAAATGGGAGAGATAACCACTGACCTTTGTGTAGAACCAAGGACAACAAAGCTAGCAAACTTGATGTTCATCTAAGCGCTTCCATGTCCGGCATCTAACAGAAGGATATTCCTTTAGCTAAGACATACCAGGTATGGGTGAACCAACAGAGAGGCCCACACCACCGTCAGATAGCTTCCCATCAATGTAGACCTTCCAGGCTCCATCAGTACTCCTCCAAGTGATTGCAATGTGATGCCAACGGTCATCATTCACGGAAGGACAGTCTGTTATCTTTTCCTTGCCATTCACATAAAGAACCCAGCTGTGAAAAGATTCCAGGTAAGAGAGTCATCAGTCATATGTCATAATCTCATCTATGGGGCACATTACTCTCTTTCTTCTTTTCCTTCTTTTCCTTTCTTTCTTTTTTGGTATATAAAGCACTTTGAGGAAAACCATTACTTCTTTTTCTCCATTTGGTCATATTTCATAGAGGTAGAGTTGATTTATAAATTATACTTTATTATAATTCACTGAAAATTAGTTAATGCTTCTTACACACCAAGGGGTAGGAAAAAGTCTTAGGATAATGGGAGAAGTTGATCCAAGTTGAGATAATTTACCAACTGTCTATTCCAGACGGAATGAATCAAGAATGGAAGGAATGAGAATTGTATAAACATCAGACTGATGTCCTTCCTTTGGAATGGATGTTTTCCTGAGACCAGGAATAAATTTCAGAGGTCTCACAGAAAGTGAGTTCTGTCTCTGGGTTGCCAAAGCAGTCACATGGCAGACAAAGTATGTCAATCCAAAGGTAAACATAATTGGAACTAAACAAAGATGACCAACAAAAAGAGGGCTCCAACAACCATATCACCTTGGGGAATGTCAAAGATACTAAGCAGTTTAAAATGAGATATCTTCAAAAGCAATTAGAGAAAAAGAAAAAAATAGGGAAAATGGATAAGGTAGATAAGAATTCATTGAATACCTCTCTCAATATCTTCTTAGTCCTTATTCATAGATATTTATGGGGAAAAAATGGCCTTTTTATAATACTAATTGTTTCCCCTTTCTGTTTTCCCATTTTCCTTCCCTATTCAAGTGATAACAGGTTCTCTCTTTATATATATTTTGCCTCAGGGGAGGTTTGCGCAAGTTTCTTGGATTTTTGTTTTTTAAAGTTCAGGTCCACTAGGAATAGAGTTTGAGGATGTGGAGCATTCCATCAGAATAGTGAGAGTCACACAGACTGAGGAGAGGCAAGAGAGCTCAGTGGGGCCTGCATCCTGCTCAGTAGCAACAGGACAGAAATTTGGGTGGATCTGAGATGAAAAGGCACCACAGAATCTGTCTAGATTGAAGGTCGGGATTCCACATGGCAAAGAGCTGTGATTCTGAGGGGCCCACAGAGGCTGAGGCAGGTCACAGCCCAGTGATCAGCAGTGTGGAGAGAGGACCAGTGATGGAAGGCCTGGCCCAATCTGTGGCTCTTTAGCAAGATTCTGTGGGTTTCCAACAACCTCTTGAGATCTAAGATAGGAAAAGCGCTCAGTAGAGGAAGGAGGAGGGAAACAACTGAGACTGACCTTTCTGACAGCCCAGAGTTGGGGCCCTGCAGCTGAATTAATTAATCCAAAGAGAAATAAACATCATCTCGTATACCTGAGTCTGTAGATGGATTCATATTTAATATATGTGTTTCCCATGAGTCAATAATGTCACTGAAATCCTTGAACCCCTGCAGGCTCTGATATACAAAAGAAAAAGTGTCAGACTTAAGAGCCAGAGTCTGAGACTTAGCTCTACCACTCCCAGAGTGTGAGATGTGAGATTCGGGACAAAGTGAGTCTCTCTGAAACTTTGTTTTGCTACCTAGAAAACTAGTTCCTCAGGCCACTGCTAAGACCAAATGAAGTAACACTTAGCAAACAGCAAAACATAATCCGTGCATAATTGAAACTCTGATTTCTTATAGAATGTGTCCAGATGCTCTGTTTGACCATTGTCACTCTGCCGTCCTGCTGGAGCACCTGACCCCCTTGCTCCTCTGTCCCCCAACCCCAGGGTCAGTTCTAACTTGGTCCCAGAATAAGGTCTAGAGTATGGCTTTCCTGACATTTCTACTTACCCATTATAATCGGTCAGGAGGAAGGTATTGTCACTGCCATTCTCAAGTGCATAGGAGATCGGTGTTCCATAATTATTGGTGTCATTGGATTTCATCCAGAATGTGCAGGTTACAGCCCAGAGAGATGGAAGCACACCATCTAGCATGACGTAACCATAGATACCCGAAACTTCAAAATCCAGGTTAAAACCTGAAGACTGGTCTGCAACAAATAAGAAAGGGGTGTGGACCATGGCACTTGGGAGGCATTCTTCAATTCTCTAAGGTAGGCAGTGAAGATGCGGTACTGTGATCAAAGAAGCCCATTTCAGTCAATGTGATGATATGGGAAGCAATTTCAACATTAAATATGTAGTATTTACAAAATATATAATATATTCTTTTAAGTAAAAGAATCGGTGGGTAACTAAGATAAGGAAAGCACTCAGTAGTGTAAGGAAGCAGAGAAATAGGGACTAGCTGGAAGGAGACGAGGGATTGGGAAGTTCATAGAGACAGGGAACTCTAATGCATGTCTGCATGCTTATGGGATGAGTCTGCAGAGCACGGGATTGAGGCTTCAACAGAGAAAGAGGGCCAACTGCCAGGGCCACATTCCACCTCTACACAGGGCCCCTGTTCTTTCCTATTTCATGAGTGGTTCAGCTCTGCCCATATCCTGCATACCCTACTCAAGAATATGAATGTCCTGCAGCTAAAAGACTCCAGCCCCCTGAGAAAGCAGTTTAACTCTGATTCTCAGACATGTCTGTGGACTCTGAGCTCCTAAATCAAGTGTCCTTTCTAACATGTAGAAGGGGAAGAGTTCTACTAAATTCCATTTTCTCTGTTTCCCCTCTGAGCTTCATTTTTCTCACCTTTGCTATTGGGGATAACAGTTACTAGTCTGCTGGATGGCTGTCAAGAATAAATGCAAAATGCTTAGCATTGTTTTTGGTATGTAGCCAGTGCTCGGAACAGGTAAAAATTGACATCGTTATGATCTCATTATTTTTAGTATTGTTATTAACAACACTGAGCTCATATATACCTGTTTCACACCTGCTGCCTGAAAATCCCGGCTGACATTTACAACTGTATGAGTTTAATTCATCCACACAGGTGGCCTGATTTCTACATGGGTTAGACTGACATTCATTGATGTCTATTTCACAATATGGTCCTGTGAAGCCTGCTGCACATTGGCACCTGAAAGAAAGAAAATGTTGCTAACACATTGAAATGCATTAGAGGAAGTCTCCCATTTATGACAACAGTGCCTCAAAAAACTCTGAATACTGAAAGCTCATAGATGCAGAAAGAGACATAGATGCATAGAACAGAGAACAGCAACCCAGGTGGTTGCTGGGTGGTCAGGGTGGGATGGGAAAAATGGGTGAACTGGGGTTTTGTTTTGTTTTTAATTTAGAAAAATTGAGTAAACAACTCTGAAGTGATGAAACATATTTTCCACATCAAAGAAATGCTTTAACTGTTAGTCACCTTTTTTTTTTAGGTTCATTTAATTAAACCTATTTAAGACAATATATATCTAAAGTATTGTAGTAGCAAAAATAGAGTAGGAAGTGGTTCTGGTCCAGGCAAATTATTATTTACACATCAGGAGTTTCTTCCCCCCATAGAAGCGCTAGGAAAAAATAGAAAAAGTTCACATGCTGTTTCAAGGCTTTATATGTATTAAACCAGTCTTTTTAACAATGAGGTGACGTTATTATCATTCCCATTTTACAGATGAGTAAACAAACTGTGGCTCAGAGAGGTTAATCTGCCCAAGTCTCTTTGTTACTAAGTGGTGGAGTAGGATTTTAGACCCAGTCTGGGGCCTTGTTCTTCATCAGTATGCTACAGTCTCTGTGGTATGCAACAAACCACTTAAACCCATCAGAATGTGAAATATATCTGATAATGTCAAACACTGATGTGTCATGAACTGGGAAATCTCACATAGTGAGTAGAACTACAATTTGGCAACATCAAAGGAAGTTGAGGGTTTGCACTCCCGAAGCCTGTAAATCCCTTTCAACCTATGTGCTCTAGGAAATTACTGCACAGGTACACAGGACATATGTAATGAACATTCATAATGGCATTATTCCATGTGCTTCTGAAGAATGGGACAATAAACCATGGTATAATCATTTACAGGAATACAAATCAGCAGTTAAAGTAAATAAACTAGAGCCAAATGTATCAACCTTGACAACACATAATGTTGAGGGAAAATAAAACCCAAATTGCAAAAGGAAATATGTAGTATAATACCAATTAGGTAACATATAAAACCTACACTATGCCCTGTTTATGTAGTAATGTATGAAATCTGAATGAGAAAGACATACACCAACTTCAGAACAGTGGTTACTAGTGAGGAAGGAATGTGCGCATGTATGTGTGCATGTGTGTTGGTGTATATGTATTGGAGGAACTCCAAAACTATCTTTAGAAGGTATTTCTTTAAAATAAAAGACGTGAATCAAATACGGAAAGATGCTAAGTTTGGAAATTACATGATGAGGATAGGACTTCTGTTCTTGGTAATTTTCTGTATGTCTGAAATATTTTTTTGATTAAAAAGGACCTGTCCAATACATGATAATTAACATTGTAATTAGCATGTTTACATTGGAATCAGGGGCAGGGGTAGTCTTTACTGAGTTCTCTGTATTCGATGATTAAATCTATTTTGGCTAGAATTTCACTCATCTATAAACGCCCATGTTTGATATTCTAGCAATCCAATATCCTTGTCTATGAAATAGGTTCACTTTGGTGACAACTAATATTCCCTTTGAATTACAAGAGTTTACTTTCATGTCTCCTCTAGTTAGGATTTAGACAAATTTGGTATTCATTGATTGTTTTTGACTTTGGGGAGAATTTAGAACTTTTGCTGTTTATCTGGAAATTTCTCCTTGCCTGTGGTCAGGCACTTATATGCCAGAAGATGTAAAAAGCCTATGAAAAGATGAAGCTACACTGCTAAGATTTCATTTCCACATCAAGAGTGAAAGTCTCACTGGCAGAACGGGTTGCCTATTTCTTCTGGGTTGTGCCCTGGCTATTTGCTGGGGGACAGTAATGAAGGGGCTTGAGCCACAAGAGGACTGGGAAATGTTGTAAGTGGGGTACTTTTTCCTCCCCACTTCCTTTTAACTTTTATAAACTTCCAGAGACAGGGCCATGCTGAGGACAATAAAGTTTCCTAAGATCGTTTGTACTGCAGAAGCCACAGACCCGGTGAAGGGAACAGGATGTGATAGGGCCGACTTGACAGTGATGAAACGGTGTCGATTTTAAACTGTATCCTCCTGGCACCCCAAGAGCCTCGGAAAGACAAAGTGTGTCTCCTCTACAAATACTACCATTTTCAACCACAAAAGGTCAGTTTTCATATTAGATTTCTTATGAACTAAGAGTTACTAAATTAAAAAAAAAAAAAGTTTGAAAACCACAAACAGAGAACGTACACCGGCTCTGTGGGCAGGACGATGGCAGAATTCCTTTTGACGTTAGCTATGGCAAAAACTCCAGCTAAAATATGGCGCTTGACAATGAGTTTTGTCAAGTGCTTCGGTATTTGTTTCTGTGTTACTGTTTTCTTTCATCTTTTATGACTTCCCAAGTATGGAACAGTGGTTTGCAAATCTGGCCGTGCACCAGAATCATTGGGGAGCTTAAAACATGTAGGCCACCTATTTTAAAATTAGACTCTATCCCAGGCTTAGTGGATCAGAACCTCAGGTGGTGGGGAGAGTTTACTGCAGCCTATCCTTGGGCTAGAACGAGGGAGTGGCTGACTTGGGTCTTGAAGGGAATGCTACGGAAAGGCTGCGGAATGACTGAATAGTTGAGAAAATAAAATTAGTGCAAAGGACCAGATTTAGGGCTTTACCTGAAGCTACTGGCACCATCTTTACAGGTAGCTCCGTTTTTGCATGGTTGACTGAGGCACTCATCCACGTTTTTTTCACACCGGGTACCCAAGAATCCAGGAGGGCATCTGCACAAGAATCCCCCAACCTGATCTTCACAGGCTGCATTATTTAAGCATGGGTTTGACTGGCATTCATCGACTTCCGTTTCACAGTGCAGGCCTGGGGATGGGGGAGGGTGAGAAAGAGCCCAAACGTTACCTTCCCCCTGGGAAAGTAGGATGGAAGTGTTGACGATGTTGTTCCTAAAGGGTGGGAAGGGCAGCTGCCAGACTACTGGCCTCTCGCTCTGGTTTGAGATCCACTCTTGAATGAACTTTGGCTTTTGTAAGGCATTTCAGGGTTGTGTCTTGGATCATCTGCCCTTTTGATCTTAGGTCTTTCTGAAACTAACATTCGTAATGGATATCTAATTGAGACTATGTTAAAAAATAAAACTAGCAAATTATAAAATTTTCCTGTTTCTTTGACCTTGTCTTTTCCCTCTGTTTCTTTGACTTTGCCTTTTTCCTTCACAGGTCATTTTCTGGGGAACTCTCTCTTTATAAAGTACACACACACACACACACACACACACACACCACATAATTTTTATATATATGGTTTATATATATGAAATATATATATCATATTGTTTAGCATCTACTTACTTCTAGTTCCTTCTTGAATGTTTATCTTAGCATATAAACTCTTCTCTTTCTCTGTCTCCCTTCTCTCTCCCTTTTTCACTGTCTCTCACACACATTCACACGCTTTTTTCTAAGCTATTTGTGAGTAACTGCAGCCCTGATGCCTTCTGACCCCAAAATACTTCAGTGTGAATTTCCTCAAAAATAAGGACTTTCTCTTGGCTAATCACAGCACAGTAACAAAATCAGAAAATGGACATTAACACAAAATAATGTTTAAAAATGTAGCGATTTGTGGTGCTTTGCAGGACAATACAACAATGCAGGAAGAATGGAAACATCTCACCTGTGTATCCTTTCATACAGGTACAGTGATAGCTAGCCAAGCCATCAATGCAGGTTCCTTTATTTAAACAAGGACTAGAGTTACACTCGTCTATATTTTCTTCACACAGTTTCCCTGCAAGGAACCACAGAATATTTTAGCTGGAGAGGACATGAAAAGAATTTTAGATGAATATTTTCAAACAAGCTGTTCAGGTATAACAGCAGAACAATTAGAAATTATGGCTAATATGTTTGTGAAAAACTTTGCTCTTTGCCAAATACATTGAAATAAAATGTTTTCTTCCATTCTACTTATTGCAAAAATTTTCTAGCAAGAAATCTTACATTTTCAACATACAAAGGAACATGATAACTATAACTATGACTACCTAATTTTTTTTTTAGTTAGGATGGTATGATTTATTTTAAAAATTTTGCATTATTTGCTAATTGTTTACCCCTTTGTTGAATTTATTCCTTGAGTTCTTAAATACTTGTTTATCTACTAGTTGTAGGTTTGTACCCTTAAGAAACATATCCCCAGTAATCCCACACCCCACCACTGGCAACTACCATTCTACTATCCATTTCTTTTCTTTTTAATTTTTTTTTTTTTTTGAGACAGAGAGAGATAGAGGACAAGCAGGGAGGAGGGTCAGAGAGAGAGGGAGCAGATTGCTGAGCAGCAGGGAGCTCAACATGGAGTTCGATCCCAGGACCCCAAGATCATGACCAGAGCCAAAGGCAGATACTTAACCGACTGAGCCACCCCGGCACCCCTCTACTATCCATTTCTGTGACCTTGCCTTTTTTAGATTCCAAATATAAGTGAGATCATACAGTATGTCTTTCTCTGTCTGATTTACCTCACTTAGCGTATGCCCTCAATTTTTACCCATGTTGTTGTAAATGGCAGGATTTCCTTCTTTTTGTGGCTAGATAATATTCCATTACATATAACTCAATCGCATTTTCTTCATTCATTCATCCCTTAAGGTACACTTAAGCTTGTTTCCATATCTTGGCTATTGTGAACAATGCTACAATCAACAAACCTTCCAGATAAAGACTTCCATTTCCTTTGGATAGATACCCAGTAGTGGAATTTCTGGATCATGCAGAAGTTCTATTTTTAATTTCTTGAGGAACTTCCATATTGTTTTTCATAGCAGTTGTACCAACTTACATTCCCACCAACAGTGTGCAAGGCTTCCTGTTTCTTCACATCCCCACCAACACTGTTATTTCTTGTCTTTCCATGATAGCCATTCAAACAGGTGTGAAGTAGCATTTCATTGTGGTTTCGATTTCCAGCAATGAAATTTTAATGATTCTAAGGTTTATATTATAAAAATAAGAAACTGTTCTTCTTACCTGTGTAACCAGGTGGGCATTCACAAATGAATTCCCCAATCAGGTCTTTGCAAATGCCACTGTTGAGGCATGGCAGTGAGCTGCACTCATCAATGTCTGTTTCACACTTTAAGCCTAAAACGCAAATGAAATACTGAAGGACAAAGAGTAGGATCAACAGAAACAGAACCATGATCATTTAAACGTAATCATCTCAATAATCTGAATTTACAGGGAGTGGTAGTGGTGAAAGAAAGAGCAAAAATTCCTTAAGTGCTACCATCTAGTTAAGTTTTTAGTGAAAGTACTGCCTCTTTCTAGAGATTCAAGATACCCTGGGGCACCCAGCTGGTAGAGTCAGTTAAGCATCCAACTCTGGGTTTTGGCTCATGAGATTGAGCCCCATGTCAGGCTCTGTGCTCAGTGTGGAGTCTGCTTGGGTTTCTTGCTCCCTCTCCCTCTGACACCCACCCTCCTATCTCTTTCTCTCAAATAAGTACATTTTTTAAAAAAGATATCCTTATAAGGAGGGAGCCTGTGTGGTTCAGTAGGTTGGCCTTCTGACTCTTGGTTTCGGTTCAGGTTGTGGTCTCAGGGTCCTGGGATCTGGGCCCTGTGTCAGGCTCCACGTTCAGCACTGGGTCTGCTTTTCCCTCTCCCTCCCCCTTGGTTCCCCCCTCCCCTTTGCTCTCTCTCTCTCAAATAAATCAATAAATAAAATCTTAAAAAAGAAAAGATATCTTTATAATGGATACATAAAAGACCGCAGAAAATCCCGGATTAGAAGTTGGTGGTGGGGAGGGTGGGGGAAGACCTGGAAGCGTAAAATTAGTTTAACTCCAAAGTGAAACACAGAGAGTCATATATACTTGCTCTCATGGCCCCTTGGCTGAGGAGTGGGGGTGGGGCTAAGTCCTGCCAGATCTCAGTGCTTGTGCCAGGCGTCCTAGAGTGGGGACATGTCTTCTGATACAGGGCACATGAGCTATCTGTGGGCTAGCTCTGCCAGAAACCCAGGTTCTTCCTCTACACCAGGGGGTGTCAAAGTGTGGCCCCAAACTGTGGCCCCAAGAGCATCAGCAATTACCTGGGAATGTGATAGAAATGAAATTATCAAACCTTCCCTAGACCTATCGAATCAGAAATTTTGGGTTAGGGTCTAGCCCTCTGTGTTTTAAGGAGCTCTCCAGATGATTCTGATGCACATCAAAATTTGAGAGCCACTATCCAAATTATGCCCTTTCTCGACCACCAACTGCTTATAAAATTCTAGGACAAGATCCATTCTTATGGAATGTCAGGACAAAAAATCTTATAAAAATGGAGACATACACACATATACATATATGCAAGCTAAAATAAGCGGAATGCCAATATTCTTGATAGCCCTGGGCTACATTCGTTTTTCAATTCTCCTTTTGCTCATTTTGTGGTGAATTCTTTTATTTTAATACCATCTTTCTCACTGAAATGACATTTCATGTTAGCTGTATAAAAGTCCCCCTCAAAAAAGGCAAAAAACTGTATTTCTAAGAGAAAACAGTGAATTATTATTTGAAATAAATTATAATTTTTTAAAAGATTTTATTTATTTATTTGACAGAGAGAGCTCACAAGTAGGCAGAGAGGCAGGCAGAGAGAGAGGGGGAAGCAGGCTCCCCGCGGAGCAGAAAGCCCAATGCGGGCTCGATCCCAGGACCCTGAGATCATGACCTGAGCTGAAGGCAGAGGCTTTAACCCACTGAGCCACCCAGGTGCCCAGAAATAAAATATAATTTTAAGATAAAGTTCATTTCCCTCTCAAAAGTTATATTTCTGAACTGAACTTCAGGAATGTGACTTACACTACATGAAAACATAATTCTTACATAATTTCTACATAATCAAGTTCAAAGCCATATTGTTTTTCCAGGAACAGTTTCCAGAAAGATAGAAATGAAGCAACAAATCATAGCTATTCATAGGAACTTCCACTAATGTGAAGCCAATGAGAGAAACTGGAGTTTGTTTAAAAATAGTTATGTTGGACAATCTGTTCTATGTTGCATATCACATCATACATTTACTTTGTGTTAGAATGGAACCTTGGTCATGGCCTCTGAAACTGTATTCCTATTTAAATGGTGAATTATGATGTGACTTTTTCCATAGAGAAGATGATTCTTTATTCTTTCTCCAAACTGTGCAAGGAAAACTGTTATTTATAAGAAATGTACACTTTTTTTCACCTTGGTTTATCCTGTTCAACCAAATTTTTGTGCATTGGTACAGTCCAGCATTTTTATTTAACTCACAGGGTTTATTTTCAGTGTTTCAAAGTTTGATGTGCAAGTCGCAATGATTTTGTCGGAAAAATACACTAAAATTTGCATTCATCTGTGTTACCTGTATATCCAGGTGGACAGAGACAAACGTAACCACGCCCAAGCTGTTGGCAGGTTCCACTATTGTGACAGGGGTTCAAGAAACATTCATGGAAAACCTAGCAGTGGTGAAAAGAAATCTATCAGAGACAAAACACTCCAATCACCTTAAAGCCATCCTGACTAGCGAGTCTGAAGGTTTGACAACCACCTGACATAGACAGGTGGTGCCTGTTTCCAGGTGAGTTCACTCAAGCTAGCTAGACCGCTGCCTGCATAATGTTGGTGCCTACCATATATGGACACTTATGATATATCTTACGTTTTTTTTTTTTTTAAAGATTTTATTTATTTGACAGAGAGAAACACAGCGAGAGAGGGAACACAAGCCAAGGGAATGGTAGCGGGAGAAGCAGGCTTCCTGCTGAGCAGGGAGCCCGATGCGGGGCTCGATCCCAGGACTCTGGGATCATGACCTGAGCCGAAGGCAGACGCTTAACGACTGAGCCACCCAGGCGGTCCTATATCTTACTCTTGAGTGCTATTCTTCTTAAGTGTTTCTAAATGCTGGCTGCATGTTAGAAACCATTTGAGGTGCTTTAAAAGTAGAAAGGATAGGGCCCCACCCCAGACCAGCTAAATCAGAATCTCTGAGAGTGGGATCTGTGCATGATTCTATTTTAAAGTTGGCCAGTGGATTCTAATATGTCTCCAGGGTTGATAGTCACTGTTCTAGGGGTTCTTAGAAATTTTTGTGTCTGCCAGGCTCAGTTTCAAATATGATTTACAAAGCCCTTACAAGTTGATATGTTTGGACAAGACGGTAGGAATTTGAAATAAGAAATACATCCTAATTATCCTCCTTAAAAATACTTAAGACCAAAGAATTCATCATGACATTGGGCTAGGTCTATTCAGAGTAATGGCTGAATCTACCAAAATAATTGGTTTTCACTAGTCTTTTTTTTTTTTAAAGAAAAACAATAGTTTAGTTACATTCATGAGTTATGTTTCTTAGTTCTTAGAGACCCATACATTATTCCAATAAATGATCTTTTTTTTTTCTGACAAAAAACTTAAGTAATTTTCATGAACGTTGAATAACTCTTCCTGCCAGTTTGGCTAAACCAAATGCCTCTTACTCAAATGATGGGTTATGCTTGAAGTAAGTGTTAATTATTAGTGAATTTAAAGGCTCCCCACATCTACACATTCTCTATGGCAGACATTATTGAATATTCCCAATTTTTGGTAGTTAGAACTTTTCTAATGCTGCATTTTTGGAAAGTTCTTATTAGAAGTCACAAGTAAATACTACTATTCATTGATAATGTTCCTGAGACTTGATTACTTGAAGTTTCAACTCTGGTAGTTTTCCTCTGTGTAGCATGTATAATGACAGACTGTTTTCCAAACACTCCACTGGAGAAGATTCTATAAGTATAAAAGGGACTTGCCTGACTGCTGACTTCATACTTCTTTTTGGTATGTCCAGGAGAAGCACGGGGCACTATACTTTCCTCTGCTGCTGAGAATGTTGAACTAAAAGCTAATAAGATTAATAAGAAAGCATTAGAACACCATATTAGTGTGTGGTAGATACTGCCTATAAGTAGATTCTACCTAAATACTTGGTCAATATTCTAGTTCTCAGAGTAGGTAAAGTCACATATATTTTGTTTAGGAATAGTGAAAAAGGGAGCCGAGATGGATGGGATACATCATTAAATCCTAGACTCTCAGAAAGAAACAGGGAAGTTATCAAGTTCAATGTACCCAAAGTGAGATTCTTGGAGTCACTGTCCCCAAAAAGGCCTCAAAAGACCAGATACCCAAATCCACAGTAAACAGTAATATTCAGAATTGACACTCCCACGAGACAAACACAGGTCTCCAGCACGCAGGATTGCATAAGAAATGAAGCATATCCTTCTTACTGGAGCAATCTGTGATGGATCTGGTACCACTGGAGGTTGTAGTTCCATGAAAGGGGCAGGACAAGCAGAAGGACTTCCCTGGATTGGGCTGGTAGTAGTCTTGAGGACATGGATGACAGGGCATTAATCCAGAACGAGAGAATTCTCCTACTGGACAAGGTACTGCAAAGGTAAAAAATCATTTGTGAGTCCAAACGACATACTTTACTTTCAAAAGAAGTGCGTTAACCCTCTGTTGTAAGCAAACTACTGAATTGCTGATATATTCTCTTGCACGTATCTAATACCTACACTATTTTATCACGTCAGATAAACATTCTGTTGTTTCCTTCCTCTATTAACAACACACATTGACTCAATAAAAATTTGAATTCATCATGTAATATTGTATTCTGATTTTTTCCACTTTATATTATATCCTCAGCATTCCACAAATTGTTAAATAACATGGTGTTTAATAAAAGAAAAACATTGCATGCCATTGACAGGACATAATTGAGCTAACATTTCCTCTCCTATTGGACATTTAGGTTGTTTCTATTCGTTAGCTATTATAAATAATGCTGACATGAAATTTTCTGCATAATCCTTGTATAGAGCTCTGATTATGTCCTAAGGATAACAGTTGAACTTGAACAGATGGATTTGAGTAGTTGAACTTATAGATCTAAAGATAATGGAAAACTTAAAGCCAATAATAAATAATGTCAAATCATCAAAAAAAATAAAATAAAAATGGTTCTGACTTATAGCTCCATTAGTAATGTATGGAATGCTCTTACTGAATACTTATTACTGATAATGATCATTTAAATACTTTTTTTTTTTCAATTTGAAAGTGAAAATGGAATTGCACTGTTATTTTAACTTGCATTTCCATGATAATGGAAATTACCCATTTAACTTTTTTTCATGTTTGTGAAAAATTTTTTTTCATGTTTGTCGAAAATTTTATTTCTTCTGTGTTGTCTCTTCTGTATGGGGAAGAGCGCCTTTTTTTTGTTTAAACTTTTAAACCTTTTAATATCATTTTGTGTTAGCACATGCTTTTTATAAACAACATCCAGTTGAATACCATGATTTAACCAAATCTGAAATTCTCTTGCTAAGAATTGGTAGAATATTGATCAAACAAGAAATAGCTTTAAGAGAACATGAACCTGCATTTTCTTTGATAAATTTTGGTTGCATTTGGCAGAGCTGCAGTGGGGCAGACCAGCCATGACTACATCTTTGGGCTGGCCTTGTAGATTGTGACCCAAAGATGAATTTGTGTAAACTGGTTAATATCTACATGAGCCCTTAAACTATTATGAATGGAGAAAACCACAAAACTACTAAGACTCGTCTGTGTAAACTTAAACACAGAAGACAGAACACAAAGCAGTAGCTATTTGGGAATCTCAGCATATTTATCATGCAGGCTTCGGATTTTTAAAAATTAGTATGGCAGAAATGATGAGCAGTATGGTTGAAAAATTTAGAAATGCGCTCAAAGCTCAATGGGGAAGGATACTCCAAATAATAGCATCTTTTTTTTTTTTTTGGTATGACCATAAACGTTAAATAAACAATAAGGCATTTGTGGTAATCTCAAGATGTTTAGATCGAAGTTTTTAAGCAGAAACAGCCAGCCACATCTTTTGCAAAAGTACTCTTTTATATCACTGACAAAAAGTCAGGAGTCAAATCAAAAGATAGCAGAAGATATCATAGATATTAATGCTTGTTTAGAAAAAACATATTTCTTCTGGCTATGTTTGTTATATTAAAACTTTAAACTCTAAGTATCTTGGTCAAACAAGATATTTGTCATACTTGTTATAATAAGATGCTTGTTACAGAAAAAATATTTGTTACATTAAAATTTTCTTAAAAACATTTTTTAAAGGATTTTATTCATTTAAGAGAGAGAGTGAGAGTACCAAAGCAGACTCCCTGCTGAGCAGGGAGCCCTACCTGGGGCTTGATCCCAGGACCCCAACATCATCACCTAAGCCGAAGGCAGATGCTTAACCAACTGAGCCACCCAGGTGCCCCTAAAACTTTAAACTATAAATATCTTTGTTTCACCAACAATAAATTAATCTACTCTTTGTTGCTAGATCTCAGAGTTCCAGACAAGGTTTTGCACAAACATATTCAAAGTTGCTAAGTTTGAAGTGGGTTTTCTGAATCTCAAGTTTCAAAAAAATGATTACCTATTTGGAAAAGGTTAACTCCAAACAGCTAATTAAAGTAGTTAACTAGAAGCATAGATCTTCCCCTGGTAAAGGTATAAAACTTCAGTTTGAGAGAATACCTATGAGTGTGTATGATAAGGTAAAAATATAAATTCTGTCAGTGAAACCGAGATGCTATGATGAACTAAACTATTTTGCACATACAATTTTTTCAGCACCACCTTACCCTCAAAAAGAAAAGGACTATGCCCCTAGAAACTGACACAATGCCAAAAACTATACTAATAAGTAGTAATAAAATCTTAAGATTAAAAATCAAGTTCGTTAATGAACACATTGTTGTGATGTCTATACTTTGTTTTTTGATATAGAAAATGTAAATTTTTATGTGAAAATTAGCTTAAATTATATTCCAAATGCAGACAGTTGTCAATCAGAAATATAATTTCCAGGAGTGGACAATCAATACTTAAGGCATGATTTACACATAGAGTAAATATACATATACAGTAAATATACATATATACATAGAGCATATGTATGTGTAAATATTACATATATCATAATAGCATTATCTGTAGCGTATAATACATATTAAATACGCACAGATGCACATATACAGAGGCAGTTCCTGATGGTCTAATTTCCTAAGAAGAGAGAGCAGAAAGTTTCATTTGGAATCCTAGCCAAAGAAACTATGGTTTCTGAGTCAATAAAAATGGGACAAAATCCTCTTAACTTCTACTCAAGAAAGAAAGAGAAGGAGAAATCTAAGTATGCCAAAAATGATATTAAAATAGAATTAAAAATAGTGCCTTGAAATAACTGGGAAAAATGTAATCTCACATGTCTGTTCCCTGACAGTGTTAAAGATAACACATAAAGCCCTGGAGCCAAGTGAATTTTGTCTTTTAAATGGGCTTCCTAAGACAAATTCAATGGTCAGAGACTCTCATCCTAAGCCCCCTTTTAACTTCACCCTATAAGGTTAGGCTAAGAAATGTCATCTTGGCTCAGCCTTCTCTTTCCTTTTCCTATAGGACCATGTGTAAACAACATCATCACCAAAAAAATCATTTGCAAGACTTATCTTTTGGATAAAAGTCATTTTTAAAAATGAAAAATTTCTACGGTGCTGGTGTGGCTCAGTTGATTAAGCATCTGACTCTTGACTTCACCTCAAGTCGTAATCTTAGGGTCATGAGATCGAGCCCCACAATAGCTCCTCACTCAGCGGGGAGTCTGCTTGAGATTCTCTCTCTCTCTCTCTCCCCCCTCACCCCTGCTCTTTTTAATTAATTAATTAAAATAAAACATTTCAGACTCTTGAGTTTATAACCACAGACCCATAGATATTTAATATCCTAATTAGTGATAAAAGATGAAATGCAGGGCGCCTGGGTGGCTCAATGGGTTAAAGCCTCTGCCTTCGGCTCAGGTCATGATCTCAGGGTCCTGGGATCGAGTCCCACATTGGGTTCTCTGCTCAGTGGGGAGCCTGCTTCCCCCTCTCTCTCTGCCTGCCTCTCTGCCTACTTGTGATCTCTCTCTCTGTTAAATAAAAAAAGAAGATGAAATGCATGAAATATACATTACTTTAATATAGAAATATACTTAAATATAGTAGCTGTGTTGATTAATTATATTTTAAGTTAAACATGCTAAACAATGCAAAAAGTGATACTTTAGTAAAAAGTGAGGTAAACCATAAACATACACATAAGAATAAATCACTACAGAAAGAAAAACTAAAGAAGGAAGGAAGCTTAAAGCTAGGAAAAATTAAAAAAATAAGTAAAACTAAGAAAAGCATATATAAGGGACTGTTTTAGAAATCATACACATGTAAGTTTAAAGTGAAATGGTGTTTATTTAACACCACAGGAGAGAGTGCTGAGTGCTGATGTTTCCAACTCACTCATGACAAGAAAATGTGGTTCAACTTGTGCTGGGAATATATTAGGAGAAATACAGCAGTTACCAGAAGTTTAGAGACTTTCTGGGAATCAAAATTACTTAACTGAAATAATTGGTATTAAACAAACCTCAAGGCTTATTTGGGAAGCTAAAGGGAAAAATCATCAATTACGAATTTGTTTTACTGCAAAATCCTAGTTACTTTTGTGGTTGGAGGGAGAGAAAGAGAAAGAATTTTCACTGTAGACTTTCTTCCAAAATTCATCTGTATATTGATAAAATAAGAGTCTCTAGTAGATATATTTCAACCATAATGTGGAGCCTTATTTACCTCATAATAATAAAAAAGAAACCTCAAAGTTGGTATTACACAACAGACATGGTTTATGAGTTTCAATCAGGTCCTAGTTAAATCTCTTCTCATCAGTGAAACATCAGGTTAATGAACACTGCTTGCCTGATTCCTCAGGTCTGACAGACTTTTATCTACTGTGATCCTATTCACTGAAATAATTTAAACAGGTGGAGTAGATAAAAATCTGTGATCTTACTAGGCTTCCCCATTTTCTCTGTAGCACTTACTTATGAGGACTACATCTCCCAAAATGCAATGCTGGATATGTCCCTCCTAGCACCATACAAAAATGTCCTACACAGTTGTTTTCTGGGAATCTGTTTTTAACTGGATGCAGAGGTATATATGACTGGGGGGGAGGGTGCACAATGATGCTGTGTGTGTGTGTGTGTGTGTGTGTGTGTGTGTGTGTGCATGCACGCATGCAGCTAGAGAGAAATGGGGAGCCAACAGATTGGTTTCTTAAAAACACTGGTATTCAATAAGGGAACAGTTTTTAATTTTCAGATGGCCATAGAACTTAAGTTTTTAAATAAGCGTGTAGAGATAGAGGAGGATATATAATTCTTTAAAAAGTCATGTTTCAGCCAGCATGTTTATTCTGTTCCCAGTGATACAGCAGAGGTAGGCCAACAACTTTTTATTTTTAATAGAGTTCCACTGACTCTGCAAAGTACGTGGAGTTTGGAGTGTCTGGCAGTAGGATGACCTTGACTTTCAACCCTAATTTCAAGGCCATTTTAAGTTTTCATCTTTTCATTTTGCTTACATCTTCTCAGTAGGGATGTTAGAGATACTTGAAAATTTAAACTCTAATCTTTTTATGTCTACTGTGGTCCTCAACATATGGTCCCTGGACCAAGTGGAAGCAGCATCCCTTGAAAACTGGTTAGAAATGTAAATTCTCAGGCCCCACGCCAGACCTGCTACTTAAAAACTCAAGGAGTGGGGCCCAAGATCTGAAATTAGTCATACTCAACTTTTCCCGTTACTTCAGCATCCCTGGAGGGGAACTTAAAAAGAAAACCAGAAAAGTCAAGTCAGAATATCTGGGAGTGGAGAGTAGGCTTCAGTATTTTAAAAATGCTGCGGTAAATGTGCAGATAATTCCAAAGGGCAACCAGAGTGGATAGCCACTCACAAAAACCTGCAAACTGTAGGAAATAAAATACCATAATTCATAAAGTGTCTTTTTAGAGTTTCAAGGAACCTGAGACAGGACCTCAGTTTAGAAAGGAAGAAACTAAGTTCCTAGGTGAGATGCATTTCTACCATATCATGAAGCCACATGTTTATTAACATCAAATACTAACACCAAGTCTTGTACTTTTTTGTGTGTTCCGAAAGGCACTAGCCCAGTGTTTATATTGAGAGTGTTTATACTTAAGTATTGACTGGCTGAGTACATGGAAACTCTCCATGAAGAGACAGTTATTTACATTCTTTGCATACAGTAGATATACGGTTTTGCTGGAAACACTCCGCTCCTCCATGCATAGAACCTACGGGGCTTGAAGAAATATCAGTGTCTAAGGTTTTGATAACCTCCACAAGTAGAAATGTTCATGGCTCCTCTTTTCACAGTGGAGGTGTTTTCTGGACATGAGAGGCAGCTCCGGGAACCCAGTGCTGGCTGGTAACTGCCCAGGGGACACGATTCACAAGTCTCAAGCCCATTTGATGAGTAGGTGCCTTGTTTACACTGAGCTGGAAAGAAAAATGTAATATGGTTAAGAACGATGACATGAAGCTGTACAAAACTAGCATTGGCTAGGAGACGGTTTTCTGCATTTTAATTCATTTAGGAGGCAAAGAACTCCAAGCATATAGATTGTATTTTAGACTGCTACATGCTTCAGTCCTAATAAACTTTAGACTGATTTCCAGTTACTTTCCTTATTACCTAGCATAGCCACATAGAAAGTGCCAATAAATGGTTTCTGAGTGAAGTTAGAGATCTCATCTCAGAAAGGTATTGTCATAAGAACAAGTTGTACCCAGGGGAATTTGTTCTCAGCTTGTACTCAGTTCTGTGGAGTAACAGAAACAAAACCTCAAGTTGGACAAGAGCTTCATAACCAGACAGGCACCTTTGTCGCTCTACAAATTGGCCCCTCTTATGTCCTCCTACCTACAGACCCCATTGGAGGGCTGGCAGATTAGAAAGTTAAAGTAGTCTTAGCATGAGGCCCAGGGAGATTAACCTTCTTTATTTTTATTTTTTTTAGTTTGGTCCTTTTGGTATTTACCTTTACAATTTTTTTTTTCAGTGTTCCAAGGTTCATTGTTCATGCACCACACCCAGTGCTCCATGTAATATGTGCCCCCCTCAATTCCCACCACCAGGCTCGCCCAACCCCCCCCCCAAAACCCTCAGTTTGTTTCTCAGAGTCCACAGTCTCTCATGTTTCGTCTTCCCCTCTGATTTCCCCCAATTCACCCTTCCTTTCCTTCTCCCAATGTCCTCCATATTTTTCCTTATGTTCCACACATAAGTGAAACCATATGATAACTGACTCTCTCTCCTTGACTTATTTCACTCAGCATAATCTCTTCCAGTCTCGTCCATGTTGATACAAAATTTGGGTATTCATCCTTTCTGATGGCTGCATAATATTCTATTGTATATATGGACCATATCTTCTTTATCCATAAGCAACTTTCTAAGATTCATAGCAATGGTTCTGTGGGAAAGCAGGACTAGGGGCCAGAATCCTCAACCCCTAGGGCATGATCCTTTCTTTCTGCCCTCGTTCCCCAAATGATGCTCACTGTCAGCATTTTTGGAGAACTTCTAATCACCTAGCACAGCTCTTAAGTTTGTATGTGTCATTAGGCAATCCTATCTGCACTTGAAACAGCAGCAAGGGGCATAGTTCTGAAATTCCTTCTTTTAAGCGTATCTCTTTTTTTAAAGTTCATTTGTTTATTTATTTATTAAAGTCATCTTTACACCCAACATGGAGCTCAAACTCATGACCCCAAGATAAAGAGTCCATGCTCTACTGACTGAGACAGCCAGGTGCCCCTTAGGTGTACCTTATTGTAACTTTAATAATGAAAGAAAATGATTCCATCAGAAATGTTTATTGAGAATGATAATAAAATGTTTTGAAAATATCGAGTATTTTAGTAGCAAGAATGCATGCATATGTACCTATAGTTGTTAATTTCTAAGTAAATGGAGAGTTGATCTCATTGTATCAAATACTATTCTCGCAAAAAGTAAACGCATGATTGTTAAGTGTTATGAAAGTCCTTTCCACCAATGAATTTGAGATTTGATAAAAGAAAATCTGAGTTACTTGATAAATGCAGATTAGAACTGGGGTACCTGGGTGGTGCAGTCCGTTAAGCATCCAACTCTTGATTTCCGCTCAGGTCATGAAATCAAGGTTGTGGATCGAACCCAGGTCAGACTCCATGGTGAGCATTCTCTTTCTCCCTCTGTCCCTTCCACTTGTGTGCCTCCTCTCTCTCACTCTCACTCTCTCAAATAAATAAATAAATCTTTTTTAAAAATGTGGATTAGAATTATTGGCAGTGGAGTTTGACTTAGATCAACAGAATGTTCCAAAGGGAAAAAAACAGACTTCTTTAAAGTGAGGGAAACATTAAGATAATAATTTAAAATTAAAAGAAAAATTAAAGCAATACAATTGCTTGTAGTGATGCTCTTATTTTATCCTGTTTGCCATTTAGACTTCATAAGTGAAGACAAAATTAAGGTTTCTGGTCAAAATGTGCACTAGGCCATTACCTTTGCATTCCAAGATACTTCTTGAATGGATATACTCGGTGTAAGTCCCAGCTGGACAGAGTTTGCACTCAAGCTGCCCTTCTTCATCCTGATAGAATCCGAGTGAGCAGCTTTCACAGACAGAATGCTCCAGAGAATAAAAGGTTCCTAAAGGGCAATTGACTGAAAAGAAAACAAACAGAAAACACTGAAACCAGTAAACTATAGAAACAGAACACATTTAGTTTCCTTCTTCCTAAAAGCATGAAAATAATAAAGCATGCTTCCAAGTACTATTGTTTCTGTGTTAAGTCTTACTGTCAGAGGTTTTTCTCACAAGATAAACCTTCCAGAAAGGTATTCTTAGAAACAAACAGTAAGATTTGTTTTAAGAAAATTCAAATCCTTATTGACCAAGATTAGGGCTTGTGTGATACGAGCTTTAAAGTATGGATTAAACCAGATCATCTTGGGAAACATACAGCTAACAGAGAAAAGGTTGCTGTAGGGAAGGAATAAAACAACAAACATCAGGTTAATTTGAGGCTTCAAGATAGAAAAAACAGTTTCTTTACAGTTCCTCTTAATGCTGCCCTTATGAAGCTGACTGCTTATCTATTGCAGCCTCATTTCTAGAAACAAAACCAGCCAAAGGTTGTGAGTCTAAACCAGGTGAGTTAAGTAGAGCTTTGTCTCTGCTTATAGGAATCACTGTCAACTGAAGGTAAGTCTGAGACATTTTCAGACCCAAGAGTCCTGAGGAAACAGGCCAATTTTAGGATCTTCCTTCCTTGGAGATTTGGTCTACTACTTGGCAAGCTTGAAGTAACTCAGGATTTCTGAGACCAAAGTGGAATGATAAGCCCACGGAAAGGCTGCTAGCAAAGTTTATGTTTGTATAGAGCGAATACTGGAAATCAGCCACATGGATGATTCTGAGGATCACATGTGTAAGAATTACATGGGAACTAACTAAAAATTCAGATGCCAAGGCCCTGCCCCCAAAGTGTCAGATGTATTATTAGTTCTGGGCTGGGGCCCAAATCAGGATGCATTACGGGAAGCCCTTCAGGGGATGCTGACACAAGGTGGTCCGAAGACCAGACTGAGACACACGGAACACTGACCAAGATGATTCCTAATTTTTACTCACAGTGTAGGGAGGAAACAAGAGCAGGTTCAGAACGACCACTTTTAGGTACTTTCAGTGGGCTGAATTTATCACCCCACTGAGCTCTAGGAATAGCAGTAAGAACTGTTCAGGAAGGTTTTCCAAGCAAGGGGTGAGATCCGACACCTCCAGAGGGACAGCGGACTCACACCATTTGGTTCAGCTGAGCCTACCGAATTTGATTAGAGGAGTATCCCCTATCTATAAAGCATGACTTTATTTGGGAAGTGGCCTGGAATTGATCCAGACTGTGATAGTCTGGGTTAAAAGTTAAGGGGCTGTGGGTTAAGAGGAGTAGCTGCTTAATGGTTATTGGGGGTCTTCTTTGGAGGTGATGAAAATGTTTTGGTAGTGGTGATGGCTGAACAGCATCATGAATGTGCTAAATGCCAATGAACCATACACTTTAAAGTGGTTGACTTTGTGCCATGTGAACCTGGCATTGGCTAGCCGGCTGGAAATCTTAGCGACACCACTGACTGCCTTAATGGGTAAGACTTCCTGAGTAAGTTCCTAGCCTCTCTGGCTTCAGTTTTGCCATCTGTAAAATGTGCTTAATAATAATAGCACTTCACAGAGTTGCTAAACAGAGTTAAACAAGAGAGGTTCTCAGTTTGTCTACGGAAGTGGTCAAAAAGTATTAGTCATTATTACTGGAGATGCTGCTAAAGGTTGTGAGCTCTAAAGATCTAGAAATAAAACTAAGACCTGAGTCCCTTACCTGAAATAGTTTTCTTGTCCTGAACAACGGTGGTTACTTAGATTCCTGAGACAAAATAATAAGAACAACCACACAACAATCGCAGTATGTTTCATTAATATCCTCATATAGTTGTAAAGCGGCTCTACTCATCTCATTTGACCCACTAAGAGCCGGATATTTTTTTTATTGCAGGGAAAAGTCTTACCACACATACGCCCTCTCAGCACCGAGCCTGGTCTGCAGAAAAGGAAAGCCTTTTCTGTCTCTAACGAATTGCTGTCGGCTACCAGAATTTCTGATGAAAGCTGAAAGGAAGACATGGGCTCCTGCCTGAGGGTCCTTTCCAGTTGATTTGTAATGGTTTCCAAAGTCTTAATGAGTCGTTGCTGATTTTCCAGCTCAAGGGTATCATTTCTTTCATCGGGCAATGGCACACTAGCTGAGATTAAAAAAAGACGAAATAAAACATAACACACACAATATGATGTTTCAGGAAAACTTTGTGGTTAGTGTTTTTGTTGTTGTTGTTGTTTTTTTTTTTACCAAAAAGAAATGGCATATTAAAAATCTTCTGGGAAAAATAAACTCACACTCAACCACTACTTACTGAGCAACTAGTATATGGATAATATTAAGAACAATGCAATTTGTTTTAATCCTTCTCTCATACGCTGGATCTACGTCACCTTTTTGTGAAGTTCTTCCTTACAGCATGTTAAATTTCTGTAAATTCTTGCTTTTTAAAAACATGCCTTAGTTCGTCATGCCAAGATGAGTACAAAGCAGGATGCCTGTTGCTGCGAGAATCATAAAATACATCTGTGATATTAAATTGCAAAAAATGACAAAACTTAGGTGATTGTGCTCTCCCTAATTTTCAGTTCCAGGACTATTTCCTAAGAATGATGACAAGTGGAAAATTTGCAAAATAGGTCTCCCGCCAAGAATTTCACATAATACTGTTTTTTCAAACATTCTCTCCTTACCTGTGATGTTAAAAATTAACTTGATTTTGTGGTTAGATAATGGGGCACTTCTTCTAATTCGTGAAGATCTGGCTTTGCCAACACCTGCGGGTGTTTCTTGCACGGAATCCAAGAAATCATCGTAAGAGTAATCCAGCCTGTTAGCTGCACCCCAACCACCAGGTCCTGGGCAGTTGGGGCAGAGAAACAAGATTTTACAGTTGCTTCTTTATCAGCATTTAGGTTTGAATGTTAAGCTGCAAGTCAAATTGCCCCTATTTCTTCAATTGCCCATAATGTACTGCATACAAGGATTCATCTAGAATCTCATATTTCTCATCTACAATCTTATATTGTAATTTTTAGGCACTTTAGTTTAGATTTAGATTACCAATGAATTACACAAAAAGAAAGACAAGTCCCTTTGGAGCTACCTAGGCATTTAAACCTTTCTTACCTTTGAGTTACTAGTTAATTACCTTAGCTTTAGAGGTAAATTAAGATGTGGGTATAGAATTTTAATCAATTCCTATTTCCCTTCAGGGTTTGCTCCATTCTTTTTTTAAAATAACGTAGTATCAGCTTTATACACAATGCAAATGAATAGGTTTCCTTTTGTGAAGATTATTCAGGATATTGCATCATATTCTAAAGGTGGGGGGCAGGGGTGCCTGGGTGGTCCAGTCAGTTAGGCAACGGTCTCTTGGTTTCAGCTCAGGTTGTGATCTCAGGGTTGTGGGATCGATCCCCACATTGGGCTCCATGCTCAGCATGGAGTCTGCTTTAGGTGCCCTGGTACCATTGTGACCATCCACATAGATTCAGATTGTAGCTTCTGGTTGAAGGGTATAAGGGACAACTCTAGTCAAGTTACTTTACTCTTTCCGAAACTCTGTTTCTTCACTTATAAGTTGAGGTCATTCTTCTTCCCTCACAGGTTTGGGAGATAACTGAGACAATATACATAAACCGTCTAGCTCAGTGTTTGACTCATTCTAATACCTCAGTAAGTAATATTAATATTGGTCTGGGCATATTGTTGTTGCATGATTATGTGCTTTAAACATCAAATTATATTTATACAGGCCTGTTGACCTATGCAATCAGTTTAAGTTTCTTTTTTTTTTAGCAGTTTAAGATTTTTAAATGAAATTTAAAATAGAGTTTTAAAGAAAATAAGCTCTTAAAATTTGTCTAATTTATGTCTTTGGCCATTAAAATTACCTGGGATAAATATTTTTGTTTTTCACTTAAACATCTTTCCCCAAAAGTATTATGCAGCCATTATAGAAAAACAGATGAGCCAAGACAAAAAAATTTTTTGGTTACCTACAATTCTACCATATAGAAATAATACCTAGAATACATTTTAGGCAAGACTTTCTACTATGAATATATAAACACATACATATGTGTTTATGCATACATAGATACATGAATCACTGGAATAGATATAAACATACCATGCCTTTAACAAATGATTATACTATGTGTATCTTACTTAGTAATCTTTTTCTGATTTTCTCAATGATATATTATGGCATTTCTGTGTCAGATGGTTTCATAATATTCTTTTCTTTGGCTATACCACAAACTAACCAGGTTTCTATTTTCAGACTTTTAGGTTATTTCAAAATTCTAGAATATCCTTGTGCATAGAAGATTTCATAAAATGTAAGGCACCATCAATGAGAAGATATATTCCAATTTCAGAGATGTCCAAATGAAAAATGTACACCTTAGAATTTATGAAATATAGGACATCTTTGCACACTGGCATGATTTTGTCTTGAGAAATATTCTTAGAATTAGATGTCTGGGTTTGAGTATTTTTAACCTTTTTGATACATATTGTCAATTGCCCTCCAATTTCTCCCCTGCATACAATATATGAGTATGATTTTCTTTCCTTATGCCATTGCCAATTTTGGGTATTATGATTCTTATTTGAATGTATTAATCTGACAGGTTGTAAAGGGCATCTCATTTTAGTTTTAATTTGAATTACATGACTATTATGAGGTCAAAGCATCTTAATGTATTTATTGACCCTTTGTTTTTCATACATTATGACTTCCCAAGGTGTTTGAAATATTACACTAATCTTGTGACTCTCTACTATAAAGGTATTCAAGGAGGAAGGCTTATCTCTTAGGATCAATTGTACCATGTGTCTACATAGGATTCTAGAAAACCACCATTTTGATCCTTATTAGATGACAGATATAACCCATCTCAAGGCCTTATGATGACACCTGACTCCCTCTAGGTGCATCTTTATTCCCTAACAGTGTACCTCGACAATCTGGGAGGGGAAACCTGTGTCATGTGTGACAGAAGAGTCACTGTTATTCTAGACATGCCCCTGCCAACTCTATTGCCAATGCCACCTCATGTTTTTCTATCTAACACTTTAATGTCCAAAATCTTCACTGAGAAGTTTTATATAATAGTTAAAAATAGAAAAAAACTCAAAGTCTATCAGTAGGAAATTGTTTACATAAATTACGTCAAATTGATTGATTAAATATGTGGCCACTGAAACTGAAGTATAATATTTAGTGACAGAAAAATGTCCTCAATATAATGTTAACTAAAAATTCAAGTTTGCAAAGTATTTTGGGCACATACACATACATGTGTACAGTTATATGTATATATGTTTTTTATATGTTTATGTATATATAGTAATATACATATTAGTATATTAATAGAATTTCTTATGGGATTGTGGGTTATCTTGATTACATTCTTTGGGTTTCAGCATTTTTCAAATTTTTGCAATGAACATATATATGCAGAAATAATATTTTAAAATTTAAAAATTGTAGAGCAAGACATATCTCCAAAGGCAAAGGAAACAAAAGCGAAAATGAACTTTTGGGACTTCATCAAGATAAAAAGCTTCTGCACAGCAAAGGAAACAGTTAACAAAAAAAACAAGCAACCCACGGAATGGGAGAAGATATTCGCAAATGAACTACAGACAAAGGTCTGATATCTACGATCTATAAAGAACTCCTCAAACTCAACACTCAAAAAACAGATAATCACGTCAAAAAATGGGCAGAAGACATGAACAGACACTTCTCCAAAGAAGACATACAAATGGCTAACAGCCATAGGAAAAAATGTTCATCATCATTAACCAGCAGGGAGATTCAAATTAACACCACATTGAGATACCACCTTCCACCAGTTAGAATGGCCAAAATCAACAAGACAGTAAACAACAAATGTTGGAGAGGATGTGGAAAAAGGGAACCCTCTTCCACTGTTGGTGGGAATGCAAGTTGGTGCAGCCACTTTGGAAAACAGTGTGGAGATTCCTGAAGAAATTAAAAATAGAGCTACCCTATGACCCTGCAATTGCACTACTGGGTGTTTACCCCAAAGATACTGATGTAATGCAAAGAAAGGCCACATGTACCCCATTGTTCATAGTAGCAATGGTCACAATAGCCAAATTGTGGAAAGAGCCAAAATGCTCTTCAACAGATGAATGAATAAAGAAGATATATGGTTTATATATACAATATATATATTGTATATATATATACAATGGAATATTATGCCTCCATCAGAAAGGATGAATACCCAACTTTTACATCAACATAGACAGGACTGGAAGAGATTCTGTTGAGTGCAATAAGTCAAGCAAAGAGAGTCAATTTTCATATGGTTTCACTTATGAAAGTGAAAGTGTGGAGCATAAGGAAAAATATGGAGGACAATGGGAGAAGGAAAGGAAGGGTGAATTGGGAGAAAACGGAGGGGGAGATGAAACACAAGTGACTGTGGACTCTGAGAAACAAACTGAGGGTTTTGGGGTGGGGGTGGGGGGTTGGGGGAGCCTGGTGATGGGTATTGAGGAGGGCACATATTGCAAGGAGCACTGAGTGTGG
>CM053615.1:58771624-58812613 GCA_028646535.1 Procyon lotor
ACTGTAAATTCGTCAACCTGTGACAAAGTCTCTCTTGCTCAGTTAGGTTTTCACTGCAGAGCACAGAAAAAGTTGTTGAATAAATGAAAACATGAAGAAATGCTCATTGGAGGTCTGTGCACTTGAAGGGTGCTGAATCAAGTCAATTCAGAGTTAAACTGACAAATATGGCAATGTTTACTGTTTTCCCAAAAGAAATTGCAAATAGGTATTTCCAAGATTTTCTAAACTTATTTGATTCTAAACAAACATTTTATTTTTTTATTTTTCCAAAGATTTTATTTACTTATTTTTCAGGGAGAGAGAGAGCGCGCATGCACAAGCAAGGGGAGTGGCAGGCAGAGGGAGAAGCAAGCTCCTCACTGAGCAGGGAGCTCGATGTGGGGCTCTGTCCTAGGACTCTGGGATCATGATCTGAGCCAAAGGCAGAAACTTAACTGACCGAGCCACCCAGGCGTCCCTAGACAAACATTTTAAAGTTGAGTTGCAGGCACAAGAGAGCAGGAAGACTCAGTTAATTACTGTCAAAAGGACGGGAGGTACTAGGGGAGGCATCATCTCCAAAGGAGAGAGAACGCCCATTTCAAAGCAGGTGAGGCAGCATTCCCTGGAATACTAAGCAAAAGCATTTCTGCTTCCTCTCATTTATCAGTAAGACACCTACACCCTGTCATCCGAGGAAACGAGAAAATGTAGGTTCAGGATATTTTCTCTGTCTCTCTCTCTGTCCCCTCTCTCTCTCTCTTCTCCCTTTCTCTCACCTTCTCCTGCTTCCTCTTCTTTCCCATTTCATCTCTCTCATAATTTGAAAATCCAGTGTCTAGCTAGACACTTGAGTACACATTTTACATTTCACTGTGCTGACTCTTCATTGTGAAAAATTAAAACTTGTCAACGCTTGGACTACAATTCCGTGTCTAAAATCTCAGTATCACAAAAAACAAATCCAGCATACTTTTCATATGACTGGCCAAGCTCATGTTTAAAACAACACTGAACAAGCAATGAAAAAACCCTAAGCACTATGAAATGAATTAGGCTGATTTTTACTTGCATCTCTTTTTATTAACTTTTACCCAAACCTGTAATTTCTAAGGTAAGGAGCCAGTCTGATATATATTAGCTATTTCAAGAAGTTAGGTAAAATTCTTGAAACAAAATGAATTTAATATGTTGAACTTTCAAACAAACATTGAAATATATGAGATGAATATAGTAAATGTCAGTATGTTTACCAGAGCGTAATGTGTGTCAGTTCAAGTGGTTTATGAATTTAAATAATTAAAAACCTTACAATAACCCTATGATGTAATATGTTTATTAATTCTACTTTTGCTTGAAGAATCTGAGGCAAAGAGAGGCTACTGGTCACACTGCCTTTAAGTGGGAGAGTGGACTCAGACTGGGCTCCGAGTCTGTGCTCTTGACCACTCCAGACTGCCACATGTCCTATCTCTCCATGTGTTCCATCTTGGTGGTGGGTATCTGGTATCTACTGAATATCTACTCCATTGACTGAAAACACAAAGACGAATTGGGAGATGGAAGAGCAAATCAGTGCATGTCTCCCCCAACCTCCCCTCAAAAGGACTGACCTATAGCAGTGTTCGTAGGGATGAAGAGGCTGGGACAGATTTCAGAGACAATAAATAGATGAAACCAGAAGAACTTGATAACTTATTGGATGTTGGCGACGGAAGGAAAGGAGTCAAGGATGACTTCCAGAATTTTGCATGGTAGGTAGGTGTTTGGCTGTGCCATTTTCTGAGCTGAGAAACATAGCAGGTTTGGGTGAGTCTGAAATGCCTGTAGGAGTCTATATGGAAAGCTCGGTAGGCAGTTCTATATATTGGTTTGAACTTCAGAAAAGAGATTGAGATAGAAATCTGAAAGTGGTCAGTTAACAGCACCACTGGGAAAACTACAGAAAGAGAAAGGGAAGAGGACTAGGCTGGAATGCTGGGGATGAGCCACATTTGAAAGCTGGCCTGAGGAAGAGAAGCCATGTAGGAAAGAGATAGAAAGAAGGAGAAATGAGGACGATGGGTTGGTGAACCAAGAAAGACTGGTGCCGGATAAGCTAGGGAAGGAGACAGTTTCAATAAGGAAAGTGTGGCTAATAATGTGAAATCTAGGGGCACCTGGGTGGTGCAGTCAGTTAAATATCTGCCTTCAGCTCAGGTCATGATCCCAGGGTCATGGGATGGAGCCCCACATCAGGCTTCCTGCTCAGTGAGAAGCATGCTTCTCCGTCTCCCTAGGACCCTCCCCTGCTCATGCACTCACTCCCACACACTCTCTTTCTCTCAAATGAATAAATGAAAAATCTTAAAATTTTTTTAATCTTAGGAAAGATTATGTAAAATAAGAACTAAAAAGTGTGCAGTAGGAGTAACTCTAGAGACCACTGGTAACCCCGAAGACAGCAGTTTGAGTGAGGGGACAAGAAAGAGCCAGACACATTGAGTGACTCTGAGACTACATGGCCCTGGAGACAAAACAGATGGCAAGCACTGGGAAATTTTCAAAAGGATCAAATTGGAAGAAATCAGAGAGAGATACCGATCTGTAAAGAGTATGTAGGTTTCAAAGAGGGAGGGGCCCAAGCAGGTTTCAAGGCCCACAGGGAGAATCACTGGGAGGGAGTTGTCAAAGACAAAGGAGCAGCAAAGCCCTTGGAGGGCTAGATTGTTTTCATAAACCTACCCGAATAATTTCACGACTTACCAATAACCTTGACATGGAAAGTGCAGCTGGCTTGGTTGCCGGAGAGGTCAGCTGCTGTATATGTGATAGCAACATCTCCAATTGGGAAAAGGTAAGGCGGGGTGAAAGCTGGATGAACACGGATTGATACCTTTTAGAGATAAATGAATATTTTTAAAGTTAAAGTTAATCGCAATGATGCACTTATTTTTTACTTAAATATTATTAGGAAAAGTGAAGTTAAAAATGATACAATATTTCATACATACAGCAAATAGAAAAAAAGCAGGCACAGCCTTTTGGTGTTTTTCTTTTCAGACTATTATTCTATTTACATAGTTTATACAGTTGGCATACGTATGAAATGTTATTCCTTGTTTTTTAAATATGAAATGTTATTCCTTGTTTTTTAAATATTTTAAATATAATACCTTAAAACTCTCTTTATGCTGCTACATAGTCTTTAGAACTTTTTTTAAAGATTTAATTAATTAATTAATTTGGCAGTTAGAGAGAGAGAGAGAGATCACAAGTAGGCAGAGAGGCAGGCAGGGGGTGGGGGGAAGCAGGCTCCCTGTGGGGCTCGATCCCAGTACCCTGAGATCATAACCTGAGCCAAAGGCAGAAGCTTTAACCCAATGAGCCACCCAGGTGCCCGCACAGCCTTTAGAACTTAAGAAGACTCTTAAATGTCTCCATAATTTTCTATAGAATAAATATATGATAATTTAAAAACATCTATCTAGGACATTAAAATTGGTCCCAAATTTTCCTATAGTAAACTGGGATGAACAGTTTCATACAGGTAATACCAAATTTTTATTATGTCTCTATAATGAATTTCTAGGACAGAATGACTAACCTCAAAGTCACTAACATCTTATTGATAGTTAATACAAAATTTCTTTCCTAAAACATGGTAATAATTTGCATTCCCATTTGTCAGTATTTGATAGTATCACTGTTGAAGTTACCACTCTAAGTTCTCTGCCCTTTATTAAATACCATTACTTTTTGGTAACTCAAAAATATGACACGACGTCATTGTTTTAATTCACGATTTAATGCCTTAGACTAAGACTACAGTCTCATATGTTTGCAAGATACAGATCTATTCTTTCCTTTTTGAATTATACATTTGCCATCTTAGGCCATTTGAAAATTATGTGATAGAAATACATTTACATTAATGTGTTAGGTAATGAATATTCCAACCTCTGACAAGTTTGAAGCGTTTTTCTCAAGTTTGCTAGTTATCTTATAATTTGGAGATTTTTTAAAATAAAAATTTAAAAATACTTTTGTAGTCAAATACATTTGTTTTTCTTTTTTTTTT
This sequence comes from Procyon lotor, assembly GCA_028646535.1. Classification (NCBI taxonomy): domain Eukaryota; kingdom Metazoa; phylum Chordata; class Mammalia; order Carnivora; family Procyonidae; genus Procyon; species Procyon lotor. The sequence goes on from CM053615.1 coordinate 58,775,667, forward strand.
TTTTAAAGATTTTATTTATTTGACAGTGAGAAACACAGCAAGAGAGGGAACACAAGCAGAGGGAAAGGTAGAGGGAGAAGCAGGCTTCCCGCAGAGCAGGGAGCCCGATGCGGGGCTCGATCCCAGGACCCTGAGATCATGATCTGAGCCGAAGGCAGACGCTTAACGACTGAGCCACCCAGGCGCCCCACATTTGTTTGTTTTTCTGACTGTACTTTTAAAAATATTTCAACACACAGGTGCTACATTTAGTGTGAACTCTCATCAGATCCTGAAATATGCCACTGTATTCTTCATAGTGCTTGTTGATGATTATGATGAAGGCAACAACAGTGCGCGTTTTCATGGGCCTCTTCATGGAAAGGAATGGACTAACATTCAACAAGGACATCACCTATGGTACAGTACATTTTGTCCTAGAAGCCACATTTTTGCTTTTATTTTTTTTAATTTTTTTAAATTATGTTTAGTTAGCCAGCATATAGTACATCATTAGTTTCTGATGTAGTGTTCAACAATTCATCAGTTCATGTAACACCCAGTGCTCATCATAACACATGCCTTCCTTAATGTCCATCACCTGGACATCTGCACTTTTTAAATTAAGATTTAAAAGTTACCTTGTCTTTAGTTACCTAAAGGAAAATATCGTATGATCTTATTTAACGTGGAATCTAAGAAAAAAAAACAAACTCTTAGGCACAGAGAACAGGTGGTGGTTGTCAGAAGTGGGGATGGGCTTGGGGAGGGGTATGAAGCGGGGTAAAGGTGGTCACAAGGTACAAACTTCATTTATAAAATAAATAAATCCTGAGAATGTAATGTGCAGCATGGTGACTATAGTTATTATTATTTTTTTACGTTACCTGGATTCGAAGTATATTCAGCACAATGATCACAACAGTATTTGTGTGTGTGCTGTGACCTCCCCAGCCCAATATATCCTGGCTGGCACAACTTATACATATTTACACACAGTTGTGAAAACAACATACCATAAAAGCATCTTCATGTATGTGAATACTAACAGTGTAAATTCAATGGGAGTTAAATCCTAAATGAATTCCTTTTTTTAACATCTGATGGATAATTATCTCAAGCTATATACAATACTGTGTTAGAGAAAGCTGAATTAAAAACTGATCTCTCCTAAAGGGGAACCCTTCTACACTGTTGGTGGGAATGCAAGCTGGTGCAGCCACTCTGGAGAACAGTATGGAGGTTCCTCAAAAAGTTGAAAATAGAGCTATTCTACGACCCAGCAATCGCACTACTGGGTATTTACCCTAAAGATACAAAGGTAGTGATCCAAAGGGGCACGTGCACCCGAATGTTTATAGCAGCAATGTCCACAATAGCCAAACTATGGAAAGAACCTAGACATCCATCAACAGATGAATGGATAAAGAAGATTTGGGGTATACACACACACACACACACACACACACACACACACACACACACACACACACAGTGGAATACTATGCAGCTATCAAGAGAAATGAAATCTTGCCATTTGCAATGACATGGATGGAACTAGAGGGTATTATGCCAAGCAAAATTAAGTCAGTCAGAGAAAGACAATTATCATATGATCTCTTTGATATGAAGAATCTGAGAGGCAAGTCAGGGGGTTGTAGGGGGAAGCGGGGGGAAATGAAACAAGACGGGATCAGGAGGGAGACAAACCATAAGAGACTCCTAAACTCACGAAACAAACTAAGGGTGGCTGGAGGGTAGGGGGCGTAGGGATAGGGTGGCTGGGTTATGGACATTGGGGAGGGTATGTGCTACGGTGAGTGCTGTGAAATGTGTAAGCCTGATGATTCACAGACATGTACCCCTGGGGCAAATAATACATTATATGTTAATTAAAAAAAATAAAATAAAAAAATAAAAACTGATCTCTCCATGCTGGCCAATATATAATCATTTAGGGCTCATATTTTTAAAGATACATTCATAAATAGGAATTAAGATTGTTTCCACATCTTTTTTCCTTAAAAGATCATTAGAGCCTAATAAGGGGCAAAGTATTCTTAGGTAATCTTAATGGATACATAATTCAACAAATCCATGGAATACAAACTTTCCATTTTAGAGATTTTTATTTGAGATTTCTAGTTAAAAACTGAAGGCTGATCATTCTTCTAGCCAATGAGGCATTAATATTTATGAGCCTAGTATATATAGAGAGTACTATCATTAGTGCATTAATAAATCTTCAATACCACACATATCTGCAGTGCATTTAAAATCCATTTGAAAAGGATACAAATGTTCGCACAAACCTTACCTTTTCCCCAGAGTTGTCTTTAGCTGTTGGGATTTGCCAAGTGATATTAGCAGAGTCTTGTTGTTCCTGAGTCTTAGCCTCTATGTCCTTAGGACAGCTGATTTGAGGAGCCTCCACATCTGACTCAGAAAAGGTACAAATCAATGAGTAGATTGCTACGTAATTCCAAGTCATTTAAGAAAAAGGTAAAAATACATGAATACTCTGACTCATTTTTTACATCCAATTCCGGATTAATCTGGTATATGCGACTGACTTCAGCATGGCTTGCATGAGGACCTTCCTGACCTGGTACCTGTTGACCTCTTAGCTTCCTCACTTATGGTACCCACCCTCCCCCAACCCCAACCAGAACTCACTCTCCAGGCTGGATACTCTCATTCCCAAGCAAATCCCACAGTCTTTCTTTTCTGTGCCTCTAACTAGATAACTCCTCCTTGTCCTTTCTCAGCTGAGACACAAGCTCCTGAGCAAGTGCCCCCTCCACAGGCTCCCACAGCCCTCCATCCTTTCTGACCATAAAACTCAACATGCCATTTTGAAATTGAATTTTCTTCCCCCAACAGAATTCACATTTGTTGAAGGTCAGGAGAGTTCTTGTCCCATTATGTTAAATAGTACACTGGAAGCTTGGTAAATACTTTTGAACGGAATAAAGAAACAGAAAAAAATAAATGTTAACTGCGGCCAGAAGGAACTACACTTGAAAACAAGGCTGTCAAGTAGAATTCATTAGCAGTGCTAAATGCACTGTCAAAATAACAAATGGAAGTCAGCGATATTTTTTGCAGCCTGAAACTGTGCGATACAGATACTGAGTTAGAGGCGGTAATGTTAAACATATCCACATCACTCCCTGTAGAGCTAAGTTCTTATATATAACATAGAAGTTCCCTTATTTTAAGTTATGTTAAATTAGGTCTACTATAACTTGCAGCTGAATATATCTGGGTTGATAGAATCTGTGTCTTATATCTTCTTGTTTTTTGAAAACTTTATACAATTTATATTTTCTTTTTCTTGGAGGGGCTGATACCTGGACACTTTTCTCCCACAAATACGAGTTAGCATACGGACTCAGAAAATCTAAAAAAGCTGCACTTGAATAATAGTTTAACTAGATTTGGAACTTAAAGTTTCTATCTATATTCTTTCTGTATTCTTTGGAAATGGCTATAATTCCTTCTGTCATTTATACCTGTCAATGAGAAGTATCATGTATGTCTGCTTCTTGTTTCTTTTGTGCAATTTCTCTTTTCTCTCTGGAAATTGATTTAAGATTTTCTTGTTAAACTCTGGACTTCAGAAATTTCACCAGTCGTGAAAATATGCCTGCCCAACAGTCAGGAGCTGTTTCAAGTTCAGCTCAGAGAAACTTCCTTCTACTGGTAAGAAAATTCTTCTCCTCCATCCACTTCCTTGAACTCTTTATTAAATGGACACTGGGGCTTTTTCCTATCATTGGTATCTCTCAACTTCCATCTTTTTGGCTTGATCATTTGGGATATTCAAGTTCTTTATTATTTCTCTGTTCTGAAGGAACTCTCAGTTTGGTTCCTCAAATCACTAATACTGTTTTCAACAACATTTGTTCCACTCTACCCTTCTCTTGTAGATATTCTTGATGTCTTTACTTCTAAGAACTCTTTTTTGTCCTTGACACCCCCTTTTTCATAGCATTCTAATCTAGCTGCAAGTAAGATGACGATGTCCTCCTGTGAGTTATGGGACAGGCCTCCAAAGGGAATGGGGCACCTGGGTGCCTCAGTTGGTTAAGTGTCTGACTCTTGGTTTTAGCTCGGGTCATGATCTCGGGATTGTGGGATCTAGTTGTGGATTCTCCTTCTCCCTCTCCCAAAGCCCGTCCCCCACTCTCTAAAAAAAAAACAAAAACAAAGGGCTGATAACTCACTTCTTTTTAAGATTCAGTCCCACGGGCTTTAATGGGCCAGAAACTCCTCAGAGATTTTTAATCTCCTGCTGGAAAACTTACCTGATTTCCAGCTTTAACAGTATCCTTACGTTCTATTTCTTCTGTCATTGCCTGGCATATGATGGATTGATTGATGATGACATAATGGATTTTGTAAATCCATTAGGATAACACTACCACTTTATCATGGACTTGCAGCAAAAGCGGCAAAAAGGGACAGCCCCAACATGTCATTATATAGGAATCTTGTTTTGAACCTGACCAACACAGGGGGCCTACCTTTACACACAGCCGTCTGAACTTTGGCACTCCACTTCCCAGAGACGGTACATCTCACTTCTTCTCTGATGCCTGATAAAATGAATCCTCGGCGGCAACTGAGCTGACAGACCGTCCCAGGTCTGGCGGGCTGCTTGCCACAGCTGGGCGGGGAGACGATGACCCCTCTGGGCTTCTGAAAGGTGGGGCAGTGGCGCTCTGTTGTAGGGAAATGAAAGAATTTTCATTTCTTTTTTCAATTAGTGAAATTTTCAATTTTCACCAATTTCAAGAAAAATAGAATCATGCTATTTAAGAATTGACAGAAGTCACTAAATGATATGTTTATGACACAATATATGATGCATTATAAATAATGCTAAACTATATCTCTTTGGTTATCTCATATTATTTTGTTAGTGTAGCAATAACCTTGAAAAACTTTTAACTGGTATTTTAATTAATGCCAACTGTGACTTTTATCACTGGCTTGGTGCACCTTCTTTCAGTCTGCAGGACTGGGTGGCTCAGTCAGTTAAGCATCTGCCTTTGGCTCAGATCATGATCCCAGGGTCCTGAGGTCAAGCCCCACTTGGGCTCCCTGCTCAGCAGAGTGTGCTTCTCCCTCTCCTCCTACCCTTCCCCCTCCTCATGCGTTCTCTCTCTCAGATGAATAAATAAAATCAGACCGTGGACTCTAAGAAACAAACTGAGGATTTTGGAGGGGAGAGGGTGGGGGGTTGGATGAGCCTGGTGGTGGGTATTGAGGAGGGCACAGACTGCTTGGAGCACTGGGTGTGGTGTATGCACAATGAATCTTGGAACAATGAAAAAATAAACTAAAAATTTAAAAAATAAATAAATAAACTAAAATAGTAACTTAGAGTCCCTCTTTCATGGATTAAGCAATATATTCAGCAACCTGTCTCCATTTTATGAGTTCTTTTGGTTCCATCTTTAAATGAGCACATTATAAGAACAGTTTAAATTCCCTCCCTCAAATCACTGTCATTTTGGGGCCCTGACTCTCTATGTTATATGTGGAATAGATGAAGGAGGCAGAATGCAAATAGAATGGGGGCACCTGGGTGGCTCAGTCGTTAAGCGTCTGCCTTTGGCCCAGGTCAGATCCCAGGGGCCTGGGATCGAGCCCCGCATCGGGCTCCTTGCTCAGAGGGAAGCCTGCTTCTCCCACTGCCATTCCCTCTGCTTGTGTTCCTTCTCTCGCTGTGTTTCTCTCTGTCAAATAAATAAAATCTTTAAAAAAAAAAAAAAAAGAATGCAAATAGAATGGAAAATCAAGACTATGACTTCATGTAGGATGTGTGTGCGCGTGCGCGCGTGTGTCTGAGCGTCCCCACCCATGTGCACATTTGTTTGTTTTGTAACGATTCTACCGGCAGCACTTCCAGCATCTTTAGTCTGTATTTCCCATGTAATAACTGCTAACATTTATTCAGCATGTACTACGCCAAGCATTATTACAAGTGCTTTACACGTATTGACTCACACAATCCTACGCACTGAGGGGTTATCATTATCATTCCCACTTACAAACAAGAGTGCTGAGGCACAGCTATGGGGGAGTTATCCACAGTCAACATCCTTGAGGTCACCCTGTAAGTATGTGGCAGACTCCACATACACACAAGTAAGTGTGTGCTCCAAAACACTTCACCACCGTGCCTGCCCTCTGAAATTTCTTTCAAATATCTGTGTCGGCAAAAGAAATTTTTCCTGAGAAATTGGTTGTTTCTTTATTTTTGCACAATACGTGCCAAATAACTGCCCAGACTTTCTGTTACACTGTGATGAAGAGGAAAATCAGAGCCAAATTTGTGGTTCAAATGTAATGACCATGTGGGACTCAATAGCCCTTATTTAGGGATGCTTGTTTATAAATTAGGAAAAATTATCATTTTGGTTGTGATAATTGTTGAAGACTTTTTCCCTGTGAGTATTTTCTTTTTTATTGTTTGCTTATGTTATTTTGGATAAACATTCTTTAATTTTTATACAGGCTAACCTATTGATTTTATTTCTACTTCTTTTATACTTCAGTTCTGAAACTGGTTAACATTCACATATTTTAACTATACTCTCTTCCAATTTTTAATGGTTTTATTTTTTAATTTATATTTTAAATCTACAAAGAATTAATGTCAGTGTCTGGTGTGAATTAAAGACACACAAGAATTTCATTTTGTTTCATTTGTTTTTCCCAAGAAGCTAGCCAATTTTTCTATATTATAAATTGAATAAATCTTTTCTTCTCAGTTGACCTGTAATGCTTCTCTAGTAATATATGAAACTCATAAGCTGTGGGGCCTATTTGGTCGTCTAAATCTATACGGCAGTACTGGCAAAATTTTTGTAGTTTTAGTATATATTTTTAAAACTCCGTAGAGCTACTTTCTTTTTACTATCCTTTATTACTCTTCCCTTTTGATCTTATTTTCATGATTTTCGTGTACATATCCTTCCAGATAAGCTCTAGAATCACTACCTACTTTGAAAAGAGGAGCCCTCCCCCCCAAAAAAATCTCTTTTAGGGTATTAAATGAGATTGCATTTTACCTATACATATATCTAGAGAGAACTTACATTTTGATAAAATTTTATAAAAATATTAAGGTGTTCTCTCTGTCTCTAACATTTTGTAGTTTGTGTGACACTGTTTCCAGACACTGTTGTTTGAGGTTATTGTTACATATTTTAGATTTTCCATAGGTCTTATGAATGTGATTTTTCAAGATATATTCTATTTATTACGGTATATAGAAAAGTTCTTTATTAGGTATTCTTATGACATTCACTAACTCTCAGCTCTCTTAGTAGATTTCATTCCATTTTGCAGTAGATATATAATCTACCAATGATGATGATTTTAAATCTCCAAAGCTCTCATCTTATGATTTATTACAAGTGCTCCAGCTTTGAGAACAATACTACACAATATGGATGATTCTGGGCACACTTTTCTCTTCCCGGATTTAATGAGAGACTGCCTATATTATTTCCATAAGTCTTTGCAGGTTTAATGAGGACATCTTTTTTATTATGTCCATTATCAACATGAGTTTCTCAGAATTTTATTGAAAATGTGTTTTAAAGGATGATGAATGGCATTTTTATCTTCTGCTAAGTAACCATGTGAATTTTTCCTATTTGTTACAATGAAATAATTTATTATGTTGATAATAAATTATTTTGCTGTTTTGACAGGTCATTCTTTTCGTAGTATATCTGCTGTCATAGTTTACTATCTGTTTTTTGGTAAAAGCTATCAAGTTGGCAACTCGTAGTGGTTTGATAATGAAAATTATTTAGCTTTCCATTATTTGGGCCAAGTTATATGGTATAGAGTTACTCTTTCTGGAAAGTTTAGAAGAGTTTCATTGATCCCTCAGTCATTTTTGGAGTAATTAATGCTCAGATGACATTTTCCATTTTTTTATAATTATATACTTACATTTCTACTTTTTTCTTGATTCATTTAAAAAATTTCATTTCCACAGAAAATCTTGCATATCACGGATTTTTAATTTATGTGCACAAATTTATGTATAGTGTTTTATTATTCTTTGAAAAATCTAAGGCCTCTTAGAATAATTCTGTTTTTGCATTTTTCTTACTTATATTATAAAAATCCATTATGGTAGGGGTGCTACCCTACCCTGATAGGCTGGTCCCATCAGATAAGTGTCCAACTCCTGGTTTTGGCTCAGGTCATGATCACAGGGTTGTGAGATCAAGCCCCACATCAGGCCCCACATTCAGTGCGGAGTGTGAGATTCTCTCTCCCCCTTCCTCTGCCTCTACCCCCTGCATGTGCGCTCTCTCTCTCTCTAAATAAAATCTTACAAAAAATTAAAAATAAGAATCCATTACTTAATTCAAAGATTTCCCTCTTATTCATTCTATGGCATCTCATCGCCCTTCATAGTTCAGTTTCCTTAATTATTAGTGTGTATTTCTTTCCAATTCCGCTGCAGTCATTCTTTTCCTAACTTTTGAATTTAATGTTTAGTTTCATTCTCCCTGTTTAATAATGAAAGGATTAACTACAAAATTACATCACTGTATAATTTAGCCCATATCTCATAACTGGTATTAGAAGTTTCTCAATTTCATTTTTTATCTTTTTAAAAATTGTATTTTTAAACTTATTTGTCCATTGAATTCATTTTATCTCTCTTTCTATTGAAGTCTCTATACTTTTTTTTTAAGACTTTTTTTTTAATTTATTTGATAGAGAGAGAAATCACAAGTAGGCAGAGAGGCAAGCAGAGAGAGAGAGAGGGAAGCAGGCTCCCTGCTGAGCAGAGAGCCCAATGCGGGGCTCGATCCCAGGACCCTGAGATCATGACCTGAGTCAGAGGCAGAGGCTTTAACCCACTGAGCCACCCAGGTACCCCTGAAGTCTACATACTTCTGTGTTTTTGTCTGGTTCCATACTTTAGAAAATGCTAAGAACAATCATTAATAACATTGATGCTGTTACATGTGTTTCAAATAACCTTTCTTTTTTGCTGGTTGCCTTTTAATAATGTAAATAATTCATCTGAAGTACAGAAATTTAAATCTTTATGCATTCAAATCTGTTATTTTCTTTTATTCTTAGGAAGTTCTTCTCCATTAAAAACTCAGATTGTCTTTTTATTCTTAGAAAGTTCTCCTTCGGGTGGCTGGGTTATGGACATTGGGGAGGGTATGTGCTATGGTAAGTGCTGTGAAATGTGTAAGCCTGACGATTCACAGACATGTACCCTGGGGCAAATAATACATTATATGTTAATAAAAAAAAGAAAGTTCTCCTTCATAAAAATCCATTATCTTTCTTATATTTCACTCCTTAATTTGCTTGATTTAATTAATTAATTTCATTTAGTGATTTTTTTTGTATGTATGTAGTAGAGTCAAAACTAATTTTTACATAAATTTTTTCCCCATTGATTTCTGGAATTTCCTTTACTGAATGTTATATTCTTCTACAAACAAATGTTAATTTCTGCACCATATTTAGTCATGTGTAGTTCCACTGTTTTGTGCATCCTTGTACAATTCAGGTCCTATTTTAAGTACTGTGGGTTCACAATCTGTCTTATAACGGTGAGAATAAGTTCTCTCTCATTTTACTTCATGTTCAAAGTTTTTCTCTTTTGTACCTGTCTATTCTTCAATACACATTCTCTTCATTTCTATCAATTTTTTAAAATCAGAATTTTCACAGTAATAATGGTGGTTATCAGAATTTGAAGGCGACAATAAACTGTAAATAGAGATGCAATTTCCTTTGATAGTTACACAAATCCACCGAGATGTGCCTATGTTTTAAATCATTACAGAGATGTGCACAACAATTTTAAGAAGAACTGAGAACAGGAAGACCTCATTAGAGGTATTACTGCTGTTAATGAGAGATTGGGTCCCTCAGAAGAGGAGGTAGACAGTCATGAAACCAGGGAAAGAGGTGATTCTCAGGAATAAACATTTGTATTTACATAGAAAATCTAGCCTAAGGAGACAACATCCCAACTAGAGAGGTTTATTGAGACTCACTGTCCCATTGTAAAAGCCACCTTTTTTGCAGTGATAGACCCATCACCTTCATTTCATTTAATTCTGTGGATCGTCTGAAGAAGTGAACTCCCTTTGCTTTGGTTTTATGCAAACTAAGTGTGTTCTTGATTTGGGTGTTCTTGTAACTTCGCCTACAGGGAAATACCATGTTTATCCCAGCTCGGTCTTATAGTATTGGTAACAGTAGGTATCTCATTGCTAATGAACTGAATTTTTGTTTCATAGTAAATTTCATTCTCCTATCCAGGAGAGAATAATCTCTCCCCAGTATGATAATATCAGTTCCGAGCTTGCACAGTGAGGATCAATGCTTGGACTATTAAATGAATCCCTCCAGACCCTGGAAGCTAAATGGCCTTCCTGGTAATACCTTCCTCTATTATCAATGGAAGATATATGGGTCCAATACCAGATTATACTAGAACAAACTTGTAAATCAATTTGGAAGGAACTGATATATTTATAATATCTGATTTCCCATTTTGGGTCCCAGCATATCTCGATTTATTCCCTACATATAGTTCTTCTTTTTCCTTTTTTAAGAAGTTGGTTATTTTGATTTAGGAAGCAAAGGCAAAAGAAAAAATTAAATTTCCTTACTGCCTACATCCCACTGACAAGTCCTTGAAAGGGGTGGAGTGACATTCTTTTAGGAACTCAGCTGCCTTGATGTCGATACTTTGCTAAGGGCAAAAGACATTCTTAGCCTGAACCTCAGGATCCTGTAAGTCTACTTTAATATATAAAAATTCCTTTGGAAACTTCCTTTATCTCTACCCCCCAAGATATATGTGAGCAATCATCCTCCAAACATACTGCCCACTGATACACATCTGAAGGGTCCCATAACTGAGTTTTCACTAAACAGTAACAAATCACCTTTCCTAACAATAGCTGGTCCCATCAGATTCCTAGAAACCTTGTTTCCAGAATATCTGGGAGACTTGTGCTTTCCCTCACCTCCCCCCCAACTTCAAAGTACATAGTCAGTCACCCCTCGGAACCCCAGTGCAGCTCTTTCTACCCACGGGTTTTATCCCCTGCTTTAATAAAACCACCTTGTAGCATTGAAGACATCTTAAGAATTCTTTCCTGGCCATCAGCTCTGAACTCCAACACTCCTGCATCAATTTAATTATACACCTGCCACACTCCTAGGTGTCCTGTATCTGACATATAATAAGGATCTGCTAAATGAGGAACCCTCTCATCGTCATCATTATTATTACTGTTGTCACTTGTATCTATAGTGTATAAGGAGCAGCAAACTGGAAAAGCTCCCAAATTTATTCATTCTGGACCCAATTTCAGTAGAGAGATGTCACAACTCTTCATGAAGGACAAAGGCAAAAAATCTTCTGATGAAGTAGAATGTTACGGTCCATCTTAAGGTTCACTGGTTCATAATCTTGTTCTTTCATCAACAAGGTGAAAGTAACTGGTATTTAAGAAAACAAGGGATCACACAGCATTTGCTTTTTAAAAAATCCATCCAAACTGGCCACAGTTAAAAAAAAAAATCACCATTTGAAACTGTAAACTTCAGTGACTTGGAAAACGGGATTCTGACATAGGAGTCTTTTTACCAGTGGAGAGGAATAAAACAACCCATTCATGTATGGACCTGTGTCTCTGTTTATCTGTAAATACGGAGGTGTAGCTATTAGTCATTAGGAATCAATTTTAGCTCTAGGTCTTCACAGAAAAGAGGAAAATCTGAGAGCAAGAGAAATAAATCACCAGAGGCACTATGCCTTCAATGACTTACCCATACACCGGGGTACTAGGCCATCCCACTGGGCGTTTGCTTGGCAGGTAAGCTTAGGACTTCCCTCTAGTGTGTACCCTTCATCACAGGAAACCAAACACACTGTCTTGTAGGACATTTCCCCTGTGGAACAGGTGATGCGGCCATGTTTGGGCTGGCGGAGATGAGGGCATGTTCGTACTATATAAAATGAGAACAACTAGGTCACATTTTACTAAATAAAGACAAAAACTGTAAGTTTCATAATGCCTACACATTGAAAGCAAGAACATACCTTTTCTTAAAATGGCAAATAGTAAATAATGCACCATTATGTTTTGAGCTAGTGTGGGACCATTAAAAGCATCAGCATAATGTGTTTCATCAGATGCTTTGCCCAAGCAAAATCGCTGTGCTCAGCAAGCACCTGCCCACAAGTGGGACACTTAAGCTATCTAAGGAGTCCGGTCCTAGGTGGATGCTGACACCTGTAGATTGGAGGTGACTGACAATGGGAGGTCTCTGCAACCTTCAGCTGGGCCTTTGCTGTGATTTTCCAGGCTACGATCCAACAAAAGGAAGGAGTCTTTTCCAAGACGGGGATTCAGGTTCATGATTAAATCTGTTCTCAGATCTCATGCTTATATGGGTACATGCTGGGCCTCTTAATGGTCCCAGCCTCTGCAAAACTGCCCAGCCTCTGCAATCTTAAATTTCAGTATCCTACTCTCTGATCACAACTCTGGCCCTTTTAGCTTTTTTCACCCCTTTCTTCCAAGACATTTATTGCAAATCCTAGTTTATGATGCTAAATCTTGACTTATGCACTAAGATTGTTTTATTTGTACACTTTTGCTGCTGTGGAAAAGACAGCTAGTTGCCTACGCAGTAACATTCTTCCCAGTTTTATTCAGCATAGAATACACACATCTAGAAGGTAACAACTGCCCACCTGCCATTGCAACAAATGACAGACAATGAGCTGTGTGAGCACAAATTGTGTGGGGTGTCTGGAAGTTTTGAATGGAGACTCTTTGAATTGAGAGTGCTTTTTACCTTCCCCTCCTCTCCTTCTTAGTCCTCAAATATGGACATGGGGGAGAGTACCTCAGCATATTACAGTATAAGTAGAGGATACTCCTATAGGATAACTATCATGCCCTGAGATGGTAGAGCTGTCACAAATTAAAGAAGCCTCTGCTGACAATGGAGCTATCACACCAGGTTAAGATTACCTGCTTCTCTTCTACATTTAGATGAGAGAAAAATTAACTCTTAATTGGTTTAGGACAGTACTACCTGGATCTTTGAAACCAGTAGCTGTACATAATTCCTAATTTCCTGTGGCCAGTATCCATTCATTTTTCCTTTTCTAATTTCCTAGGGAGAGACCTCTCCCCTCTGTCAGCTCATGCGATTTGTATGTGCTCCAACCCTGCTCAGAGGTAGAGCATGTGGCCTAGGATCACATTTCCCTGGTCTGAGAAGTGATCTGGTACCACTGGTGACATGATTCCTTTATCTATCAACCTCAAAACCACCATGAGAGAGCAGCCAGGGGTTATTTACTAAACCCTTGATCCTGGAAATGCCCCTTGTGCCTCGGTCAGCCTCAACCCCATCAGCAGAAGTGCCACGGGGTGTCTAGAGAAACATGCATTTTCCTAGTACTGCTGGTTCTAACTCCTTCACCTCAATACTACGTCAGAGAAGCCCCAAGAGGACACCTGGACTGCCCCTGTCTCTGCAGGTCTCCAAGCAGCATCTGTGCTCTAAGCTCTCCCAGCAAGATCTTCCTCACTCCCAGCTCACCAAAATCCCATAATGTGTCTTAGGGTCTATCCCAATTAATCCTATGACATCCTATATTCCAGTTTCTGACACTCTCTTAGGACGCCCAAGGCTCCAAAGTTATCCCTCGTCTACCAGGGTCATCCGCATGTAGTTCTAATCCAAATCTAATTCACACACTCTTACACCTGCCCTCTGGAGTGCATGATCAGTCTTTAAGAAATCCTCTCATATCCTGGGGTGCCTGGGTGGCTCAGTGGGTTAAGCCTCTGCCTTCGGCTCAGGTCATGATCTCAGGGTTCTGGGATCGAGCCCCGCATCAGGCTCTCTGCTCAGTAGGGAGTCTGCTTCCCCCTCTCCCTCTGCCTGCCTCTCTGCCTACTTGTGATCTCTTTCTGTCTGTCAAATAAATAAATAAAATCTTTAAAAAAAAAAAAAAAAAGAAATCCTCCCTCCTAAACTTCTCTTTCCAACTTTTCTTTCACATTCTTATCCTAATCAAAAATCTTACACCAAGGCCTGCAGGTAGAGAAGTGTACTCTTTGCTCCTTGGGACTTCCCAGATTTTTGTCTCTCCTTTCCTCTCTTCTTTCTAAAACACTTACCTCAGCTCCCACAAAGTGTCTTATTAAATACTCAACATCTTTTCTTTCACCCTAGTTCTCTGCTGACCTCTGGGCCACTTTTTATTCTTTGAAGATTTTATTCTCTTTCTCTGTTTCTCTGTGTGTGTCTCTCTCTCACACACACATACACACACACATTGGTGATTTCATATATTCTATATTGAAGATCATTCCAGTATCCAGGAGTCACATTCTTCACCTCCTCTCCTCCAATCCTTCACCCTCTCTCAGCCTCCCTTCCATGGCCTTATCCTCTAGGCCTTTTTATCAGCAGGCAAGCATCCCACTCTCTGAAAACAACCTCCTGTCCTCTTGGATCACTCTTCAAGGACTTCAACTCCATCAACTTCCATACCCTACTGGGATCTACAATCTATCATATGTTCTGTAGAGAAAATTATCCCTGAAGGGTTACTCTTTCTACACCTCTTTTCCTCTAGTTCTAGTGGAACTACTTTAAACTCACTCTGTTCAGGATTTCCAATCAGAGGAAGGAGGGAAAGAGTAAAGAAGAAAGGAAGTGGGAGAATAGGAAAAGAGGAGAAGAAATGGAAGAGAAGGCCAGGGAAGGTAGGTAGAAGAGAAGAGGGAGAGAATGGAGAAAAGGGTAAGAAGGAGTGGGAAGGACAGTGCAGCGAAGGGAAGGGAAGCTGAAAAATGGGGAGGGGAAGGTAAAGTAGGAACAGGGGAATGGGGAGGGAAGAGCAGGGGGGGAGGTTGCAGTGCCCCATGGAAATTTACTCTTTCAGTCAGATGGCATGTACATCCCTGTTATAAACAGAGATACGGAGAGGAAAAGAGAGTGCATTCCTGTTGGATACGCTGAAGGATGGTGGTCACATATATTCATTTGCTCACAGATACAATCCTACAAGCATCAAGCGTAGCAAACACACACACACACACACAAAACAAAAATAACCTCTGCAAAAGAACAAAGTTCTGTTATCAACAATAGCATTTCTGCAACACTAAAGGCCAAAAGACAACATGGCAATTTCTAGATATTTTTGAACAAAATAATTTGGGACTCAAGAATTTAGGGGGACGCTGGGTAAGATATATTTTTTTCTTCTACATTTCTGTATTTGTGAGTTTTTCATATCAAACATATATTTATGATGAAAGCTTAACTTTTTAATAAGAGGAAAGGAAGTTAGGGAAAAATGTTCAGTGCATATTCTACTGAAGTCATTGGCAGGACCTATTCTGAGAGAACCCATTCAAATGATATTAGTCAAAAGAGCATCAATATTGAGTGCATTAATTTTATATACATTTATATATATTATATATTTTTAATTTTATTTTTTATAAATTTTTCATAAAAATTTATATTTTTAATTATATATATTTTATTTTATTATTAATTATATATATATATATATGAATAATTACTCTGAGAGCAAAATCAAGGATCAAATTATAGATTAAACCACAAGCCTTAGCCTTTCATTCCCTAGGATGACTTGGACCAAAGTCAACTATTGATGACAGACAAGCAGATATATTTTGCCTTCCACATTTTGACTTTTATTGAGTGTGTCCACCATATATAGCAAAATGCCAAGTGCCAGGTGGAATTAAAAGGTGAATAGATAAATTCCTATGATCAACATATACAGAATCTGGAACACCATATTAAACAACTACTTTTAGATGCAATAAGCTGCTAAAATCACTCCAGCTTTCCAACTCAAGACGAAATGGATTTGCAACATCTCTCAAGAGTACTGATAGTAAATTAGAGTTGGTGTTTCATGCACACACAAATTATATTCTTTCTCAAATGTTGGTTTTAATAAACTTTCATTACTCCTCTGGGAAATGAAGCATATGAAAGAATTCCTACTTAGTCCTTAAATATCTTATACTCCTTTTCAACCAAGAATGTTTTTAATAGAAACATGCTTATTAGTACCTTCAGTTAAATTTTTTTTAATTTCAACAAGCTGAAAAATTCTGCAATAAATGTTTCTTGATGTACATCCATGTTAAAGTATTTATTTGGTCTTTTTAGAAAAAGCAATTTAGTCTTTCAAGAAAACAGTCTATTAAGAAGTAGACAATGTGAGAACTGCTCTGGTTCTCATTTTAAAGACTAATTAGATTCTACCCCCCCTCCTGCCCCCCTCCGTAAACAGTTCCTGTCAATCTCCAAATTGCGATAGCATCTATATTGAAAATAAAATAAATCTGATGTTAAATGTACTATTCTCATTGTTGGTTTGCAGCATTTTCTCAGGAAAAATTCTATCACAAAATTTAAGTATCTGTGATGTTGTGGTTTACTGAGTTATCATTAGGAAACCATAAAAAAAATCCTTACGAGTTTAGAAATAAGTGTATAATTCAGATAAAATTTAAAAAAGAGTATAAATGTTTTATGATGAATACAAAGGAGGAATGAGACTCAAGCCTATTATTACTTAACACTATAAGACATTAACAATGCAACATGAAATCTGTAAAAGGGTTTATATTTTACACTGATCTTTCATTTCTGTCTTATTTCAGAAAGATTTTTTTTTTTAAAGATTTTATTTATTTGACAGAGAGAAACACAGCGAGAGAGGGAACAGAAGCAGAGGCAATGGTAGTGGGAGAAGCAGGCTCCCTGCAGAGCAGAGAGCCCGATGCGGGGCTCGATCCCAGGCCCCTGGGATCTGACCAGGGCCGAAGGCAGATGCTTAACGACTGAGCCACCCAGGCGCCTCTTTCAGAAAGATTTTTAAGAAAAAGATAACACTAACTAAAATGGTTCTATTCCTATGATTAGATTTTAATTAAATCCTAAAATACTATTTTCTCCATGTTACCCACCCTGAGACAGAAGTGAATCCCCATGTAGCTGCCAGATTTCACTGAATCCTGATGCCCCAATTATGAGGCACACCATTATTTTATGTGCCAGTAATAAAGAAACAATAATATCTATGAAAGGACTTAATGCCACTGATTTTAAGGTGCGTATTAGTTTCTAGAGATGTTAAAATGTGGGGGGAAAGTGTTTTAGAATCAATAAAATATGAAATATATTTCAAAGAACAGTATCTCAAGTAACCAAATTCACTAAAGATGAGCCAGAGGAAGGGATTAAGTATCTTCATTCGGGACAGTTCTGTATGCTGGTAAGTTAGGCAGCAGCTCTGGGGATGAAACTGAAGGGACCTTAGGAAGAGCCATGATCCCGTAGCACCTTTTGATTAAAATTATTTTATTGATATTAGGATATCAACTGAAACTGTATAAATGAGAACAAGAATGTTTTTTTAAAAATGTGAATGCATAATGGGAAGGGACACAGGCAGACTGCCGACATATCTACTTATCAATGCATGTGTTAATATGTATATTTGTCAAATTCAAGTTCTTGATCATTCACTAGAGGTATAACCAAGGATTGAGAGGAAAAGATACATTCTGTGCTCATAAAAAACTAACAGTCTAGCAGTGATGTCAAACCCATTGATTAATAAAAGTTAAGTGTGTTGGTTGTATTATAACATGTTGGTTAAGCTGGGAAACAAGCTATCAGATCCCCCTCACTGCAGGCCAGGTTAGGGTTGGTCAAAAGATGAACCTGTCCTGGATTTTAGAAAGCAGTAAGGGAAGCAGTGGTCACTGTAGCCAGACTCAGTGATGGACAAATGGAGACATGTCCCACGGGTTCCAGTTTGTCTTTGCTCACCTCCATTCCAAGTCCCAACTGCTAACTATGTTGACCTAAGAAGGCTCCAAGTTCACTGCCAGGTTCTTGGTTGTGGAGCCACAGGGTGTGGTCACCCACAAGCAAAGCTTCTCTTAGACCTCCCAACACATTGGGCCTGGCCTCACAGACTGAGTTGGTAGTAACACCTCTGATGCTCCAACTTCTCTCCTAGATCTTCGGTTTGCCAACTCTTCCAAAATTGCGTAAGGTCTGATTCCTAAAATAAATCCCTTATCCTGTGATACTCATGGTGACGGTGCTTCCCTGACTGACCCCGACACAAAGAGCACAAGGCCTCTAATCAGGGGAGAACAGATTGGTGGACATGCATACAGAGGTTAGAGGTCATCCCACCCAGGCCGAGAAGTCTGACGACAGCAGAGGGTTTATATGTAGGGACCAAGCATATGTAGGACCTGCAAAGGGAGGCCTGGGAACAGCCTGTCAAAGGATGGCTTCCTGAGAGGACACAGACATTTCTTATGGCTTTAGTGCAGGATCTGAGGCTCGGGGTATGGGCTGTGGAAGGTAAAGAGGCAGGGGTCGGACCTATTCTAAAAGGGATGTCTATTTGCTTCTCTCACTCTTCTTTGGAATGCCAGTAAGTGGAAAGTTAAAATGCAATGCTTTCCACCCTCTGCCATAAAGTATTTGGAAGAAGGGGTAGGGATGTGACATATCCACAGGAATACATCTAAAGGGCTTTCTGTGATTAACCTTTTCAGTAATGGCATGTGGCTTTTTACCACTGGAGACTACAGGACTGAAAATGTCTTTCCTTGGCCTTCACACACGAACAGTGGCTTGTCTGAGTTTGGAGACCTAGGGTCTGATTCTTTCCTCTCGGAATCCTGGCAACGTACTCTCATCTTCTCGTATCTACAGTGGCTAATAAGAGGCTCAAGTCTGACCCTCTTTCCTCTGTAGGTAGTGTCATTTCTTTCTAACTGTGAAACGGAGACAGTTTTCCATTTTTCCAGGGCATTCAGAAATTTCACTGAGATTACTTCCAGACACGGATGTGTTTTCAATCATTTTTTTTCTAGAACTCATGAAGTGATATTACGCTGAATATCAAAGATACTGTGAGTTGTATGTGTTTTCAAGCTTTCAGCTCGGGGATATATCCTCCTTCACTCTAGTCTCTCTCTGGATTCCTAATCTGAGAAGAGTCTGTTGCCTGGGATGATTCTCATTCATTTTATTCCTTCATATTCTTTTAATCTTTGAAATTCTGTTCCACTCTCAGTAGTTTCTTGAGTTGGTTTTTCTGACTTATTAATTTGGCTTTTCACTATGTTCAGTTACTGTGTCTGTGACTTTTTTTTTCCCTTCAGAAATCCTTTTGTTTTCAGATTTCTCCCATGTCTTGGCAGCCCGACCTTATTTAGCACTGTGACTGCCTCAAAATCTCAGTGATTCCATTGGTTCCCCTTCTCTTTCAGGTCCCCCTTGTACAATTTTGCTGATTTCATCTTTTTTTGTAGATACAGAGAAGAATATGGGTTGGGACCTAAGTTAGGCAGATTCGTATCAATGGATGGGTTCAACGCCAGCAGCTGATAACTGCCGCGGTGGTCTCCTGGGGCTCACAAATGGCCTCAGAGCCCGAGGGGGTCCACCTTCCCTTACAGGTGCAAGAGCAAGAGAAAACTCCTTCCCATACTCTGGGGAACTATGTGATGTAGGATCCTGGAGAAATCAAATCCCAAAGTGTAGTACCAAAGGATGCCTGGGGGATGTGGTGGGGGTAAGATTGCCAGATTTTAGCAAAACAAATAAGGAGGTCCAGGTAAATTTGAGTTTTAGAAAATCAACACCTCATTTTTGGTATAAGTAAGTCCCATACAAGATTTGGGACTTACTTATACTAAAAATTATTGTGTATCTAAAATTCACATCTCACTGGGTGTCCTGTGTTTCATCTGGCAACTCTAGGTTGGGCGTAAATACTGTATTCAAAAGCTTGATGGGAAGGGATTCTCAAGTCCTTCAGCTTACTCCCCTCTTTTCTTAGATAGCTCTCTCTTCCAACCCTACCTGTGAAACCTTAAGAAGTTGTCTAAGGGGCGCCTGGGTGGCTCAGTCATTTGGGTGTCCAACTCTTAGTTTCAGCGCAGGTCATGATCTCAGGGTCATGAGATCGAGCCCAGCACTGGGCTCTGCTCTCAGCGGGAGTCTGATTAAAGTTCTTTCCTTCTGCCTCTCCCCCCACTCACGCACATACTCTCTCTCTCAAATAAACAAATAAATCTTTAAAAAAAAAACCCAAAACTGGCCTCATTAAAAAAAAAAAGAAAAACCTTAGGAAGTTGTGTGTGCAATAGTTGTAAGAAGTAAGAAGTAGGAAAACAGATCGTGGAGACGGCAAGAGTGAAGGTAAACTAAGGTACCGTTCCATTTGTTTTTTCTCTTTTCTCGATGTGACAGCCTTAGATTCTACTTGAAGTACCATACGTCCCTGTTTCTGTTGGCCTGACTAGGCTTTTTGGGATCTCATTTTAGCAAATTCCCACTTTCTACAGCATACTGTCTATTCTGAGAATAACTGGAAACATAAAAGTCAGCTCACCGTTCCTACTGCGGGACCCTGGTGTGGTTCCCAGTCCTCTAATGACATTAGTCACCAAAGCCCCCAATCCAAGCATTCCAGAACTCTCCTCTGCACCCTATCTTGGCTGCTTAAAATCTGAGGTTTGGGATAACCTGCCCATTTCCTTCCCAGGAAGGCCCTTTCTTTGCTCTTTGCTGGTTCATAAAAGAAACAGAAAGGGGATAGTTTATGATGATGTGGTCAATTGAACTTGGTAGTTGTGACTTCACATGTCCTATAATCTTTCTCTTTCTGTGGTCTGTGGTCTATAAAATTAAAAGAAACAAAAAACTTCACTGGTCCATTAAAATTTAAGTCAAGAAATCAAGCAAGGCAATCAATAAACAATGTGAACTGGCAGTTTGCATACCTCTGCAGGAGCTCTCTGAACCGGACCACAAACCACTGGGTAGACACAAGAGGATGCTGCTTCCCACGAGGTCAAATCCAGGGTGACATCGGACCCCACAGGCTGCATTGAAGTGGTTGTTACAAGTGTTCTGGATAAAGTAACCGTTTTCAGGAGGCCTCAGGGCAGGGCAGTGGACAACTAACATTTACAGAAAGAAAATAAAAAAGCAAAATAAGCCTTTGAAGCAGTCTCCTTTTCTTTGTTTGTTTAAGAGGACATTTTAGACACACTTAAATTACCCACATCATTCCCATTTACTGCATTTCAATCTCTAAGTGCATATTTGGAAGAAGAACCCTTACATCTCACTCTTATTAGGTATGTATTTACTTCCAATTAAGTTTTTTAAACAGACTCAAGAGTCTTTTTTAAGCTTTAAAAATGTTTTATTTTTATATCTATGTGGATATGAGATTGTCTAGTTCTTGATATCCGTATATCATTATTTATTTTCCTTCTTAATTAAGGTGGTGTAAAATAAAGAGTAAGTCCAACAAAGTACCTCTGCAATGGATTCCACAGCCTCTTGTACATGTTACAGGTTAATTAAATCAATTTAACTTTGGATATGAGTACTATCAAAATACCATATCATAAAAATATTCTCTTTAGAGGGATTTAAATATCACTAGAGACAAAACCAACTCATTTGTTACCAAATTTGTTGTTAGATTTGTGGATTTTAGGTTCATATGAGGTCTTTTTCAAGTACCAAATCTTTCTGGTTACATGGTTCTATCACTCCTGGGGTCTTGGGTCCACTTTTACTGAAACAAGATTATAGGTGTGTGCAATGCTACTTAATAAAAACAGAGAACTTCTCCCAAATAAGATTACAGAAAGGAATATTAAAGATCATTTAAAATGAATTGGATGGAAAAAAAAATAAAATGAATTGGATGGAAACATCAGCATCATTCCTCTCAAAGAGATCAGCTTTTATATTTCCTGTCTGCCAAATGTGGGAGCCTTACCTTCACAGGTATGGCCAGATGCCCGATATCCCTCCTTGCAGACACAGTCTTCTGGAGACGTACTTCCAGGTGGGGAAGTATGATTTTCATCAGGACATGGAAGGCAAGTGCTGATTCCTCCTGGAGTACCTTCTGGTTTGTACGTCCCAGATGGGCAAGCTGAGAAAGTCCATTTTACATGAATTAATGATACACGAGCTGACAGTTACCAGTATTTTTGAGACTAAGTAGGCAGGAAAAATACTTCAGCAGAAAGAGAACATTGCATCAAAGCATCACAGTATTAAATACTTAATTATTATTGAATTATTCATATTATTGAGTATTTCTAGCAAAAGTTCAGTAAATATTTGCGCAGATTCTCAAGAAGATGCAAGACAGTGTGGTCTCCTTTCAAGAGAAATCAGCAGCTGTAGGAGAAAATGATTAAGATAAACACACAGATGGAGAAGAAAATACAAATTGTAACAGTAAACTTAAACTTGTCCTTTGAGACAGTAAAAAAGAAGCCATAAAATTCCAGAACAACAGAACTGAGTAGACCTAGGAAAAGTACTAGTTGAAATAGCAAGACAAGGCTATATTCCTTACTTAAAGATTTGGCAGAAAAAACTCATCAAGTTTCAGGCAAAATTAATAAAAAGTGACTGACACCCAGGATAAAAGAAAAGCCATCATCTAGGAAAGAAAAGCAAAATACTTACAAGTGGGAAAATCAAATTGATATTTCATTTCTCCTGTGTAAAAACAAGTGGTAGAAGAAAGAACGGAAGTAAGATATAAAGCTATGTGGAAAAAATATTATGAACCTCAAATTCTGTATCTGGGCAAGCTACTGGTGAATATGAGGAAGAGAAAGCCATTGAAGGGTATGCATGGCTCCTGGAAATAAAGATACATTTCACTGACTGAAAAGAAATCAAAATTAAAAACTCAAGTACAGGAAGAAATGGTATTTAATAAACTGCTTGAGATTAAGAAATTCGTAGAATATACAGTATATTGCTACATATCTTGCTAAAATTGCAAAAATAAAAATATCAAATAAGTTTTCTTCTTAAAAAGAAAGACATATGATCGAAAGAAGAAAATAAGCTTTGCACAATATAAAGAAATTGGGAGATAAATGAGGTGAACAAGGGAGAGTTCTCTTTTTTATATACATCTTTTTATATACACCAATATGAAAGAAAATGAAAGATAAAGTGAGGATCACATGTGTACATAAAATAAACACAATAACTATGACTAGAAAAAGAATGCATAACCTCCAAATCAGTGGAGGAGGAAAAAACCCCAAAGAACAAAGATAGAAAAACATTAGGAAAATAAAAGAAATAGCAGAAGGAATGAAAAACAAAACAGCATAAACCGAGGCACTTGGGTGGCTCAGTCGGTTAAGCATCTGCCTTCAACTCAAGTCATGATTCCAGGGTCCTGGGACCAAGTCCCGAATTGGGCTTCCTGCTCCGGGGGGGGTTTCTCCGGGGGCCTGTTTCTGCCTCTCCCTCTGCCCCTTCTTACACTCAAACATGTTCTCTCTCAAATAAATAAATAAATAAACAAATAAATAAATAAATAAATAAAATCTTTTTAAAAATTATAAACTAATAGAAGAAAACTCAAAGATGTCATCTATAATATATAATATTCATGGGTTAATTTAATCCTGTTGACAAGATACACACCTAAAATAAGCCAGACTTATATGTTAAAAATAATTGGAAGTACAAAGATACTCGAAATATTTTTCAAAATTATATATTACTACCTTAAAGAGAAATAAAAATTAGGTACATAAAGAGGTTTTTCCAATGCATGAAAAAGAAATGAATACTCCAATAACAAGAACAAGAAATTTCCTACAGAAAAAATAAAAATTACCAGCAGTCACGGGGTAAACAGTTTAACCTCACTCATTATAAAGAAATGTAAAGTGATGGCTACTTTTTAATTTGGCAAAAGTTTTAAAGGACCTTAATACCTCTGATTGCCAGTAAGCATGTGAGCAGTAAGTTCTCTTTGCTCAAAAGCCTCAAAAGGAGCTTTCCTTTTGATAAAGCACTTCATTTCTAAGAATTTGTCCCAAGTAAAGGTAAGTAAATATGTATGTATAATTGTTGTTTATCATTACACTCTCAGCATTGGCTATAACACAAACATCAAGAGATGAGGAGTTTGTTAAATTCTTATGACATACCCATTCAGTGGAATATTAGCTATAAAAAAACCAATTCTTGACAGAGAAAATCATCCAAATTATGTAGTGGAGTATAAAAAAAGCATGTCTCAAACACCATTATGTATAATATGATCCTTTTTGGCTACAAAATACATATATAAGACTTCAAGGAAATGATCTTTAGGGTTATATATGCATGGTATATATTCATGGTAGAATTATGAGACTTTCAGTTTCTTTTTTGTTGACTATGTTTTCTAGTATTGTTATACTGAATAGGTACTGTGCAAAAACAATTAAATTAAAATTATACGTAAAAGAAGATCATTGTTAGATCTTCTAAAAAAAGAAGATCATATAGCAGATGCTATATTTCATTTCATGGTTACTGGTTCTCTGACCTCAGAGATCACTTTGATTCCTCCTTCTCCTTATATCTCTTCCAATATCCAAAAATGAAAACCATGTTGTTTGGATTTTATTCCTTAAAAATTCTCTGCATTTCCTCTCCTCCCTCCAACAGCATTGCCCTGTCTTAGATCTGGATTTATTATCTCTCATCCAGGTTTTTACAAAGCCCTGTATTGGTCCCTCAGCCTCCATCCCTAATCCATTCCACCATGAATGTTGCTGCCTGAACAACTTCCTAAAACATAAATCTGATCGAATAACTTTCTACTTAAAAACTGCACCAACAGGATGAGGCCCTCTTCTTCACGCTGACTTATAAGGACATCTTTAATCTGTCTGCAACCTTCCTGTATGTCTGCAATAAAGGACCAGTGAATTCCATATCCTGGTTAGAACCTGCTTCAGAAACAAGGAGAGCCTAATTTTGCACTATGCTTCCCCCAATTTTTGGGAGTTTGAACAATGACTTCATTTCTTTGAGACTTGGTTCCTTTGTGTGCAATATTAGCAGTACCTCCATTATAAATTTTGTTGTTCAGATTAATCGAACTAATGTCAGTAAAACAACAATATCTGGCATGCAGTTAGCATCCAGTAAATTTTAGAATAAGGTCCCCAGCTAATCTTAACTTTCTCGACAATAAAAGAGACAATTGTACTTCCTAGATGTATTGTACCTGGTCAATGCTCTGCTGCTTGGTAAATATTACCTCTCTTTCCTCCACTTAGCTTCTGCCTTTGCACATCCTTTCCTTTGTCTGAATGAACCTCCAGCATCCTTCAAGACTACCTCATTCTTCAAAGCTCCTCCAACTTTTTCAGATTTTGGTGGCTTTGTTTCTGAGACCCCAGAGTACATTACCTTACCTCTGCTCTGGCACATGCCCCACTGTATGTAACACATGCACTTGTCTCGGTGGGCAACATGCTCTTGCCTGGTCAGTCTTCCAATGATCTGACCTAGACATTAGTCATCCCATTTCCTGACCAACGGTCACTCAGTGAAAGGAGGGCAAGGGAAAAGAAGCTCTGTTGGAAGATGGAGGAGGGTTTAATGCGGAGGGAGGTCTAAAGTCAGAGAGAATAATAACTGGGTGAAGCAAAAGAATACTGGACTTGGGGTCAAGACAACCAAGTTGCAACCTTGGCTCATCTACTGAAGAGCTAGGCGGTCACTGGCAAGCAACTTTCTTTTCTCTTCCTACAAAATACAGAAGTTACAACTAATGATGACTATGACCATTTCAATGCTAACATCTGATGTTTCCATAAATAGAATAATACTAGAAAGTAAGCTAAAGAAATCTTCCATATGAGCAGTCAGATTCTGTTCACAGATTTTATGATTTATTTTTAAAATAATATTATATAAAAAGGAAGTCATCTTAACAATATTACCCTCCAAAATGGTTTGAGTAATCGAGAGCTAACAACCCTAGAGAACAGTGTTTTGGATAAAAATATCCAAAAGTACATTTGGGAATGTATTGTGAAATTCATAATGATAATGGAAAACAGACGTTAGGAGAACTATTTAAAGGCATTGCACAACTCTAGTGGGAGAGGTGTAATCAACCTCTTTGATACTCAAGGGGGAAAATTCCTCATCTAAAACCAAGTAAAAGTTGAAAAGACGAAATAAAACCATGGTTTGAGCAAGTTTCACAGTGATGGTAAAGGGCCGGGGTATGTTCTTTTTTTTTAATATGAAATGTTTCCTTCCTGGAAATGTCCCAAATATTATTTCTTAATTGCTCTTTTAGTTGTTGGTAAAATAAGCACTTTCTCTTTTCAGAAACATTCTGGCGGTTATCAACTACTATTACTGGAAGTGTGATTCCTGAAGCTATCATGTGCTAATGTTAGATTTTTCTTCAGCTGCCAGTGCAATTCTTTGACTGAAATAAATTAAAACATCAACCTAGTTTGGAATTTGTAAAATACAAAGAACCTCCATTCTCTCTAATCCGTCTTACCCACTGAATATTAATTTGTTAGGTGATTATTTTAGTTAATATAAATAATATACACAGTAACAAAAACTTTATACAATTTCTTCATATACATAATCTAAGACTGATTTTTAAAAATTGTTAAGTATTAAGAACCTCTTTTCCTTGCACAAGTCATCTCTAAAGGTTAATAAATTCCTTTGAGGGGCGCCTGGGTGGCTCAGTGGGTTAAAGCCTCTGCCTTCTGCTAGGGTCATGATCTCAGGGTCCTGGGATCGAGCCCCACATCAGGCTCTCTGCTCAGCAGTGAGCCTGCTTCCTGCTCTCTCTCTGCCTGCCTCTCTGCCTACCTGTGATCTCTCTCTCTCTCTCTCTCTCTCTTTGTCAAATAAATAAATGAAATCTTAAAAAAAAATAAAAATAAAAATTCCTTTGAAACCTACAGGGGTAAGGTTGCTGTTTCGGCTGCATTCAGGCTATTTACTACACAATCCCAAGGGTGCCCATTTGGGTAGATTACAATGCCATTCAAGAGTCATGCAACTCAAAAGCCCTAGCTCCTGTTCTATCTAGGAAGGGCACCAAGCAAGTGTCTGGGCCCCCAGAGAAA
This sequence comes from Procyon lotor, assembly GCA_028646535.1. NCBI lineage: Eukaryota > Metazoa > Chordata > Mammalia > Carnivora > Procyonidae > Procyon > Procyon lotor. The sequence goes on from CM053615.1 coordinate 58,802,747, forward strand.
GGCTATTCTTAAAACATCATGCTCCTTCTCAACGTTCTGGATTTGATCTGAATAAGGAATTTGTTCCTACAAATAGTTGCTCTAGGATTTTGAGTACAGGGATTCATTGCCCTAAAAGAGAACCAGTTTTCCCCCATGTCGAGGCAGTATTTTCACAATTACAAGACAGGCATGTAGGCATGCATACGAGGAAACTCGCTTTTACGAGACTGCCAAGATCCTTTCCATGTTCATTAATGAATTAGATAAGGAGGGCTTTAACTGCCTTGGATACTGCACAACTCAATCTGTGGTAAATGAATTAGCATCCTGTCAATCTTCCCGTGATTGGTTAGCTTATTTGGCTGAAGGACAGCGTATTTGCACAAAATCGTGAATTTGAGCAACTGAGCAGTGCCAGTTCAGGAAATGGACCATTGGCTGCAGAATGCCATGTTGCAAAGAGAAGCGTCTGCTCAGACTGGAAAGGAGATTACTGATGGATCAGAACAAGTCTATCAAAAACCAAAACATGAAATCCTCTAAAGACCATGTCTGAAAGAGAATGCATCAGCAATGGAATTATTATATTGCTAAGAATTAATATATGTCAGAGAGAGAAAGAGAGAGAGAGAGAGAGAGAGAGAGAGAGAGAGAGAGAGAGAGATAACCTGGCTAAGTACAGAATACTTAGGCAAAGACTTTTTTGTTGAAAACTCCGTGTTCTTAATTATCTTAAGGTGTTTACTGTCTGGATAAGAAATGTGAGATCATCTTAAGTTTTACAACAAAAATTTTGTGGGCAAGCACTTTTAGGAGAGGCCACTGGAGATTTTAACATTATCTTTAACCTTGTTTATTCTTTCTCAAATAGCCAATAACTCAGAATCATATAAAGAAGAAGAGAAAATTTACCGTAAGCTAAACCACATTGGGATGCGGATTCCAATTTTTTATAATTATAAACAACTTTCCCTGTTCCCTTCCTTCTTTCATCCATTGAACTTTTTTTCTTAAGCAAAATAATATTAACTTTTCAAACTCATCAGCCTATTGCCAAATTACTTTGTATTTCCATTATTTGGACTAAAACTATATATCTTATTGTACCCTCACTAGTACTAGGTATTAATAGTTTTTAAACTTACCAGTTAATCAGGCCATTTTGGAGCCTGTGGAGGCCTGCTGCAAACAGGACTCCTAAAAATGACAAAAATGTCTGGAAGGTCATGGTCCAAGGCCATTTTTGCTGGCTACAAGTGGGGTTTCTGGAATCAGGGGGAGCATACAGCTCTCCTTAAAATTGAAGGTCTTTATGCTGGAGGTGAACCTTAATTCTATCTAGGCAAGAGGTGCGCTTCTGTGTACAAAACAAAGGACAACAAGTGACTCCTGGTAGAAAACCAAACCAAAACAAAACAAAACAAAAAACCCAGAGTAATCTGGGGAAAAGTAACTCATGCTTATGGAAATAGTGGCATGGTTTGTGACAAATTCCAAAGCAACCTCCCTGCTAAGGGCATTGGCCACAGAATCCATGTGGTGCTGTACTCCTCAAGGATTTAAACTTACTGGAAAGTAAATAAATAAAGATGTAGATGTGTTCTCTTGTAAAAGTAAAAATGAAATAAAATTAAAAAAAAAAACCCAATTAATCAATTGCTTAAATGTGAAATCCTATGTGTTGCAGTGCAACAGGGCTCAACTTGAACCTAGGGTGGATCTATCCCTGAGATTCAGACATGTATAGGTCTATTGCCTGAAGAACTTGAGAACCTTCTGAGAGAAAACTCCATCCATGGTAGGAGTACTATTCAAAATATTACAACTCAGAATGGCATGATCATTGATCGACAATAATAGACATCAACTGTAACATCAAGCAGAACTCTGCAGGCCCACTTGTCTGCCAGATATTACCTCTACAGGTGCTGGACGGTGGGACAGATGCCAGTGAGTCTGGAAAAGGGCTCAGATCAGTAAGGGAACATTCAAGAGACTTTGGGCAGTAGCTCTTCACCAATCCAGTATCTTAACCATGTTTACAACTGTACTAATGCGTAACTGCTGAATATTAGCCCATCCTAAGGAAAGAGAAATTGCACACTTTGGATCTAAGAACAACCTTGGCAGTAAGAAAGGCAGAAAAATTCCGAGTATGGTTTGGTGTTTGTTGTCAAATTCATTTCCCTGTGGTCCTACAAGGAGTGGTAAGTTACGAGTCAAGTCTTAGGCCATACTTGCCTTGGACATTCTCCCTCCCTTATCATCTCTACCTCATTTCAATAAGACTTTAAAATCTTTGGGAGTTTGGAAATGTGGAAACGTGTTGTTGTGCATGCCCATTGTTGTTACACTAGTCTAGGACCTTATTATTTTATGACTTGATTAATTCTGTAACCTCCACATATATAACTCTTCTAGTTTACTCCATATTCAGTGGTTTCCATCCATGGATGCCAAATTAGTATCCCTCTAACACAGCTTCAATCAATCATGCCACTTTCCTGCTAAGAAATCTCCAATGGCTTACGTTGCCAATTAATCAAAGGCCATCTCTGCAGCTTGGAATTCAAGTCCTAACACAATCTAGTGCCTACTCCCAAACTTTCTTGCCCAGAACCCCACTATGTTCATAGATTTAGCCCATTCATCCATCCATCCAAACTACTGCTAATATCCATCACAGGCTATTCTGTTCTCCACGGTGGTATCTCCTATATACAACCGTCCAAATCCTAGCATTCAAACCCAGTGCAAATCCCATCACCTCCATAATTAAAATAAATATTTTTAGAATAGCTACAGCATTTTGTAGATGTTGGATCATTTTAATTTTCATTTAATTTCAGTTACTTAGAACTGGATGAACCATAATGCTTTGTTCATGACACACATTCTGACTTTTGTATAGTTATTATACACCTTCATTTCATAATAAGCTATTTTAAGGCAAGTACTGGGTAACAACCATATCTTCCAAAATACCCAAAAGATACTCGATAATTAAAGGAGTCAATGGATAGATTTAAATTATTTCCTTCTGTAGTTTCCATTAACTCCCATTTAGAATGATCTGTTCCACCCGGCATTCATTCTGATATCTGTGTGGTCTTGTCTACTGCACTTCAAAGTAGTCCACTCATCCAGTAATGTTTTCCTTCCATCTTCCCATGTTAAAATGTTTGGATTGTTTTCTGAATAATCCATGTGTAAATAAAATCGTAAGTCTTTCACTTTAGCCATTGCAATGCTTTCAACCCATTAAATTTCACCATGTCACCACCTTTCTCCCATTTCACCCATTAAAGTAGGGTGTGGTGCAAAGGATCAAGTGAGAATCCTTGGAAGAGAGTTCTGATAATTACTACTGGCTCTGACACTGTCTGCCCTTCTCTACGTTACATAACCAATTAAAGAACTGGTTTTTCCATTATGATACTGTGGGTGATCATGTTTGTAACCAACTAGTTGTGACACTAAAATTTCATGACCCTCTGCAGGAATGAGAAGGATATGACAAGTAACGGGATTCTGGGGATAGAGAATAAGACAGAACTCCACCCGTACCCTGACAGACACTGTAGTCTTCCACAGATGATTAAAAGGGGCAAAGCACCATGTTATGTGACAACACATAAGAGAGAGATTACCTAGACGTGGAGCAGGGGTAGATAGTCAGCTTTGTTGGTCAAAGTGATTTCAGCGTGAGGCCAGAACCAGGCACAGAAGTGAGAAGTGTAGGCCTAAGGGGGATGGCATTCAAAACAGAGGGATCAACACGCGCAGGCCCAGAGGCGAGAGAGAGCATGCTTGAAAAAACAAGCATTCACTCTGGCCGGAGTACAGAGGGTTGAGGCTAGAAAAGTAAGTGGGTGCCAAAGCCACAAAGACTAGATAGGCCACACTCAAAAGCTAGGAGTTTATCCTTAAAACAGTGAGAACAATGACAATGTTCAAGTTAAGGTATGTGACAAGATCACTCTGGGTGACTTCTGGAGAATTATTTTGAAGCACAGAAACATTTCATTCTCAAACATGTTGATTCAGTCACTCCCATTTTTCCCTACACATAAGGATCATTTTAGAACTTTGAGTTATAATGAATTTTTTTTTTTTTGCTTAATCGCAAAAAATAAAAAATTTTTAACTTTTTCTAAAATTGTTATCCTTTGTTTATTGGTCATTAGTTATTTTTTTTTCCATTTTTCTTCTGGTTTCAATAGAAATAAAAGTCATCACTGGGCAAAAGATGTGGGAAAAACAGACATCACTGTCTTTCCACAAAAGGTGTGCCAACTTAACAGACAGAAAGCAATACCACTGTTGAACTGATAAAACCAACATAGAAAAATCTGTCACCAGAGAAGATACGATGCACACAAAAAATAGAAGAATCTGTTCTGAGAAGATGAAATAGATGTACTTTTTCTTAGTCTTCCTGGTAAGTACAACTAAAAACCCTGAATGTTATATATAAAATAAACATAAAATGACACTAGTGAAAAGATAGACCAGCGAGGGACCTTGAGAACCAAAGCCCAACAGGTTAGTAAGTTCCTTGGGCTTCCTTTTTCCTCACATATTCCAGACTTAGGGCCAGAAAAGTTGGATCTTTAACACCAATGGAAGTGACAGTGGTGAGGGCTGTGTCTCACTTCCACACTGACCCAGAAGGAGCAAGGGGTCTTTCCTCGCCCCCTCTGGAGTGGTGTCAGAGTTGGCCCATGGAGAGTCAGAACTTGCATCACCACCAAGCAGCAAAGAGGTCCCCTCTTTGTAATGTCTGGGGAGGTCATTCAGGGAGCAATAAGGAAACCTTCCTAGAGCCAGAAATTCCATCCACATCAAGCAGTAATGAGGATCCCCCTCATATACACATATCAGTGTCAATGGGGGCAAAATGAAGAACATAGACATCTATGTTCACTTGGTAGGAATAAGGCAATGCTCTTCAACCCTCTTTCTCTGCCGAGGGAATGATTTTATAACATTCTTGAGATGACAAAATTATAGAAATGGAGAACAGATAGCGTTTTCAAGAGGTCAAAGTAAGGGCAACTGGAAGGAGAAGGGAAGTGTATGGAGTTCTAAAAGAGCACATTATGAATCCTTGTGGTGGTAGGACTATTCTCTATCTTGACTGCATCCATGTCAATATCCATAGCATGAAATTACATGATAATTTTGCAAGATGTTACCACTGGGAGAAACTAGGAAAATGATACAGGGGATCATTCTGTATTATTTCTTAAAACATAACACTACAATTATCTCAAAAGGAAAAAAAATGTGATAAAAATTCAAAAGCAAAAAGCAAAGAAGCAAAATTTCAAGGTGCACCCAAAAATATCCAAGATTGAGAAAATGGATTTTGGAGCGTGGGGTACCTAAGGTCACCACACAGATGTGGTTGATTGGTGGTCAGGGATATTTCTTCATGTCTAACTACTGCTTTACAGGTATCTTGAATCATGAAACAGAATATGATGAAGATGATATGTGAGTATTAGAATGATTGGAAATTAATATTTCTCCTGCATAAATTCATAAATTGACCTTCTTATTTATATATCAGTTTCAATAAAATTTTATAGTTCCTCATGAGGGTCACACAATTCTCTTTCAAATTATTCTTAGGAAATATATTTTTTTTCTTATTATTGTGAATGGCATGTCATAAGATTTTTTAAGTTTAATGTTTCTGCATAAAAATTTATTTATTTTGAAGTATTTCTCTTGTAATATTATAAATGTATTAATTCTAGTGATTTCCAATTTATTTCTTTGTATTTTCTAGGTTAAGAATAATACCGCATACCACAGTAAAACAATTCTTTTTTGTTTAAAATATTAAATATTGAAGGTGAAACAGTAAACTTGCTTTACTAATGTTTATGGTTGTGTTTGCAGTACTCCACATATAAAGTGCATTTGATTATTTTTTCTTATCACTTGTTTATGGTCCATGATATATTTTCATATACTTGCTTCCATATTTTGACAAAATTTCTAAATCTCAAGTTTTAAGGGAAATCTTCCCAACTACTAATATTACGCTACATGCGGTAATAATGGTTTGCTTTATGTATCTGTTGAATGCTTGCTTAAATGGTAAAAATCCACAATATCCTGGCATATTATCTTGCACTGTTATATGAATTAAAATACTTCTCCAAACCATTAATCATCAATACATGCAAATAGTTTTACACACACACATACACACACACACACACACACACACACACACACACACACACACGTGCTGGTGACACAGTTTTACGAGTAGATTTGGAAAATAATGTCAATAACTAGATAACATGAAAGAGATAAAATGTCTTATTAGCCACTTCCTATGTTGAACTCAGCCTTCCAGATGGCTTGCTTTGATTCTAAGCCAGTGCTTCTCAGGGTCAGTAGACTTGTTCACCTTCACTTCTCCAAAAAAGGGATGGAAAATTCCCAGGAAGTTGGGAACCAAGCAGAGTTTCCATATGCTGTGTTCTAGTATCTGAACATGCAGTGTGCTTTATTTATTTACTCATTCATTCTTCACTCAAAATTTATTAATGCTTACTCCAAGTCCCTGTGCCATGTCTCAGAGGCTATTAGCAAAGAAAAAGACATGGATGTAATCCTGCCCTAAAGGGATTCACAGAATATTAAAGAAGAAAAACTTACCCAAAATGATCATACTGTATGGTATTTTAGAAGAAAAAAGATACTGAAGAAAACCAAAAACTCTAGCTCTAACTCACTGCTACAGCAATGAATCTATGGAAGAAGGGATAAAAAGGAATGAATTTGTTGTGAATCCTGAAGTACTGGTAAGAAATGGAGAGACAAGATGTGGAATATTCTAGGCACAGAACGATGAAAGGCGTTGAAGAGTCTGAGGAGCCACAAGCAATTTACAGCAGCTGGAGCGGAAGATGCTTCAATGATCATAATTAAGAGATAATTTAACCCTAGTAGAATCACATGGCTTTGATATTTCCTCTAAAACTTTACAAAGAGATATAGTAATGCTTTTTTGATCTTACGCTAAAGCATTAACTCAGTTTGCCCGAATAGAACACAGTTTCTCAAGCTCAGTACTACTGACATTTGGAACTTGTTGATGACTATTTAGGGTACTGTAGGATATTCAACAGCATCCCTGCCCCCTAGCCACTAGATGACAGTAGCTCCTTCCAGCTGTGACAACTAATATTGTCTCCAGACATTGCCAAAAATCCCCTGGGGGCAAAATCACTCCCTATTGAGAACCACACAGGTAGAGTCTAATAATTTAAATTCATCAAGCACTCACTATAAGTCAAGCATCCTAGCAAGCTTTCTGCACACATTGTCTCATTTAATTTTTATGACCATCCTGCTATTATTAACCCTATTTTACAGACTAGAAAACTGAGGTCCACAGAGGTCAAAGAACTTGCCCAGAAAAACACAGTAAGTGACAGTACTAGTATTCGTGAATAGAATTCATGCCAGTAACTGTAATCAATGACTACACATACACACGTATGTATATATATGATAAGACAGATCTATCTTACTACCACTAGAATTTAGCATACTACATGGCACGTCATGATTTCACTGAGTCTAATTTTCTGTAGCTTGGGCTATCATTCTCAAATTGCTTACGCTGACTATCATCCAAACTTGGCTAGTCATCTAGCCAACATTTGGTATGCACCAAACCCTGCACAGACCCCACAGAACCAAACATCTGGGAGGCTAAGCTACAACTCAGAAGCAACAGTTCACTTTAAGTATAACCTGGAAGAGCAGTAAAATATTTCTGGATCATTTCTTTGATGGATAATGACCGTGCAATGAGTGCTATGGACTGTGGGTAGTATAATGGCTCAGAGGCAGCGTGAATTTCGGGATCCGAGAGAGCCAGGTCTGCATGCTAACTTCTTTACAGTTGAATGGCATTAGGGAAACTTCTTAAATTCTTGAACACTGCTTCCTCTTCTGCAAATGAGGAACGTAAGTAGGCAAAAACTTTGCAAGAGGCGTGTGGTGGTAGCATGAATCATTTTGAGAAACAATTTCCAGAACTTTGACATTGACCGGTACTCTTCCCTAAGGTGATGCACCAAAGAAAGCGTCTAGAGCACCTTTTCACAACTGCCCTTCATTTATTTTTCAAAAGAAATACGTACTTTTCATCCTTTCTAAGTCTTACTAGGATGCACTGTCCCAAGAAAACAAAGCTCCAGCACGATTCAAAATCTTGATACCTGGAGACCTTCCTTTAATTAAGGTACAATAATCAAGTCCTCTAAGAAACGTTCTTTGTTTTACACATATTTCAGTTAAATATCATTATTTCCTGACATTGAAAATGGAGTATTTTGGCTCATTTCTGGCATGTTCTGAATTCAGAAACACTGTAGGCTGGGAGAGTGGGAACAAAGGCATTGTTCATTTATCACCTTTCCTTTTCAACTTCCTGACTAGTGTCAAAGAATATGTCACTTCTTCAGAGGAGTCTGATGAGGGCAAAGCAATGGAGACAATGTCCACAGGAAATACTGAAGGCAGAAGCAACTTATTCTATCCAGCTGAGAAGCTCAGAGCAGGCTCTCTGCCTTATTTGTCAATTGTGGAAATCTAAAGTAATATGTTGGCCACCGGAATCTGCATTAGCTTATTTAGCCTTTTTCTCTCAGAAAATAACTCTGATTTGGAGGATAGATTTAACTGCATGAAAAATATCTTCGCAAATAGGTTATATACAGATATTTGCCCATAGATTAAATAAGCTAAATCTATGGCTCCAAGATTTTGCTAAGAAGATATTAATTCACATTCTAAGGTAAAATAACTTTATCAGAAATTACTGGACTGCTAAAGGCTTATTAAAATTTGTAATGTTTTAATTTTCCCAGACATGATTAGATTAAACAAAGTGCTTCCACGTGAAATAGTAATGGGTAGTCTTTTAACATGTCCTAACAAAGTCTCTTTGAGGGACTTCTCAGAAACTTGTGGAAAAAATGAATGATTATAATGATTGTAATGATTGGGTAATAACTCCTTTTGCAAGTCAAAGTATTTCAATTCTTCAATTTCAATAAAATTGGAAAAGGACCTAAGGGAACAGTCAGCTAATAGATCATCTGTAGAATTTTTTTTGATGATAGATAACTCATGTTATTTTTGGCACATAACTCAGGAGGAACTCAAAGAACTGAGTGACGTCAATATAACACAACTCTTTCAAGCCCAATCTACATATTTATATGAAGAAGGTTTTCAGCACTAAAACCTACAAAAATGAAAAATAGAAATGAAATGATATTGTATGCTCTCTTATTCTAATAAGAGAAGTCCATGACACATGACTTAATCATGAGCCACCTCATGGAGACATGACTCTCTAATAGCATCTTATTTCTACAGGTAATAAGTATCAAAAGGAATAATATCTTTGACAAATTTTATACAAGTAACACTTATAATAATAACTCAACCGAACAGCAATTTTGGTCACAGAAAATTTAAAAATTAATTTCAATGTATATCCATAATTTTTGTGGCAGAGAAGCAGAATTCTGTGATCCACAGAGGTTTCAAAACATAAAAATACACTGCATTTGAATGAGGTGGTGTAGGTAGAATGGAGGAGAGCTAAGAAAACAAGAAACCATGAGAGGTTTCTGTATTGAAGAAAGCTGCTTTGGGGCGCCTGGGTGGCTCAGTGGGTTAAAGCCTCTGCCTTCAGCTCAGGTCATGATCTCAGGGTCCTGGGATCGAGCCCCGCATCGGGCTCCCTGCTCATTGAGGATCCTGCTTCTTCCTCTCCTTCTGCCCCTCCCCCTGCTTGTGCTCTCACTCTCTCTCTCTCTCTGTCAAATAACTAAATAC